>CM070552.1:11680055-12280055 GCA_036346405.1 Phyllostachys edulis
GGTGTCACAACATAACCAAGAAACATAACTCGATCGGTGCAAAAGGTGCACTTCGAGGTTACCAAACAAACGTGCATCTCTCAAAGCATTAAAAACAGCACGATATGATTCAAGTGTAGCTCATGTGACTTGCTATAAATCAAGATATCATCAAAATAAACCACCACAAATTTTCCAATGAAAGGACGTAAAACCTCGCTTCATCAATCGCATAAAAGTGCTAGGTGCATTAGTTAGACCAAAAGGCATCACTAACCACTCATATAGTCCGAACTTAGTTTTAAAAGCGCTTCCATTCATCTCCCAATTTCATTCTAATCTGTGGTAACCACTCACAAAGTCAATCTTTGTGAAAATAATAGAACCACTCAACTCATCAAGCATGTCGCCTAGCCTAGGAATAGGATGACGATACCTTATCGTAATATTATTAATGGCTCTACAATCAACACACATCGCCAACTACCATCTTTCTTAGGAACCAAAAGAACGAGAACAAGACAAGGACTAAGGCTTTCAGACGTACCCACGGTCCAAAAGATCTTGGACTTGTCGCTGAATTTCCTTAGTCTCCTCTGGATTGGTCCTATATGCAAGACGGTTTATAAAGTCGCCCCGAGATCAAATCAATTTGATGCTCTATCCCTCGAATAGGTGGCAATCCGGGGTATCTCACCGAAATACATCCACATACTCCTGCAAAAGGTTAGCAAAGCGAGGAGGCAAAGAGCTAGATATATCCTCAAGTGAAAATAAAGCATCTTTGCATATCAAAGCATAGCAGACAGCTCATTATCACAAATTTCAGCAAGTTCAGATTTAGTGGCAAGCATAACACACCCTTCAATTTTATTCCTCGGACTTAGAACTAGGCGTCACTTTCTCCCTTTAGGTGGGAAAACACGTTTTGCTACTTGCTGATTTTCAAAATCATGTTCATTGATGTTTCTTTCATCTTTAGCACGCTCTACTTCATCTTTCACAATTTCAGCTGGTGTCAAAGGCAACAACTTAATCTTCTTGCCCCTATGTGAGAACGAGTAGGTATTAGCTCTACCATGGTGCAAAATATCATTATCATATATCCAAGGCCTACCAAGCAACAAAGAGCATGCTTGCATAGGCGAGACATCAAAGTCGGTACTATCCTTGTAATTACCCGCTTGAAAATTGCACTCGACAACTTGGTTTACCTTTAACTTACCACACACAATTGAACCTTTGGATGTAGTAGGGGCGTGGGTGTGGCTGTGTGGCCAATCCAAGCTTCTTGACCATCTCGGAACTTGCAAGGTTATTGCAGCTCCTCCATCAATGATTACTCTGCAGCTCTCTCCTTCACGAAAATCTGGTTTGAAACAAGTTGTGCTTTGTTGATTTTGCTCTTCTCTCTCCACTTGTGCGCCGATTACTCGTTGTGCAACAAGGCTCATATGATTCCAGTGTCAACAATGAGCTACTTGTTCCTCTACATCATCAAGATCACCGCTCTGTTTCATCTCCTCCACCGCAATGTTAGCCGCAAGTACATATTCATCCTCAATATCACTAGCACTTACATAACCTCCGTCTGCGATGGCAAGGTATGCTCGTGACTTGGGCGATCCCTCATGGCGTGGCCCATTCCTTACTGTGACGCGTGGCAAATAATCCCGATCGTCGGCTCCGTGGAAGCAACCGAAGAAGAACTCTTGGCGGGCATGCACACTAGTAAATTTGCTTACCTCGGGTGCATGTGATGGTGTCGAGGTCTTCACTGAACGCAGCCCTACTCGAGGAGGGGCAGCGGACCGTGTAGGCCGAAGGTGGGACTATTTTAACTTGACCGGCGTTGTTCTTGGTGTAGACGTGCTTCCAAAATTGTTCCTTGGCCTCTCTTGCCGTCCCTCGCAATTCCTTTTTCGCCAGCGTGCAAGTTGAAACAATCTAGGGATACTATCATATTCTTTGTAATCAACTATGTCCTGAATTTCACGTGTTAATCCTCCATAAAAGCGTGCCATCGCACCTCTTCATCCTCAATAATGTCTAACGTAACATACTAATTTGTAGCTCCCGATAATATTCTTCTCTGGATCTATTGCCTTGGTTTAAGCGCTGCAATTTCTTAAGCAAATCACGTTTAAAAGAAGGTGGAACAAATCTATTACGCATAGCAACCTTTAGAGCAACCCAAGTAGCACTACACCATGGCATAGCATTAAGGGCAATAATCTGTAGGGAAAAAATGGGATGAGTGGCAAAACATGTGCCGAATATCCAAAAGATTGAGGGTCACATTATCTGTAGGCAATAATTATTGTTTAGAGCAATTTATCTGCCGCAATAATTATTGTATTAGCTACAACACATCTGCCCTAAAAAAAGTCAACTAGGTCAATATA
Organism: Phyllostachys edulis; assembly: GCA_036346405.1. Taxonomy (NCBI): domain Eukaryota; kingdom Viridiplantae; phylum Streptophyta; class Magnoliopsida; order Poales; family Poaceae; genus Phyllostachys; species Phyllostachys edulis. The sequence continues at coordinate 11,682,440 of CM070552.1, forward strand.
TCATGGAATAATATTGAGCAAACCATTAGGCGGGAAGATGAAAATTGTAGAGGAGATAGGCGAGGCGGGAAGATGAAAATTGTAGAGAAGATAGGCGCCCAAGTCTGTGACCTTATCCTCCAAAAATAAATCCTCTCCCCATTTGCCCTCCCGCCGCTCCAACCTCCCATGGCTCCTCCTCCCGGCCGCCCCGCTCCCGCCACCCCTCCTCCTCTGTTGCTCTCCTCCTGACCGCCCCTCCTCCCCGTTGCCCTTCTCCCAGTAGCCCCAATCTCCCAAGCTCTCTCCTCCCGACGCGCGGCCCTCCCTGTGTTGCCCTCCTTGGCGCCTCTCCTCCGCAAGCCTCTGCCCCCGACCCTCCTCTCGCTCCAGGCTTCGTCCGGCACCCGCTTTGGTCAAGCACTCTCTCCCCTGCCGGCCAGGCAGCTCAAGTCCCACCTCCTCTCCAGGCTGCGATCCGACATCCCCAAGCCAATCGCGAAGGTCTGCGACGCTATATCCAGAGCTCGCATGCTTTGCTCCTCCCAGGAGAACACGTGGGCAGTGCTGCTCTTCCTCTTCCACGCACCTCCACCCGGGCGCCCAACTGCAGGAGTCGGCGCTGCTCATCTTCGCGCCTCGGGATTACATCGCTGAATCACTCCTCGACCATTTGATGACCATCCACAACAAGGTCTTCAGATTGGCGAATGCCATGGATGATTTTCAGAATCCACGCGTGTAAGTGCTTAAATATCGCATTAAACTTGATCTCACACCCTTTTTACTCACAATTCCTTATTTTATTTAGAATAATTTTTATGGCTTTTACTTGCTTATTGAAATTACATCGTTGAGAGAACTAGGCGATTGTCTGCCGCTAAACTTGGATTTAGAGATTTTAGTGTGTTAAGTGAATCTTGGTCCAAAATGTTCTACGTGAGATATGGCACACCCAAGTGTAAGATATGTTCTACTCCATTTGAGCTTCGGCTTTTAACATGGTTCTTCAATAGATAAATGTAATTTAATTCTCTTTATGTGCTAGTTGGACTAAATTCACTATTTCGCTTACGGTATGGAAATAATGAACATGAGTAACTTTGTATTCTTTGGATATTGCTCTAGCCTGCTATCCTTGATAATGTTGATATTCATTTCTTAAATTTGAATAACTATTTGTTTCTAATAAGTTTCCATGTATAACCCCGATCGATTTTTACCGCACGAGATATCATTTCATTTTTATTGTGCAAGACCTACTTACTCATACTTGGTGAATCAAGATGATAGAAACTATTATCTTTGTAGCATGGTATACATATTAAGTTCATGCAATGTTTGAAAACCCGCCTTTCAATCGAATCTTTGCTTTTGGTGTTTTGAATGCATAGTGATATTACGTTTACGCAATTCTTGATAGTCGTGTTATGAATGAACTAGAAGTTTTGTACACCTATTTAATATTATGCATCTTATGAATTAGTAATCTTATAATCGACTTCTTGTGTTACTATCCTTCTTGATAGGCACATGCCGCGTCAGCTATCTTGAATTTCAGTGAGAATTGAACCTCCACCCTCCCGGCTCCACTCGGCTTCTCCCTTCCGGCTTGCTTTGGCCCGGCTGGCAGCCTCCGGCCGCCTCGCCTGGCCAACAGCTCCTCTTGGCTCCTATCTTGCCTCGCCTCCGCCTCTGCCTCCGCCTCCTGGCGTGGCCGGGAGGCCAGCCACTCGGCTCTCCTCTCGCTGCTCGCCTCCCGAGTCCCTACTTTCCTTCGGCTTAAACTTGATTTGTTCTCTGATTTTGATGTCTTTTTGGTTCACACCTTATAGTCACATCAATTTGGTGAGTTTCTCCATGATTATTGACATTTGAGTTTTTCTTCCCGCTCCTTTGACACATTGAATCAATCTAAGGCTCACAAGGAGATGGAGATGTCCTGCTCATCTTTTAAAAAAGGCTCACAAGGAGTATTGAATAAATTTGCATTGAGCATACTATCTAGGATTCACTTACTTTATAGACTAAGCAAACAAATTCCATACGCTATAGTGTCGAAACTCCTTTTTTCACAGTTCAATTTTAAATTCAGCAAATTATGAATGTTGTATGAGGAATCATCAAGATATCTTAAACTTAGACACTTGTCTTGAAGGACTTAAAAAACTTCGAAGGAGGTTATGCCCGCATGTAACCAAGTCGGTTACTTTGCTTTCGTTGTTAAATTGTCTTGTGCCCGTCATGAGGCTAAATCGAATTAAAAGGAAAGTTATCAAAAAATTAAGTAATCGTCTATGGTCACAAATTCTTGTCATTTTTAATCTTTAATCAATGGTATATTTATTGACTTCACAATTTATTGTGATAAAACCTAACCGTTAAAGTCTCATCTCGAGATCGAAAGTCAAAACACCAATGCTTTTCGACTTTTTTTTGATGTTAAATAAGTCAATTACCATTGATAGACAATATAAATATTATAGGTACAGAAAATGGGGAGCTTCACACATGTTTCATGAGATTGAATCTTGAGCTTGACCTTTTAAAATTAAGCAAGTCACACTTGTGCTAGCTAAGTATCGTTAATGATTGTTCTGTTGGTATCGTTGTTAATGGATATATATTGATGGTGTTGAATGGATGGGTCTTATAATTGGATGTTACTGTGATCCTCGACTTTTATTCCCATATTTGTTTGTGGAGTGAAGAAAAATATCCATAGAAAGTATATTTTATGTTCTTTATTCAATTTACGCTATTATGATTTTAGAACAATGTGTCGCTATGTTATACATCCTTTTTCAAAATTGTTTCTTTCATTTGGATTAGGCGCTAGATTACAACGTGCACGGAGGAAAGTGCAACCATGGGCTTTCATCATAGATAGCTACAAGATATTGAAGGGTGTAGATGTTACGAGCAAGGAGGCGACATTTCTTGCTGCACCTTTGGTTGGTGCATTGAATGGGTAACACTTTCTCCCGTTGTTTAGGAGGTTTTGTTTTATATAATAGCTGAAAATCTACGCTAAGTTGGCGCCATTGATGGTTCTTAATCATTTTGCGACTTCAAGCTTATTTTCTTGTGCTTGACGATATCATGGACAACTCCTAGACACGACGTGGCCAGCTTTGTCGGTTTAGGGTACCTCGGGTTAGTTAATAAGCAACTATCCTTTCTATCTACCAAATTATTTATATATGCTCCATGTTCGTATTTGATCTCCTGAAGAGAAGTGATTTAAATTGGTTACTTATTGACTTTCCGTAGGTTGTTTTAACTCTTCCCCCCGGATAACATGCAAATGTTTTTGTGTTTTTACTTGTAACCTATCAAACCAATTACCTGTCTTTTGTTGTGCAATAGGTTGGCCTCATCGCTGTAAACTATGGGATTATCCTTCGCAACCATATTTCACTTAATCCTTCAAATACCACATCAAAGGAAAGCCTTATTATGTTGATCTCGTTGATTTGTTCAATGAGGTAATCATATCCTCTGACATACATATATGTTAATGCCAAATTTACTTAATGCTTCTTACATTTGCCTGATGCCAAATTTACTTATATGTCTAGGTCGAGTTCAAGACAGCTTTAGGGCAATTGTTGGATCTTATCACAACTCATGAGGGAGAAAAGGATCTCACAAAATATAACTTGACAGTGTAAGTTCACGTTGTAGTGACTTTTATACGCTTTTGTTTCTTTGCATGATTTATCGCACCTATATTTGTAACCTAAACCTCCCATTATCTAGAGAGCTCAATGGTGATATGCCTATGGGGTGAAATTGTTAATTCTTGTGATTTATGACATGGTGGTATTTGTGTTCACTAATGGATGCCAATGGGAACAAGGAAGTATTTGTGATCAAGTCGCCACACACAAGGTCTTCAAGTTGTTCCACATTAGCCTTGTTAGGGAGCTCAAGAAATTAAGTGGAGAGATGAAGTGTAACTTGGAAATTCTCCTTCGCTTCCTTGTCTTGTTTAGCTGGCATGTTAAATGGAGCACATACTCGGTTATTGTAGTGGACAATGTATATTAGACACACCCAAGTCCCAAGCTCAGACTCCAATGTATTTGTTGTTCTAATATACATTATAGTTTTCTTTTCTTTTCTGTAGAACTCAAGAAATAGGTATAAAATCAATCCATTCAAGACCTTGTACGTAGGTTGTAGGACATAATGATATGGGAATCAATTCATTCATGGATATGTTATGGTTGGTTTACCTAAAAAATATTATTTGTTCGAATAGAATTTCAAATTGCATGTGTATGGTGTAATCGCACATGTATCTTTGTTATGCTTATCGAAATATCATATTTCGTGTTTATGTATTTTGCATGATGATCGAGAAAATTGTATGTTTTCTAAATTCGGTTGAATGGTGCCAACTATTGAGAAAATATCTTGACGTAATTAAATTATATTGGTATTTTACATGTATATAGGTGTCTATTCTAGCGGGGACAATACACAATCGAGGGCATGTTAACTGCCGGCAAAACATACAATCGAGGGCATGTTAACTTCCGGCAAAATATACAATCGAGGGCATGTTAATCGCCGCAATACATATAATCATTGGGGAAAACTCCAACTCGCCGGAAAAATCTAATCACAGGAAACTCTAATCGCCGGGAAAACTAACTTATGTAGGGCACTTTAATCGCCGAAAACACATATCTGCCGGGAAAAGTCTTTCCAAGAAAGACTTCTTAGGCAGTAATAAGTGCCGAATACACATTGCTTGGAGATAAATTGCCGGGGAAAAGTTTTTTTTCGAATCGCATTGCCCTTAATATTGTGCCATGGTGTAGTGTAGTAGGCGCTAATCCATCATTGCATACCCTATTCCACCAAATGATGGCGAAGTTTTTAAATTCACTTGTGGCTTGTCGAACTCTATGCACTTCGTGCACTAAGTGAGCATTAAATTTCGTTCTACCGCTAACTCCCAATCTAGATATGTTTCAAAGATCATAAGCACCCACAAAAGATGGTATAGTGAACTTAACTTTAGCATATGGATCATCATTAACACGTGCATTATGTTGCTGAATGTTATTACCTCTCATACCTTGACGGTTGAAGTTCAACCGGTTTTGTTGTCGTGCATCAAAGGCGTCGTGGTTGTGCATCTCATTTCCATTGTCAAACTCACGGTCATGGGCTGCACCATGAGGACCCACACGCCCATTGTTCGGTGGTTGATTGGCCAAACCATCAATGCGTGTGTTGAGCATTGCGATACTATCATTGAGTTGCTGTAGTGTAGTAGTTGTTTCTGCAAACTTCCTATCAATGTCGTCATTAATAGCGTGGTGGTGCTCATCCAACACCCTCGTGAGCTCTTCCCTCAAAACACACTCTTGCGCATCCAATTCCTCACCTGCCATGGTTAGTAAAAGACAAAAGACAACACAAAGATATTATCCCTATCAACTACTAGGTGGTGGGAGGTGGGATCACACACTCTCAAGCGTCTTACCAAGCTCTTATGAATTTCTTACCAATTGCAGTAGGTGGTATGATCGGAGAAGGTGGGATGTATGACCGCGGCGAATGGCGAATGCGAGGATCCAAATCTGAGGGCCGAAAGTATGTGGAGCTCGGACGGTAAAAATTTTGTAGCAAGGAATAGCGAGAATGAAAATAGATTAGCAAAGTGAATCAAAGTCCACGGTACTAAATCACGATTCTTGTGGCCCAAACGCATTCCTAGAACTAGCTCGAGCAAGCGAAATACAAGCACAATAGAACAAAATTCGCAAGGCAACTGATTTCTCACAGTGGTGGTCGTGGACCAAGCTGTGGATTGTCGTGAGCCACCGAGGGTGGTCGAGACCAAATGAGGGTGGTCGTGAGCCAACCGAGGTGGTCTTTTTTCGTTCTTTTTTTTTTTGCTTCTCTCTTTCTTTCTTTTTTTGACTGCCGAGGGTTCCTCTCTTTTTCTTTTCTTTTTTTTTTTGCGAAAGTGACCTTGAATCACAACTCTTCAAAACCCTCTTCTGGGTCTGGGGATATATATAGGTCACAAACTTTTTCCAGAGAGTAGGGGTATAAAGGTAATAAAAACTTGATGAATCACGGTGGCCCGATCTTCCGATAGGTTCGATTGATTTCGTCGTGAGGACGTTGACGCTTTGAGGCTTAGGCCCACGGATCGTCACCTCGCAATTCGCTACACCCGCATCGATCGCCGTTATCAACCACGCTTGCGTGATCGACCTTACCATCGGGGTTATGATTCCTCGCAAGCAATCGAAGCAACTCACAAGAACAAGGTAGATGCAATCTGAAATATATTGCGAATATAGATGAAGTTCACAAGTGGGGTTCCTCAAACCGAACAAGCGGCTAAACCGCAAAGTGGCGAGAATAATCTAAGAAAACCCAACCCCAAACTGTATGGCCTTTGCAATATATATAGGGGGGGAAGAACATGAGGAGGCCGACCTAGGGTTGTCTTGCCATGTGGGAGGCGTACACATCACGGGCTTTGACCTCGCCATGCCTACAAGGTCGTATAGGCCCAAAGCGATGACGCAACACCTTATTTCAAAGTCTCGACCAACACCCAATGTGGTCGCATTCTTGGTCGTGGACCGGGTCGTGAGCTTGAGACACAGTCGTGAGATCTGGCGAATCGTCGTGGAGCGGGTACACCTTGTCGAGAGCTTGCAGATCATATGACCGGTCGTAGGACTGGTCATAGGACTGGTCGTGAGCTTGAGACACAGTGCGTAGATGGTTTGGATCCTCCCGGTATTCCTAAGTAACAGAGATCCCAATTTTTAGGTAGCATACCATTCTCGCATAAATAAATTATTAGCACCTAGAAACGAGCTCACCTCATAATTTAAGTGATGTGCACGAGCTCTTGTCATAGGACCTTGTAGCTTAGCAACCGGATCTGGAGGATGTTGTGTAGTGCGTGTATCTGAAGGAGTGATGTCCTCATCACTTCGGGAAAGACATCCATGAAGTCACATACCGTTGGGACTTCACGAATATCTAGAGCTGGCTTCGCTTCTAGCGCGAAGAGATCTGAGACCTTGCGACTTGGCGCGAACCTACTACCGGAGGGACTTGTGAGGTAGATGAGTTTTTGGGCGCAATCGATTTACCCCATGTGCTGTGACAACCAATCCATGCCCAGAATCACATCTAAGCTCACTGCATTAAGGAGAATAAGACTTGCTAAAAATCTTACTCCCTCAATCTCAACAGGAACCTCCCGACACTCGGATTCAGCTCTCAACTCCGAACCGGGAGAGCGAATGAGCAACAGGACCAACAAAAGAGCAAAAAGAAGATCACTAACAGCAGCAAAAGACTGAGATACAAAAGAATGAGATGCTCCTGAATCGAACAAAATAGTAGCAGGATGGGAGTTAACAAGAAGCGTACCCAACACGACGTCAGGTGCCTCCTGTGCTTCCTCCGCGGAGATGAGGTTGATGCAGCCGCTGCCCACGCCTTGGGCTGTGGGGACAATCTTCTGATCCTGAGAAGAACCACCTCCTTGCCCGCGTCCTCCATTAGGACGAGGGGCCGCTCCAGTCTTTTTAGGGCAATTATTTGCATAATGGCCCTTCTAGTTGCAGAAGAAACAAGTGACCTCGGCAACATTGCGGAGGCTACCGTGCTGAACCGCAGGTGCGTGTGGTCGAAACATGGCCTGCGGAGGACGAGGGGTAGGTGTTGACGACCTCGGGGATGCTGAAGCCTGAGGGCGGGACCCCTGAGACTGCCCGAAGTGAGTACGGGAAAAGCTGGGCTGGGAAGACTTCTGGCTCTCCCACTTGCGCTTGCGAGAGTCACGCAGCGCCCTTCCCTTGTGCTCGGAGACGATGGCCTTGTCCACGAAGGCTTAGAAGTCGGGGAAGTCCACGATAGATAGCTTGTCCTGAAGCTCCTCAGAGAAGCCATCCATTAACTTCTCCAACTTGGCCTCATCAGTGGCCACCTCCTCAGGAGCATAATGAGCCAGATGGTTGAACTCGTACAAGTACTCCGTGACCGAACTGCGCCATTGCTTGAGCGTGAGAAACTCCTTCTTCTTCAGCTTCATCACACCGGCAGGGATGTGAGACCGATAGAAGGCAACACGGAACTCCTCCCAAGAGACGGTGTGGCCTGCGGGCTGCATGGCGAGGAAGTTCTCCCACCATGAAAGAGCTGCACCCTCCAGCTGATGGGATGCAAAAAGTGCCTTCTCCTGCTCCTGCACTGAGCAATGCTGAGCTTCCGCTCAACCGCATAAAGCTACCATTCAGATCCAGTGGGTCCTCGACACGGAGAAAGTGGGCGGCCGGGTGCGAAGGAACTCGCAAGTCCCCACGTGGTCGATACCCACTTCCTCCCCGATCCGGAGGCACCGGAAAGAGTGGAGGTGTTGCGCGATAACCTCCGAGAATCTGGTTCGATCCATACGGTTTTGCTCAATCTGAGCAAGAACCGAAGCCATTGTCAGAGGAGGCACTACGAGTTCTTCCAGCCATCCTGCTGAAGAGAGAAAGGGGGTTAGCAACGAAATCCAAAAATTAGAAGCTAAAGAAAGCGAAAAGCTATCGACTAGGGGAATGGAGAATCACCCTAACCGAAAGCCAACTTAAACAACAAGAACACAACTTTAAAGTTTACAAAAAGGCTCAAGAAATAGCAAGGAAACATGAGACTAAAGCTCAACTTCTTGACACGACAAACCCGTATTGAATGAACGAACAATCGGTTGAGAAGACAAAATTTCAGCACGCTATTTTAGTTCTAACATTCCTACAAAGTAAGGCAAAACCAGCAAAAGAGGTGTTAGATACTTAGCTAACTAGTATCACGTCTTACCCTTTTATTCCCACAAGTTTTAGTTGAATTATCCTCTCATTATCTATCCTAATTAGAAACCTTTGAGATCTAGCATTCGAAATTTGATGCTTGTTTGTCAGATTCTGCATCCAAGCTCCTTGTCGAATCACCGACTCCAGAACTTCAAAACCTTGTAATGGGCAGCCAACACTTCAATTTGCCAATCTCATTGATTCCCAAAACCCAATTAAATGATAACGCTATCTTTTGAAAGAAGGAGAGGGAAAACAACTTTTAAAACTCAAGTGAGAGCAAGATGAGATAAGAAAGCTAAGATAGGTAAGGAGTAAAATTAGAGAATGTACTTAAGCTTTCATAAACCATTTGATAATTTGAACTAAGTTTTTCAAAATATCCTAAGGACGACCAAGCTAGGGTTACTACGGTCAGTATGGCTCTGATACCAACTTTGTGAGGACCCCGGCTTATTTGGCTTGTAATGCTTAGTCAACCATTGACCCTAGCATCACAAACAAAATAACCCGTGTCTTCGAGACATGTATACTTCCCAGAAATGCAGTATACACACCGCTTTACAAAATTATGCATCAATTATGTACAAGACATAGAACCAAAGCACGAACTAGATTAAACCAAAGACATACATAATAGCGAGAGTTATTACAAAAGAGGCCGACCGGCCAAATAACAACTAAGAAAGATAAACACAGTAGAAGCAAAAGCCATAAGATGGCAATAAACAAAAGCCATACGGTTTGCCTAAAGCCCACAATGCAACCGACCGGGCCGCCAAGCTAGTCGTCCCATCCACAGCACATCTCACAAAAGTAGGGCCCTTTGGGCTCCACCTCCTCTGCAACAAAGTTATTAAGCAAAGCAAATGAGTACAAAAATATACTCACAAGACTGACGTGTAGTGTAACAGACCTATACATATGCTACATGCAAGCTTCTTTAAGTGGAGGCTGTAGGTTGTTTTCAGCATAAAGCAAGTTTTCATTTGCAATATTTAAATAGATTCAAAGCAGTTTTGCAATTAATTTTTAATTTACAAATAACAACGAGACAACAACATAATAACAATAAATAGATGACAACAACAATCCTGGAAGTGACTAACCCAATAGTCACCACAACAATAGCATGAATTACCCATTCATACCACCCATGTCAAGTTTTAATTAAAGGTTATAGTCTAACTCTCGAAAGACTTCCCCAAGCGTGTCCATAACCTAGGACGAGGCTATTCGAATAGTTTGAACCCTGCCGGGGTGTACCAATGTACCCACACGTCAGACCGCCTTTTCGCCAAGCTATTAGCACACTTCCTTTGGTATGCCGACACAGCTAAGTCCAACGAGCCCTTTCCAATATTGAGTGTCAACAACGAGTCGCCCATATGGGGATACAACCTCCCCATACATTGATGCGGAGTCATCAAAGATGCTCACCCCCTTCTATGGGTGGTGCTCCTTGTAGGGGATAAACCCCACTACTGCTCACCCAATAGCCCACCATGCAACTCGAAGCTAACACCCGCCAAAGTACTCAGTGAAGAGAGGTCCCATATCCCTCTCGTGTGGTTAGCATGCAAAATTGCTTGGTTTAGTGTAACAAGATGTTCGGTCCTTGTTGACTTAGGCACCATTCCACATACCAACAATCACACCATCAACCATTGTGCCCAAGTCCAAATAGTTTTCATTTTTAGTTTTGTTTTGACTTTACAAATTAACAAAGCACAAGTACTGGGCATAATGTAATAATAATTAGATTTGTGTGATCAAGATCATCGACTAAGTCGATGACCGCCCAATTCTACCGCAATCTAAGCATTTCTAAGCAATACCAACACGTGATCTACTAAGTGATGAGAGCTCATCCAACGAACTCTAACCACAACAAGATATTCCTAGGCATAGTAGTAGAGATTTAACATTTACCTACAGAGTATGCATCTATATGATCAACTGATCGATAATCATTTAACAACAAAATAGAGCTTGCATACATACAAGTTAAACAAAGTATTAGACTTTGAAAATAATAGGATTAAACATGATCAAACTGCTTACCTTGCTGGAGATGCTCACTATGCTGCAAAGGATCACTCACGGGATCAACACACTCGTCGGCACCTAACGAAAAAGCCAAAAAGAACCGATAAGAACGAAGAAAACCGAAAGGACTCCACAGAAAAATTTCTCCAAATACTCTTAAATTTTTACAGAAGCTAGAGTATGATTTTTAAAGAATTAAGCAATAAGAACCAATTGATTTGGATTCTTAATGCAAAAGTTATGGCCAAAACAAATCTGCTCAGCCTGGAAATTGCTGGATAATTCAAATCGGTTACTGTTCATCTGAATTAAATTGTCAAGCACAATTTTTCAAAGAGGTGCTGCACCTGGGATTTTTATGGTAAGTAAAGCACCTCATGAGATGAATAACACAATTGAGTTCACCTCATTTGGAGCTAGGATGCATGTTTTATGATTTTTCTAAGACATGTAAAAGAGCACAAGTAAAATGCACCCACAATTCTTTTGAAAATAGTGACATGCCTAAATCATATTCTACCATTTAGTGCACTAACAGAGGAAGCCAACACAATTGGATTCACTCAGAAAGGATCTATAGAGAATTACTTATGCATTTTACAAGTTAAATGCCACATTTAGAGCAACAATTAAAGTTAATTTTGAAACCAATTTACCAATTCATTTTCTGTGGCCGAACTCAACTTACAACCATTTTTAGATTAAAGTTTAGTTCAAACCAGAGCTACCAAAATTTGAATCAACTCAAAAGGAGCTAAGATGAAATAGTTATGCATTTTCAAAGTTTATTACCTTTTTCGTTTACAAATAATTCCCCCCGGGAATTTCTAAAATCAAAACGACGTGAACGAACCTGGGCCGTTGATCCTGGATCGAACGGCCTAAGACCTGCCGGCAACGAGTGCTCACGCCCGCGCAGATCCAACAAACATGGGCCGTTGATCTCGAATGCAACGCGGCGGAGTTGATTGAGCGCGCGCTTTGGAAATCCCAGCGAAGGGAGGCGGAGGTCGTGGACCGTTGATCGTGAGATGGACGGCTCACAACCAACACGACACAAAGACACGCCAAGACGGCCCCGCGAGATCTCGCCCGCAGATCTAAAATTGGGCGGTCCTAACATCGCTATAGCTTGTCGACTCGTCCGACAACACCCGACGACGAAGATCTCCTCACCGCCGGCGACCTATGGCACGGCGGTGCCAATGGGTGCTAGGTACAGGTGCGCAATAGTAGTGCGCACCCACTGGTACCACTCACACCAGCGGTGGTGGACCAGAGCGCCGGCGAGACGGAGAGGGGCGGTGGTGCAAAGCACGGCCAAATGACAAACAGCATAAGCAGCTCCGCAGCGGTTCATTCAAGCGAGTGCCCAGCTCTAAGGGACTACCAGGAGGTACCTGGAGGTCGCGGAGGTACTAGGAAGGGCTGAGCAGCTCCGGCGACGAAGGACCTTGCCGGCGCCGAGGAGGACAACGCGGAGGAGAGGACCTAGGGCATAATTAACCACACCGGGTCATCAAGATGGACTCCAAACAGCTAGGAGGTACTCCCAGAGCAAGGAATTGAAAGGAGGAGGTCCTTACCGGACTTGACGAAGAAGGGGGAGCTCACGGCCGCAAGCTCCAAAACTCCAGATTCAAGTCGCTCTGTGGAAGCAAACCCAAATTGAGTTAGGGGAAATGATCAGTGAGGTGAGAGGCACAAGCTGACGCAAAGAGAGGGAGAGGAAAGCCACTAGGGCACTGCCTTCACCGAGAGCTCCAAAGTGCAACAATGGCGATTGGGGGCTCAGGGGTGCTTTGAGCTCAACAAGCCGAGAGCAAGTGGGGAGGTGTTTAAAGGAAGCCAAGGAGGTGCTAGAGGACCTTATATAGCCAGGGAGGAGAGGCATATGAGCTAGGGTTAAGCTCCATGGTGAGCTTAGCCCATGGCTCGGTCCATGGCGCCACAAGGACGTGGAGGGGATGGGGGCAGGTCAGAGCAGGACGTAGGGGCGGAAGGTCGACCAAAGATTTAATGCTTTGGCAACAAAGAGCTTTGGGAGGTGACAGAGACCGCCCTCCTTCTGCCATGGCGCACGCGCGCGAGACCGAGGAAGGAGAAGAACAGGGACAGAGATCAACCGTTGGATAAGCGAAGGGGGAGGTCGCAGCCCTCGGATCTGATTCGGGGTGGTCTGAAAAGAAACGTGGAGGTCGCGACCAGAGATCTCGATTGGGGAGGTTGCAGCCGCTAGATCTCCATCGCACGGTTGCGAAACGAAAAGGAAGGTCGCGCGCGGAAAGGGGATAGGAGGTCATGGCCGTTGGATTTGCATCCAATGGCGCGGAACCGAGGTGGGGAGGTCTTGCCCGCTGTGCGCGACACTAACGAGATATGGGAGGTCGTGGCCTTTAGATTTACATCCAAGGGCGCACAAGATCGAGGGGAGGTCGTGGCTGTTGGATCTTGATACAACGGCACACCACAGAGAGGGGAGGTCGTGGGCATTATGCACGACGTTATGGGAGGTCGTGGCCATTAGATTTACATCCAAGGGTGCACAACAGAGCTGGGAGATCATGGGCTTTGCGCACGACGCAAAGGGAGGTCATGGCGGTTGGAATTTGATCCAACAGCAACGAACAGAGGTAGGAGGCCGAAGATCAAGTTCAGTCAATTAGAGAAAAGTTAAGAACCGCTCAGACCAGGCAGAAGAGTTATGCTGATAACTGTCGTCGAGACTTAGCTTTTGCACCTGGTGATCACATGTACCTGAAGGTTTCACCTCTCAAAGGAATGTGTTGTTTCAAAGTAAGCAGGAAGCTTGCACCATGAGACATCGAACCCTTTCCAATTATAGTTAGAAGAGGAGAAGTTGCTTACAAATTGGAACTCCCGCCTCAGCTGTCAGATGTGCATGATGTCTTCCATGTGTCTCAATTGAAGAACTGTCTATGTGTGCTAGAGGAGCAGATGCCATTGGAAGCAGTTGATCTGCAGGAAGATCTCACCTACAAGGAGCAACGCATCAATATTTTGGAAGTAGCAAAGCTCATGACAAGGAGCAAGATCATCCATTCCTGCAAAGTTCAGTGGAGCAATCACACTGAAGAGGAAGCCACCTGGGAGTGAGAAGAGGACTTGAAAGCCGAGTTTCCGCACCAGTTCTCTAGTCAGCCCGAATATTGGGGTCGAGATTCCCTTTAAGTGGGGTAGGTTTGTAGCATCCCAAATTTCTAGGCCTTTTGAAAATTTGCAAAATAAAAATAACCATTTGGTTTTGTTGAATTGCTAAAGCTCAACTTGAAATTGTAGAAAAGTAAAAACCATGTAATATGAATCAATAAAACTTCAACTAATTCAAAATTTGGTTTATTTTGAGTTTATTAGAGTTCTCTAGTATTTAAAGTCAAAAATATATTTGAAGTCATTTCTTCAATTTTCTCGAATTTAAAAGGGTTTTCCTTTTATCCCAAAATTAAAATCAATGTTATTTGCAAAATTAAAAGCTAAAGTTAAGTTGAAAGTATTTTATAAAGTTCCAAATGACTCAATAATTTCTATGTTTTTTCTTGAATTTTTGGGCTTTATTTAACTTTTTTTAAAAGCCCTTTTGCTTTTTCTGGTATTTCTTTAAATCAAAAATGCATTTAATTTCTCCCTTCGGCTTTAGGGCCGAATCTCACCCTCGGCCCATCTCTTTTTTGCCCACACTGCCCATCTCTCTAGCACATTCCCGTGCTCCAACCCGCTCCCGCACTCCTCCGCTCCCTCTCACTAACAGGCGGGCCCCGCCTGTCAGCCCCTCCCACACCCCCGGTCATCTTCTTCGCCGTGCCCATGCTGCCGTGCAATGCCCGCGTCAGCGCATGTGACCCATCCTGTCGCCTCGCTACTCGCTTGGGCGCCCTATCAACACGCTTTTTGTGCTGTCGCCTCTGTCTTGCCCGTTCCCCCTTTTGTGTCCTCCCTCCAGCTCCCCCATCCCCTCCCTCAACCACCGGCTGTATGCCCATGACGAGCCGCCGTGAAACTCGCTGTGCCCATCTCATGCTCTGGCCATCCCCGTGCCTTATAAAGAGGAGCACTAGGGAGCCCTCAGCCTCCTCTTTCTTTCCCCTTGACTCCCCCTTTCTCTTTCGCCCTAGCCTTGCCGCAATTCGAGAATTGTCGCCGCCAACCAACGAGTGCTCCGTCGCCTCTAGCGCCGCCGCCAAGGCTTCTCCGCTGGTGTGGTCTTTGTCTTTGGCATCGCAAGCTCGCACTCCACCTCATGCGTGCCTCCTCATCATCGAATCTCCACCAGAGCGAAGTCACCACACCCATTCTCTCCCTCATCGTCGTCGCTTCCATCGAGCCTTGCCGCCAAAACCATGCGCACTCGCTTCGCCTCACCTCCCTCTCACTGTCGGTGCCGTCGCTGCCGGTTGAGTAATCACCGTTCGCTAGTGATCCTCGGTCCGTGCGTGCTGCCACTTCGGTGCCGGCGTGGCAGCACCATGTGGCGTCTAGTCAGCGCCATGTAAGCTCTCCAACCACATGGCTGCTAACGTGGCTTTTCTATTTAAAAATTAATTCGGCTGAAAATAAAACCCAGTGCTGACATCAGCATGATGCAATAAAGAGATTTTCCTTTAGAAAAATAATTCCAAAAATCCTAATTTTCTTCATTTTATGTGTTTTCAAATTTTTGAGAGCCTGTTCTCCCTTGTTCGAACTCCGATTCGAGTGAATCAAGTTTCTAAATTCATCTAAATTCAGTACCTTTCTTTTGGTTATAGTTTGCCATTTGGTCGGGTTGAACCAAAAATGATTTATACCTGGGCGATTGATCGTGTAGTAAAGGGGATGATTTTGGGATGTGGTTCCCTCGCCTGAGTAGTCACTAAGGACTTAACTTTGTGCGCAATTGATCTGGGCCATACCGTGCAACCATAAGTCCATTTATGGGGTTGACTGAGCCAACTAATTAGCGTTGCTTTCAGCCAGTTCTGTTTGGGTTGATAAGTGGCACAGGAGGGGGCCGCGACGGTGAATCCTTTGCGAGTAGAACTGAGTCAAAACAGAGCTTTGTAAAAGTCTTGTGATAATCACTTAGTCGCACGCCTTCGGAAGCATGTCATGTCTGACATTATAAGATGATTATCTCTTGTGGGTCAAACTGTACAACCACTGCGGAGTGTAAATCTATTCGAATAGCCATGTCCCCAGTTGTGGACAATGCCTGGTGATTTCACACGATTGGTATACTCGCCAAAAAATGTTGGAATGGTTTGGATGGATCTGAGTAGTTGGTTTTGGTTGATGGTTGGGAAGTGAATGGTGTGTTCACTAGTTGCTTCAAAGTACTCGATTACTTATGTATTAATCTTTTAAATTGTGCCTCACAATCTACTTCATCAGATTTACTATCAATATTGCTTTATGCAAAATAGCCATAAAGCTATCCTTGTCAAGCCTTGCATGAATACTATTTGCATACATTTCCCTACGACTTGCCGAGTACTTTAAGTACTTATAGCTTTGCACCATTTGTTGATGAGTCACCGAAGGAGGCCCAGGGAACACTGAATTCTACAAGGAAGACTACTACAAAGATTATGTGAGCTAGGTCGCACTCTCTACTCGATTGCCTGTGGGCATGTCGGATGGCTACCACAAGATGTCTGGTTTCTGCTGCAAGTAACCTTTTGTTGTTAAGGCATATGTGACCACTTTGTAAGACTTGACCATCAGGTCTTTTTGCTACTAAGTAATATTAATTTGTCTACTTCACCTATATTTTGTTGTATGGATATGATTACATCAATGTTACAACTATGTGAGCTAGGTGCTGATCTGGGACTTGTTCAGAATGTATAGAGGGTCTTGGAGTTGCATATCTGGGGTTCCAACATATGTGAACAACGATCAGACGCCCTTCACGAAGTATTGATTCGTGATGCGGGATACATGGGATGCCTTTGTGCGGATGAAGACGATGGGCAAATTTCAAGAGCAAAGTGCAGCACATAAGGCTATCTAGACAAAAAACACTCATACCTATACACTCGGCACCACTAGGTACACGGGAAAAATCCCGCAATGGACGTACGAGGATGAGAAGGCAGTCTAGTGGGATGCCTCCGCACCATTTGCCATAATCACAGACGAGCGTGCCCAAAACTAGTAAAGAGCAAGGTCATCAAGCATGTCAGGCGCCATCTCTTTCAAAAACCTAACAGACGAGGAAGTGTCCCAATGTCTGGTAAGATATGTCGAACTACCTAGTTGCTAATAAGTCTATAACTTCGTAGGGTTTAAAATAACATGATGGCCTCTTGCATCAAATATTGACTGCTGAATCTTCCCAAGGCTCCTTCGAAGCTGTCAGGGAGAGGGATATGCTATCCACGGCCCTCGAAAACAAGGAGCACCTAGGTCGCAAGTGAGGCCTTGGTGTTTATGTACCTTGGAGGCAGGAATTCCCACATGACTCCAAGGCATGTAGGAGTTAGAAGAGATCTAAGGCCGAGCACGAGGAACGGTTGAAGGAGGAGATTCATGCGCAGATTAGCGTGGAGATTTGTGCAGAATTTTAAGGATAGATAACATCATTGCAGGAACAAATGAATCAACTCTGCAACCAGTCGCAAGTTGCCCCTATGATTTTGTGAGCCAGTCCCCCTCAACGTCGGAGTAGTTGCGCGTCCACGCCACTTTCTGAACATGGCAACATCCAATTACCTATCGACGACATCCAGTAATGTACATCTCTGGAATGCTCCAAAGATAGACCTGTATGATACCTTAGCTAATTGTGTATTATTTTATAGGAGCCCACACCCTACAAGCTCCATGTGAAGCTGGTTGGGTCCATTTCTATTGAGGCTGGGCAGGGGATGGTATTTCCATGCCAAGAAGGGATAGTGCTACATGGTGCCCAGCTAGCACAGGGTTACACCAAGGTCCAGGTGGACATTGTACATGACAATTTCATGGTCATCCTGCTGAAAAGCCCCCAGACGAAGACATCATGACACTAAGGGATGCCGTGCACACTTTTGTCTAGTGGCCTAAGAGGGACATCGCCCTAGACCCTATAGTGCCACGATTGGAACATGACCATGCGTATCCAATAGATCCCTTGATGACTCCACCTCAACCCTCGCTTTAGAAATTCTCAGTATCGGCTCTCGTGGAGACAGCGGTGATGAAACAAGAAAAGCATGTCGAGTCGTCTCACAAGCCCAAGACGTTCTCCCTTCAAATGCCATTGGTCCCTGGCACACTATTACCGTGCCTTAGAATGGGTTGCGTGACTTTGCATGCCTGGTACATGCGGTAGTCCAAAGAGGGGATAGATGGGCCAACTGGATTCACCGTCAGCTACGTGGAGAAGCATTTCCTCCACAAGTCGGGCTACTTCATCGTGGATTTCGGAGACTTATTTGATCTATTCAACCTCGACGCCCTCGACGCCTCACTTCTACAATGCTGGACACTATAAGTGTGTATAATCAAGTTCTACATTAACGCAATACCGATAAATGTCATAACTCATTGCTTATGTATAGATACATGATGCAAGAAGCCTGACGATCGCGAGAACCCGTGGGTTTCCTCGACCCACAATTGATCTCTAAGCAATGCATCAACCAAGATGCATCATACGTCGAGAAGTACATAATGAAGGGGTTGCTTGCTCACCGCGATAAGGAATACATACTAGTGCCCTATAACCAAGGGTAAGTGCTTCACTACTTGCTATACAAATTTTATTTGTACTTTATACGCAACACAAACTTAGGTTTAATGACTATAGCGACATACATGAGTAGATGGCACTAGATCCTTATAGTCATTGTACCAAAGTGGAAAAAGGTAATATACCTTGATTCCCTAGTCCACAAGAACCACAACTTCACTCTTGTGCAAAAAGTACTCGACAAGTATGCTCATTTCCTCCATGCATAACTCTATTGTAGTCTTCATTTGAAATGGCTAAGGATAACTTTTTGGAATCACGTAGGTCCTTCAGCGCCTATATTGTCGGGGGAGGGACACACAAGGAACCGAGCACCACACTATAACAAAGGACGGGATTTTCGGTACCAGCTACAACACAATAATCCTATATCACACTTCATGTAACACCCTAGTTTTTGGAGTCTTTTTGAATTTTCAAAATAAAAAGAACCATTTGGTTTTGATGAGAATTCAAAGCTTAACCTGAGATTTTAAAAAGAGAGCTTTAAAGGACTAAATCAAACTTCAACTAAATCAGTTCGGTTTCTGTTCGAGTTTGTTGGAGTTTTTCCTTTTCTTTGATCGCTAAGTGCTCTCCTTTGGCCCCATTCTCTCTTCCTTCTTTGGACCACCTCCCTTCGTTTGGATCTAAGGGTCCAGACCTCCCTTGTGGTTTGAACCTCCCTCCTTGTCCAGACCACCCTTCGAGTTGACCTCCCCTTTGGGACGCGTCCACCGCCGAGGCGTTCTAGCTCGGGTTTGTGTTTCAAATGTTCTTGATTTTGAATTCTAATTTCGGGTTGAATTCCCCCTTCAATTGGACCTCCTTGTGTCCATCTGAACCTCCTTTGAACTTCTCTCGTGTCCGCTCGGCTTCTGCTCCTCCGCGTCTCTTCCTCTCTGTCGCTCCTCTCCCTTTGCTTCCATCTTGACTGTTGAGACCTCCCCTGTGTTGGTCTTGACCGTCAAGATCACCCTTTGCTTCCATCTTGACCGTTGAGACCTCCCCTGTGTTGGTCTTGACCATCGAGATCTCCTTTGGTTCCATCTTGACTATTGAGACCTCCCATGTGTTGGTCTTGACCGTCAAGATCTCCTTTGGCTCCATCTTGACCGTTGAGACCTCCCCTGTGTTGGTCTTGACCGTCGAGATCTCCGTTGGTTCCATCTTGACCGTCAGGACCACCCTCGGGTTCATCTGGCCGTCCAGATCTTCTTTGCTTCCATCTTGTCCGTCGAGACCTCCCTCGGGTTCATCCTGGCTGTCAAGATTTCCTTTTAACTCGTTTGAACCGTTCAGGACATCCTTTGAGTCCATCTTAGCCGTTAAGACCTCCTTTGATCTCATCTTAACCATCAAGACCTCCCCTCTTTTGTCGTTTAACCGCGACCTCCCCTTGAGGCCGCGACCTCTTCTCTCTTGTCCTTTAGCCGCGACCTCCCCCGGGATTGCGACCTCCCCCCTTTTGTCGTTTAGCCGTGACCTCCCCTTGAGGCCGTGACCTCTTCTCTCTTGTCTATTAGCCGTGACCTCTCCTTGGAGTCGCGACCTCCTCCTTTGTTGTTTTGCTGTGACCACCCCTTGGTCGGGACCTCCTTGTGGTCTTTTGTAAAGATCACCCTTCTTAGTCTTTTGCAAAGACCACCCTCTGGTCACGACCACCCTTGTGGTCACGACCTCTGGTCTTTTTTTGCAAAGACCACCTCGTGGGTCGGGACCTTCTAACATCCCAATTTTCTAAGCTTTAAAAATCCTTTGAATAGTTAGTAGGAAAAAATTCACCATTTGGATTTTATTTGAATTTAATTCAAAAGCTTAAACATGGACTTTGTACATCAAAATAATTTAATATGATTAAAGTCAACAACAACAAGGGTCAAAACTATTTTATTTGGGTTCTTTGTGCTTGGATATATTTTCTAGATTTTTCTAGAATTTTTCCAAGTTCATTTGCTATTTTCTATTGCTTATTTGAATTTCTACTATTTTATAAAATAGAAAACTATTTAAAATCTCAGAATAGTGTTTGGGCCGAATCTCTTTCTTTCGGCCCAATCCTTCCCGAATGCCCGCAATCCTTCTCTGTCTTGGCGCCAAGAACTTGCTTCCTTGGCCTTTCCCTCATGAGCCATTTCCCCAAACGCCATTTGCTTTTCCTTTTCTTTCTCATGAGCCTACCAAGAAGAACATGCGCTTCTTCCTTTTTTGGCGTCACTACGGGTGGGTCTGCTGTCGGCCTGTGTCGTCTTCCCGTGGACTCTGAGTCGAGTTTGAGCCGACACGCCGCCCACCGTGTTCTTCCGGATCCGTCCCATCCTGTGGCTATTTAAAGCCGCCCTGCGTCCGCGGCCTTCGCGTCGTCCATCTCCTCCAAAAACCTAAGGCGCCGCCTTGGATCTCCTCTCCATTGCGCCAAATTGAGCCGAGGATGTTCGTCGCTGCCGCAAGCTTCTTCGCTGGGTTTCGTCGCCATCCGTCAACCTCCGGCTGTGATTCCGTCGCCCTTGGATTCGCACCATCGTGAGCTTCGTGGTGCTCCCCTTCAACTTGGTCGGACGACGCTAAATTGCCGAATCCTCCATACCCGTGTGCCTCGCTGCCGCTTGAGTCGCTGACGCCGGTGAGTCTTGGCCATCTGTGCCGATGCGACGCCTCCCAGAGCATCACCAAGCTCTCGGTTTTCTGTTTTGCTCCTCGGATGAGCTTCCCTCGCCTTGGTTCGCCGTCGTCACCGCAGGTCTTCTGCCGGCCATGGACGTCCTTCGCTGCTTGTGTGCTCTGTGCCAAGTCATCGCCAAATTAGCCGCCATGTCATCCATTTGATCCCATGTGGTAGCCATGTCATGTCTTGGTCAGTAGCCATGTGGCGTGCCAAGATCCAACCCGAACTAAGTATCCATGAACCCAGTCCTTGGTGCACCCTGTCCATGACAATGGGGCCTCCTTCCAAATCAATTCCTTTTCCTTTTGTTTTCAGCCGATAATTCCTTTGATGACATCCGCCCTACGTCATAATTCGGATTTTCTTTTGAAAGATAATTCGGATAATTCCTTTAGGTTTTTCTTCTATTTCAAACTTCCCAAGCTCATATCTTTTGCATCCGAACTCCGTTTGAGACCATTCAAATTTATAAATTCATCTAAATTCAAGATCTAATTATCTGAGATTTTTATTTAATTTTTGGAGTTTGTTTTGCCTTTGTTATTTATTTGTTTTGTTTATTTGCTTTTGTTTGCAAGTAGACGCCGACACTTCAGGAAGGTTTGAAGAAGAAGGAGCACCTCAAGAGCAAGATCAATACTTAGACCTATTCCAAGGCAAGTTGTACCTTTGATCATATTGAACTCAGTTTTCAAAAGTTATATTGATTTAAATTATTGCATTTACTTTAATTATTTATTTCAATGTTTTTGGGATTAGTTAATATCCAGATTGTTAGGACCACCTTGTCTAATTGTATGCCATAATCTTTTGTCACCCTAGTTTGGTTTGTTTAGTTGGTGCTATTGTATTACCAACGTGGGATGGTTAGATGCGATTAGTTTGCTTAGCCATGCTACGAGTCATCATCTCATGTAAGTTGCAAATATAAACTTGACTAAGTGACTATGGAACTATGTGATAAAAACTATGTGTACTATGTGCTATTACTCGCTGATGGCATATGTTGCACTTAACCAACAAGGTGGGAAAATGTTTTGGACGAGGGGCAAGTGGTCTGGTATCCTTTTATGGTGGATCTGTGTTGGCAGGAATGATATGTTAGAATTTGGAAGTCTTGCCCCGGTCAATTAAGGACTTAACTTTGTACGCCATTGAACTAAGCCTTTCGTACAACCACAAGACTGGTATGGGACGGGCCTAACTTAGTAAGTTATAGAGTCTTGACATTGATTACTCGGGTTGTAGGTTAGTCTGTGTCGGATTGGGTGGAGGTGTGTACTACCAAGTAGTCGCATCATGGGCCGTTCGCCGTTTCCTGTCCAACGGTGTGCGTCGTGGCGCTAAGCATACCGGGAGTGTCAATGTTGAGATGAAGTTTTGAACTGCTTTTTATTACTGGCTGGTGCTAGCTACACTAGTTGTATCTTGTGGGTAAAGTGTACAACCTCTCGCAGAGTGTTAATCAATCTATTCGAATAGCGCGTCATGATCATGGACAATGCTCGTGATTTCACACGAGGGGTAGATTTTCATGAAAACCTTGGGAAGGGAGCTATGTGACTTAAGTCATATGGCTATGTGAATAACTTGTTTAGGCTATGTGTCTTTGTGAAATAAAACTGTCAAATTATTATTGTCTATTTGTTTTGAATTATGCTTTCAATCTATTACTTGTATTTAAATTGCAAATGATGCATTTATGCAAAAGAGCCACAGAAGCCATTCCTTTGGAATAAGCCATCATGTATAATTTCATTTCTGTGGTATGACTTGCGAGTACGGTTGTGTACTCATGCTTGTTGTAAAACATGCAACAGAAGAGGAGTCATCGCCTGCTTTCGAGGAGGAGTTCATCGAAGGTGCTTGATTGTAGGGTCTTGATCCCAGTTAGTTGCCTGTGGTGAATTGATGGGATTCTGCTGAACTTTCTTTGTTCCGCTGCTATTTTATTTTCTTTGTCAGCCCTGCGTGGCTTAATAATTGTAAACTCGACCATAAGGTCAAAACAACTATTTGTTATCAAATTACTCGTTTATGTTATTAATCGCTTGTGTGGATCGATATTCACCTGTGTTGACACTGTGTGCACTAGCGTGATCCTAGACTAGTGCATTATACACAGAGGGTCCAGAATTGCATATTTTGGGTCCCGACAGAGGTGGTATCAGAGCCATACTGACTGTAGGTCTTACCCTTAGATAGGTCGTCTTAGAGAGTCCAAATTATTTTCTAAAGAAAAATTAACTTGTAAGATTAAATGAACTGCTTAACTCCTCTCATGTCTCTCTCGACTCAACTATTGCTAGAACCTTTTCCTCTACCCGCTGTTTTAACTTGGTTCCCATCCTCCTGTCTGTCATGACAGATCTTTGCACTACCTACGGCGCAAGGGCTTAACTTGCCGCAGAGTGGAAGTCATTGCAGATACTTGGAGGCTTTGATCGTCCCATGTATCATGGCAACGAATGGGTGGTAAACGACCGAGATCGTGGAGTGATCTACCGTTTGACAGTCTACGCTAGGAAGAACACTAAAGCCAGCCAGCCGTTCAACATCTCCGTCAGAAGGATCACCTTTGCGCAAGGAATTCAAGAGTCATCACGCCTAGCCATCCTCAGAATTTGCCACATCTACGCGCGAGAGGTACGAAACACCGTCTTCTGTTACCATCCAACAGCTGCAGCTGTGGATCCTACCCGTCTACGGATGGAGAAGACAATGCCACAGTGGTGCACCTCGCCCAGTTCGCCGTTGCTCAAGAGGAGTCGCTAGAGTTAGTCACCACCGAGCTGGAGTGCGCCTATGGAACCCTGCAAAGAGCTGAAGAAAGGATCGCCATACTGGAAGAAGCCCTCTACGGTCAGCACGACCTTGAGGAGGAACAAGAGGAAGAAGATCCTAATCCTAAAGAGCCGGAAGAACCAGAGGAGGACCGTGGAGAAGATCCCGAGGAAGATCTTGAGGAAGATCCCGAGGAGGTCCCAGAGGGGCCAGCAGAGGCAGCAGCAGAGCGGATGAACCACCAGCCTGCGCGCCACTCCCTGAGGCATCGAGGATCGATTCACGAGGATGCCAGCTCACTTCCAAGTCTACAGCAGGCGGGAGCATCGTCGTGGTTGTGGAGGCTACCTTAGCGGCTGAGTTCGCTAGAGTTTTAGTTTGTCAGGCTTAGCCAGTTTCTTTTCGAGTTGCCCTTTAGGCGGTAGTTTGTGTGCTTAGGTTCGCCTTTTTCTTGTGTGCAGGTATGAGCTGCAAAAGCCCTTAGGCATTGTTGCAAGCCATACTAAGACCCTTAATAAATAAAGGTGTTTCATTTGGTTTTTCTTGAACTGTGTTTGTTGGGTTTAACCTACCCCCTAGATTAGTTCTTAACTCATCTTATGCTTGCTATCTTATCTAATCCATGGAGCTTCACCAGATGGTTCAGACTCGCCATGCCGCCGCAAGTGGATCCAGAACCCAAGGATCAGAAGGCAACAAGCAGACCCCTGTGGGAGCAGTATCACCACAAGCACCCCCTCTTGACTTGTAGAACTTTGGAGCCTTCATGGCAGCACAGACACGGATGATGTATACAATGATGAATCACCTGCAGAATATGAGCAATCAGAACAGCAACAGCAACAATCATCATAATGGAGCCCCAGTCGCTCATGATCATCATGGGCCATCCAAGCTTGCTGAATTTATGAGGACACGTCCTCCAACCTTTTTTGGTAATGTTTCACCAATTGAAGCTGATGATTGGCTTCAGGTTATTGAGAGGAAGCTGCTGATCACTCAATGCAGCGATCATGAGAAAGTTCTGTATGCTACTCATCAGATGGAAGGCATAACTGCCGAATGGTGGGAGAATTTCTGCACAGCACATGAGACGTCGCAAAATATCACTTGGGAAGAATTTGCCGCAGCATTCCATCAGTATCATGTACCTGAGGGAATAATGGATCTGAAGAAGGATGAATTCCGTGCCCTGAAGCAAGGAGCTATGTTAGTGACTGACTATCTGAATAAGTTTTCTCAGCTAGCTCGCTATGCTCTAGAGGATGTCGCCACTGATAAGTCTCGCCAGAGTCGCTTCTTGAAGGGTTTGAATACTAGGCTGCAAATCAATCTACTTGCCCATACTTTTCAGTTTCCGGGAGCTAGTGAACAAGGCATTGGTTATGGAAGATAAGCGCAAGGCGGAAGATAACCGCATAAGCGCAGGATGGCTCAACAAGTGAGTCACCGATCGCGACAAAAGGCAAGGACAGCTTCATAACAAAGATAATCGTGTCCATTGCGAGTTCATTCAGGACGCCTACACCAAACTCAGCACCTCGTCCAATTGTTCAGAACTCTCGTAGCCCATCACTGACCAATCCCAACCCAGGGAACAACCGGCAGCATGATCAGAAAGTGTGTTACTCTTGCTATCAACCAGGGCATTTCGCCAACCAGTGTCCATAGAAGGGGACAATCACTCCAGTGCGCTTCAACCTTGGAGCTACACCCGCCAAGACCCCAGCACCGAGCAGCCAAGGAGTTTCTCAAGGTACCGGTCAACCAAGAGGAGCGTCTTAATCTGTGGTTAGAGGTCGTGTCAACCACGTCACTATGGAAGGAGCTCAGGAAGCACTGGACGTCGTACTGGGTAAGTTTCTAGTAAAGTTAGTACCTGCATTAGTTCTGTTTGATTCTGGAGCTTCGCATTCCTTTGTTTCTGGAGTTTTTGCAACTAAGAACAACTTGGAAGTTATGCGCCTTAAGCATACTCTGTTAGTCCAGTCGCCTGGAGCAGAGCTAAGTTCTAAAGTGGGATGTTTAGGAGCTAAGTTACTCATAGCTAGAGTTGAGTTTCTAGCCAACCTCATTGTTCTAGACACCCAGACCTTAGATGTCATTCTTGGCATGGATTGGTTAACCAAGCACAAAGCCGTGCTAGATTGTGGCCGAAGAGCCATTACAATTGAAGATACGAAAGGAAACAAGGTAGAGTTTCAAGCTACCTCGGTGCGTGATGGACACCTGATAGTCAATAGTTTCAAGGTAATTGCTTTGGAAGATGTGTCTATTCTCAGAGATTATCCAGATGTGTTTCTAGATGAATTACCCGGGATGCCACCAGACCGTGACATTGAGTTTGTTATCGATCTAGTGCCCGGAATAGCACCTATTTCTAAGAGACCCTATCGGATGCCAGCCGATGAGTTGGTGGAAATGAAGAAGCAAATAGAAGAACTTCTGGAGAAAGGTTTTGTGAGACCTAGTTCGTCAACATAGGGAGCACCAATTTTGTTCGTCAGGAAGAAAGATGGAAGCATGAGGATGTGCATCGATTATCGATCTCTCAATGAAGTCACTATCAAGAACAAGTACCCATTACCTCGGATTGATGATCTATTCGATCGGATGAAGGGAGCCGGAGTGTTCTCAAAGATCGATCTGCAATCTGGTTACCATCAATTAAAGATTTGTCCTAAGGATATACCGAAGACCGCTTTCTCAACGCGGTACGGACATTATGAGTTTTTGGTCATGTACTTTGGTTTAACTAATGCCCCCGCCTATTTCATGAACATGATGAATAAAGTATTCATGGAATATTTGGATAAGTTTGTAGTGGTGTTCATCGATGATATTTTGGTCTACTCCAAGTCGGAAGAGGAACATGCTGAGCACTTAAGATTAATCCTAGAGAAACTCAGGGAGCATCAGTTGTATGCAAAGTTTAGTAAGTGTGAGTTTTGGAAAAAGGAGGTTGATTTCCTTGGTCATGTGATGACAACCGAGGGAGTAGCCGTTGACCCCAGTAAAGTCAAGGTAGTACTACATTGGGAACAGCCCAAGACTGTCACTCAGATTCGCAGTTTCTTGGGAATGGCAGGATATTATCGCCGTTTCATTGAGGGATTCTCAACGATTGCTAAGCCGCTTACGCAGTTGTTGAAAAAGGAGAAAACGTTCACTTGGACCCCAACCTGTGAAGAAAGTTTTCAAGAGTTGAAGAAGCGTTTGACTTCAGCCCCAGTGCTAATTTTGCCAGATGTTCGTAAGGATTTTGATATCTATTGGGATGCTTCACGTTAAGGATTAGGATGTGTCTTCATGCAAGAAGGAAGAGCTGTCGCTTATGCGTCTAGGCAATTAAGGCCTCATGAGGAGAATTATCCTACCCATGATTTGGAATTAGCTACCGTAGTGCATGCTTTAAAGATTTGGCGTCATTACCTTATCGGTAATCGTTGTGAAGTGTACACAGATCATAAGAGCTTGAAGTACATCTTCACTCAGTCGGATTTGAACATGAGACAGAGAAGATGGCTAGAGCTAATAAAGGATTATAATCTCAGAATTCATTACCATCCCGGTAAAGCCAATGTAGTTGCAGATGCTTTAAGTCGCAAGAGCTATTGCAATGCTTTGGAAGTAAGAGAGATTTGTTCAGAACTTCAAGAGGAATTTAAGAAGCTGAAGCTAGAAGTTGTAGCTAAAGGATTTATAGCCAGTCTAGAAGTGTAGTCTACTTTGGAGAAGTAGATTCGTGAAGCTCAACCAAAGGATTCAGAGTTTTCTGATATCAAGAAGAAGATGGCGAAAGGAAAGTTCAAAGATTTCACCTTGGATGATCAAGGTATACTGTGGATCAACAGACGTATCTGCGTACCAGATGTTGATGGTTTGAGACAGTTGATTTTGAAAAAAGCCCATGATTCAAAGTATTCAATTCACCCTAGCAGTACTAAGATGTGCCAGGATGTTAAGAATAAATTTTGGTGGCCAAATATGAAGCGAGAAGTCGCAGAATTCGTTGCCTTGTGCGACGTGTGCCAAAAAGTCAAAGCAGAGCATCAAAGACCGGCATGTCTGTTGCAACCTTTGAAGATTCCAGAGTGGAAGTGGGAAGAAGTCGGAATGGATTTCATTACCGGTTTACCCAAGACTCAATTGGGTTATGATTCGATTTGGGTAATAGTGGATCGTTTAACCAAAGTCGCTCATTTCTTGCCGGTCAAAACCACTTACTCGGGAGACCACCTTGCAGAGTTATACATGTCAAGGATTGTCAGTTTGCACGGTGTGCCTAAGAAGATAGTGTCAGATCGAGGATCTCGGTTTACCTCGTTTACGCGAGTGCGCATGAAGCCTTAGGGACTCATCTGAATTTCAGTACTGCATACCATCCCCAGACAGATGGACAGACTAAAAGAGTTAATCAAATATTGGAGGATATGTTGAGAGCTTGTGCATTAGCTAATGCCACCAGTTGGGATAAGAGTTTGTCGTATGCAGAATTTTCGTACAACAACAGTTATCAGGCCAGTCTGCAAATGTTACCATTTGAAGCTTTGTATGGTCGTGCCTATAGAACCCCTTTGAATTGGTCAGAAACAGTTGAACGTTTAGTTTTTGGGCCAGACATTATTCGAGAAGCGGAAGAACAAGTGGCTATGATCCGAGAAAGGCTAAAGATAGCCCAATCAAGGCAGAATAGCTATGCTGATAATCGTCGTCGTGACCTCAGTTTTGAGCCAGAGGGTTTTGTCTATCTCCAAGTTACTCCCCTCAGAGGTGTAAAAAGATTTCATGCCAAGGGAAAGCTTGCCCCTAGATATGTTGGTCCGTTCAAGATATTGGCTCGTCGTGGAGAAGTAGCCTATCAATTGGAGTTGCCGCAGTCGTTAGCAGGAGTACATGATGTCTTTCATGTCTCTCAGTTAAAGATGTGTCTTCGTGTGCCAGAAGAACAAGCCCCATTGGAATCAATAGAGCTGAAAGAAGATCTCACTTACAAAGAGCAGCCAATCAAGATTTTGGATGTTGCAGAGCGCCATACCGGAAGCAAGACCGTTCATTTTTGCAAGGTTCAGTGGAGCAACCACTCAGAAGGAGAAGCAACATGGGAGCATGAAGACAAGCTGAAAGCCGAGTTCCCTAGCCTTTTCTCTAGCTAGCCTGAATCTCAGGGACGAGATTCCTTTAAGGGGGGAGGTTTGTAACATCCCAATTTTGTGAGCTTTAAAAATCCTTTGAATAGTTAGTAGGAGAAAATTCACCATTTGGATTTTATTTGAATTTAATTCAAAAGCTTAAACCTGGACTTTGTACATCAAAATAATTTAATATGATTAAAGTCAACATCAACAAGGGTCAAAACTATTTTATTTGGGTTCTTTGTGCTTGGATATATTTTCTAGATTTTTCTAGAATTTTTCCAAGTTCATTTGCCATTTTCTATTGCTTATTTGAATTTCTGCTATTTTATAAAATAGAAAACTATTTAAAATCCCAGAATAGTGTTTGGGCCGAATCTCTTTCTCTCGGCCCAATCCTTCCCGGGCGGCCCGCATTCCTTCTCTGTCTTGTGCCTTGGTTGCCTTGGCCTTTCCCTCACGCTGAGCCAAATTTCACCCACCGCTCGTTTTCCCCCTCACATGAGCCCATTGCAGAAGAACATGCGCCTTCCTTTTTCTTGGCGTCACTACCGGGTGGGTCCCGCCGTCGGCCACGTCAGGTTGTCTTCGCCAGGGACTCCTGAGTTCGGGTTTGAGCCAACACGCAGAGCCACCGTGTTCTTCCCGGATCCCCTCCATCCTGTGGCTATTTAAAGCAGCCCCTACGTCACGGTCTTCGCGTCGTCCATCTCCTCCAAAACCCTAAGGCACCGCCTTGGATCTCCTCTCCATTGAGCCAAATTGAGCAGAGGAAGTTCATCACCGCCGCAAGCTTCTTCGCTGGGTTTCGTCGCCATCCATCAACCTCCGGCCGTGATTCCGTCGCCCTTGGATTCGCACCATCGTGAGCTTCGTGGTGCTCCCCTTCAACAGTTTGGCCCGCTAAATTACGAATCCTCCGTGCCGTGCACCTCGCCGCCGCTTGAGTCAGCGCCGCCGTGAGTGTTAGCCATCTGTCTTGAATCACGACGCCTCCTGAGCATCACCAAGCTCTCGGTTTTCCGTTTTGCTCCTCGGATAGGCTTCCCTCGCCTTGGTTCGCCGTCGTCACCGTAGGTCTTGCTGCCGGTCATGGCCGTCCTTCGCTGCTTGTGTGCTCTGTGCCAAGTCATCACCAAATTAGCCGCCATGTCATCCTTTTGATCCCATGTGGCAGCCATGTCATGTCTTGGTCAGCAGCCATGTGGCGTGCCAAGATCCAACCCGAACTAAGTATCCATGAACCCAGTCCTTGGTGCACCCTGTCCATGACAGTGGGGCCCACTTCCAAATCAATTCCTTTTCTTTTGTTTTCAGCCGATAATTCCTTTGATGACGTCAGCCCTACGTCATAATTCGGATTTTCTTTTGAAAGACAATTTGGATAATTCCTTTTTAGGGTTTTTCTTCTATTTCAAACTTCCCAAGATCATATCTTTTGCATCCGAACTCCGTTTGAGCCCATTCAAATTTCTAAATTCATCTAAATTCGAGATCTATCCATGTGAAATTTTTATTTAATTTTTGGAGTTTGTTTTTCCTTTGTTATTTATTTTTTTTGTTTATTTGCTTTTGTTTGCAAGTAGACGTCGATACTTCGGGAAGGTTTGAAGAAGAAGGAGCACCTCAAGAGCAAGATCAGTACTTAGACCTATTCCAAGGCAAGTTATACCTTTGATCATATTGAACCCAGTTTTCAAAAGTTATATTGATTTAAATTATTGCATTTACTTCAATTATTTATTTCAATGTTTTTGGGATTAGTTAATATCCAGCTTGTTATGACCTCCTTGTCTAATTGTATGCCATAATCTTTTGTCACCCTAGTTTGGTTTGTTTAGTTGGTGCTATTGTATTACCAACGTGGGATGGTTAGATGCGATTAGTTTGCTTAGCCATGCTACGAGTCATCATCTCATGTAAGTTGCAAATATAAAATTGACTAAGTGACTATAGAACTATGTGATAAAAACTATGTGTACTATGTGCTATTACTCGCTGATGGCAGATGTTGCACTTAACCAACAGGGTGGGAAAAGGTTTTGGACGGCGGCAAGTGGTCTAGTATACTTTTATGGTGGAACTGTGTTGGCGGGAATGATAGGTTAGAATTTGGAAGTCTTGCCCCGGTCAATTAAGGACTTAACTTTGTGCGCCATTGAACTAAGCCTTTTGTACAACCACATGCCTGGTATGGGATGGGCCTAACTTAGTAAGTTATGGTCTCTTGACATTGATTACTTAGGTTGTAGGTTAGCTATGTCAGATTGGGTGGAGGTGTGTACTACCAAGTAGTCGCATCGCGGGGCGGTTCGCCGTTTCCCTGTCCAACGGTGTGCGTCTGTGGCGGCTAAGCATACCGGGAGTGTCAATGTCGTCATGAAGTTTCTGAACTATTTTGTTACGGCTAGTGCTAGCTACACTAGTTGTATCTTGTGGGTGAAGTGTACAACCTTTGCAGAGTGTTAATCAATCTATTGAATAGCGCGTCATGATCATGGACAATGCTCGGGGATTTCACATGAGGGGTAGATTTTCATGAAAACCTTGGGAAGGGAGCTGTGTGACTTTAGTCATATGGCTATGTGAATAACTTGTTTAGGCTATCTGTCTTTGTGAAATAAAACTGTCAAATTATTATTGTCTATTTGTTTTGAATTATGCTTTCAATCTATTACTTGTATTTAAATTACAAATGCTGCATTTCTGCAAAAGAGCCACGAAGCCATTCCTTTGGAATAAGCCATCATGCATAATTGCATTTCTGTGGTACGACTTGCGAGTACGGTTGTGTACTCATGCTTGTTGCAAAACATGCAACAGAAGAGGAGGAGTGTGAGCACCCGGATTTATTAAGCTCATAATACTTAGTCATCCAATTGACCCTAGTATTATCAACCAAATAAACCCGGTCTCGAGAGATGTATACTTCCCGAATGCGATACATACCTCACAACAAAAGAATGTACCAATTCCATACAACACATAGCACATAAGCAACAAACCGTGAAGTTAACGTTAAAGGAATAGGTATTACAAAAGAGGCCCTTAGGCCAAAATAACAATAAGACTACAAAGATACACAATGAAGCAAAAGTGCCATAAGATGGCCATAACAAAAGCCAATTAGTGTGCCTTTACCCACAAGGCAACTAACCGGACCGCCAAGCTAGTCGTCAAACCCGGCACAACTTCATAAGAGTGAAGCCCTTGGGGCCCACCTCCTTCCTCTGCAACAAAAGCCACAAAATGCCACAACCACGGCGATGAGTACATAAAGTACTCCATAAGACTTACGTGTGAGATAACGAGAACTATAAATAGCTACATGCAAGCTTTATTTAAGTGGATGAGGCTTTGGACTCATTTTAGCATAAAGCAAGTTTCATTTGCAATAACATAATAGATTGAAGGCAATTTGACAAAGCATTTTAATTGCTGAAATTCAACGAGGTAGTAACATAGTAACAACAACAAGAACAACCTAGAAGTGACTAACCCAAGTCACCACAACAATAGCATGAACTCCCGTTCATACCAACCATGTCAAGTTTTAATTAAAGGTTGTAGTCTAGTTCTCACGGGCGTTTCGGCGTGTCCATAACCTAGGACGAGGCTATTCGAATAGTTTTAACCCTGCGGGGGTGTACCAATGTACCCACACGTCAGACCGCCTTTCCTTTAGGCACACTACCATAGGTATGCCGGCACGGCTAAGTCCTACGAGACAGTTCCAATGGACAATGCTAATTCTGAGTCGCACAACCCACGGGGAGAAGGAGACATCACACAACCTTCCCGGAAGCTAATGCTCCCCTCCCACATCACACACACATTTTATCTTTAAAAACACACCAACCGAGCGACCCCAATTAACACCGCCCAAAGTACTTAGTCAAGAGGGGTCCCATATCCCCCTCGTGTGGTTAGCACGCAAAATTGCTCAGAACGGTGGCGCAAGTAACTCGGTCCTTAATGACTCAGGCATACTACCACATTCCAAAAACCACACCATCCATCCAATATGCCCAAGTCCAAATAGTTTTCATTTTTATTTGTTTACAAATCATACAAGGGGACATAATGGAATGATAGTTTTTGTGTGATCAAGGTTATCGACATAATGTCGACAACCGCCCATTTCTACCGTTATCTAAGCATTGCTAAGCATGACACCGTAAAAGCAATAAAAGAGCATATTTAAATCACCGGGCTCTAATTCACCAGCGATATTAGTAACTTATGGTTTGTGGCAGGGGATAATAATTTAAAGGCAACAATGCATAGGAATAGCTACCTCTAAACGATAAAATACTTTGACACAAAAGCATGCATACATACAAGTTAAACAAAATATTAGACTTTAAAGTAATGGGACAATGATGGAAATGATCAAACTGCTTGCCTTTACTGTTGCTGGACAAATTGTTGCTGAGGATCGCTCACGGGATCAATACACTCGTCGGCACCTAATCGAAAAGACGAAAAGATTCGATAAGAACGACGAAAACGACAAAGACAGCACAGCAAACGAACTCCAAACACTCTGAATTTTCTACAGCAGCAAGCGGATGATTTTTAGGGAATTTAGCAATAAGAACCAATTGATTTGGATTCTCAATGCGAAAGTTATGAGCAAAACAATTCTGCTCAGCCCTAAAAATACCAAACTGCACTATTCACTAATTTAATTATGAGGCAACATTTTCTAGAAAAGAAGTGAAGCTAAAATTTTTACTGTAAAACCAGCACCTCATGAGATGAATAACACAATTGAGTTCATCCCATTTGGAGCTATGTTGCACTTTCTACAATTTCTCAAAAACAAGAACTTGAACAAAATTATAATGCGCAAGTCCTCATTTTTATAATAGCAACAAGCTCAAAACTAATTTTCATAGTAAGCTCATTAATAGAGGAAACCAACAAAGTTGGTCTCACTCAAAAATAATCTACAGAGCATTAGTTATGTATTTTACAAGTTAAGCATTAATTTGAGTGTATATTTAAAGT
Organism: Phyllostachys edulis; assembly: GCA_036346405.1. Taxonomy (NCBI): domain Eukaryota; kingdom Viridiplantae; phylum Streptophyta; class Magnoliopsida; order Poales; family Poaceae; genus Phyllostachys; species Phyllostachys edulis. Next base: position 11,716,628 of record CM070552.1, read on the forward strand.
GAGTTTTAAAATCTAATGGCAAAACTGTGCTCTGGAGCTGAACTCAACTTACAATCATTTTTGGATTAAAGTCAAGTTCAAGACAGAGCTAACACAATTTAAATGACTTCATTTGGATTTAGAATGAATTAGTTATGATATTTTGAAGTTCATACCTTTTTCAGTTTATAAATAAGTGCTTACTGGAATTTCTAAAACCAAAAGAGAGGGGGAGGACGTGAACCGTTGATCTAAATCAAACGGTCCAAGACCTCCAGAGAAAAACGCGCACGCGCCTGCGCAGGTCCAGAGAACACGGGCCGTTGATCGTGGATCCAACGGTCCATGTCCTCCCTGCCACGCTGCGCGCAACAGAGGGGAGGTCGTGGCCGGTGATACCGCATCCAACGAACCACAACACAAGAAGGAGGACCGGGACGGTCCAGATCAAATGAGGGAGGTCCTGGACGGCTGAGATCTTCCAAAGGAAGATCTAAACTATCAAGATCTCCCCAAGGAAGATCTACATCGTCAAGACCTCTCGAGGAGGTCTGGGCAGTCCAGATTTTCAAGGGAGGACCTTAATGGCCTAGATTGTCCCGTGGAGGACCTTAACGGTCAAGACAACAACAAAGAGGTCTGGGCGGTTCAGATCCACTTGGGGTGGTCTGAACGGCCAAGATCTAACAAAGGGAGGTCCTAAGCGGCTCAGATTTCCACCGGGAGGTGCAGGCGGCTAAGATTTACCCGAGGAGGTCCACAAGGTTAAGAGGACCTCGGGAGGTCCTACATGGTGGAGATCAACACAGGAGGACCTCAACGGCTAAGATCTCCCACAAGGAGGTCCTAGCGGTCAAGATCGCAAGGAGGAGGTCTGAGGGTTGTCCCTACAAAAGACCGGGGTGGTCTTTGCAAAGAGGACCCCGAGGAGGTCTTTGGGAGGTCTTTGCCAAAAGTCCACGGGTGATCCTTTGGCAAAGAGGTCCCAGAGATGCACGCCTGGGAGGCTAAGCGCGGCCTTAATTGCGCAACAAGGACGTAAAACAAGGCATTAAAGGCTGACCCGAGTTTACCAATGATAAGCAATGATGATCGCATTTAAGGGGAGATCTTTGTCCTAACGACAATGGCACGGTGCCATTGTCGTCCGACAAAACCCCGAGAGGCTCCCAAGGCTTGTCGCCGGCGATGAGGACCTCGCCGCGCCATCCAAGGCACCAACGTGTGCGCAATAGTGTTAATGCACACGCCAGACCATTCCGGCCATGGGTGGCCTGAACGGCGACGAGCGAAGATTGGCGCAAAAACACACGGCCAAAACACAAACAGCGATAATGAGCTCCGCAAATAACATTCAAGCGTGTGCCAAGCTCGCAACAACATACATGCAGTGCCAAGATCTCACGGACTACCAGGAGGGTTACCCGGAGGTCGCGGAGGTGCCGAGGAGGTTGGGGACGTGGAGGACCGGAGTTGGGGAAGAAGGGTTGCTCCACGGCCAACTCCAAGCTCCAAGCTCCAAGTTAGGCCTCCTCTGAAAATGTCAACCCAAATGGGGTTAGGGTTAACTCCAGAGGTCCAGGGAGCACAAAGTGAACAAGAGGTTGAAGAGGGAGCCACGAAGCACCGCCACCGAGGAGCTCCAAGGACTTCAACAATGGCGGCCAAAAAGCGGTAGGTCGGTGGGAGGAGATGCTTCACCAGTCACGAGCAAGGCCAAGCTCAATGGTGTGTAAAAGAAGCCAAGGGCAACAATGGGGGGGTTTTATAGCTAGGGCAAAAGAGGTCTGGACCACGGGTTAAGCTCATGGTGAGCTTAGCCCAAGGGAGGTCCACGGCTTGGACAGACGTGGAGGTGACAGAGCAGCTCGCACAAATGACTTTGGGGCTAAAAGCTCGACCGCATTAAATGCCTCGCAGCAAAGAGCCGTTGGACAAGACAGATCACGCCTCCTCCATTGCCATGGCGTCTGTGGCGCCAGCTAGGAGAAGAACAGAGTTGCCCACCACCGTCCGATTAGAAATGAGGGGAGGTCGTGACCTCGGATCTAAATCGAAACGATGCGTTTTAAAAGGAGAAGGAGGAGATCACAGCCATTGGATCTGGATCGGGAGGTCGTGACCCTCCGATTTCCATAATCTTGAATCAAGCGTGGAAAAAGGGACAGAGGTCCAAGGCGTTGGATTTCAATCCAATGGTGCAGAACTCCTGTGAGGTCTTAACCGCATACGAACTTAAGAACAAGAGGGAGGTCATGGCCTTTCGATTTAAATCCAAGGGCGCACAACCAAAGGGGAGGTCTTAGCACTACGGCGTGGCGCACAAGAGGTTATGGCCATCGAGTTAAGATCTAATGGTGATGAGAAGGTGAGGAGGTCGAGGCGTTGCGCAAAAGACAAGGGAGGTCAGACCTTTGGATTTTTGATCCAACAGTTACGATCAAAAGAGGGGAGGTCTGAGCTTGTGCAGCGCACGGGGAGATCATGGCCTTTAGATTTAAATCTAAGGGCTCACGACCTCACGTCTTGTGGGAGGTCTAATGCGCACAAGACAAGGAGGAGGTCGTGGCCAGTGGATTTTAAATCAGCGGTGCACAACATGAGATGGGGGAGGTTGTGGCGCTGGATATTTTGAGGGAGGAGGTCGTGGGCTGTTGGATCCGATCCAACGGCTACGACCTCAAGTGAGTGCAAAAGGGGAGGTCAAGGTGGTTTGAGCTCGCGGGGAGGTCAGGGCCATGGATTTTGATCCAAATGCCAAGACCTCGATGAGGTGGGAGGTCTTTGCGGTGTTGATCATGGAGGAGGTCGTGGCGGTTGGATGTTAATCCAACGGCTCGACCTGATCAAGGTGGAGAGGAGGTCTGACGAGCAGGGGGAAAAGGTTGGGTGGACCACTTTGGGAAAGTGGCTAGCCCAAGGAACAGATACCAAGCTCTTAAGTTTAGTTTTTAACAGCTGAAACTTAGCAGAATTATTTGAGATAGCAAATGAACTCCAAAATTTATGAAATTTTAACAGGAACTTGCTGACCATGAGGTTAACCTTACATAAAATTTCCAGAGGTTATTATGCAATGCATTTTTCTCAGGAAATTCATGAAGGTTGTTCAAGGATTTGTTTTACCTCCAAAATTTATCAAACAAGTTTTACAACTTGTGATATTTTTCAGAGGGGCCCCACATCAGTTTTAGGACCAAGGAAAAATATTTCCAAATGTTTGGCACAAGATTTAAGATAAACGGAGAATGAGTTTGACTTTTGGTCAACCAGAGCTTTGTGTTTTTGGATTACACAACTCTTGGACAAGAATTACATGAGAGACTAGGGATTTTCAAGATGTGAGAAAAAGTTTTAATTTCTACACATATAATTATACTTGAATAAACCCAGATTGTACATTTGGGATGTTACAAAATCTCCCCCCCTTACAGAAATCTCGTCCCGAGATTTGGTTCAGGCGGGGAAGAAAGAGGGGCAGCCCGTATGCAGACGACTTTCCCGCTTCCAAGTAGCTTCATCCACAGAATGATTTGGCCATTGAACTTTTAGGATCTTGAGGACACGATTCCTTGATCTTCGTTAGCTTCTTCAAAGATCTGAACCTTCCTTTAAGACTCTTATCCATTTATAATATTTTTGTTGTCTCGGGACCTAATTCTCGAACTATGTTCAGTCCAACCAACACTTTATTTAGTTACATATTGTTCCTAGCTTGTTTCTTGTTGAGTCGGATCTTATTTAATTCGCTTTATTGCATTGCTTCTCGTCAGGTCACGATTCTGACCCAACTTCTTGCACAACAAGAATTTCCAACGGAGCTTCCTCGGTTGGAACACGGAGGCACTCCTTACTGGGACACATGAAAACATCATGTACCCCCTCAAGGGCAGCAGGTAATTTCAAACTTATAGGCGATAGCCCCTTTCTTTTCGATAATGCGTAAGGATCCACGTATCGAGGAGCTAACTCGCCCATAACGACGAAATGTTGATGGCCCTTTCGGTCTGACCATCAGTTTGATGAGGGTAAGCTGATCTGAAAGAAACTCGAGTTTCCGTAGCCTCTTATAGGCTATGCCAAAATTGAGACGTGAGCAGAGAAGCACGATCAGCACGATCGTCTTCAGTACACCGTGCAAAATTTACGATGCGGAATATGTAGAGATCCTTTGGAAAACCTACAAGAAGGTTATTTTTGACAGACTGAGAGCTTGTTCTTGATTCGATGGTTGGTGGTGCATGGCATTGTTAGTTGGTGGAATGATTTGTTCGGTTAATTCCTAACAACTTGTCCGTTAATTCGGAGCGATTTATTTGGTTAATTCCAAGAATAACGGGGATCTCACCGCTAACTAGCTTTACTGAGTCATCCTCCGCATGACTAGCTATCTTAGAGGACTAAGGTCGTTCTTAGTTGGTGGAGCAATTTGTCCAGTTACTCCACTAACAAACGAGACCTTGGTCGGTTAACTAGCTATACGGAGTCATCCCTCCGCAGACTAGCTATCTAACAAAGGATTATGGCCTTTTAGGCCACGAAGGTTCGAGGCAACAACAGGGAGGTGATGCCTTGAAAATGTAAAGGGCGAAATGTGCCACCTTAGTCAAGCGATCGATGACAAACCAAACGGCATCATCATTTTCTTAGGGTTCGATGTAGACTAGTAGACCTTTTTGAAATCGGGCGATCTGGGTACCATCTTGATGGCCTTTTCGAGTTCTCGAGCGGAGGCATCCCCGAAGATCTTCGGAAAGACATCGACGAAGTCACACATCGCTGGAACTTCACGAATATCGAGCCGGCTTTGCTTTAAGAGTGAAAAGATGTGGACCTTGCGGCTCGGCGAGCAATGAACACGCTCACCGAAGGGACTTGTGAGGTAGATAAGCTTCCTGGTGCAATCGATTTATCCCATACGTGGAGACAACCAATCCATTTCAATGGTTTGCACAGGTTTAGAGGTAATTTTTGGCATGGATTCCACTTCCTCAATCTCAATAGGGACATTCCGACACTCGGACTCAGCTCTCAACTCCAAACCGGGAGAGTGAATGAGCAACGAAACCAATCAAAGGAGCGAAAAGGAGACCACCAACAGCAGCAAAAGACTGAGGTACAAAAAGGTGAGATGCTCCTGAATCGAATAAAATAATATCCGGGCAAGAGTTAGCGAGAAGCGTACCCTACACGACGTCAGGTGCCTCCAGAGCTTTCTCAGTTGAGATGGAGTCGACTGGATTACAAACGATCTTTTGCTGCTTCAAAGGGCAATTGTTGGCGTAGTGCCCCTTCTTGCTACAAAAGAAACAAGTGATCGGCATCTGATTTGCGGGGACCACCTTGCGACTTGCAGTGCGTGATGGAGGCACTACTGCGAGCGACAAGGGGTTCTTTGCAAGCTTCTTAGGACAATTATTAGCATAGTGGCCCTTGAGATTGCGAAGAGACAAGTGACACCGGCGACCTTGCCGGAGTCACCACGAGTCCTCTCTTGACACTGCGCGACGATCCTCGACTTTCTCTTTCTGCCCACAGCAACAACAGGATTTTCATCCACAAGCTGAAAGTTGGGGAAGGCATGGACTGGTAATTTGTCCCGCAACTCCTCAGACAAATCTCCCAAGAACTTCTCTGATTTGGAGGCATTGGTGATTGCGATGCTTGCAGATGACCGAAGAAACAGTCGCTGCAGTTCCAATGACTTGGCAATCACCAAGTTCATGCTACATTCCTTGGGATAGTGATCGCTTCCTCGCAAAGAAACAAGTAACTTTGGCGATTGGACAATCTTGGGTAAATGGTCTTCATCACAGTTTGGACAAGCGAAGTACACCGATTGTCAGTAGTGTCCTTCCTCGCCACAACGCCGCAGACCTTGATTCTTCCTAGTCCGCAATTTTAAATCGAAATGCCCTCCTTCACCACAACTAAAGCAAACTGGTGGCGTTCTTTGTTCCTCGAAACAGCGGGGCGCATAGTGGCCCTCCTCGCCACAATTGAAACACACTCTAGGGCGAAGGCGTTTAGTCTTGTCCGACAAAGTGGGAGCGAGGAGATTTTCATCCCAACCAACTTGTTGACCTAGTCCGACATCCTGCTCAAGAGATAGGTTAGCAAGGAAACCCAAGATTAGAAGCTAAAGAACGGGAAAGGAGAAGCCAATGATTAGGGGATGAAATACCACCCTAACCGAGAGCTAACAAAACAGGTGGTATAGAACCCTACCGAGTTAATAATAGATTAGATGATAGTAAATGTAAACTAATGAAACAAGCGAGATAAAAAGAAGTTATAGGGAGCATAATAAAGGAGAAACAAAAACAGCAAGGAAATGCACTTTAAAAGCTCCCAAAATGACTCCAAAACAGCAAGGAAGACATAAAATTAAAGGCCAACTTCCCAACACAACTAACTTGTATTGAATGAACGATTAATTGGTTGAGAAGATTAAAAATCAGATTGTAAGATGAGATCTAAAACTATTAGAGGGCAAGGTTAGTGCAGCGAAATAAGTGCTAGATACTTAGCTAGCTAGTATCACATCTTACCCTTCTATTCCCACAAATTTTAGTTGATTTAACCTCTCATTTTCTACCCTATTTAGAACCTTTGAGCTTGCTGTCCGGAAATTGACGCTTGCTGTCCAGATTTTGCATCCAAGCTTCCAGTCGAAATTGGCCATCCCAGAAGCTTCAAAACCTTGTAGATGGGCAGCTAACACTTCAATTTGCCAAACTCATTAATTCCCCAAAACCCCATTAATCGATATCAACTATTTTGTAGAAGGAAGAGAGGAAAACAACTTTTAAAACTTAAATTAGAGGAGATGAGAAGAAAGCTAAGATAGATGAGGAGTAAAATCCGAGAATTTTCTTAAGCTTTCAAAACTCATTTGACACTTTGAAATTAGGTTTTCAAAATACCCTAAAGACGACCAAGCTTGCGTTACTACGGTCAGTATAGCTCTGATACCAACTTTTGTGAGACCCCGACGTTTATTAAGCTCATAATACTTAGTCATCCAATTGACCCTAGTATTATCAACCAAATAAACCCGGTCTCGAGAGATGTATACTTCCCAGAATGCAGTATACATACCTCACAACAAAAGAATGTACCAATTCCATACAACACATAGCACATAAGCAACAAACCAGAAGTTAACGTTAAAGGAATAGGTATTACAAAAGAGAGGCCCTTAGGCCAAAATAACAATAAGACTACAAAGATACACAGCGGAAGCAAAAGTGCCATAAGATGGCCATAACAAAAGCCAATTAGTGTGCCTTTACCCACAAGGCAACTAACCGGACCGCCAAGCTAGTCGTCAAACCCGAAGCACAACTCGCAAGAGTGAAGCCCTTGGGGCCCACCTCCTTCCTCTGCAACAAAAGCCACAAAAATGCCACAACCACGCGATGAGTACATAAAGTACTCCGCAAGACTTACGTGTGAGATAACAGAACTATAAATAGCTACATGCAAGCTTTATTTAAGTGGATGAGGCTTTGGACTCATTTTAGCATAAAGCAAGTTTCATTTGCAATAACATAATAGATTGAAGGCAATTTGACAAAGCATTTTAATTGCTGAAATTCAACGAGGTAGTAACATAGTAACAACAACAAGAACAACCTAGAAGTGACTAACCCAAGTCACCACAACAATAGCATGAACTCCCCGTTCATACCAACCATGTCAAGTTTTAATTAAAGGTTGTAGTCTAGTTCTCACGGGGCGTTTCCGAGCGTGTCCATAACCTAGGACGAGGCTATTAAAATAGTTTTAACCATGCAGGGGTGTACCAATGTACCCACACGTCAGACCGCCTTTCCTTTAGGCACACTACCATAGGTATGCCGGCACGGCTAAGTCCTACGAGACAGTTCCAATGGACAATGCTAATTCTGAGTCGCACAACCCACGGGGAGAAGGAGACATCACACAACCTTCCCGGAAGCTAATGCTCCCCTCCCACATCACACACACATTTTATCTTTAAAAACACACCAACCGAAATAACCCCAATTAACACCGCCCAAAGTACTTAGTCAAGAGGGGTCCCATATCCCCCTCGTGTGGTTAGCACGCAAAATTGCTCAGAACGGTGGCGCAAGTAACTCGGTCCTTAATGACTCAGGCATACTACCACATTCCAAAAACCACACCATCCATCCAATATGCCCAAGTCCAAATAGTTTTCATTTTTATTTGTTTACAAATCATACAAGGGGACATAATGGAATGATAGTTTTTGTGTGATCAAGGTTATCGACATAATGTCGACAACCGCCCATTTCTACCGTTATCTAAGCATTGCTAAGCATGACACCGTAAAAGCAATAAAAGAGCATATTTAAATCACCGGGCTCTAATTCACCAGCGATATTAGTAACTTATGGTTTGTGGCAGGGGATAATAATTTAAAGGCAACAATGCATAGGAATAGCTACCTCTAAACGATGAAATACTTTGACACAAAAGCATGCATACATACAAGTTAAACAAAATATTAGACTTTAAAGTAATGGGACAATGATGGAAATGATCAAACTGCTTGGCTTTACTGTTGCTGGACAAATTGTTGCTGAGGATCGCTCACGGGATCAATACACTCGTCGGCACCTAATCGAAAAGACGAAAAGATTCGATAAGAACGACGAAAACGACAAAGACAGCACAGCAAACGAACTCCAAACACTCTGAATTTTCTACAGCAGCAAGAGGATAATTTTTAGGGAATTTAGCAACAAGAACCAATTGATTTGGATTCTCAATGCAAAAGTTATGAGCAAAACAATTCTGCTCAGCCCTAAAAATACCAAACTGCACTATTCACTAATTTAATTATGAGGCAACATTTTCTATAAAAGAAGTGAAGCTAAAATTTTTACTGTAAAACCAGCACCTCATGAGATGAATAACACAATTGAGTTCATCCCATTTGGAGCTATGTTGCACTTTCTACAATTTCTCAAAAACAAGAACTTGAACAAAATTATAATGCACAAGTCCTCATTTTTATAACAGCAACAAGCTCAAAACTAATTTTCATAGTAAGCTCATTAATAGAGGAAACCAACAAAGTTGGTCTCACTCAAAAATAATCTACAGAGCATTAGTTATGTATTTTACAAGTTAAGCATTAATTTGAGTGTATATTTAAAGTGAGTTTTAAAATCTAATGGCAAAACTGTGCTCTGGAGCTGAACTCAACTTACAATCATTTTTGGATTAAAGTCAAGTTCAAGACAGAGCTAACACAATTTAAATGACTTCATTTGGATTTAGAATGAATTAGTTATGATATTTTGAAGTTCATACCTTTTTCAGTTTATAAATAAGTGCTTCTTGAATTTCTAAAACCAAAGAGAGGGGAGGACGTGAACCGTTGATCTAAATCAAACGGTCCAAGACCTCCAGAGAAAAATGCTTGCCGCTCACAAGAGTCCAGAGAACACGGGCCGCTGATCGTGGATCCAACGGTCCATGTCCTCCCCGCCACGCCGCAGCATAATGAGGGAGGTCGTGGCGGTGATACCGCATCCAACGAACCACAACACAAGAAGGAGGACCGGACGGTCCAGATCAAACGAGGGAGGTCTGGACGGCCGAGATCTTCCAAAGGAAGATCTAAACTATCAAGATCTCCCCAAGGAAGATCTACATCGCCAAGACCTCTCGAGGAGGTCCCGGACGGTCCAGATTTTCCAAGGAGGACCTTAATGGCCTAGATTGTCCCAGGAGGACCTTAACGGTCAAGACAACAACAAAGAGGTCTGGGCGTTCAGATCCACTTGGGGTGGTCCCGAACGGCCAAGATCTAACAAAGGGAGGTCCTAAGCGGCTCAGATTTCCACGGGAGGTCCAGGCGGCTAAGATTTACCCGAGGAGGTCCACAAGGTTAAGAGGACCTCGGGAGGTCCTACATGGTGGAGATCAACACAGGAGGACCTCAACGGCTAAGATCTCCCACAAGGAGGTCCTAGGGGTCAAGATCGCAAGGAGGGAGGTCCTGGGTTGTCCCTACAAAAGACCAGGGTGGTCTTTGCAAAGAGGACCCCGAGGGAGGTCTTTGGGAGGTCTTTGCCAAAAGTCCACGGGTGATCCTTTGGCAAAGAGGTCCCAGAGATGCACGCTGGGAGGCTAAGCGCGCCTTAATTGCGCAACAAGGACGTAAAACAAGGCATTAAAGGCTGACCCGAGTTTACCAATGATAAGCAATGATGATCGATTTAAGGGGAGATCTTTGTCCTAACGACAATGGCACGGTGCCATTGTCGTCCGACAAAACCCCGAGAGGCTCCCAAGGCTTGTCGCCGGCGATGAGGACCTCACGGCGCCATCCAGGCACCAACGCAGCGCAATAGTGTTCTTGCGACACGCCAGACCATTCCCTTCCGCGGGGTGGCCCTGAACGGCGACGAGCCGAAGATTGGCGGCGCAGAAACACACGGCCAAAACACAAACAGCGATAATGAGCTCCGCAGCGAACATTCAAGCGTGTGCCAAGCTCCGCAACAACATACATGCAGGTGCCAGCATCTACGGGACTACCAGGAGGGTTACCTGGAGGTCGCGGAGGTGCTGAGGAGGTTGGGGACGTGGAGGACCGGAGTTGGGGAAGAAGGGTTGCTCCACGGCCAACTCCAAGCTCCAAGCTCCAAGTTAGGCCTCCTCTGAAAATGTCAACCCAAATGGGGTTAGGGTTAACTCCAGGAGGTCTGGGGAGCACAAAGTGAACAAGAGGTTGAAGAGGGAGCCACAGAAGCACTGCCACCGAGGAGCTCCAAGGACTTCAACAATGGCGGCCAAAAAGGGTAGGTCAGTGGGAGGAGATGCACCAGCCACAGTGAGGCCAAGCTCAATGGTGTGTAAAAGAAGCCAAGGGCAACAAAGGGGGGTTTTATAGCTAGGGCAAAAAGAGGTCCTGGACCACGGGTTAAGCTCATGGTGAGCTTAGCCCAAGGGAGGTCCACGGCTTGGACAGGACGTGGAGGTGACAGAGCGAGCTCAAGACAAATGACTTTGGGGCTAAAAGCTCGACCGCATTAAATGCTGCGAGCAAAGAGCCGTTGGACAAGACAGATCACCGCCTCCTCCTTCGCCATGGCGTCTGCAGCGCCAGAGCTAGGAGAAGAACAGAGTTGCCCACCGTCCGATTAGAAATGAGGGGAGGTCGTGACCCTCAGATCTAAATCAAAACGTGCGTTTTAAAAGGAGAAGGAGGAGATCACAGCCATTGGATCTGGACTGGGGAGGTCGTGACCCTCCGATTTCCATAATGCGAATGCGCACGTGGAAAAAGGGACAGGAGGTCCAAGGCGTTGGATTTCAATCCAACGGTGCGGACCTCCTGTGAGGTCTTAACCGCATTACCTAACTTAAGAACAAGAGGGAGGTCATGGCCTTTGGATTTAAATCCAAGGGCGCACAACCAAAGGGAGGTCTTAGCACTACGCCAGCGCACAAGAGGTTATGGCCATCGATTAAGATCTAATGGTGATGAGAAGGTGAGGGAGGTCCGAGACGCTATGCAAAAGACAAGGGAGGTCAGACCTTTGGATTTTTGATCCAACGGTTCGATCAAAAGAGGGGAGGTCTGAGCTTGCAACGCATCAGGGAGATCATGGCCTTTAGATTTAAATCTAAGGGCTACGACCTCACGTCTTGTGGGAGGTCTAATGCGCACAAGACAAGGAGGGTCGTGGCTGTGGATTTTAAATCAGCGGTGCACAACATGAGATGGGGGAGGTTGTGAGCGCTGGATATTTTGAGGGAGGAGGTCGTGGGCTGTTGGATCCGATCCAACGGCTCGACCTCAAGTGAGTGCAAAGGGAGGTCAAGGTGGTTTGAGCTCATGGGGGTCGAGGCCATGGATTTTGATCCAAATGCCAAGACCCGATGAGGCGGGGAGGTCTTTGCGGTGTTGACCGCGGAGGAGGTCGTGGCGGTTGGATGTTAATCCAACGGCTACGACCTGATCAAGGTGGAGAGGAGGTCTGACGAGCCAGGGGGAAAAGGTTGAGCTGGACCAGCTTTGGGAAAGTGGCTAGCCCAAGGAACAGTACCAAGCTCTTAAGTTTAGTTTTTAACAGCTGAAACTTAGCAGAATTATTTGAGATAGCAAATGAACTCCAAAATTTATGAAATTTTAACAGGAACTTGCTGACCATGAGATTAACCTTACATAAAATTTCCAGAGGTTATTATGCAATGCATTTTTCTCAGGAAATTCATGAAGGTTGTTCAAGGATTTGTTTTACCTCCAAAATTTATCAAACAAGTTTTACAACTTGTGATATTTTTCAGAGGGGCCCCACATCAGTTTTAGGACCAAGGAAAAATATTTCCAAATGTTTGGCACAAGATTTAAGATAAACGGAGAATGAGTTTGACTTTTGGTCAACCAGAGCTTTGTGTTTTTGGATTACACAACTCTTGGACAAGAATTACATGAGAGACTAGGGATTTTCAAGATGTGAGAAAAGTTTTAATTTCTACACATATAATTATACTTGAATAAACCCAGATTGTACATTTGGGATGTTACAAGGAGTCATCGCCTGCTTTCGAGGAGGAGTTCATCGAAGGTGCTTGATCGTAGGGTCTTGATCCAAGTCGGTTGTTGTGGTGAATTGATGGGATTCCTACTGAAGTTTCTTTGTTCTCATTGCTATTTTATTTTCTTTATCGACCTGCATTGGCTTAATAATTGTAAACTCGACCATAAGGTCAAAACAACTATTTGTTATCAAATTATTCGTTTATTTTATTAATCGCTTGTGTGGATCGATATTCACCTGTGTTGACACTGTGTGCACTAGCGTGATCCTGGACTAGTGCATTATACACAAAGGGTCTAGAATTGCATATTTTGGGTCCCGACAGACCTCCCTTGACCTCTACGGGACCTCCTCAATGTCTTCGTAGGACCTCCCGCCTGAGCTTTGACAGGTCCTATTTGTCAGTCACGCTCCTTTTCTTTTCCCGGCCGTATCTCTGGGGCCACAGAAGTCTTCATGCATTTAATGCCGATTGGCTCGCATTAAATGTTGTCACTTTTTGTAGCGCCCATTCCTTCTCTTGTCCCTTCTTCTACTTGCTCCTATCTTTTCCTTCACTTACTTTTGGACTCGTGTGCCTTTGGAACTCCCAGCAGCTCTGGCTATCTAAGCTTGAGCAGCCCTTCATCTTTACCTTTTCCCTCATTTCCAGTTCTCTTGTTCTTCCGATCAGCTCTTGGACCTCCTCCCAAGCTGTTGGTTCTTCTCGAGCAGCCCCTTGGACCTCCTCCAAACTGTTGAAACCTCTCTGTTGGTTTTATTTTGGTGTTTCATTGGAGTTCATTTGGATCTTACTTGAGTTTTACTTGAATTGCTCTGTTTTCTCCTGTGTAGATTGTGAAGGCACCGAAGAGCCCAAGTTCTTTAAGGAAGAAGAAGACACTCAAGCCTTTGAGCAAGGCAAGTTACACCCTTGACCACGTTGCACCCATTACTTCAAATTACTTATGTCGGTGCTTATTTTTACTCAAATATTTCAATACCTTTCTTTAAATTCATAGCTACGCCTAAATCCTTTGTATGGCCATATTGGCATTGATTCAAATCTGTTGTCACCCTAGATAAAACCTGGTTGATGCAATAGTGTGAGCCAGGACCTCTCGAGAATTTATGCTTACACATTCTTAGACCATAATCTTGGTTTGGGAGTTTTACTGCCAAAAAGACCAATGTTATATAAATGTTTTAAAAGCTGAGCCATGGCATTGGGTTGTCATGGAGGTTTGAAAAGGATTTTGTACAGCAATGGAAAATGGTTTGGACTTGGGCGAATTTGGTTGTTTGGTTGGTGCATGTCTATGCACGAGGGTCGTGTGATCCGATGCCCTAGGGTTGAGGTTGTCGCCCAAGTCAGTTAAGGACCGGTCTGCGAGCAATAACTTGCTATGCCTCACCATGCAACCATATGTCTAGGATGGGGTGGACCTGGCTGACTAATTTGCAGAGTTCCATCGCAGTTGATCCTATTGAGCAGTGGGTAGTCTTTTATGGCTTGTCATGTTATGACCAATGTTAGTCCCACTTGGTGCAAGAGGGGGCCTGAACCCTGCGGATGGGTAATCCAAAGGGGGCGAAACCTTAGCAAGGGTGGACTACGGTGGAATGATGCATTGTAAAGGCCTTGTCACGTGCTCTAGACCTCTCACCTTTGGAAGTGAGTGGTGGCATCGATGGTTGTCAAACAAACTAGAGATGTCGTGTCATGTAGGTAAAGTGTGCAACCTCTGCAGAGTGTAAAACTATTCGAATAGCCGTGTCCGCGGTTATGGACGTGCTGGCAAGCCTCTCAAAGTTAGATCTTGGTTTTGTTTTCAAAAGAGCTTTGTTAAAATGGTTTTCGATCTCTATCCAATTGGGTTTTGGCAGGGAGCCTTGTGACACGAGGGTATCCTTCACCACTTTGTTGTTGAATGTTATCCAACTGTAAAATGAAGACTTTGAAAATGAATTTTAATTATGGTTACATGCTTTGGAACTTATTACCTGTAATTGGAAATAAACATGGCTTTATGAAAAGACAACTTTATAAGCCTTCCGTTGAGATATCCATGTATGCATATCATTCTGTTATTTGACGGGTGTAACTTGCGACCACGGTTGTTGTGCTCATTCTTTCTTGATTTGATAACTGAGCAGGAGAGGACTTCTTTGAAGAAGATGAGGACCAGATCAACTAGGCAGCGCCGTCCGGCCGTTTGCCTGTGGTGAAACGGGTGGACTTGTCATTTTACTTCCGCTGTATATTTTGCTTTCGCCGACTTGTAAGCCATCTTTGTAATCAACTCTTTTGTTGTAAATAAATATTGTGTTGATGAATGTTACCACTATTGTTTGCTATGTGAGCTAGCCATTGATCCTTGGGACTAGTTCGGAACACAGAGGACTTGGGGCTTTTCCAAGTCTCACGACCTTCTCGGGTTTGGTCTCCCGACCACCCTCGAGTTGGGTCTTGGCACTTGGGGATGTCCCGGGTCCTAAGACCTCCTCGGGTCCGTTCTCTAGACCTCCAGGTGGTCCTGTTGGACCTCCTAGGAGGTCCTGGAAAACTGTCCGAGAGATCCTGTTGGACCTCTTGGGAGGTCCTAGTGGACTTCCCGAGTGGTCTTGGAGGACCTCTCGGGTGACCCCAAGTTGGGTCGTTACACTTCATAACCTGGCCTGTTTGTAATAGACCGAAATTTGGGCTTATTTTCAAAAATACTAAAATGTGGTCTTTTTAAAAATTTTGATGGATTTTATTTACAATTGCTTTTCTGGGTTTCATTTGCAAGACTTTTGTCTAATTAATCAATTTGAGAATCAAATTTTGGAAAATCCAAGAATTTGAAATTAATTGAAACAAGTGATAATAAATAACAATCCAAACATAATTGATAATTAAAAAACTTGAAACAAAATATGATAAATACAAACTTGGTGTAATTACATTGTCAATAAAATAAGAACAATTTAAAACATGTTTTCAAACTCCTCTCAAATCCAACAATACAAATATATACACTAATGGGATATTAAAAGGTTTTTAGACTAAAATATGTTACAAACAAAATTCTACAAAAATTACAGTCTTTAAATAGACTATGTGAGTAACCTCCCTAAAAGTTTCATAATTTTTAGACTTATATTTCTCAATCAAATATTTCCCTAAAGCCTCAGCCATTACTAAAGTTAAATCTTGGAAGAAAGGGAGCCTTCTCAGGCGTGCTACGTCGCCTGGAAATCATCGCGCGTCCGATCCGCATCTGGCCGGTCTTGGCCCGTCCGATGGCATGCACGCCGCGCTTGCGCGAAGCCTCTCTCTCGCTCGCCCGTGGTCGTTCCTTCTCCCTTATCCCCTCTTACGCCATATCCCCAGCTGTCTCTCTTCTCGCTGCTTCTCTCCATCGAGCCTGGCAGCCACTCGCCTTTTCACCTCCCTTCCTCCGCCGCTCCCTCCCTCTTCCTCCCCAGCCGCCCTCTCGAGCCCCCTCCCCGATCGTTCCAGCGGCTGCGCTTGGTGGGACCGGGCGTAGCTCCTACGCTCCCTCCCTGGCCGTTCCAGTAGCTGCACTTGGTGG
The DNA here is from genome assembly GCA_036346405.1 of Phyllostachys edulis. NCBI lineage: Eukaryota > Viridiplantae > Streptophyta > Magnoliopsida > Poales > Poaceae > Phyllostachys > Phyllostachys edulis. The sequence continues at coordinate 11,732,733 of CM070552.1, forward strand.
GAGCGGGCGTAGCTCCTACGGCCCAGCCCTAGGTCCACGCCTGCCCCTCGCTTCCTCCCCCAAACCCCTTGCAGCATCGCCACCGCGTTCGTATGCGTCGTTCTCTTAGCCCAGACGGATCCGCTGGCTCCCTCCCTCTTCCTCACCCGCCTCGAAGCTCCCTCCCTCCCAAGCACGCCTGCTTCTTCCTCGACGTCCTTGCCTTGCGGGCTGCTCGAGATCGCGCGTGGTGGGGACCCCTTCCAGCGCAGTAGCCCCTCTTCTCTCTTGAACCAGCGTGCGCCGCCTCGACTCCTCTCGCTGCTATCCTCTTCGACCGTCCTCTTGCTCTCCCTCCACAGCCATCGCCGCTTCCCCCCTCTTCTTCCCTCGCCGCCCTTTCGGTCTCTCTCCTCACACGCTGCCTCAGAGCCTCAATCCCCTTCCGTCCCCCCGGCCTAGCGCAGGCGTTGCCGTGCCTCCGGCTGCTGCCCCTTCTTCCCGTGCCGCTTCGTCGCCGCTCTGCCTGCTGCCCGCCGCCTCGGGTCACCCCAGCCCACAGAGCTTCTTGCACTGCCTTGCCGCCTCGCTCGCCTTCCGTCCCCCCACCTAGCGTCATCGCCGCTCGGTCTGCTAGCCGGCGCTTCAGGTCACTCCAGCCCGCGAGGCCTCCTCTCCTGGATCCCTCCAAGACATGCTCTGTTGTGGATGGCCATCCTAATTCCTGACAGTGTGATTGGTGGGGGCCAAATAGAAGCAAACGACATCTCATCCGGAACAAAGACATTACAGCATGATCCCCTAGCTCTTCCAGAATCGTCAGATTTAAAAGGTAAATTTAGTTTCCCAAATCCCACCACCACTTCCACTTCTTATCAGTTGATAGATCCTAAAATAGCATGGATAATGGCGCAGATGCCGATGTTTCCCTAATTCCAGTTGCATGAAGTGGTGAGTTACATTAGGCTCTTGGTGAAATTGAAGCATGCCAGAGGACGAGCAAAAGCGTTGTTCGTCCATATACATCTCAATACAATACTTGAACAAAGACTATGTTGTTTCAGAGATGTAAATATAAAAGGTATGTTTGTCTTAATTTTGTGATCATAACCAAATGAGTGGTACTTTGTTTCTCTTCATGTAACCCCAATACAATTTGTTAGATCATCCGGAAAAAGCGCATGGTTCAGAAATTACTGCTACATCAAGTAGTGAGTTACACCAGAGAAGTGCATTAGCTAACGATTCAGGTACAACTGAACCAACACCTGAGGACACTCGCCATGTTGTTTTAGAAGATACAGATCTGAAAGGTTTATTAGTTTTGACCCTATTTCTCACTATAGCATTTATATATCTTTCTAGCTGAACCTCAGAAAAGGACTTTTCTGTTTTCTATGTCAGATAATTTCGGGGATATCCATGTTCCACAAGTTAGTGGTGATTCTGAAACTGTTAGTGCAATTGAGAATTATCCTAAGTAATCTGAACCGACAAGTGTGGGAATACATGAACCCATATCCCAAGATACTTCCAATACTGCTTCCAAAGATTTGATATCAGAAGGTTAGTTTATACCTTCCATCCAACAACAATAATTAAAAAGTTGCTCCTTACATTTAAGTTTGACCATTTTGCTTAGGTTATGTGGCGCGCTTGATAATGGTGCAGTGCTTGCACGCCTTAACTGTTTAGCTCTTTCTTTAGACAATACAGCGTTATCTTTTATGCAGACAATACAGTGTTAGCTTTTATACTTATACGCTAAGGTGTGGCAACTCTTTTGTTCTATTTTTATTATACAGATCCATTTGTCACTCCCTTGCACTTCATGTCGATGCTGCAGATAATAGCTAACTGTTGCTTTATACAGGCTTTACATACAGCTTTTAAGGCCGCCGCAACAATCGCTACTTCCCAAGAACAGATTGTGCTTAACAACTTGTGCTTTTGTCCACCCAGTAGATTGTGCTTAACAACTTGTGCTTTTATTCACCCGTTTTAACAGTGTCAAAATTGTACATTACAACACGCATCTGAACTGAGTTGCTACACCTGCAAACCCTATTTTGTAAACACTTTCAGCTCACTTAGGTCCATAAGTGGCTTTAGTTTCTATGTACATATACTTTCACTACTTCCTTGCTATGTTTTGTAAACGTACTACTTCCTTGCTCTATTTTATAAACGTTTATAACTCACTTAAATCCATCACTGACTGCAATTTATATATACAGATCTTTTCATCAATCCCTTGCTCTTCATGTCGATGCTGCAAATAATATCCATTTAGTTAATTAAAAAGATACTACATTTAACTACATAGCTACACTACATACTGTATGGTCTATCTAATATAACTCAGTTTCATCTCACTCCTAAGTAATCAGCCAATTCATTATCACCCGTGCCATATGGCGCGGGTGAACTTCTAGTTTTTTGAAATCTGGAAAACCAATTGTCTTTTTCTCCGGCTGACAGCTGGCCCCACAGTGCAGTCTTCTTCCTCCACCACACCGAGCTAGCTCCGGCCATGCATGTCCACGCGTCCATGCGCCCATGTACATACCGCCAAGAGCTGCCCCTGGTTTGGCCGGTCGTCCGTGGTTTACCTCAGCCCATGCCGACCGCATGCGCACCATGACGCCATGACGCCTGATGCTCGGCCTTCCCGTCGCAGCGCCGAGCGTGCCACCACGGTGCCTGTAGGCTCTCTTCTCAATTTCCTCTGCCCACATCTCTATATAAGCCGAGCCTTGGATGCCTGGCTTCCTCTATTCCATCTCCATCACCCCTACCTCCCCTTCCCGAGCTCCAAATTGAGCAAAGCCCCAAGTGCCGCTCTCGGCAATGGCCACGCCGCCTACAAGCTCAACGGACACACCGACGAGCTTTGGGCCTCATCTTCTTGTCCCTCTGGCTCGCCTTGACCCCCTCATTCCATCCCTCATCTTCATTGTCGCTCTTTGCTGCTAGAGAACTGGGATTGCGGGGCATTTTCAACACGACCAGCGGCATTCGATGCTCGGCCGCAACTCCATCTCCTCATCTCGGCCAAATCGGTGAGTCCCTCCACTAATTAGTTGTTTCATCTCGTGTCCTTTCTCCCTAGGCTAATTAACCCCCAACCAATTTGACCCTTAATCCATCCAATCGCCGCGCCATGGTCATCTTCCCCAAAACGGCCAAAACCGCCACCACCATCGCCATTTCTTCTCCAGTGAAGCTCACCTCGATTCCACGTGCCAAGAGCACCCCCACACCATCCACGAGCTTCCCCCATCACCCACTCTCCTTCTCCCTCACCCGGTTGCTCTCTCCACGGTGGCATGGCAGCGCCACCATGGGCTCGCGTCGCCGGCTCATCTCAGTGCATCTTCTTCTTTGCAGACCCTTCCTACGTGCTCCTGGGACTCCATGGCTACCCATGCTCCCCTTGGATTCCCCCCCTATTCCCCTCCGAGTGTTGCCTCACCGTGACACCTCCCACGGCCGGCACCACCCGTCACCTGCCCGCCTCCGGTGCATCTCCCACGTGATACCTCCCATAGGGTCGCCTCACTCTAGGCATTCCATTTTGTCCATAGCCAGCTCCTCACTGCCACCCAACCACCGGCGACGAGCGAAGCCCCTAGCCGCTCGTAGCTTGCTCTGCTCTGGCCTCAGTGCTTTGTTTCTATGAGTCCATCTCTATGGCTGACAGTGGGGCCACTTGTAAAACAAACTGTTGACTAAACCGATGAATGATAACTACTCAATTGAGTTAACAGGAATTTTAAGTTGGAATTAGCAAGAAGATTTAGTTAAACAAAACTTCAAAATCAGAACAAATTTCCTATAGAAGAATGAATGAGCAGAAAAGAGTAAGTTAGATGCAAACTTGAAATGTCAGCAGAGACCCACACCAGTTTAGCCAAGTTGAAGTTTCAGTTAGCAAGAAGTTAGATTAGACAATACTGCAATTAAGCAAAACTCTTCTCAAATGTTCAGAATCTCTTATCAGTATGGAAGAATTAAGACAATTGGAATGGTTAGTACCTTTCAGAAATTAGGTCATAAGTGCCCTGAGTAGTAAACCTAGGATTAGGAAATAATCTAGAGTTGCATGTTCATGTAGAGGATGGCTTAAGTTAAACAACAGAGAAAACTTGAAGCTCAGTCGAAAGGATCAGTGAATAAGATATTTGCAAACCACTTGACAATAGCTAAATCAAGTAATTAAAGAATTCATTGATTCAATTAGCACTTTGAGCTCAGAGTTGTGATAAACCATTTGATCCCTCAAAACTAATCAACAAATATATATAATTGAACTAGTGAGGAGATTTGTTGACACATCAGTACAATTTTTTGGAAGAATTGTTGATCTGAAAAGTGCTTTGTCAGTAGAACTCTTCTGCAAAGCCAACTGTCTGCTACTAACAAACCTTGTAGATGCCAGTTGGGTCACTTAAATGAGTTTACAAAGTTGAGGGCTAAGATTTCAAGAAATTTTTAGTTAGCAGCATTGCAGTTCAGAAAGCACTTTCATTTGTATGATAGTGAGCAGGGAGCAAAATCTGAGAAGGTTTAGAGATGGCAGTGGGCCAATGACATGGTTAATACAAGTAGTTAGGAGTTTTAGTAATTCTAATAGCTTTAGACCTTAATCTATTAGAGGCAAGCTGATCCGAAAACAGGTAGTAAGGAATAGTTATTCAGGATAAGTAGTTAACCTGTGAGTGTATAACCTGGGATTGAATATTAATCTAGAGTTACATGTTTAAATTAGAGAGTAACTTAAGATGAATAGTAGGGGTGTTTAGAGGTCAGTTGGCAGTAAGTAATGAACTCTGATCAACTGAGTAGCAAGAACAAATAAGATGCAAGATTGCAATACAGTACCCATGTAATAATGTAATAGAGCTATATCAAGTGCCAAAATAAATTAATTAGAAAGTATGATTAGCCATTAACAATTAATCTAAAAGAGTACAATGAACTAGGAGTCAAGAATTAGACTATATGGTTAGTTAAACAATAGTAACCTTATGCCATGAACATAACAATAGTAATAGTGGTACTAGGTCCTTGAGATAATTGATAAAAATTAGTAAAGCAATCAGAGTCTGAGAATCATTACTAGGTATACTAGATATACCTTAGTATAATCTTGATCATGATAATAAATAGGAAATACTAACAAAATGAATTATTAAAATGAGCTAGACCTCCTATGCAAGTCATGGTAAGAAACTCAAGAACCGGTATCAAGTCAACCTTAAATCAAAACATTAATAACTTTCACATACGAACTCGAATTAAATAAATCTTTTTGCTAAATTCATCTAAAATCATACTATACCAGAATATGAAATAATATTTAGATTTCCTTTCTGTTGGATTTATTTCTCCATTTGTGCTTTGTTTCTGGTTCTTTTGAATAAACGCTGGAATACACGAGCAAGATTATCGACGATCAAGTGACCTCACTCTCTGAACAGTGTAAGTAAAAGCAAGGCAAGCACCCCCTTTGATCATATTGATCCAAGTATTTTACTTATTGTACCATGTTTTGCAAATCTATTACTGCATGCGTGTATGTTTGATATAAACTGCTATGTTTGGGATATTGGTAGCTGTAAATCCTATTTGTTGCATGAATTCTTTTGACATGCTGTTATCCCTTCTTTGTTAACATTAGGATATGGGTTAGACAATACATAATGTCATTTGGAAATTTTGAGTACGAGTTATCGCACAAATGCTTACTAGAACGATAGATTTCTAAAGAGATGTAAAAGGACAATATGATAAATGTGAATTTGGGAGATTTATGAACATGTCTAGAGGGGTGTGCCTCTGTTATTTTGAATAAAAACAAAATGCAAAACCTTGTTTTGGCCACGGGCGAGTTATATTATAATCTGAAAAAGTGGGAAAGGAGTCTAACTAGTAGATAAGGGGAGATTCTCACCCGAGTCAGTTAAGGACCGGACACCAGCAAATCCAAATCTAAGACTTATGTACAACCACATATGCTAGTATAGTGATGGCCTTAGCTAATTAAGTTATTGAGAACTAGCTTTGCATGAGGGGTAGGCAGGAGTGGTGCGAGCAATTTTCTGTATTGCCGACATAACGACGAATGCCTCAGTAGGACGGGGATACCTGGGCGAATTGACAATAAACTAGTACCTAGACCGGTATGCCTGGGTTCAGTGAGGAATAACATTTGATGGGCTAAGTGCATGGTTAGGGCTAGATAATTGAAAGGCTTTGACGCGTGCTCTAGATTGCTTACCTAACGTAGTGAGCGATGGCATAGATATATGTCGAATAAACTAGAGAATTCGTGTTATGTGGGTAAAGCTGTAGACCTCTGTAGAGTGTAAATCTATTTAAATAGTTGTGCTCGTGGTTATGAGCATTCTTAGTGTGGACAGTATGGGTTTAGTGTTGATTTTTCCAAAAACTGTCTTATCAGGAAAACATGGGAAATGGTTTGTGATTTATTTGAGATAACTGCCATGTTATGACTGGACATGAAATGTTGCTCACAGCCAAGGAGGGTTGCGTGTTGTAGTTATTATTATTGGTGATTCATTCAAATACTTACTTACTGTCCTATTATCTATTTATATGCTCTTTCAAATTCCGTAGCGAAATTATTACTTATGATTTTTGCAAATAAATGTGGCTTTCAACAAAAGAACTTGTAGAGTAGAGCCATTCATTTGTTTAGCCTTGCATCTAATATAACTTTTGTGATACTACAAGTCTTGCTGAGTACACAAATATTCAATCTTGCTATTGTTGTTCATTTAGAGTTTGTAGATAAGCTGACACCCGACGACTCGTTCTTTGCTTCCAGTACCGAGGGGTTCGGTGATGGGTCTACCTAGGCCTTGTTCCTTGTTGGTTGCCTGTGGGATCAGATGGGCATGCCACTGGATTTTGCTAGTTCATTAAATCTTTCGCTATTATTGTTTTACTCTGATGCCTGCATTTAGCTAGCCGGTTGGCCGCTCTTGTATTAATCAGGTAATAACTTGAGTAGAGTACCCCTTTTACTTACTTTAGCATGTGAATGTATTGATGTGAATACCAAATGTTGTGAATGTGTGTGCTATCTACTGATCCAGGGACTAGCATAGAATACACATAGGGTCTTTGGGTATTCCACGCCCGGGGGTCTGACAGCGCTTGGTATCAGAGCTATACTAACTGTAGAATAAGCCCTAGGTAGAATGGCCGATAGATTAGGAATTAGAAATAAAAATTGCAATCTAATTTAACCTTAGTAATGGTTCTGAAAATTTAGAAAATTTTGCTAAACTTATCCCTCTTAGCATTCTTTTCTTACATAAGGTCTCTTTTTGATCATCTCCTCTCATCTGGTTCAAAATAGTTTTAGTCTTGAGAGATGGGATGCTCTCTGAAAGTAACAGTCCATAATCAACTTTTAGGACCTTAAAACTAAGCTAAAAATGTTTTGAAAAAGTCCCTAAAACATCATACCCAAAGTTCTTTTGAAGATTCTACATCAAGCTATTGAGGATGCTATTTCGGATGGATCTTTCCCCAAATTTCAGAACATGTACTTGCTAAAATTTATGTGATGTAATATCCTTTATAACCACCCCTACTTCATTTTGAGTTAAATTGATTTCTATTATAAAGGTCTAATAGTATGATAAGACCAAGGGTAGAATACTCTGAAATTGAGCCTTAGTGATTAGCTAAATAAACTAGCTAATGGGTAAAACTTGTGCTGAAATTCTTTTCTTGTCTAGTGTCACTTCTTATCCATCTCTCTCATTACATGTTCACTAGACTTTCCTTATTCTCAAATTGTAGAAAGAACTTAGGTATAATATTTCTATAACCTGGATGTAAGTTTCTACTTACGTTGGTTTAATTTCCTCTTTTGTAATGTAAAGGTATCAGGCATGTGTGCCATGTAAAATTTGACCTTTACGTTAAAATTCATGTGTGCTGCCCCTAAAATTTAAAACATACATATTTTAAGCTTAGATTAGTTAAACTAGTTGGGATGATGATTCTTGCCAACCCACTTAACTCATGCTCATTCCCTCTTCCCTTGTGCAAGTTTGCTTATCCTGCACTCCGTATGATCGGGATACTAGTAACACACTCTGTTCGTCAGCTCATGGCAATAGTAGCCTCCTCTAGATCATGGAAATTAGGAAGCGAAGTCCCTACACCTTCACAACCTAAACCACAACTTCCTTCTACTCCGACGATGCCAGCTGAGCAACCTCACCAAATAGCTCATCAAGAACTAGAAGTGTTACCACCACCACCCATCACGGCACAAGTGCTTCCCATGATCGACCAAGGGCGGCAAACCAGCACTCTTGTGCTCCAACAGTTGGTGCGGAATTCCACTGCCATCAGCACTATTGCTAGAGGAAACAGAGCTACGAATACCACTGCCATCAGCACTATTGCTAGAGGAAACAGAGCTACTACCAACCAACCATCGTACAGGGTGGGCGAGTTCATGTGAACTCGGCCGCTGACCCTTGCATCAGTAGTCGACCCTCTCGACACCGATGATTAGCTCCACACCGCCAAGGGCTAAGCTTTGAATTAAATAATTTCGTTTATCTCAAAGTTTCACCATTGCGAGGTATTAGCCATGTCCAAACCCATGAGAAACTGAGAGTTGGTACCTCGGTCCATGTCGAATCCTCGAGAGGAAAGGCGAGGTAGCATATCAGTTGGAGCTACCACCTCAACTTTGGGATGTGCAATGACGTCTTCCACGCATCACATCTCAAGGAGTGTCTTCAAACCCCAACCGAACTTGTTCAGTTGGAGAGCATTGGCCTCCAACCGAATCCTTCTGACCGAAAACATTCAATTCGAATTCTAAACGAAACCATGTGACATACCCGTAGCTGTGTGATCAAGATGTTAAGAGTCTAGTGGAGCATCTACTCCGAAGACAAAGCTACGTGGGAATGAGAAGATTGTTATAGGGACAAATTCCCCTATTTCTTTACCTTGTCAATCCTTTCTACGTCGTTAACCTACCTCCATGTGAGTTTTCTTCCTTACATTCGCCTCAAGGAGAAGACTATCGTCACTACAATAAGGAAAGAGCCATGTGTCTTTCAACTTTAGCGAAATGCACCATCTGCTGTCTTGATTTCCTCCAAGAGATCTTGACAAAGTAGCATGGTGTTGCAGACACATTTTCCTTTCCATTACTTTGCTTAACCTTTTCTTTTCCATTGCTTTGTTTAACCTTTTCTTTCTTGATTTAAAGACACTTCCGACACATCAAGCCACGATTCCATTCAGTCAACCGAAAGATGCACTTGGAAAGGCCCCAACTACGACAACCAAGCTTTCAAGCCATTCAGGATCTTGCAATGACAAGAGCTGATGGAACAATGATAAGCGTGTCAACATCTCGCACTACTTCACCATTCCTGCCCGTCCCATCTCCTTACCATCCATCCCATCTGAATCTCGGGGACAACATTCTTTGTATGGGGGTAGGTCTGTAACAACCCAAAATTTGGGCTTATGTTCAAAAATACAAAAATGTGATCTTTTTAAAACTGTTGATGGATTTTATTTACAATTGCTTTCTCGGGTTTCATTTGCAAGACTTTTGTCTAAATAATAAATTTGAGAATCAATTTCTCGAAAATCCGAGATTTTGAAATGAATTGAAACGAGATAATAAATAACAATCCAAACATAATTGATAATTAAAATAGCTTGAAACAAAATATGATAAATACAAACTTGGTGTAATTACATTGTCAATAAAAGAAGAAGAATTTAAAACATGTTTTGAAACTCTTCTCAAATCAAACAATACAAATATATATAATAATGGGATATTAAAAGGTTTTTAGACTAAAATACTTTACAAATAAAATTCTAAAAAAATACAAGATGAAATAGACTATGTGAATAACCTTCCTAAAAGGTTCATAATTTTAGACTTATATTTCTTGATCAAATATTTCCTAAAGCCTCAGCCATTTTTCTAAAATATGGAAAACCAATTGTATTTTTCTCTGGTTGACAGTTAGCCCCACAGTGCAATCTTCTTCCTCCACCACACCGAGCTAGCTCCGGCCATGCATGCCCATGCATCCGTGCACCCGTGTACATACCTCCAAGAGCCGCCCCCGGTTTGGCGTGCTGCCCAAGGTTTACCTGAGCCCATGCCGACCGCAGGCGCGCCACGACGCCTCCTGCCTGGCCTTCCCATCATAGTGTCGTGCGTGCCGCCACAGTGCCTGCAGGCTCCTTTCTTAGTTTCCTCCGCCCGCATCTCTATATAAGTCGAGCCTTGGATGCCTAGCTTCCTCTCTTCCATCGCCCTCATCTCCATTCACCACTACCTCCCCTTCCCAAGCTCCAAATTGAGCAAAGCCCCGAGCGCCGCTCTTGGCCATGGCCACACCGCCTCTGAGCTCCATGGCCATACCATGAGCTTCAGGCCTCATCTTCATATCCCTCTAGCTCGCCTTGACCTCCTCATTCCATCCCTCATCTTCGTTGTCTCTCTTTGCAGCTAGTGCACCGAGATTGCGGGGCATCTTCAACACGGCTGGCGGCATTCGGAGCTCGGGCGCAACTCCATCTCCTCATCTTGGCCGAATCGGTGAGTCCCTCCACTAATTAGCCATGTCATCTCATGTCCTTACTCCCTAGGATCATTAACCCCCTAAGGTTTTGTTGATTTTGAAAACTAAATGCTTCAATTGACTAGAAGCACAACCCTTGAAACTTTTAAAACAATTCTTGTTATCATCCTCTAGAAATATTTTTCCTAGGTTCTAGATCATCCTGGCGACTCCTTTGAAAAATTTCACAATTTTTAGATTTTATTTGCTATTTTCAAATAGTCAAACGAATTAGATCCTTAGTCAAACCCTAGGGTAGAACCATGAGAAATTTTTAGAGAACAATGCAATGCATGAAAACCTATATAAATTTTATACAGGGTTAACTTTAGAGTTAGGAACTTCCTGTAAAAATTTTAGAATTTTTAGAGTTGTGCAACTCCATCTAAAAATTCCTCTAAGACTTACCCTTTTGTTTTCTAAAACCCAACCTTGCACTGTTCCTTTGGCCTGGGCCCAAGCCGCTTGGTTGAACCCAACCATCTTCACATTTGGACTTGGTCCAAATTAACATGAAGTGTTTTGGACTGCCTGATTTGTTATTAACCGTCTGGATTGATTGGGCCGTTCGGACCGACCGAACGAACGCGCGATCTAGATCGTTGAATTTCGATCGGACCGCCCGAACAAGCAAACGTGTGTGAGCCGTTAGATTTCAATCAGACTGTCCACATCATTTGTGCCATTCAGACTGTCCGAGTGACACTCTCGATCAGGGCCGTCCATTTCCGATTGGACCGTAAAAATGTTCGGCCTCGATCATTTGACTCAACCCAACCCGTTCGCTTAAGAATCTGACCGAACCATTTGCTTTGTACCTCAGACTAGTGGGCCCCCATTATAGGGCTTCTTCTCTAGCATGACGCAGGCTCACCAACGCCTGAGCTCCAGCGCGTCACCTCCATTCGCTGGCTTTGACCGCCCGCACCTGGTTTTTGAAGCGCGCCCAAGGTTTGGCCGAGTTGACTGCGCTCGCTTATACCCCGGTCACCTCGCCATCGTGTCACTATCGCTCGCCTATACAATTTTAGACCCGTTGTGTATAACGCACTAGTCTAGGATCATGCTAGTGCACACATTTTCAACATAGATGAACATCGATCCACACAAGGCGAATAATAGCATAAACAAGTAATTTGATTAACAAATAAGGGTTTTGACCTTGTGGTCGAGTTTACACTTATTAAGCCACACAGGGCTAATAGAGAATTAAATAGTAGTGGAAAAAGAAACGACAGCGGCATCCCATCCATTCACCATAGGGAACCGACTGGGATCAAGACCCTACGATCAAGCACCTTCAACGAACTCCTCCTCGAAAGTAGGCAATGACTACTCCTCTTCTGTTGATTTGATTTAGCAAGCATAAGTACACAACCGTACTCACAAGTCATACCACAGAATGCAATTATACATGATGGCTTATTCCAAATGAATGACTTCTGTGGTTCTTTTGCAGAAATGCAACATTTACAGTTTGAATACGAATAATAGATTGAAAGCATAAAGTAAAACAAATAAACAGTAATAATTTAACAGTTTGATTTCACAAAGACACATAGCCTAAACAAGTTATTCACATAGCCATATGACATAAATCACATAGCTCCCTTCCCAAAAATTTTATGAAAATCTACACTTCGTGTGAAATTCCCGAGTATGTCCATGACCGAGGACACGACTATTCGAATAAATTGATATAACACTCTGCAGAGTTTGTACACTTTACCCACAAGATACAACTAGTGTTGCAAGCACTAATCATAACAAAACATTTCAGAAACTTCATCTCAACATTGACACTCCCAGTGTGCTTACAAAGCATCACCCAAGCCATCCACAGCGATTGGTATGAGAGACACTATTGGACAGGGAAGCGGCGAACCGTCCCACAATGTACCACTTGGTAGCACACCTCCACCCAATCAACACAGTCTAACTTACAACCTGAGTAGCAATGTCAAGACTCTATAACTTACTAAGTTAGGCCCGTCCCATACCAGACATGTGGTCGTACAGGAAGGCTCAGTTCAATGGCGCACAAAGTTAAGTCCTTAATTGACCAAGGCAGGACTTCCAATTTACTACAAATCCCTATGCACACAGATTTTTAAGCCCATGCACACAGATCCACCATAACAATACCTAGTCCACTTGCCTCCGTCTAAATCATTTCCCACCTTGTTGGTTAAGTGCAACATATGCCATCAACGAGTAATAGCACATAGTACACGCAGCTTTATCACATGGTTCCATAATCACTTAGTCAAGTTCATAATTGCGACTCACAAGAGATGATGACCCGTGGCATGGCTAAGCAAACTAATCGTAACTAACCAACCCACGTTGGTGCTATGATATTACCAACGAAATAAACCAATCTAGGGTGACAAAAGATTAAGACATATCAATTAAGCAAGGTGGATATAACAAATTGGATTAATAACTAATCCCAAAAGCATTTAAATAAATACTTAAAGTAGATGCAATAATTTGAATCAATATAACTTTTGAAAACTGGGTTTAATATGATCAAAGGTATAACTTGCCTTGAAGTAGGTCTACGTACTGATCTTGCTCTTGAGGTGTTCCTTCTTCTTCAAATCTTCCCGAAGTATCGACGTCTACTCGAAAACGAAACAAACAAACAAAACAAATAAAGAATGAGAGGTCAGAATAAATTTCAAAATTTCAATTTCAGAGAAAATTTAAAATTTATTTATTTTTGTGGAAATTCTGAAATTTTTAAAACTTTTCCTAATTAGTTAAAGATAAAATAAATTTAACTACAAAATCTATTATCAAGTTTAAGTTGGAAATAATTTTATTAAGTCTAAAATGTCTCTAAGAATTTATGTGAATTTTTCTAGAATTTTTGGATGTTAATTGTTATATTCTAAAGCCTATTTTAATTTTCGGATTAAATTAAATAGAAAAACAAAAGAAAACTTCTAAACAAGATTTAAATGAAAGCCTCCGCCCAACTCCTCTCTCAGCCTGCCCACACAACTAACTCATCAACCGACGATTCAGACGGACAAAGAACACGTGACCACGCCACACGCGCCTCTCCAAGCCTCACGATCCGCATCCAACGGCTTGTGACCTTTCTTCTTCCCCGCCTATCTTCCTCGCAAGGTCACACAAGACCGCCGCCATGGCCGCCCTTCACTCAAGCCTTAACGCCGCACTTTACTACCCTTTTTCTCGCTGTCAGGCGTAATCAAACCGCGCCTCTCGCCGCACTCACTCCGCCTGCTTTTCCCCTCTTTAACCCTCTTTAATCTCCACTTCGCCACCGCCCATTGAAGCCACGACGATCTCTCGTCTTATCGACCGCCTCGACCCTATAAAAGGAGCACCGGTGCGCTCTTGCTCCCTCAATCCAACGCGACCACTCACTCACTCTCTCGCTTCACCTTGAGGAATTTGGAGATTTTTCACCGGCGCCAAGTTTTGAATTTTCTTCGATTCCGCGCAAGACTCGCTGGCACCGCGTCCTCGTGGCCGCCATCTTCATCATCGTTGACTCATCGCGAACTCGCCGCTCATCTCCGCTTTGTCGAACGCCTCAGAACATCTTCGTCACCATAAGCCGCCGCCGTCGCCGCTAAAACCTCAACGCCGTCGAGTCTCCGGTCACGTGCCGCCGCTAATTTGGTAAGCATCGTGTCCAGCGTCTCCCCCTCTCTCGAACGCGCCCATTCACACCCCTCGCCGTGGTGCGTAGCGTCGGCGAGGGTGTTGCCGGAGCTCCGCCTCCATCGAACCGACGTGGCCATGCCACGCAGCGCCAACGCGGGCGCCACCTCAGCCCAGATCCGACGTGGATGCTGCGTGGCGCCACGCCACCCTCACAGCCATATCACCACAACCCCGAACCCTAAAGCCACATGGACTTAGTTCATATAGACCGTGTCTATGACACTTAGGCCCCACATGTCAGAAAAATTATTTTAATTCATTTAATTCCTGGAAAATCATCGCTGACGTCAGCATGCGCAATAATTAGAATTTCCTTTAGGAGAATAATTCGAGAAAATTGTTTAATAACAGATTTAGTTTAAAATTTGTAAAATTCATAACTTTTGCATTATAACTCCAAATTAGATGATTCAAGTTGCTAAAATTTTAGAAAATTATTGTCTAACTAAATAAAATATAATAAATCAATTTAGAGTCCATTTTAGTTCTGTTTTAGAATTTTGAATTCTTTTAAATATCAAATTTAAGATTAAAATTTGTAAAATTCATAATAATTGAATCCTAACTCCAAATTTAGTGAAACAAATTTCTAAAATTTTATAATTTGATTATCTAGCTCAATAAAATAAAATTATTATATTTAGACTTGGTTTATTTTGTATTTCTGAGTTTTATTTGAATTTTATTTGATTTGCCTTATTTTCACGTTTAGACTTTGACGATTACGGGGAATTTGATACTTCTCAAGACTTAGATTTTCCAGACTGCAACGAAGGCAAGTTATACTTTGACCATTTTGCCCCTATTATTTTAAAGTTAATTAAATTCAGTTTTTAAATTATTAATTGCATGCATAATTTTATTCAAATATTTCAAATTCTGCTTAAATAATTAGTTATTCCTATTATCCTTGTATGCCAAATTTTGGATGTTGCCTTGACATTCCTTTGTCACCTTAGATAAATTATTATGTTTAATAATCAAATGCTTCGCAAATACTTAGACCATGATTTATGTTTTGGGAGAATTTTAGCCAACTCAATAAAATTTGTTTGAAAATTAAAACTATGGTATTGTTTTACCATAGAGAAATTGTAAAGATGGTTTTATAGAAATAAAATCAAAAGGGTTTGGACTTGGGCGAAAAGGATGAATGGTGGGTGCGAGTTTATGCACGGCTTAGTCTCGTTAAGATTAAGACCTGTGGTTTAAATTGAATGACGCCAAGTCAATTGAGGACCGGTCTTTGAGCGCATTTTGTTATGCCTTATCAGACAACCACATGTCCTGTATGGGCAGGACTCAGCTAAATAATTTGTAATACCTCTTAGTTATTTGTGCTATGTTGTATGTATGGGTGTCTGCAGATGCTTTTCCCATCTGGCGCAAGAGGGGTTTTTGAGGACTCCACCAATGGAAGCGAAACCTTAGCGCACAAGTACTTTGAGGTAGAACATTGTAACGGCCTTGTGATGTTTGCTCTGTCACATGCCTTAGGAAGCGTGGATTGGCCGACACAAAGAGTATAATATCTCGTGGGTAAAGTTGTACAAACTCGCAGAGTGTAAAACTATTCAATAGCGCCATCATGTCATGGACATGCTAGCAAAGCCACTCAGAGTTAGATTTGTTTTTGGTTTTAAAATGATTTCAACAGATAGTTTCAGATGGATAGTCCTGTGGGAAAATTGGGCGTAGCCATTGTGATTGGAGGATATCCATCATCTTTTATGGAGGTTATCCACAATAAACTATTGTCATTTAAAATGGAGATTTAGATTATTGTATGAAATGGCTTTGAAATCTAACATGATTATTTAAATTAAAACCGCCGCTTTACGAAAAATAACCTTGCCAAGATCCTTTGTCTACCTTATGCATGCATATCAATTCCATATTGGTGTAACTTGCAGCACGGTAGTTGTGCTCACTCTTGCTGAATAATCTTTATTCAGAGAAGATATCTACCAGACGGTGAGGATCTTGACGCTTAGGTCGCGCTTCTGCATTTATTGCTCGTGGCTAATCGTTGGGTCTACTACTATTATTTCGCTCATTGTTTTACTTTATTTGGCCTCGTGCTCTTTGTAATAATCTCTGAATAAATATTAATAAAATGCGTGATATGTTTTGATTATCACTTTTGTTTGACCGTACATTAGCTATCCCGACTAATGTATGAACACAGAGAATTCGGGATCCTTCGCCTCCCGGTTCGACAAAAGTGGTATCGAGCCATATCGATCAGAGGACGTGGCCTTAGAATTTTCTTAAGGATTTATTTTTCAAAAACTAAACATATTTTGAGTCTATTCAAGAGTCTTCTCAACACTTCTTTTTAAAATGGTTATCAACTCATCTTATTCTTTAAATTGTAGATGGTCAACAACCAACCCGATTTCCCATGGAATTTTCACGACACCGGTCAGCACTTCTATGGAAGATGATGCAACACTTAGGTTACAACCAGAGACCAACTTATCAAGGGTACATGTATAAAGTGGGGAACCAAGAGCGTTGGAGACTTGAAGTAATCCTCACGCCAACCTTCAACCAAACACAAACCACCACATCTTCGACGCCCAAAGGAGACGTGATAATTTCGTTGATGGACTTCAGATGCAGCCAGAGAGGCAACACGCCGCCACGCCATATTTACAACAATTATTTTGAGGACTCGAAGTTTCACTACCACCCCATGCACATTCCGACTTCTTTGGATAGCACCTTTCGCCTGCCGAGTATGAGGACTCTCTGAGCTTACTCACCAAGTGGACTGTCTAAGGCAATGGATTATGCCTACGGAACACTCGATGAACCGAGTAATACTCGTAACACCGCTAGATGCGTAAGAAAGGCCGAAAGCAATGGAAGAAGAGTCAAGCTATATACAAGGCAGAGAGGGTAGTACTTATGCAGCCGATTATACCCTCTTACACCTTAGTCAGATCTCATATGATCGTTAGATGCTAATTATGAGCTATCAATGTCTCTTGTGATAGCCATAATCAAACAATAAAATAAAATAATAAAAGGACTATTTTTGGCAAAATTTGGTTCTTTTGTCTTGTGCTTGTTAGTTCTTGGGCTGTTAAAAATATTATTCCTTAGAACTTTATTTCTATACTCTATTCTCGAGTCTTTAGAAGATTCCACGATGGTTACCACACGCCACGCAGAAGGGTAGCGCCAAGGCCAAGGAAATCCAAACGCAGACACAGAAAACCCCGCCCAAAGAACCACCTCCTCCACCAATAGAAGGGCCTGATTGGCGCCAGATGATGGCCAATCGACACATCTCGATAGACTCGCTAGCTCACCATTAACATCAACCAAGCAAAGACCACCAAGCACCACCACCACCTCCACCGCACAAAGATTGACCATGGCGAATTTATGCGATAAGGCCCACCGACCTTCTCCAAAGAAAGACAGAGCCGATGGATGCCGATGATCGGATCCGCTATCGGAAGAAGCCGGATATCACTCAAGCAGTATCGATCGTGAGAGAGTCCTTTTGCCTCTCACCAACTCAATGGTTCACTTCGAATGGTGGGACAACTTCAGATCACCCATGCCAATTCACAAACTATCACTTGGGATGAGTTTGTACAAGCTTTCCGCCATGCACATATTCTCACCGATAATGACCCTAAAGAAGAAAGAGTTCCACGCTACCAAACAAGGCAACCGCGACAAGGTGAATACTGCACAAATTCAACCAAATTTGCTCGCTATGCCCCAAACAGATGTGGCTAGTGATGAAGAAAGGCAGAAAGGTTCATGGATGGTTTAAACGATGAGATCTCACCCAAATGGTCTCCAATGACTACATTGACTTTCAGCAGCTTGGTGAATAAAGCTGCCAGAGGCCAAACATCTGCAGATGGAGAACTGCAAGCGAGGATGGCCGCCGATACAATGTCGAGGACAACCCAAGCCTCGCGTTACAGCCTCGACCACCGCAGCAGGGAGGATTTCATCTTCCACACTCGAGCTCCAAAGACCAACACAATACCTAATACTTCAAAGCTCAGAGTAACTCAACTGGAGGTCGGCCTCAGCAGAAGAATCCGATTTCATCGCAGCTGGAGTGACATGTTTTCATCAGCAACGAGACGGGCATTATGCTAACAGATGCCCTAAGAAGTCGCAAGGTGCACCACCGCTAGGCCAACACCAGAGTTCCAGCCCACCAAGGGCAATCAAAAGCCGCAATTCAAAGATACTTAAGGACGTGTGAACCACGCTATCACAGAGGAAGCTCAAGCAAAGACCGATGTCGCCCTTGGTACGCCAATAATTCAAGACCAAATTTTAGTCCTATTTGATTCCTGAGCATCACACTCTTTTGTTTCCAATAAATTTGTGGGAAAATATGGGTTACCTATCTCTACTTTAGATAATCCTATGATAATTCACTCCCTGCCTCGTAAATGAGAACCAGCTTGTCTTTGCCCAAACCTTATCCTTGAAATATCCTGAGTAACCTTCCTAGCGATTTGATAGTTTTGCATTCTCAAGGTTTGATGTGATTCTTGGAATGGATTGGTTAGCCAAGAATCAAGGACAAATAAATTGTGCTAATAGGTCTATTGCTCTTACCAATGAGCAAGGAATCTCAGCTTGAATTCAAGCCCAAAACTAGTACCGAGAAAGATTAGTTCTAACCACTTTGAAAGAGTTAAAGCTTGAAGATATACCAAGGGTACAAGAATTTCCTGATGTTTTTCCCGATGAACTACTCCTAAGATGCCACCCGACAGGACGAGTATTTATAATTGACTTAGTCCTGTGGACCGCCCCAATCTCAAAGCGACCCTATAGAATGCCTACCAATGAATTGGCAGAGATGAAGAAATGATAATGGAACTAAAATGAAAGGTTATATACTGCCAAGCTCATCACCTTGGGGAGCGCCAGATATTTGTCAAGAAGAAAGACAATAGTATGAGAATGTGTGTGGATTACGATCACTTAATGAAGTGACAATCAAGAATAAGTACCGCTACCTAGGATAGATGATCCGCTTGATCAATTAAAGGAGCAAGTGTATTTTCAAAGATTGACTTGAGATCCGCTATCACCAATCAAGATCGCACTTAAGATATCCCAAGACCGTGATTCACAACCAGATATGGATCAGATGAATTCACAAGGATGTCGTTCGGTTTGACAAACGCCCGCTTATTTATGAATATGATGAACAAAGTGTTCATGGAATTCTTGGATAAGTTTGTGGTTGTGTTTATCGATGATATTCTCATTTATTCAAAGAATGAAGATGAACACGAGGATCATCTCGTAATAATTTTGGGAAAACTCGAGAGAATCACCTTTATGCCAAATTTAGCAAGTGCGAATTTTGGCTAAGTCAAGTGGCATTCCTTGGACATATTGTGTCACAGGAGGAGTCGCAGAGATCCAAACCAAAGTTGAAGCCAGAATGGGTTGGAAACAACCCAAGTCTCACACAGAGGTGAGAAGTTTCTTGGATTAGCGGGTATTACCGCAGATTTATTGAAGGGTTCTCCAAGATAGCAAGACCCATGACTCAACTTCAAAAAGGAGAAAAGTTTGAATGGACAGAGGCTCGTGAAAAGAGTTTCCAAGAACTCAAAAAGAGATTAGTTTCTCGCACCAAAGTTAGTAATCGCTCGATATTCATAAGGACTTTGAAATCTTCATGATGCATCCCGTCAAGGACTTGGATGTGTACTTATGCAAGAAGGCAAAGTAGTGGCTTATGCATCTCGCCGCTTAAGACCACACGAAGGAAATTATCCGACTCATGATCTTGAGTTAGCAAAGAATTGTGCATGCTCAAAATCAAGCGGCATTATCTCATTGGTAACCACCGTGAGATTTTCACGGATCATAAGAGTCTCAAATACATTTTACTCAATCGAACTCAACCTCGCATAACGAAGATGGCTAGAGCCGATAAAAGATTACGACCTTGGAATTCATTATCATCCGTAAAGCAAATGTAGTTGCAGATGCCCCGAGTAGAAAGGCGATTGCAATACCATTTTGGTTCGTAAGAATCACTGTAATTGTATGAAGAATCAAGCATCTAAATCTAGAGATTGTCAATCAAGGATGTGTCAATGCTTTGAAGTTCAACCCACTCTTCGAGTCGATTAGAGAAAAACAGTTAGAAGACGAAGACATCAAAGAAATCAAAAGAATATGAGAAGAGGCAAAGCCCTGTGATTCTCTCAAGATGAGCAAGGAACAAAGTGGTTCGGAAATCGTGATCTGTGCCTAATCGCCAGGAATTAAAACAACAATTCTCGAAGAAGCACATGAATCACCCTACTCCATTCATCCCTAAGTACCAAAATGTACCAGATCTGAAAGAGAAGTATTGGTGGTCAAGATGAAGCGAGAAATCGCTGAATTTGTTGTCTGCTTGTGATGTATGTCAACGAGTTAAGGCGTAACATCAAAGACCACCGGTTTGTTACAACCATTACCAATTCTGAATGGAAGTGGAAGAAATTGGTATGGATTTCATTATCGATTTCCTAGGACCCAAACAGATGTGATTCCATTTGGGTGATAATTGATGATTGACTAAAGTGGCCCATTTCATTCCAAATAAGACCACTTATCGAGTAGCAAACTAGCTGAATTATATGTGGCCAAGATTGTTTGTTTACATGGTGTACCTAAGAAGATTGTCTCCGATAGAGGTTCTCGCTTCACTTCCGATTTTGGAAGAGTCTTCACGGCTTTAGGAACCAGACTCAACTTCAAGATGACTTTATCACCCTCGGACGGATGGTCGATGTAACGCGTCAACCAAGTTCTTGAAGATATGCTTCGAGCACAGGCCTTAGACTATGGAAAAGTTGGGACAAGAATCGCCTTTGCGTAATTCTCGACAACAATAGCTACCAAGCTAGTCTACGATGTCTCCATTTGAGGCTTTATATGGCGAAAATGTAGAACTCCACCCTTTGGGATGAAGTAGGAGAGCACCAATTCTTCTGACCGAATTAATCAAAGAAGCCGAGAACAAGGTTAAAACAATAAGAGAACGCTTGAAAGTAGCTCAAACCCGACAGTAAAAGTTATGCCGACAACCGTCAAGAGAATTGACCTTGAAATAGGAGATTTTGTTTATCTCGAGTTACTCCACTCGGAGGAGTAAGAAGGTTCCGGACTAAAGGAAAACTTGCACCCAGATTTGTGGGCCCTTACAAAATTTTGGCAAAGAGAGGTGAAGTCGCTTATCGCTAGAACGCCAACCTCCTTGTCTCCAAAGACACAACGCCTTTCATGTGTCACAACTAAAGAAGTGCCTTGAGTGCCGTGAAGATCAAACTCTTCCGAAAGTATTGATCTACAAGAAGACCTTACTTATGTAGAACAACCAATCAAGATTCTAGACGCCGCAGAGCGTGTTACTGTGAGCAAGATCATCCGATCATATAAAGTCCAAAGGAGCCACCACCCGTAAAGTGAAGCCACCGGGAACGAGAGGAAGATCTTAAAGCGTAGTATCCCCATCTCCCGGTCGGTCAAATCAATCTCGGTCGAGATTCCTTTAAGGGGGGAAGGTTTGTAACAGCCCAAAATTTCAATTTCAGAGAAAATTTAAAATTTATTTATTTTTGTGGAAATTCTGAAATTTTTAAAACTTTTCCCTAATTAGTTAAAGATAAAATAAATTTAACTACAAAATCTATTATCAAGTTTAAGTTGGAAATAATTTTATTAAGTCTAAAATGTCTCTAAGAATTTATGTGAATTTTTCTAGAATTTTTGGATGTTAATTGTTATATTCTAAAGCCTATTTTAATTTTCAGGATTAAATTAAATAGAAAAACAAAAGAAAACTTCTAAACAAAGATTTGGGCCGAAGCCTCCGCCCAACTCTCTCTCAAGCTGCCCCACACAACTAACTCATCAACCGTGACGATTCGTGATCGGACAAAGAAAACGTGACCACGCCACACGCGCCTCTCCAAGCCTCACGATCCGCATCCAACGGCTTGTGACCTTTCTTCTTCCCCGCCATCTTCCTCACGCGTCGCACAAGACCGCCATGGCCGCCCTTCACTCAAGCCTTAACGCCAGACTTTACTACCCTTTTTCTCAAGGCGTTAAATGCAATCAAACCAGCGCCTCTCGCCGCACTCACTCCGCCTGCTTTCCCCTCTTTAACCTCTTTAATCTCCACTTCGCCACCGCCGCCATTGAAGCCACGCGACGATCTTCGTCTTATCGACCGCCTGACCCCTATAAAGGAGCACCGGTGCGCTTGCTCTCAATCCAACGCGACCACTCACTCACTCTCTCGTTCTCACCTTGAGGAATTTGGAGATTTTTCACCGCGCTGTTTTGAATTTTTTCGATTCCGCGCACTCGCTGGCACCGCGTCCTCGTGGCCGCCATCTTCATCATCGCGACTCATCGCGAACTCGCCGCTCATCTCCGCTTTGTCGAACGCCAGAACATCTTCGCCACCATAAGCCGCCGCCGCCGCTAAAACCTCAACGCCGCCGAAGTCTCCGGCCACGCGTCGCCGCTAATTTGGTAAGCATCGTGTCCAGCCGCCCCTCTCGAACGCGCCCATTCACACCTCGCCAGGTGCGAAGGCGCCGGCGAGGGTGTTGCCGAGTTCGCCCATCGAACCGACGTGGCCATGCCACGCAAGCGCCAACGCTGGCGCCACCTCAGCCCAGATCCGACGTGGATGCTGCGTGGCGCCACGCCACCCTCACACAGCCATATCACCACAACCCCGAACCCTAAAGCCACATGGACTTAGTTCATATAGACCGTGTCTATGACACTTAGGCCCCACATGTCGAAAAAATTATTTTAATTCATTTAATTCCTGGAAAATCATCGCTGACGCCAGCATGCAAATAATTAGAATTTCCTTTAGGAGAATAATTCGAGAAAATTGTTTAATAACAGATTTAGTTTAAAATTTGTAAAATTCATAACTTTTGCATTATAACTCCAAATTAGATGATTCAAGTTGCTAAAATTTTAGAAAATTATTGTCTAACTAAATAAAATATAATAAATCAATTTAGAGTCCATTTTAGTTCTGTTTTAGAATTTTGAATTCTTTTAAATATCAAATTTAAGATTAAAATTTGTAAAATTCATAATAATTGAATCCTAACTCCAAATTTAGTGAAACAAATTTCTAAAATTTTATAATTTGATTATCTAGCTCAATAAAATAAAATTATTATATTTAGACTTGGTTTATTTTGTATTTCTGAGTTTTATTTGAATTTTATTTGATTTGCCTTATTTTCACGCTTAGACTTTGACGATTCCTGAATTTGATACTTCTCAAGACTTAGATTTTCCAGATCGCAACGAAGGCAAGTTATACTTTGACCATTTTGCCCCTATTATTTTAAAGTTAATTAAATTCAGTTTTTAAATTATTAATTGCATGCATAATTTTATTCAAATATTTCAAATTCTGCTTAAATAATTAGTTATTCCTATTATCCTTGTATGCCAAATTTTGGATGTTGCCTTGACATTCCTTTGTCACCTTAGATAAATTATTATGTTTAATAATCAAATGCTTCGCAAATACTTAGACCATGATTTATGTTTTTGGGAGAATTTTAGCCAACTCAATAAAATTTGTTGAAAATTAAAACTATGGTATTGTTTTACCATAGAGAAATTGTAAAGATGGTTTTATAGAAATAAAATCAAAAGGGTTTGGACTTGGGCGAAAAGGATGAATGGTGGGTGCAGTTTATGCACTGCTTAGTCTCGTTAAGATTAAGACCTGTGGTTTAAATTGAATGACGCCCAAGTCAATTGAGGACCGGTCTTTGAGCGCATTTTGTTATGCCTTATCAGACAACCACATGTCCTGTATGGGCAGGACTCGCTAAATAATTTGTAATACCTCTTAGTTATTTGTGCTATGTTGTATGTATGGGTGTCGGCAGACAGCTTTTCCCATCTGGCGCAAGAGGGGTTTTTGAGGACTGGTCACCAATGGAAGCTAAACCTTAGCTGCACAAGTACTTTGAGGTAGAACATTGTAACGGCCTTGTGATGTTTGTTCACACACGCCTTTAGAAGCGTGGATTGGCCGACACAAAGAGTATAATATCTCGTGGGGTAAAGTTGTACAAACTCGCAGAGTGTAAAACTATTCAATAGCCATTCATGGTCATGGACATGCTAGCAAAGCCACTCGAGTTAGATTTGTTTTTGGTTTTAAAATGATTTCAACAGATAGTTTCGTGATGGATAGTCCTGTGGGAAAATTAAGCGGGTAGCCATTGTGATTGGAGGATATCCATCATCTTTTATGGAGGTTATCCACAATAAACTATTGTCATTTAAAATGGAGATTTAGATTATTGTATGAAATGGCTTTGAAATCTAACATGATTATTTAAATTAAAACCGCCGCTTACATAAAATAACCTTGCCAAGATCCTTTGTCTACCTTATGCATGCATATCAATTCCATATTGGTGTAACTTGCGTAGCACGGTAGTTGTGCTCACTCTTGCTGAATAATCTTTATTCAGAGAAGATATCTACCAGACGGTGAGGATCTTGACGCTTAGGTCAAGGCTTCCTGCATTTATTGCCTCGTGGCTAATCGCTGGGTCTACTACTATTATTCTCGCTCGCTGTGTTTTACTTTATTTGGCCTCGTGCTCTTTGTAATAATCTCTGAATAAATATTAATAAAATGCGTGATATGTTTTGATTATCACTTTTGTTTGATTGTGTACATTAGCTATCCCGACTAATGTATGAACACAGAGAATTCGGGATCCTTCGCTCCCGGGTTCGACAGAGGCAAAACAAACTCTAAAAATTAAATAAAAATCCCCAACAAAATAGATCTTGAATTTAAATGAATTTAGTAATTTGAATGGGCTCAAACGGAGTTCGGATGCAAAAGATATGGGTTTTGGAAGTTTGAATCTAAAAGAAACCCTAATATTTGGATTATTCCGAATTTCTGAATTATTTCTCTAAAGAAAAATCAGTTTATTGCACAACGGTGACGTCAGCAATTGATTTCCAGAATAAGAAAAAAAAAGAAAATACTGATGTGTGAGGCCCACACATCAGCCTCACGGTTCACGGTGAACCGAGTTCACCGAACCGACTCACGAGATTAGATCTAAACTGCCACTCGTACGCCCACGTGGATGCTAACGGGGCTCCACGCGGCTACCACACACGCGATGAGGGCGAGCTGGCACTAACGCGGATGACGGCGACAGCGCATGGGAACGAAGGATCCAGCGAACGACGGCAAGCCAGCGGCGATGGGTGGTACCAAGGGGTAGAGGAGGACGTGGGGATCATGACGGTGTGCTCACGGGTGCACGGAAGTGACAAGGATGAACGGCAGCGAGGTTGAAGTGGCGGCGGATGCACGGGCTCAACAGCGATGGCGAACCAAGGCGACTCCAGGGAAACAGGTGCGCGCACCAGGTGGCCCTTGACGTGGTGAACCCAAAGAGGTGCTCAACGACGGCTAAGGATCATCGACGGCGGCAGAATCCGATGAAGAAACCCACGGCAGCGCTACGGCTCGAGCTTCAAATTCGGTGAAACGGTGGCGTGCTAGGGTTGGCGACTACAGAGAAAAGGGGGCGGAGTTGGATGCGATCGTCGTGACGCGGTCATGGTCCTTAAATAGGCACGGGAGGTAGGAGTTCGCGAGTGGCACGGTAGCGCAGTTCGGCTCGGACACGGACGCGGAGTCCGCGACGAAGACGACGATGACGTGGCAGCGGGGCCACAAGGCAGCGAGAGGTTTCAAGCGAGGCAAGATCATAAACGACATGGCCGACGCCGATAGGTGGGGGCAAGGTCTTGTTGTCTTGGCGCGAGAGAGTGAGGTGACATGCGGGCCCGCATGTCGATCGAGGGGAACGCAAGACGGGGAAATCGGGCCGCACAGGAGATGGGCCGAAAGTGAATAGGGTTTGGGTTTCAGCCCAAACACTATTCCAAGATTTTAAATAGGTTTTCTATTTTAGAAAATACCAGAAATTCCAAATGGCAAAAGAAAATAGCAAATGAACTTGGAAAAAATTCTAGAAAATATATCCAAGCACATAGAATCCTAATAAAATAGTTTTGACCATTGTTCATGTTGACTTTAATAATATTAAATTGTTTTGATGCACAAGGTTCAATATTAAGCTTTTGAATTAAATTCAAATAAATCGAAATGGTGAATTTTCTCCCTACTAACTATTCAAAGGATTTTTAAAGCTCAGAAAATTGGGATGTTACAAACCTCCCCCCCTTAAAGGATCTCGACCCCGAGATTCAGGATAGCTAGAGAAAAGGTAGGGAACTCGACTTTCAGCTCTTCTTCGTGCTCCCACGTGGCTTCTCCTTCTGAGTGGTTGCTCCATTGAACCTCGCAAAAATGAACTGTCTTGCTTCTGGTCTAATGCTCTGCGACATCCAAAATCTTGACCGGCTGCTCTTTGTAAGTGAGATCTTCTTTCCACTCAATTGACTCTAACGGGGCTTGTTCTTCTAGCATACGAAGACACTTCTTCAACTGAGAGACATGAAAGACATCATGTACTCCCGCTAACTACTACGACAGCTCCAACTGGTAAGCTACTTCTCCACGGCGATTCAAAATCTTGAACGGACCAACATACCGAGGGGCAAGCTTCCCTTTGGCATCAAACCATTTTACACTTCTAAGTGGCGTAACTCGAAGATAAACTAAATCTTCTGGTTCAAATCTGAGATCACGATGACGATTATCAGCATAGCTCTTCTGCCTCAACTGAGCTATCTTTAATCTCTCTCTGATCATAGACACTTGTTCTTCTGCCTCTTGAATGATGTTTGGCCCAAAAACCAAACGTTTAGCTGATTCTGACCAATTCAATGGGGTTCTGCAGGCACGACCATACAAAGCTTCAAACGGTAACATCTACAAACTAGCTTGATAACTGTTGTTGTACGAGAATTCCGCATACGACAAACTCTTATCCCAACTGGCAGCATTAGCTAGAGCACAGGCTGTTGGCATATCCTCTAATATCTGATTAACCCTTTCAGTCTGTCCTTCTGTCTGAGGATGATACGCAGTACTGAAATTCAGATGAGTTCCTAAGGCTTCATGGAAGCTCTGCCAGAAATGAGAGGTGAATTGAGATCCTCGATCTTACACTATCTTCTTAGGCACACCATGCAAACTGACAATCCCTAACATATACAGCTCTGCAAGGTGATCTCCTGAGTAAGTGGTTTTGACTGGCAAGAAATGGGCAACTTTAGCTAAGCGATCAACTATTACCCAAATCGAATTGTAACCCGATTGAGTCTTGGGTAAACCGGTAATGAAATCTATTCCGATCTCTTCCCACTTCCACTCTAGAATTTTCAAAGGTTGTAGCAGACCCGCTGGCCTCTGATGTTCTACTTTTACCTTCTGGCACACGTCGCACAAGGCAACAAACTCTGTGACTTTTCGCTTCAAATTTGGCCACCAAAACTTATTCTTAACATCCTGATACATCTTAGTACTACCAGGGTGAATTGAATACTTGGAATCATGGGCTTCCTTCAAAATTAGCTGTCTCAAACCATCGACATCTGGTACACAGATACGTCCATTGATCCACAGTATACCTTGATCATCTATGGTGAAGTCCTTGAACTTTCCTTCTGCCATCTTTTCCTTGATGTCTGAAAACTCTGAATCCTTTGGTTGAGCTTCTCGAATCTGTTTCTCCAAAGTAGACTGCACTTCAAGACTAGCTACGAATCCTTCAGAAACAACTTCCAGCTTTAGCTTCTGAAATTCCTCTCAAAGTTCTGAACAAACTTTCTTTACTTCCACAGCATTGCAGTAGCTCTTACGGCTTAATGCATCTGTAACTACAGTAGCTTTACTAGGATGGTAGTGGATTCCAAGAATATAATCCTTTATCAACTCTAACCATCTTCTTTGTCTTATGTTCTAATAAGACTGAGTGAAAATACACTTCAGGCTCTTATGATCTGTATAAACTTCGCAACGATTACCGATGAGGTAATGACGCCAAATCTTCAAAGCATGCACTACGACAGCTAATTCCAGATCAAGGGTAGGATAATTCTCCTCATGAGGCCTTAATTTCCTTGACGCATAAGTGACAGCTCTTCCTTCTTGCATCAGGACATATCCTAATCCTTCACGTGAAGCATTACAACAGATATCAAAATCCTTACGAATATCTGGCAAAATCAGCACTAGGGCTGAAGTCAAACGCTTCTTCAACTCCCGAAAACTCTCTCACAAGTTGTGGTCCAAGTGAACTTTTTTCTCCTTCTTCAACAACTGTGTAAGAGGTTTAGCAATCGCTCGTAATCCTTCAATGAAACGACGATAATATCCTACCAATCCCAAGAAATCGCAACTGAGTGATGGTCTTGGGTGTTCCTAATGCACATCGCTTAACTTTACCGGTCAATCACTACTCACAAGCTGTCATTACATGACCAAGGAAATCCACTTCCTTCTTCCAAAACTCACACTTACTGAACTTAGCATACAACTGATGCTCTCTGAGCTTCTCTACGATTAATCTCAAATGTTCAGCATGTTCTTCTTCTCACTTGGAGTAAACCAAAATGTCATCAATGAACACCACTACAAACTTGTCCAAATATGTAACATCCCAATTTTCTGAGCATTAAAAATCTTTTAAATAGTTAGTAGGACAAAATTCACCATTTGGATTTTATTTGAATTTAATTCAAAAGCTTAAACATGGACTTTGTACATCAAAATAATTTAATATGATTAAAGTCAACATCAACAAGGGTGAAAACTATTTTATTTGGTTTCTTTGTGCTTGGATATATTTTCTAGATTTTTCTAGAATTTTTCCAAGTTCATTTGCTATTTTCTATTGCTTATTTGGATTTCTGGTATTTTCTAAAAAGGAAAATGTAATTAAAATCTCAGATAATGGCTTTGGGCCAAACTCCTTTGGCCCAACTCCTTTCTCCCGCACGTGGCCCGCTCTCGGCCCAAGTTCGCACGCATAGCCACCCGACCCATTCATCTGTGGCCGTCCGATCGAGGTCGAACGCTCGAATCAGAATCGCTTCAGCGCCGCTCCTTTCTCTCTCTAACGGGTGGGCCCGCCTCCGAGTCTTCGTCTCCGCACCCGCCTTCGTCCTTGCGGAGTCCTGCTCACTGCCACCATTGGAGTCCTTCTAGAAGCTCGTTCGACAACGCGGAGTTCCCAAATAAAATCTCCTTGATTTCTTTACCAAACTCTATCTCTTGTTCCTCTGCTTCCTTATCTGCACTCAATCGGCATCAATTCGATCTCTATCTCTAAAATCTGGTGAAACCGTTTCAATCCCGAATTGGGGATTCCTTATCCTATGCCATCCCGGCCCTATAAATAGGTCTCCGAGGATCGCTAGTGCCTCCGCATGCCAGAGCCGCCACCCATAGAACCCCAATCACTCCAGCGTCGCCGCAATTCGACTTTTAGGGTTGTTGTTGCCGTCGCTGTTTTTCTTCAATTCCTTCACAATAACAGATAATTGGTGACGCATTGCCTCCGTGGAGTACACTGCCGGGACCACCGTCGCCAGATATATCTCCAGGACCCTTCCCCGATGCCAATACCCCACCGGAGCGACCGTCCGACAATAACAGATCCACTCCACCGCTTGAGCCTCGCCGCCGGCCACCATCGTCCACCTCAACCACCCGGAGTTGCACCCAGAGGTTCGCAATAGCCTTAGCTTCACTCTTGTAGCATCCGTTGCCGGCGAGACGCCGCCATTCGCCGTTGTCGTTGATTCCCGTGCCATCGCCGCTGTCGGGATGACATGTATGCCTGTGTCACCAGCCACCTTAGCCTCTCTACTGACGCGTGTCATCCGATGTGGCGCCGAGTCATCTTTGCGTCAAGACGCTGCAGTCAGATCTAGCCAAAACTCCCAGATCCAAACTTCCGTAGATTGGTTTCACCATGCACCAAGCCACTTCCTCGTGGGTCCCATTGTCAGATCCACTGTTCCGTGAACCCATGAACCATAGACCCCTGAGCCAATTCCGTGGACCCGGTCTATAGACCGAGGGCTCACATGTCAACCACCGCACCTTTTCTCTGGATTTATTTTAATTCGGAAATTCCTTCGCTGATGTCATCCGACGTCATAAATCCAATTTTCTATTAAAGAATAATTCGGATAATCTAGTTTTAGGGTTTTCTTTAGATTTCCATCTTCCCAAGCTCATATCTTTTGCATCCGAACTCCGATTGAGCTCATTCAAATTTCTAAATTCATCTAAATTCGAGATCTATTTATCTGAGTTTTTTATTTAATTTTTGGAGTTTGTTTTGCCTCTGTTTTTATTTGTTTTGTTTGTTTGTTTCATTTGTGAGTAGACGTTGATACCTCGGGAAGATTTGAAGAAGAAGGAGCACCTCAAGACCAAGATCAATACCAAGACCTTTTCCAAGGCAAGTTATACCTTTGATCATATTGAACCCAGTTTTCTAAAATTACTTTGATTCAAATTATTGCATTAATTTCAAGTATTTATTTAAATGCTTTTGGGTGTAGTTATTATCCCATTTGTTATATCCACCTTGTCTATTTGTTATGTCATAATCTTTTGTCACCCTAGTTTGGTTCATTTAGTTGGTGTTATTGTATTACCAACGCGGGATGGTTAGATGCGATTAGATTGCTTAGCCATGCTATGAGTCATCATCTCATGTGAGTCGCAAATATAAACTTGACTAAGTGATTATGGAACTATGTGATAAAAACTGGGTGTACTATGTGCTATTACTCGTTGATGGCATATGTTGCACTTAACCAACAGGGTGGGAAAGGATTTAGACTAGGGCAAGTGGTGGATACTGTGTGCTACTTTTGGTGGATCTGTGTGCATGGGCTTAATAACCTGTGTGCGTAGGGATTCGTAGTACATTGGAAGTCTTGCCTTGGTCAATTAAGGACTTAACTTTGTGCGCCATTGAACTGAGCCTCTCGTACAACCACATGCCTGATGGGACGGGTCTAACTTAGTAAGTTATGGATTCTTGACATTGACTACTCAGGTAGTAGGTTAGACTGTGTTGTATGGGTAGAGGTGTGTTACCACTAACGACTGTGGCAGCTCCCGCTGGTAAGCTGCTTCTCCACGGTGATTCAAAATCTTGAACGGACCAACATACCGAGGGGCAAGCTTCCCTTTGGCATGAAACCTTTTTACACTTCTGAGTGGCGTAACTCGAAGATAAACAAAATCTTCTTGTTCAAATCTGAGATCACGACGATGATTATTAGCATAGCTCTTCTGCCTCGACTTAGCTATCTTTAATCTCTCTCTAATCATAGACACTTGTTCTTCTGCCTCTTGAATGATGCCTGGCCCAAAAACCAAACGTTCAGCTGATTTTGACCAATTCAACAAGTGTCGAACCCGGCAGTAACCCCCCAGATCCTTTGTGCATTTCTGAACTAGTCCCATGATCAGTAGCTAGTTCACATAGTAAACAGATATGGTAACATCCATAAATCGCACAATTATATTAATAATTGTAACATCCCCAAGTTAATTAATGATAATTAGTATGAATCTTATCAGCATGCTTGACATTTTGGAAAGTTTTGAATCATTTTTTTTAATTTGGAAAATCTTAAACAAAGTTCAAACCTACAACTTAAAGTTTAGATCCAAAAGAAAACAGGAACAAAAACTTTTGATCATCATCTGGAAATAATTTATTCAAATACTATAATAATCATCATGAATTAATATGATTTTTCCAAAAATTTTGGAACACAATTCAACCCACAGAAAATTCAAACTCAAATCAAAGACCTATTCCAAGTTTGAATTTAAACTAGGCAAATAAATCATGAACAGTGGTTTTAAAATTTTAATTGAGTCCTAGGATATCCCAAAAACCCCTCTGATTTATTTCAGAATTTTTAGAATTTTATTCCTATTTTTAGAGCCTCGATCAAACTCGCTGATAATTGGTCAAAGTGATTTTGAAATTCAAATCCCTTGCATTGTTGCACCGACTCGAACCTGACCCTGGCTCGAACCCGATACACCAACTGACTTGACCCAACCGACTAAATGCTCTCGCACGCGGACCGTCGGATCAAGATCGAATGGCCCGTATCAGTTGGGCCGATCGGACTAGTCCGATCATCCCACGCATCCTGGTCGTCCATTTCTTATCGTGCGGCCCTAATGCCCTAGAGCTGATCAGACCGAGCCATTCACTGTTTCACCCTAACCACGTGACTCGACCTGACCAGCTTGGCACGTCTCACCCCTTCGCTGCTCACTGTCCGGTGGGCCCGCCTACTCGCTCGTCATCTTCAACCTCGGGCCAGGCTCGTGTAGAAGCTCCGCTCCACACGTCCGTCGCATGCTACCGCGCCTCCGTCAGCGCCGTGACGCACTGCCCTCCATGGCCTATCACATGCCTTCGTCCTCTCACATTGTCTTGCTCTCCATCCTCGAGGCTAACTCATATTGCTCACTTCTCTTCCGGGCGTCGAAGAGAAGGAAGCAAATCTCACCTCCCTATCCCGGTAAGTGTCGCCACGACTGTGCCATTTCCTTTCTCTTTCGACGCCCTTCCCGATTTGGCTAACCCGAGCTGCTCCTTTGCCGTGTAGCGCTTGGAACACGAACGCGCCGTCGCCGCCTCCAGAGCGCGCCTGAGCATCGTAACCACGTCTTCTCAGAATCCGGTGAGCTACTAGCCGAACGACGTTGTATGGGAGATTTCCCTTGTCGCGCTGAGTTTGTGTACCAAGTTAATCGCCTTTTGGTGCAGCCTCGAGGGAGACCGGTCTCTTCTTCTCCAACTATGGTACCTCGTCGCCGCCGAGCTATTCGTCAGCTCCAGCGAGCCCTGCGTCGATTCTTCGCACCTGGAGCATCGCCGTGGTATACTAAATCGTTCCCCAACTCTCATTGGGCGCTCCACCACCGGCTACGCCCCACCCGACGCCTCACGGCGCCACCACTCTCACCACCAAATTTCCTGGACAGTCCCCACCTCCATCAAGCACTCCGGTAGGTTCCTCTACCCCCATGGTTACTTACGCGCGCATTAATTGAGCTCGAGCATCGCCGGCATGTAAACGCACCTTGGGCCCAAGCGCCACTGCCACTCCGCGTAGCCGCGCCACTGCTATGGCCCGCCTCGACCCATGTCATCGCTGTTGGTAGATGCGCCATGACCATTGGATTTCATTTTGACCATCTGGGGGCAAAGCCGAGGTCTCCACCACCAGCAACGGGCTCAGCCCAAGTGGCTTTGTTTCAGTAGCTGGAGGTAGAAGAAGGCACTGTAGCAACCTTGTTAGTACTAACAGAAGCACTTAAGTATGGCTAATTTTGTAGTTAACCGAAGCTAAACAAAGTTAGTGTCACTACGACATATGGACCCTACCTCATTTAAAAGATCTATTTGACCTTCAATTTAAGCCAAGACCCAATGACGTGCGGGACCATTGTCCTAGAAACCGGCGTGTGCATCTGGTCTGTGGACTTGAGTCACTCTCCTGTGGGCCTATGGTCCCAAGCTATGCTCATGGACCGAGTTCACCAGGACCATGGTACCACATGTCAATCACTTAAGGGTTTTTCAAACATAAAATAAATCTAAAAGAAAAGGAAAGGGCATCAGGTCCTACTAGTCAGTAACCGTAGCTAGCTCAAGCCTCGATATAAAAAAGTATCTAATACTTAAGAAAAATCGGAATACAATTAATTTGTACACTAAAAATGCAATTAACTTCAAAAATGCATAACTAATTCATCCTAACTCCAAAATGAGTGAAACCAATTTTGATCATTTTTATTTTAAGTGAAATTTATTTTTAAATAGGTTTCAAACTACTCACTGTCACACAAAATATATTTTGTGGAGAGTGATCCAAAACTGAGTTATTATCGAACAAGAAAAGACTATTAACCTTAGAAATTCATAACTAAATCATAGAAACTCAAATTGAGGAAAACTCAACTGTTCTGGACTTGTAAAAATATTCTATATGTATCCATATAATCCTTTGTCCCACTACTTTTATGCTAATTTTGCCCAAACAATTAAATTAGGTGAATAGTAACCGAATGGATTTAAATTGGATTTTCCAGCAAACAGAATTTCAAACCACTATAACTTCCAAATTCTCAATTCAAATGGGACAATTCTTTCACCTAAATTCATCTAAAATCACACACTAGCTACTGTAGAAAATTCATGCATTTTTGAGCAATTTGAATTTTTGAGTATTTCTCGGTGTTTATCGGTATCTTTAAAATTCTCTAGATTCCGAAGCGATTGATATTGACTCCTAT
This sequence comes from Phyllostachys edulis, assembly GCA_036346405.1. NCBI lineage: Eukaryota > Viridiplantae > Streptophyta > Magnoliopsida > Poales > Poaceae > Phyllostachys > Phyllostachys edulis. The sequence continues at coordinate 11,767,440 of CM070552.1, forward strand.
GCTACTGAGAGTGAGAAACTGAGCTACCAGCAAGACAAGCATCATTTGAACTTTATTTTGCACCATATTTGATCCCAGTTTTGTTAAGTTAGTGCAATGATAATTACTTGCATGCTTATTTTTACTATGTCGCTATTTTTGTGATGTGTAGAATAGTTATATCCTATTCTATGAGGTTATCCTTGAGTTATTCCAGCACCACATGCTTAATTTACGATGTGTGAATTATATCATTCGAGTTTGCTTAGCCATGCAAGTCTAGAACGGTAGTTCGATTGTCAGGATTAACCCGACAATTTTGGAAAACACACACTTTCTTATATTCTTTTCATTTCAGATCTTCGTATCTATTTTATGAGTTAAAATTTGTTATTTTAACTGAGTGTTGGGGTCTGGACAAGTGTTGGTGAGTGAGGGTGCCTTTGTGCATGATTTGGGTATGTGGATATCTTGTTTGGACCATTAAGGACCGAACTTTGGTAACGTCGTTGATTCAAGTACATTTGTGATATCACACGTGGTATATGGGTGTTGTACGGTTAAGTAGGGTGAAGGTTTTATTGCGTTAAGTCTCATGGTGGTGTAAGGGCATTTGTGTTGATCATTTGTTCTTAGGAGCCGATACAATTTTCTATAGTGTGCAAGCTAGCACCAATTATTATTTTCCTTGCATCGGTATTTCCAATACAACATGTGAGCCTGCTTGGCAAGTGTTATATGTCACTTGAACTGGGTATGGGAACCACTCATAAGGTGGACTTAGCTCAATAGGGTCTTCTTGCTGAAAACGACTGTATCTCGATTCTCCCCGGCCGGCATACCTAATGAAGTGTGCTATTTCCAGAGGCATCTGGAGGCTTACAGGCTAATCAAGTCGTGTAGGTAAAGTAGTACACATCTGTAGAGATAAATTTATTCGAATAGCCGTGTCCACGGTTATGGACAACTGCTTGAGTTCAGGAGTTACTATTGTTGGACTATATATTTAAATTATGGATACCTTTGGCTCAGCATGAATGGGATGTTCATGCATTTTAGTTGTATCAAAGTGGAGAGCCACTTTGCTGTTGTTTGCTTCAATTGTTATTCAAGTTATCACTTATTCACATGCTTTACTTCTACTTCAAATCTGTTTATAAAAATGGCAATTGAAAAACTAGTATGTGTAGGTTGTTAAATTGTTGTGTCTTTTCGCAAAACTAAGCCAATATGAGCCATCCTTTGGAACAACCTCCATGCATAACTAATTTTTATTTGTATAAGACTTGCGAGTACAACTTTGTACTCAATTCATTTGCTGCAATTTCAGGTGAGGAAGTCTGTGAGCCCAATGAGCTCGTTAGTGTCGATTTGGGCGACATTGACGAGTAATGCTATCGTTTAACTCCCAGTCGGTTGTCGATGGGTTATGAGCATACCATTGCTGGACTTTTGGTTTATTTACTTGCTTCCGCTGCTACTTTATACTCTTATTTGGATTTGGCTGGTCGGCCACTTGTAATAGTTGTAGACTTAAACTATTATGATGTATGTCTTTTGAACTATTAAGGTTTGATTGTTGTATGGAGGTGATCAATGTTGCATGAGAGTATGAGCATATTGGTCGCTGATCTTGGGAGCCAATATGATTTCATGCTCGCTGTTCATGGCTTCCCATTCAACTCACTAAGTGTAGTACTTGGCCTGTTAGAGAACCGACAATCGTGTAGTGCTCGCAGAGGAGCAGCACGTATGATCGTCGGGGCTCTAGTTTTCAGTTAAGCCTTTCGCTTAGATGGAGTTAAGTTGGAATCCATTTACTTGAGGCCCAGAGTTATGTCCATAAGACCATGCTTAGTCTTGGTCTTAAGGAGATAACCCGGGGGTCCTCATAGCGTTGGTATCAGAGCCATACTGACTGTAGGTTAGAGATAGCATGGGCGTTAAGTTTAGCCAGTCCATTGGTCTAAAACTATTTTCAAAGTATCGAACTAATTTGAGAAAAACTAAGTTAGGATATTTTTTATTTCTCATCCATCTTAGTATCATTGCTCACCTTATTCTTGTTTTGATTTACAAAACTAACTCATCTTGCCATTCTGTCCTTGGATGAGTCATCAACACTTGGTTAGGGAGACCCAAGCTGAAGATGTGGACAGATACCCGGCGCTTCTAAGATATGATGTGGTGAGTGAACTTCACTTATCAACCCCAATACTCCATCTACCATTGGGATGGAGGAATATTTGGCAGTGATCAATATCGTTGCCAGACACATGACAGGGAGTATCCCATACGGATTCGGTAGCGTGGCACCTCACGAGGCCCGACATTGCAGAAGCGGCTCGTGTGGCCATGAGCCATCTTAAATCACGAGTTGACGGAGTTAGCTCAGCCGCCATACTACACTTTCCCATGCAAGCACGTGGCATAGAAGTGAACACTTTTGCTAGGATTCAGTCTGGGAAGACCCTCAAGTACGACAGCTGGCAAGATTGATTCACATCATGGATCAAATCTGTCATTGAGAGATGCACGAGTTATGGGAGATGCGGCTTCATCTCACCGTGGCTCAAGGGCATCTACAACCCATATGCAACATAGGTTTCCCTCTACGTCTCACCAATCTAGATAACCCTGAAGACACAGAATCACCTAGCTACTATTGGTTAGATCAGTTTCTAAAAGGATTTAGTCAGAACCTTTAGGATTGAAGCTTAGTAAGCTCGCTGTTCGGCTATGAGTTCAGTGAGCATATGTCCTTAGATTCTTGTAATAGGCTAAAAGTTGTTGAACTTTCAATGTTGTTTTTCAAGAGCTTTCGTTTCGGGCGATTACTCTTGGCCTACGGGCGTATATGGATGTATTTGTAACCGGAAAACTACAAATTACTTCTTTGGATCTTATGATGGCCTTTGTGCCTTTTTGTGTCTTCTTTTAGTGTTATGGTGTGTGCATTCATTGTCATATCACATGATAATTTAAGATTTTTCTCCTTGCTATCCAGATTTTAGTTCCACGCTCGACCGAGCGTATCTCTCGTCTGTCATCTGACCATCCGTATAACATTAGGATGGCTGGACCTAGTACTCTTTTGGGCACTCAACCAAGGGAAAAGTCACCGTCCACTGGGGTTCAACACACCATCTCATGCCTTGGATGCAACAAGCAGGGACACTATGTAAACCGCTACCCAGAGAAGCAGCGAACACGATGTGTTTGTTTTAGCTGTGGTAAGGTGGGGCACTACGCTCACCAATGCGAACTAAGAAAGTTAAAAAGGGCCTTGGAGAAGGCCACAGTCTGTCGACGCTGTGGTGAGGAAGGACACTACATCGATCAGTGCACTACAAGTTGTCCCAATTGCGACGGAGACCATTCACCAGGAAGTTGCCCAACTACCAAGGTCACTTGTTTTCTCTACGAGGGACACGATCACTATCCCAAGGAGTGTCATCTACACGAGATGATCACCAAGTCGATCGAACTTCAACCGAGGATTTTCCACGCAGCCGTCACCAAAGCAACCTCTGGCCAAGAAGTTACGCAAGGGCCACCCGGAAAGAAGTATCGAAACCGATCCCATAAAGATAGGAAACTTACTTGTTTCGTTTGCAACACTCTGGGACATTTTGCGATATTTTGCCCAAAGAAACGCCAAGCTTTTACCATACTTGATCAAGATCTTCAAGGATCCATAGATCAGGGATCCGATGTCCCTTATCAGCATACAAGTTCATCCCAACTGCCCTGTTCTCAAGCACCAGGGCCACCAAGGCCTCCAACAACGACTCTACAGCCTTTTCTGTGTGAGGTACAGTAGCTTAATGGGGACAAAGGCTCTGGAAAGTGCAGCACGTTCAGGCCCAATGTCACTTGTTTTCACTATGGCCGCATCGGTCACTATGCGCATCAATTCCTTGTGAGGAAACAAGTGATGCCTCGGACTTATCCAGCTCCTACATCACTATCAGCTCCAGCAAGACCCTCACTACCCCCGAGGATAGTGCCTACTACTCCCCAAGTTCTTACACGTGGCCGAGTGAACCACATGAATGCCAAAGAGGCGAACGACGCATCTGACGTCGTTTTGGGTACACTCCTCGTTAATTCTTTTCCAACTACTATTTTTTTTTGTTCAGGAGCATCTCATTCATTCATCTAGAAGTCCTTTTCTACACATTCTCATTTTTGATATGCTTAAACTTCAGTCACCTTATCAGATCCAGTCTCCGGGATCAGTTTTCCAAACCGATCAAGTCTGTTGGGACGTAAAAGTGGAAATTCAAGGGATTAAGTTTTGGCAAACTTAATAGTTATAACTTAAGTAGGTATTGAGATGATGTTAGGAATGGGTTGGTTGTCTAAAAATCAGGGGTAATCCAATTGTGCTTAGCGGTCCTTTTCGATCATAAGCGAAGACGGCAATCAAGTCGTTTTTGCACCCTTAGTGGGCAAATCTCATTTCTATGCCTTAGAAGCTTGTACCTCTGTTGAATTTGAAAAAGTACCAGTAGTGTATGTGAGTATCCAAATGTATTTCTAGAAGAACTCCCAGGAATGCCCCCTGATCGCGAAGTTGAATTCGTCATCGACCTTGCACTCGGTACTGCGCTAATTTCAAAACGGTCGTATCGGATGCCTCCTAATGAGTTGGTAGAATTGAAAGAACAAATCAAGGAAGTTCAAGATAAGGGATTCCTTAGGCTGAGCTCCTCACCTTGGGGATGCCCGGCTATCTTTGTCAAGAAGAAAGACAAGAGTTTGCGGATGTGTGGACTACCGTCTGTTGAACGAAGTCACCGTCTAGAACAAGTATCTGCTTCCGCAGATTGATGATTTGTTCGATCAATCGAATGGAGCTTAGGCTTTCTCCAAGATTGACTTGAGATTGGGCTACCATCAGATCAAAGTCAGAACTGAAGACATACCGAAGACAACATTCTCCACTCGTTATGGTTTGTACGAGTATATCGTTATATCCTTGGGCTTAACCAATGCTCCGGCTTACTTCATGAACCTTATGAATTCGATTTTCATGGAGTATTTGGATCAGTTTGTCATGGTTTTTATTGATGACATCCTTATCTACTCCCAGTCTGATGAAGAACACGAGCGTCATTTACGACTTGTGTTAGAAAAGCTTCGTCAATATCAACTTTATGCCAAGTTCAGTAAATGCTAGTTCTGGCTTCATGAAGTTAGTTTCTTGGGTCATGTTCTATCCAAATGTGGCATCTCTATTGATCCAAGCAAAGTTCAAGATGTCCTTGATTGGAAACAACCCAAGAGCGTCATTGACATTCGCAGTTTTTTTGGACTTGCGGGTTATTACCACAGATTCATCCAGGATTTCTCAAAAATTGCGAGGCCAATGACCCAGCTCCTAAAGAAAGAAAAGAAGTTCGAATGGTCAGTGGAATGTGAGCATAGCTTTCAGATCTTAAAAGATTGTCTGACCAAAGCTCCAGTGCTCATCCTGCCTGATATTCACAAGAGCTTCGTTAGTTATTGCGATGCATCTCGCCATAGGCTCGGTTGTGTGCTCATGCAAGAGGGCCACGTTGTGGCTTATGCATCGAGGAAATTGAGACCTCACGAAGCGAATTATCCCACACATGACTTGGAGCTTGCAGCTGTAGTCCATGCTTTGAAGATTTAGCGACATTACCTCATCGGTAATCGTTGTGAGATCTACACCGACCACAAGAGTCTGAAATATATTTTCACCCAAACCGATCTGAACTTGAGGCAAAGAAGGTGGCCTGAGTTGATCAAAGACTATGATATGGGACTACATTATCACCCGGGTAAAGCCAACGTGGTGGCCGATGCATTGAGTAAAAAAAATAATCTCAATGCAACGGTTTGTCAATAACCCCCTTTTCGGTAGCCTTGTGTGCTGCACTGCAACGTCTGCACCTTGAGATAATTGAAGAAGGGTCTCTTGCTGCCCTTAGTGTGAATTTTAGACTAGAGGACCAGATCAAAGAAGCCCAGAAGACCGACTCGAAGTCCATGATTCGGAGAAATTAAAGCAAGGTGAAGCCAATTGTTTCACCAAAGATACACAGGGCACCATATGGTTTAGAAACCATTGGTGGTGCAAGATGATCACAACTTGAGAGAGTTGATTCTCAAGGAAGCTCACAACTCTCAGTTCTCTATACACCCTGGAAGTACCAACATATACCAAGATCTGAAGAAACAGCTTTGGTGGAGCCAAATGAAGCGACAGATTGCTCAATATGTTGCCAAGTGTGATGTATGCCAAAGAGTCAAGGCTGAGCATTTGAAGCCAGCAGGTACTCTACAACCCCTGCCTATTCCCAAGTGGAAATGGGAAGAAGTTGGCATGGATTTTATCACCGGCTTTCCAAGGACTCAAGTTGGGTCCAATTCCATATGGGTGATTGTCGATCGTCTGACAAAGGTTGCCCATTTCATTCCTGTCAAGACCACTTACACCGGGGTTCAAGCTAGTAGAGCTATACATCTCCAGAATTGTTTGCCTCCATGGTGTACCAAAGGTGATCATTTCAGATAGAGGTCCTTAGTTCACATCCTACTTACGGAAGTGCTTGCATCAAGCAATGGGGACCAACCTATCTTTTAGCTCCGCTTACCACCTGCAAACGGATGGGCAAACCGAAAGGGTAAATCAAATTTTAGAAGACCTTCTCTGAGCATGTGTGCTATCCTATAGCAAGAATTGGGAGAAGTGCTTACCGTTTGCGGAGTTCTCCTACAACAATAGCTTCCAATCGAGCATACAAATGTCACCCTTCGAGGCATTATATGGGAGAGCTTGTAGGATACCCTTGAACTGGTCCGAAGCTGGGGAGAGACCATTCTATGGTCCAACCTTCGTGGAGGATGCAGAACAATAAGTTCGTGCCATCCGTGAGCAACTTCGGACAGCTCAATCTCGTCATAAGTCTTATGCCGACCGTCGTCATCGCGAGTTGAATTTTGAGGTAGATGATCATGTTTACCTTAAAGTCTCTCCAATGAAAGGAATGCAACGCTTTCAAGTCAAAGGCAAGTTGGCTCCTCGCTAGTTCGGTCCTTTCCGAATTCTAGCAAAGGGAGGATTGGTGGCTTATCAATTTGAGCTACCACCATCACTTTCAGATGTGCACAATGTTTTCCATATATCTCAACTGAAGAAATTTCTTTGAGTCCCTACCGAAGCAACCTATTTGGAAAACCTTGATTTGTGTCCCGATCTTTCTTATCGGGAGCACCCGATACGCATTCTAGAAGAAATAGAGCGCAAGACAAGGAATCGCAACATCAAATTCTTGAAGGTTCATTGGAGCAACCATCTCAAGATGAAGCAACTTGGGAACGTGAAGACTGGATGCGAACCGATTATCCCAATCTTTTTCCTTCTACCTAACGAAGTGCTTTCGAATCAAGAAAGGAAAGGTTAAGCAAAACAATGGAAAGGAAAATGTAGTAGAAATCCATTGTAACCTTGTTAGGATATCTTGGCACTGTCTTTGAAGGAAATCAAAACAACAGATGTTGTATCTTCTTTAGAACCTTCTGTTCCACATCGATCTACCTAGATCTTGGGGCGAGATCTTTTGTAAGGGGGGGGGGAGATTTGTAACATCCCCAAGTTAATTAATGATAATTACTATGCATCTTATCAACATGCATGACATTTTAGAAACTTTGCATCATTTTTTTTAATTTGGAAAATCATAAACAAAGTTCAAACCTACAACTTAAAGTTTAGTTCCAAAAGAAAACAGGAACAAAAACTTTTGATCATCATCTAGAAATAATTTATTCAAATACTATAATAATCATCATGAATTAATATAATTTTTCCAAAATTTTTGGAACAGAATTCAACACACAGATAATTCAAACTCAAATCAAAGACCTATTCCAAGTTTGAATTTAAACTAGGCAAATAAATCATGAACAGTGGTTTTAAAATTTTAATTGAGTCCTAGGATGTACCAGAAACCCCTCTGATTTATTTCAGAATTTTTAGAATTTTATTCCTATTTTTAGAGCCTCGGTCAAACTCGCTGATAATTGGTCAAAGTGATTTTGGAATTCAAATCCCTTGCACTGTTGCACCGACTCGAACCTGACCCTTGCTCGAACTCGATGCACCAACTGACTTGACCCAACCGCCTAAGCGCTTCGCTTTGCGGACCGTCGGATCAAGATCGAATGGCCCGTATCAGTTGGGCCTATCGGACTAGTTCGATCATCCCACACATCCTGGCCGTCCATTTCTTATTGTGCGGCCCTAATGCCCTAGAGCTAATCGGACTAAGCCATTCATTTGCTCGGCTGACCACGCGACTCGACTGACTAGCTCGGCCGTCTCACCCCTTCATTTGCTCCGGCGGTGGGCCCGCCTCTGGCTTCGTCATCTTCAACCTCGGGCCAGGCTCGTGCAGAAGCTCCGCTATGCATCTTGTCTGTGGACCTGAGTCACTCTCCCGTAGGCCCTATGGTCCCAAGCTATGTTCATGGACCGAGTTCACCAGGACCATGGTCCCACATGTCAATCACTTAAGGGTTTTTCAAACATAAAATAAATCCAAAAGAAAAGGAAAGGGCATCGGGTCCCACTAGTCAGTAACCGTAGCTAGCTCAAGCCTCGGTATAAAAAGTATCTAATACTTAAGAAAATTCGGAATACAGTTAATTTGTACACTAAAAATGCATAACTAATTCATATTAACTCCAAAATGAGTGAAACCAATTTTGATAATTCTCATTTTAAGTTAAATTTATTTTAAAATAGGTTTCAAACTACTCACTATCACATAAAGTATATTTTGTGGAGAGTGATTCAAAACTGAGTTATTATCGAACTAGAAAAGACTATTAACCTTAGAAATTCATAACTAAATCATAAAAACTCCAATTGAGGAAAACTCAACTGTTCTGGACTTGTAAAAATATTCTCTATATAACCATATAATCCTTTGTCCCACTACTGTTCTGCAAATTTTTCCCAAATAATTAAATTAGGTGAATAGTAACCGAATGGATTTAAATTGGATTTTCCAGCAAACAGAACTTCACACCACTATAACTTCCAAATGCTCAATTAAAATGGGATAATTCTTTCACCTAAATTCATATAAAATCACACACTAGCTACTGTAGAAAATTCATGCATTTTTGAGCACTTTGAATTTTTGAGTATTTCTCGGTGTTTATCGGTATCTTTAAAATTCTCTAGATTCCGAAGCGATTGATATTGACTCCTACACTACTAAGAGTGAGCAACTGAGCTAACAGCAAGGCAAGCATCATTTGAACTTTCTTTTGCATCACATTTGATCCCAGTTTTGTTAAGTTAGTGCAATGATAATTGCTTGCATGCTTATTTTTACTATGTCGCTATTTTTGTGATGTGTAGAATAGTTATATCCTATTCTATGAGGTTATCCTTGAGTTATTCCAGCACCACATGCTTAAGTTAGGATGTGTGAATTATATTATTCGAGTTTTCTTAGCCATGCAAGTCTAGAACGGTAGTTTGATTGTCGGGATTAACCCGACAATTTTGGGAAACATACACTTCCTTATATTCTTTTCATTTCAGATCTTTGTATCTGTTTTATGAGTTAAACTTTGTCATTTTAACTAAGTTTTGGGGTCTGGACAAGTGTTGGTGAGTGAGCGTGCCTTCGTGCACGATTTGGGTACGTGGATGTCTTGTTTGGACCATTAAGGACTGAACTTTGGTAACGTCATTGATTAAAGTACATTCATGCTATCACACGTGGTATATGGGTGCTGTACGGTTAAGTAGGGGAAAGGTTTTATTGCGTTAAGTCTCATGGTGGTGTAAGGGCATTTGTGTTGATCATTTGTTCTTAGGAGCTGGTGCAATTTTTTATAGTGTGCAAGCTAGCACCATTTATCATTTTCCTTGCATCGGTATTTCCAATACAACATGTGAGCCCGCTTGGCAAGTGTTATATGTCACTTGAACTGGGTATGGGAACCACTCATAAGGGGTACTTAGCTCAATAGGGTCTTCTTGCTGAAAACGACCGTATCTCGATTCTCCCCGGCCGGCATACCAAATGAAGTTTGCTATTTCCAGAGGCATCTAGAGGCTTACAGGCTAATCAAGTTGTGTGGGTAAAGTAGTACACATCTGTAGAGATAAATCTATTCGAATAGCCGTGTCCACGGTTATGGACAACCGCTTGAGTTCGGGAGTTACTATTGTTGGACTATATATTTAAATTGTGGATACCTTTGGCTCAGCATGAATGGGATGTTCACGCATTTTAGTTGTATCAAAGTGGACAGCCACTTTGCTGTTGTTTGCTTCAATTGTTATTCAAGTTATCACTTATTCACATGCTTTACTTCTACTTCAAATCTATTTATAAAAATGGCAATTGAAAAAATAGTATGTGTAGGTTGTTAAATTGTTGTGTCTTTTCGCAAAACTAAGCCAATATGAGCCATCCTTTGGAACAACCTCCATGCATAACTAATTTTTATTTGTGTAAGACTTGCGAGTACAACTTTGTACTCAATTCATTTGCTGCAATTTCAGGTAAGGAAGTCTGTGAGCCCAATGAGCTCGTTAGTGTCGATTTAGGCGACATTGACGAGTAGTGCTATCGTTTAACTCCCAGTCGGTTGCCGATGGGTTATGAGCATACCATTGCTGGACTTTTGGTTTATTTACTTGCTTCCGCTGCTACTTTATACTCTTATTTGGATTTGGCCGGTCGGGCAATTGTAATAGTTGTAGACTTAAACTATTATGATGTATGTCTTTTGAACTATTAAGGTATGATTGTTGTATGGATGTGATCAACGTTGCATGAGAGTATGAGCATATTGGTCGCTGATCTTAGGAGCCAATATGATTTCATGCTCACTGTTCATGGCTTCCCATTAAACTCACTAAGTGTAGTGCTTGGCCTGTTAGAGAACCGACAATCATGTAGTACTCGTAGAGGAGCAGCGCACATGATCATCGGGGCTCTAGTTTTCAGTTAAGCCTCTCGCTTAGATGGAGTTAAATTGGAATCCATTTACTTGAGGCCCAGAGTTATGTCCATAAGACCATGCTTAGTCTTGGTCTTAAGGAGATAACTCGGGGATCCACACAATAATCAACAGATTTTACTACAAAAGAGGCATACAAGACAACAATAAAGAACACAGCGGAAGACGAAGAAGTAGTGGAGTCTAGCTGATTTACCACAGGCAATCAACTGGGGTAGCAGCCGAGTCATTGACATCCACACTGGTAGCGAAGTCCTTCTCTGAAATTTGTTTGCATGAAGCAAGGATGAGCACAACTCTGTGCTCGCAAGTTACACCCAGTAACAGATTATAATGCATGCAAGGATATAACAAAGGAAGGCTTATTGGTTAAATTTGCATAAAGTAATGTTTTCTTTCAATACTTGTACTATGTTCCAAAGCAATTATTCCATAACTAAAATTCATTTTATAAATTCTCAAGTTTTATAGTCAAATAACATTCACACAAGAATGGTGAAGGATACCCTCCTATCACATGGCTTCTCGCCCAACTCCCATTTGGATAGAAATACAAAGTCATTTGTGTCAAATCATTTTGAAATCAAAACCAAAGTCTAACTTTGAGTGGCTTTTCCAAGCATGTCCATGACCGTGGACACGGCTATTTGAATAGTTCTTAACACTCTGCAGAGGTTGTACATCTTTACCCACATGACATGAATTCTCTAGTTTGTTTGGCATCCGTCGATACCATTGCTCACTACCTTAGGTAAGTAGTCTAGAGCACGTGTCAAGGCCTTTACAAAGCACCATTCCACCGTCACTACTACAAAACAGGCTATAATAGACGCCCCATCACAGACGGTTCCTTTGGAACCGTCTGTGTTGGGTCTGTCCGGACCTGCGGGTGGCGCGGGTAGCCTATCATAGACGGTATCAGACGGTTCTATTCACAAACCGTCTGTGATAATTCTGCTAATCACAGACGGTTTTATTTTACAACCGCTCGTACTAGCACGAGCGGTACTATTAACAAACCGTCTATGATTAGCGGGATTATCACGAGCGGTTCTTAATAAGAACCGCTCAGATAGTACATGAGCAGTCTTGAATGAGAACCGCTCTGTGATATTGAGTTATCCGCAGCGGTTACGATTAAGAACCGTTTGTGATATCCTCCTCCATATAAATTGAGCGACACATCCCTCTCGCCTTTGCTTCGTCCAGGTTGCATCGCCAAGACTGTCCCAGGTGCATCAAGACTTTCACTGCCTCGCCCTTTGCGCCTCGTGCCACTTAATTTGGAGAGCAAAACCCCGCGCTGGCTCCACTTAGATCTCTTGCTCTCTCCCGGTGCCACACTTCCTGCTAGCTCTCCTCCAATCTGCGGCTCCTCCCTAATTAAGCAGATGGAGTAATAGTTATTATCCTTTATCCACTCTATTGATTAATGATTTTCCCTTATTTTGCTACTCTGTACATGGACCCTAATGTTTATTTGTTTTCTTTGTTGTATTCCTTAATCGAAAGCATAGGGTTTAAGTTTCAATTAATACTTCTCACAAAAGCAATAAATTCTTAGAAAAGGCAAATTTAAACATCTAGCTCTCAATTTGATGGACCCTAATTAAACCTAAACTATAGCAGCCATTGGATGTTATTGAACCAAAACTATGATATAAATTCCAGAAAATGAAAAGCAAAATATGTAGCCTTTAATCTGGTGTAATTCCTTTGTGCAACGATCTATTTCATGAGTTGTTTTCTAGAACAGATTAAAAAGAAGAATTTATGACACACCAAGATAAGTCACATGTGCAATGATCTATTTTATATTTCCTCCATTTATCCATGAAGAAACGTCATCACATTGGTTTATTGTTTCAATTATATCAAAACGGATACCCGCGCAATCGCGTGGACCAACTTGCTAGTTATTAATTAGGATCTTCCTCTTGTCTTTTGTCTCGTATCTAATCAACAATCATGTAGATAATCAATAATTATCCGTCGCCAGCTTAGAGAGGAGAAGGTTGGACCCACCCTTTAGCGCCTCCAACACTCGCCGCCTCCTCCCCATTGCACCACCTTAGAGAGAGAAGGAAAGGAGAGAGAATCATATTTTCTTCGTGAGCTCCAAGGGTAACGATCTATAACACTTCATGTTTGCTATAAATTAATCGCTAATCAATTTGACACTAATTTGTTACATGCGTAGTGTAGATGGATCGAATCTGGATGTCTGATGTGAACCGTGTGAGTCAAGAGTACATTAATGGCGTGGTTGCTTTTAGAAGAGCGGCGAAAGGGGATATGTTGAAGAAGGGATAAATTTTATGTCTTGTCCATGCATTGATTGTGGTAATCTGAAGATGTTTAACAACGCGATGCGGTCGGGCGCACTTGATTGAAGGGTTTCAAAAAGGGTATACATGTTGGACGATCCACGGTGAAGAGCAGATTATACGAAGTTAATAATGGCGACATCACCGAGAAGTCAATGATTTCCGGATGTGGACTGTGCTTTTGATGAGGATAGGTGGCACGATGACAATCTGGATCGGATGCTACTGCGATCACGAGAGAACTACTGATGAGAGAGTTTTGTAAATTTGAGGGCTTAAGGGAGGACTCGGTGAGACCTTTGTTCCTGGTTGCAAGCCGAATATACAAGGTTGTCAACCGTGCTTGAGCTGCTGAAATTAAAGGCAAGCAATGGTTGGTCCGATAAGAGTTTCCTGGCGTTGTTAGGTCTCCTAGCGGACATCCTTCCGGAGAAGCGTGTTGCCCAAACCACTTATCAAGCAAAGAAGGTTATTTGTCCATTGGGAATGAAAGTAGAAAGAATACATGCATGTCCTAACGATTGTATCCTCTATCAGTAAAGAGTATGCGGACATGCATGTATGTCCGTGTGCAAAGCATCCCGATATAAGCGTCGAGATCTGCTAAGGTGAAGCAAGGACCTCCCGCTAAGATGTTGTGGTATCTCGCTGTGATCCCACGTTTGAAGCGTTTATTTGCGAACCCAAAGGAGGCAAGATTGCTGCGTTGGCACTCGAGGAGCGTAAGAGAGATGGAAAGCTAAGACACCCTCTGATTACGCGGTGGAGAAACTTTGATCGGACCTTGAAGAGTTCGGTCGCGGGCGAGGAATATAAGGTTAGGGTTGAGTCTGATGGAATGAATCCTTTCGGTAACATGAGCAACCGACATAGCACTTGCCCGTGAATCTATGTATGTACAACCTTCCTCCTTGGTACGTGTATAAGCGAAAGTACATTTTGATGTCACTACTTATCCAAGGGCGAAGCAACTTGGGAATGATATTGATGTGTACCTAGCACCATTCTTTGGAAGATCTTGTGACCTTTGTGGAGCGAAGAATGCAGGTATGGGATGCGTACAAACGAGAGAACTTCACTTTACGCACCATTTTGTTCTGCACCATCAATGATTTTCCTGCCTTGGTAACTGTCCGCTTCAAGATACAAAAGGAGCCAAAGCTTCGTCCACACCGCTTAGATGCTACGGAGAGTGTATGGTTGAACAACTTCGCACAAAATCGTGTATATCGTCACCGTAGGTTCCTTCCGAGTCATCCATACCGCAAGATGAAAAAACAATTCGACGGAAATAAGGAGAACGATTCACTCAAGGGTTTTAGAGGAAAGAGGTCTATGATATGGTTAAGGATATCGATGTTGTGCTTGGGAAGGGACGTAAATTAAGAACCCGTGAGAAGAACATCTGGAAGAAGCGGTCAATTTTTTGGGACTTGCCTTATTGGGAGCACTTAAAAGTTCGCCACTGCATCGACGTCATGCACATAGAGAAGAATGTATGTGATAGCTTGATTGGTCTCTTGCTGAACATTAGTGGCAAAACAAAGGATGGTGTTAACGCACGGCGTGACTTGGTTGATATGAACATAAGGACCGAGTTAGCACTGGAAGAGACCAATACAGGACGAACGTACCTTCCTCCAGCTTGCTACACTTTGTCCAAGGCCGAGAGAAATGAACTGTGCCAGAGCTTGCATGGAGTGAAAGTCCCATCTGGTTACTCCGCTAACATTAAGAACCTTGTTTCTATGCAAGATTTGAAATTAATTGGTATGAAGTCTCATGATTGTCATGTCTTGATGACACAAATGCTTCTGTTGCAATTAGAAGTATCTTGCCGAACAAGGTCCGAGTGGCAATCTTGAGGCTGTATTATTTTTTCAACTCAATTGCTCAGAAGATCATTGATCCCCAAGGACTAGATGCTCTGTAGGCCAAGGTGGTGACGACTCTATGTCATCTTGAGATGTATTTCCTCCGTCATTTTTCGATATCATGGTCCATCTCATTGTTCACCTTGTGAAAGAGATAAAGATATCTTGACCTTGTGTTCTTGCATCATATGTACCCGTTCGAGAGGTACATGGGAATTCTCAAGTCCTCGTGCGGAATCGATCTCGTGGGAGGCGGCAAGATCATCGAAGGTTATGCAACCGAAGAGGTCATTGAGTTTTGCATCGACTACATGGCTCGGTGGAACCGATGGGTGTGCCTCTATCTCGCCATGAGGGGAGATGGATGGTATCGGGACCATCGGAAGGAAATCAATCACTCCGATCTGGATCGTATGCTCAAGCCCATTTCACGGTCTTGCAACACATGACCCAAGTGTCCCGTACATCGGCGAGCACAAAGACATGGTGTGCCAGAATCGAGACGGTCGGAGGTTTGGATCACGAGAGCACAACCGCTCGGTTCAACGATTGGTTAAAGGTGAGAATCACTTTGAGGTCATCAAGTGATGATCTGCTGCTATGGTTGTACGAGGGCCACAATTTACAATTGTCGCATGGCAAGGATCGACATAAATGGGTACACATTTTATCTGGCTGACTCACGATAGGAAGAGCATCCGTAGCAGGGGTGTCGCATAGATGCATTGATGATCGATGGGATGAGGAGCTCCTACTATGGGCAAATAGAGGAGATATGGGAGCTCGACTACGTGCTTTTCAAGATCCCCTATTTCGGTGCCGTTGGGTCCATCTCCCACAGGTGAAGGTCGACAAATGCACGGTGTCACTACCGTGGACCTCGAGCGTGTCGGATACAAAGACGAACCATTACGTCTTGGCTAACCAAGTTGTTCAAGTCTTCTATGTAACCGACCGGCAAATAAGAAGCGCCACGTAGTTCTTCATGGAAAAAGGAGGATTGTCGGAGTTGAGAATGTAGTGGGCGAGGAAGAATACAATCAATTTGACGAGTTGCCTTTCGGAAGCGACATTAGGCTCGAGGAAGAACCCGGTGAGGAAGCTAGCTATATGCGTCGATCATCACGAAGGCCTATATTTTAATTAAGAATTTACTCCAATGTAATTAATTTATTCCATAACATCATGTGTTATGGACTTGTAATCTCTCATATATTTTGATGTCAGCGTGAATTTGTCATGTGTTGATGTGTTATGGACTTGTCATATTTGATATTGATGTCAATGTGGGCGTACATTGTAATGTGGAGTATCAAAATTGGTTTCACTTGATTTGGAGTTGAGTTGAATTAGATATGAAATTTTGAAGTCAAATGTGTTATGAACTTGTTATGGACTTGTCATATTTGATATTGATGTCAATGTGGGCGTACATTGTAATGTGGAGTATCAAAATTGGTTTCACTTGATTTGGAGTTGAGTTGAATTAGATATGAAATTTTGAAGTCAAATGTGTTATGAACTTGTTATGGACTTGTCATATTTGATATTGATGTCAGTGTGGACGTACATTGTAATGTGGAGTATCAAAATTGGTTTCACTTGATTTGGAGTTGAGTTGAATTAGATATGAAATTTTGAAATCAAATATGTTATGAACTTGTTATGGACTTGTCATATTTGATATTGATGTCAATGTGGACGTACATTGTAATGTGGAGTATCAAAATTGGTTTCACTTGATTTGGAGTTGAGTTGAATTAGATATGAAATTTTGAAGTCAAATGTGTTATGAACTTGTTATGGACTTGTCATATTTGATATTGATGTCAATGTGGATGTACATTGTAATGTGGAGAATCAAAATTGGTTTCACTTGATTTGGAGTTGAGTTGAATTAGATATGAAATTTTGAAATCAAATATGTTATGAACTTGTTATGGACTTGTCATATTTGATATTGATGTCAATGTGGACGTACATTGTAATGTGGAGTATCAAAATTGGTTTCACTTGATTTGGAGTTGAGTTGAATTAGATATGAAATTTTGAAATCAAATATGTTATGAACTTGTTATGGACTTGTCATATTTGATATTGATGTCAATGTGGACGTACATTGTAATGTGGAGTATCAAAATTGGTTTCACTTGATTTGGAGTTGAGTTGAATTAGATATGAAATTTTGAAGTCAAATGTGTTATGAACTTGTCATCATACTTGTCACCGGAGTTCACTATGTTTTCTCGAGGATATCACACATTGTCATCGAGTTTGTCGGTACATGTCAGACGGTTTTATAATACAACCGCTGCAGGATAAGAATATCACTGAGCGGTTTACGATGAGAACAAATGCTCGCGATAATAATATCACGAGCGGTTCTATAATTGAACCGTCGTGATATTTCCATATCCTGAGCGGTTAGATTATAGAACCGTCTGTGATATTATATCCTGAGCGGTTCTCATCGAAGCCGTCATGATATACTTTTTATAAGGCGAAGCGCTAGGGTTTTGCTCTCACTTGTCACTTCCTCTCCAGGCCCCCTTAGGCTCTCGCGCACTCGTTCGCCTCCTCTAGGGTTTAGGGCTCGCCCGTTCACCGCCGACTACGACCTTGGCGCCGTCGCCCCCGACATTGGCACCCCCGACCTCGGCACCCCCGACCTCGGCGCCTTCGACCTTGGTGCCGCCGCCCCCCGACCTCGGCGCCCCCGTTCACCTCCCCGGCCGTAAGCCCCGACGTCGCCACCTCCGACCTTGACGACGCCGTCCTCCTCCCCGTGTCGGCCTCCTCCCTCTGCACCGGCCTTCTCGCTCTGCCTGCCTTCTCCCTGCTATAATCCTCCTCCCAGTGTCGACCTCCTCCCCACCTCCCTCCTCCCGCATCGGCCTCCTTCCCCGCACGGCCTCCTCCTTGCACCGTGAGTTCTTGTCTGCGCATCCTCTCTGTGAGTATTGGTCCTCTGTGGCGATTCAGTTGATCTTTGCATATATATATATTTGCGGTGCTAGTTGATACCTTGATTTGTATTAGTTACGATTTACGAATCTATCTGAAGATGTTACAAATTGATCGATGGGCTTTGTTAACATGCTCTGTGATGAACTACGTCTTATCTTTGAGATTGAATGTGATAGTTAGTTCATACTTGAGCTCTATTGTATTACTTACTCTTGCCAATATGATGTCTTTGTTAATTGGTTACTTTGGTTGAGCTCATAGTTACTCAAGAAATTGATCGATGGGCTTTGTTGACATGCTCTGTGATGAACTACATCTTATCTTGAGATTGAATGTGATAGTTAGTTCATACTTGAGCTCTATTGTATTACTTGCTATTGTCAATATGATGTCTTGTTAATTGGTTACTTTGGTTGAGCTCATAGTTCTATTGCAAATTGATCGAGTTCTATTGACTAGTTTGTGATTCTTCTAGTAGTCTATATGAGCTCATTCACCTTTTCATTTGCCATCTTGATCTCTATAGTCAACCTCTGTTTGATTTGGAAGTTTAATCTGTTTTTCGTTAATGAGTTGAGATCATTTGACAGTTAAGCAAAGTATTGTTTAGAGCTCATAGTTTGAATTTATATTATCATATTCATTTAATGAAGAGTATAGACAATAGGATTGAGGTGGCAAAGACTTGTTATTTAGCTACTCTCCTTCTGAGAGCACATAATATCATCAATAAATATGTTGGAATAGTGTCTGCGTGCACCGTGAGTTCTTGTGCGGCATCCTCTCGTGAGTATTGCTCCTCTGTGGCAGTTCGGTTGATCTTGTCACGATGGATAAATCGTGGAGGACCTTCAAGAGCATTCTTTTCACGAAATCGTGAACACGAATCGAGACACCCTTCAGTGATATAGATTCTTGATCACGGGAAGCATGGGACACCTTTGTGGCTATGAAAATGACGGCGAATTTAAGGAGCAAAGTCGGCGCACAAAGCTCTCCGGACATGAAACACTCACCGCCAGAGACTTCGGCACTTGAGTGCAGCGCAGAATAAATCTGAGAATGGGCGGAGGAGGAGCGAACCCGTTTCTGATGTCCGAGACCCGCGTTCCCTAAAATTTGGTTAAGCGAGGGCAAAGTCTCGCCGGGCAGACATCTCTTTCACAAACCCGACAGACCAGGAAGTGTCCCAACATGTGGTAAATATGTCGAACTACCTAGTTAATAAGTCCATAACTTCATAGTGTCTATAATAACATGATGACCTCTTGCAGCGTGACTTGACTGCCCAAGCTTCCCAAGGCTCCTTCCATGCGAGCGGGAGAAGGATATACTATCTCGGCCTTGGGAAACAAGGAGCACCGGTCGCCGCAAGGCCTTGGCGTTAACGTGCCTTGGAGTCATGGATTCGCGGATGACTCTTGCGATATAGGAGTAGGAAGAGATCCAAGGCGAAACACGACGGCCGGTTGATGCGGATGATTACTAACAAATTTGAAGAAAAGATAGCGAATTGCGAGGTCAAATGGAATACTCTGAGCGGTGATGCAAACCGCCCTGATAATCGGGAGGCGGTCCTCCTCGGCGTCGGAGTAGCGTCACGTCGCGCATAATTACGAACATGGCGGCGTCGAGTGCCGATAAGCGACATCCGATTATCGATAAGCGACATCAAGGTAGCGTACATCTATGGAATGCACCAAAGATAGACCTATAGGGCGCCTTAGCTAATTGCGTGTCGTTTTATAGGAGCCGATGCCGTGCAAGCTCAAGTGAGGATGGATGGGTCCTTTGTATTGAAATTTGCGAGGATGGTGTATCCATACGAGGAAGAAGCGGTCGGCACGGTGCCCGGTGGCGTGAGGTTACGCCAAGGTCGGTGGATATGGTACATGTCAATTTCCGAGCCATCCGTGAAGATTTAAGCGAAGAGATCATAATACTAGGGATGTCGTCCTCTCTTTTATCCGATGGCCCAAGAACAACATCGCCTGGACCCGGCGGTTGCATGCGATCTGGACACAACCATTCCTCTCCAGCGGGACCCTCGATGACTCCACCTCATGTTTAGCCTCGAAGGCCACCTCTTGATTCCGTGGAGAAGATGCGAAGAACAAAAAAAGCGTCTTGGCGTATCGGTTCGAGTCGTCTCACAAAAACGCGCCAATCGCTAAGGCCAAATCGAAATCAACGACGTTAAAGCGCCTCCCAAGTGCAGGAAGTCCACGATGCAGGGAACTACATAATCGGAAAACCGTTGTGCTCCAGCGAGATTAATGCCGCTAGATATGCTTGTCGGGCTTTGCATGCACGGTACTGGACAAGACCCAAAAGAAGGGTGCGATCTTGGAATCACCGTCGAATCTGAGGACAAGCATTTCTTCAATGGGGCGAGTACTTCGTCGTGGGCTTCAATGACTTATATGACCTATTCAACCTCGTTGGCCTCGACATCTCGCTTCTCGATGTTGGACAACGTAGTCGCGTACAATCAAGTTCTACATTCATGTAATCTGATAAATATCACAACTCATTGCTTATGTATAGATACATCTTTGAAAAATGTCAGGAATGGAAAGAACCGGTGGGTTTCCTCAACCCACATGTGGTATCGTTGCAAACCATCCAAGAAGACTAGTCCTTCGATAGAAATACATAACGAGGTCATTGCTTCAGAGCGAACATGAAGTACATAGTGGTGCCCTACAACCAGGGGTAAGTGTCACTACTTGCTATACAAATTTCATTTGTACTTTATCTGTGACCACGAACTTAGGTTTAATGACTATAGCGACATACATGAGTAGGTACCCTTTGGATCCTTTTAGTTATTATACCCAAGAGGAACCATGTGATATACCTTGATTCCTAAACCGCAACAAGCACGACTTGACATTCTAAGAGGAATACTCGAGAGGTATGCTCATTTCCTCCTTACATAACTCTATTGTAGTCTTCATTAGTTTGAAATGGCGAGGATAACTTTTTGAATCATGTAGGTTGTTCATCAATTATGTTGCCAACAAAGGAATATACAATGGAAAAGCGCAACTAACACACGGGATGGATTTTCGATGCGTGCTACAACACGATAATCCTATATCATACTTCATAATAACAGCGTCTCGAATCCCGACTATACCTATATATGTAATTCTATTTTTGCGGTGCCACCAAGAAAAGGATGATGAGTTATGTGCAATCTCGTGCTGCTATCATATCAGCTAATCCTTAGAGCTAGGAAGAAGGATCCTAAGGTTTGTCAATCTCGAAATAATTATTTCCTAATTATAAATTTAAATATATATAGCTTACCACTTTACTCTTGGTAGCGGCAGTCTTGGATTTACAATGTGATTCACTCGTTGCGGAAGAGATCAAGGACATTGAGGAAGCTCTGCACCTTTATCAACACGAAATCATTAACGACAATGGAGAGTTTCACTCCGTCACCAACGAGAACATCACCCGCCGACACCTCTCAACGTAAACAATTGTAATCCGGTTGTAACTATAGCGACAATACTTGAACAAATGCGATCTTTTGTAATTTATTTTGAGTAATGATCACTTTGAGTTGTCAACAATTGATTATCTCTAATGAATCTATTTTTGTGCATGCTTGAATCTGTTTTGTGCATGCTTGTTTTGAGAGGCATGGCTAGCAATTCTGAGGCTAGCGAGCAAAAAATTGTGGTCGAGGGTATGAGCTATCACGAGCGGTTTTTGTTAAAACCGTGCGAGAAGGCAAAATATCACGAGCGATTTCTCTGGAAAATGCGTGATACGAAATATCCTGAACCGTTATAAAACAAACCGTGCGTGATCGTGAATATCACTGAGCGGTTCTTAACTAAAGCCGTCTATGATATTCACAAATCCTGAGCGGTTTTCTTTAGAACCGTCTGTGATATTCCCATATCTAAGCGGTTTTTAGTCAAAGCTATGCGTGATACTAGCCTTCACGAGCGGTTTTTAATAAAAAATGCAGCGATATTGCGTATCCTGAGCGGTTTTGCATGCTGTGATAATGGCTGTTATCCGCAGACCAACAAACATAGATGGTTGGAAACCATCGTGATGATGGTTCCAAACCGTCTATGATGTGGCTTCCTGTAGTAGTGCGTAGTCCTCGCTAGCTAAGGTTTCGCCCACTTTGGATAGAAACCCATAGGGTTTGGGCCCCCTCTTGCACCAGGTGGGACTAACGTAGGTCATAACATGACTACCCACCGCATCTGAAGGGAACAACCACAGTGGAACATTGAAGTTAGTTGGCTAGGTCCTGCCCATACTCGGGACATGTGGTAGTACAATAGGGCTTAGCAAGATGCAGCTCGAAGACCGGTCCTTAACTATCTTAGGCGACTTTCAAAACAACCCCTAGGCCTCTACCTTGATTAGGTTGAGCCCGTGCATCAACATGCACCATCCATACAACCATTTTTCCCAAGTACAAACCATTATTTTATTTCATTTTTTAAAGTCATTTATAAACTTCCATAACACACCAATTCCATGGATACAATTTAAACAACAATTGCTTAATTTTTGGCTGAAATTCCCCAAATCAAACATTTTTGGGTCTAAGCATGTCTTTGCATCATATTTTCAAATGATCCTAGTTCATACTATTGTATCAACTAGGTTTCATCTAGGGTGACAATATATTTGATTCAAACATCAACATTGGCCATACAATGGAATTAGGCATATCTATAAATTTAAAACAGGAATTTAAATTACTGAATATAAATAGCATGCAGTATTAATTTAAAATAGAATTTAAATATTTCGAAATAATGGGTGCAAATATGGTCAAAGATGTAACTTGTCTTGCTCAATTAGTTGCCCTCAAACGGTGTTGAAATCTGACTCTCCGAAGTCGTCAAAATCTATACGCGAAAATAAGCCAAATTCAAAAAAAATTCAAATGAACTCCAAATTAAATAATTTTAGATTAGTTAGCTAGATCTTGAATTTATATGAATTTTGAAATTTGAATCGACGAAATCGGAGTTCGTATGAAGGAGAACGAACCGTAGGAAGTTTACAATTCACATGAAATGATGAATATAGGAATTTTCAGAATTTTGGATTTAATTTTGTGAAGGAAAATGGCTTTACTACGTCAGCATGTCGTCAGTGACCGATTTTTATTCGGTTGAAACCGTGTGCCACGTGGACGACATGCAAGCGGATGACATGGCGGCCACATGGGCAAAATTGGCGACGTGGCGCCGGGTGGCATCTACGTGCGATGACGTGGCACAGCCACATTGGCACAAGACTAGCGGCAGCTCGGTAGTGAGCTTCGCCATGGCGTGTCTGTGAGTCGCGTCGAGAGGCAATGACGAGGGACCATGAGGCTCACCTCGGTGGCGCAAGGGTGTGAACGATTTGCCGTCTGTGAGAGCGATGGCAGCGGCGAGGTCGGGTCGAAGGTGGCGCGGTGGTTTGGGGCGCTCCGTGGTGGCGCGTAGAATGGTAGGTGACACGGTGGCGGTGATAGTGGTGGTGACGAGGGTGATGGAGAGGCACGATCGGCGCTGGAGAAGAGGAGTGAAGAGAGCTCGGCGAGGAAAACTCCGGTTATCATGATTAAGTGGGGAGAGGATCTTTGAGGGTTTGGCGAGGAAGAGGTTCGCACAGTGCTCCCTTTTATTGAGGTGGGGAGGCGAGGAAGGAGATCGGTGGCAAGGTCGTGGCGACAGATTCATAAAATCCGTGATAGCCTTGGATTGAAGGGGATGGCCGGGAATGGGGCGGCGTGAAGAGGGGACTTTATTGCGCGCCTTCCCGTGAGAAATGGGGGCGAGAATCATGGCGGAAGCGAGCTCCGTTCTTGGTCATGGCGGCTCGGGCCTTAGGCTGCTTGAAGAAGAAGCGGAGATGGAAGAAGGGGCATGGGCCCACGCGTCGGTGGAAGGAGGGGCGCGAAGGGGAGGATGATGAGGGGGGCCAGGCGGTGAGGGTGTGGGATGAACGGGCCGAATGGGCCACTGCGTGTGAAAGCAGTGGTGGTGAGTGAAATTCATTAAAGCCTTTAGCCTGGGATTTAAACGATTTTCCAATTTAAATAATCTAAATAATTAAAATAAAATTAGAAAATAACAAATAAAATCCAAAAATTCTAGAAAAATTCACAGAAATTCCTAGAGTTATTTTGGACTTAATAAAATTATTTCCAACTTAAAATTGGAAATAGTTTTTGCACAAAATTAATTTTGGCTTTAAAATAATTAGGTGAAAGCTTTAAAAATTCTAGAAATTAATTAAAATTTTATTTTTCAACTTAAATCAAAGAAAACTCCACAAACTGCAATAAATTTTTATTTTTGACTTTTCAAACTTTATAAATTCAATTAAAGCAATAAAACTCTTTCAAATAATAGAAAATCCAATAAAACAATAACTTTATTAATTTTTATTTTGGTAACAGAACTTTGGGATGCTACTAGCAGGGTTACAGCAGACACGGTAGTACAAAAGCTTCAAATGGTGACATCTGCAAACTAGCTTGATAACTGTTGTTGTACAAGAATTCCTCATACGGCAAACTCTTATCCCAACTAGCAGCGTTAGCTAGAGCACAGGCTCTCAACTTATCCTCTAGTATCTGATTAACCCTTTCAGTCTGTCCATCTGTTTGAGGATGATACGCAGTACTAAAATTCAAATGAGTCCCTAACGCTTCATGCAAGCTCTGCCAGAAACGAGAGGTGAACTGAGATCCTTGGTCTGACACTATCTTCTTAGGCATACCATGCAAACTGACAATCCTTGACATATACAGCTCTGCAAGGTGATCTCCTGAGTAAGTGGTTTTGATTGGCAAGAAATCGGCTACTTTAGTTAAGTAATCAACTATTACCCAAATCGAATCGTAACCCTATTGAGTCTTGGGTAAACTGGTAATGAAATCCATTCCGATCTCTTCCCACTTCCACTCTAGAATTTTCAAAGGTTGCAGCAGACCCGCTGGCCTCTGTTGTTTTGCTTTTACCTTCTAACACACGTCGCACAAGGCAACAAACTCTGCGACTTCTCGCTTTAAATTTGGCCACCAAAACATATTCTTAACATCCTGATACATCTTAGTACTACCAGGGTGAATCGAATACTTGGAATCATGGGCTTCCTTCAAAATTAGCTATCTCAAACCGTCGACATCTGGTACACAGATACGTACATTGCTCCACAGTATACCTTGTCAGCTACGGTGAAGTCCTTGAACTTTCCATCTGCCATCTTTTCCTTGATGTCTGAAAACTCTGAATCCTTTGGTTGAGCTTCTCGAATCTATCTCTCCAAAGTAGACTGCACTTCAAGACTGGCTACGAATCCTTCAAAAACAACTTCCAGCTTTAGCTTCTGAAATTCCTCTTGAAGTTCTGAACAAACTTCTTTTACTTCCACAGCATTGTAGTAGCTCTTACGGCTTAATGCATCTGCAACTACATTAGCTTTACTAGGGTGGTAGTGGTTTCCAATATTATAGTCATTTATCAACTCTAACCATCTTCTTTGTCTCATGTTCAAACCAGACTCAGTGAAAATATACTTCAGGCTCTCATGATCTGTATAAACTTCATAGCGATTACCGATGAGGTAATGACGCCAAATCTTCAAAGCATGCACTACGGTAGCTAATTCCAGATCATGGGTAGGATAATTCTCCTCATGAGGCCTTAATTGCCTTGACGCATAAGTGACAGCTCTTCCTTCTTGCATCAGGACAGATCCTAATCCTTGGCGTGAAGCATCTGGCAGATATCAAAATCCTTGCAAATATCTGGCAAAATCAATCCTTGAAATTTGAAGTCAACTTCTTCAACTCTTGAAAACTCTCTTCACATCTTTGGGGTCCAAGTGAACTTTTCTTCTTCTTCAACAAGCTGCGTAAGAGGTTTAGCAATCGTTGAGAATCCTTCAATAAACAGCGATAATATCACCAATCCCAAAGCAGCGAATTTGAGTGCAGGTCTTGAAATGCTCCCAATGCAATCTTGCTTTAACTTTCTTTGGGGTCATTGCTCTGCTTTCTTGCTTGTCATTACATGACCAAGGAATTCCACTTCCTTCTTCCAAAACTCACACTTCTTGAACTTGGCATACAACTGATGCTCTCTGAGCTTCTCTAGGATTATTCTCAAATGTTCAGCATGTTCTTCTTCTGACTTGGAGTAAACCAAAATGACATCAATGGACACCACTACAAACTTTTCCAAATATTCCATGAATACTTTGTTCATCATGTCCATGAAGTAGGCAAGGGCATTAGTCAGACCAAAGGACATGACTAAAAACTCATAATATCCATACCGTGTTGAGAAAGCGGTCTTATGTATATCCTTAGGACAAATCTTCAACTGATGGTAACCAGATTGCAGTCGATCTTTGAGAACACTCCGACTCCTTTCATTTGATCAAACAGATCATCTATCCGGGGCAATGGGTATTTGTTCTTGATGGTGACTTCATTGAGAGATCGATAATTGATGCACATTCTCATGCTTCCATCTTTCTTTCTGACAAACAAAACCGGCGCTCCCCATGGCGATGAACTAGGTCTCACAAAATCTTTCCCTAGAAGTTTTTCTAATTGCTTCTTCATTTCCACTAGCTCATCGGCTGGCATCCGATAGAGTCTCTTGAACATCGGTCTTTGTTCACGGCACTAGATCGATGACAAACTCGATGTCACGATGCAGTGACATTAGAAACAATTCCTCTAGAAATACATCTGGATATTCACTAACGATAGGAACATCTTCCAAAGCAACTATCTTCAGGCTATTGACTAACAGATGTCCATCACGCACTGAGGTAGCTTGAAACTCTACCTTGTTTCCCTTATTATCCTCAATTGTAACAGCTGTTTGGCCACAATCTAGCACAGCTTTGTGCTTGGCTAACCAATCCATGCCAAGAATGACATCTAAGGTCTGGTGTCTAGAACAATTAGGTTGTCTAGAAACTCAACTCCACCTATGAGTAACTTAGCTCCTAAATAACCCACTTTAGAACTTAGCTCTACTCCAGGCGACTGGACTAACAGAATATGCTTAAGATGCATAACTTCCAATGTATTCTTGGGTGCAAAAATCCCATAAACAAACAAATACGAAGCTCCAGAATCAAACAAAACTGATGTAGGTACTGAATTTACCAGGAACTTACCCAGTATGATGTTTGGTGCTTCTTGAGCTCCTTCCAGACTGACGTGGTTGACACAACCTTTGACCACAGACTAAGGCACTCCTCCTGGTTGACTGGTACCCTGAGAAACTCCTTGGTTGCTTTGTGCTGGGGTCTTGGCGGGTGTAGCTCCAAGGTTGAAGCGAATTGGAGTGATTGTTCCCTTCTGCGGACACTGGTTGGCGAAGTGACCTAGCTGACGGTAAGAATAACAAACTCTCTGAGCATTCTGCTGGTTGTTCCCTGGATTGGGGTTGGTGGGCGCTGGGTTGCAAAAGTTCGGAGTAGTTGGACGAGGTGTTGACTTTGGTACAGGCGTCCTAAAAGAATTTTGTGGTTGAAACCGATTACTCTGTTGCGGCATCATCCTTGCTCTCTGCTGTTGTGACTGGTGGCTTCCCTACTAAATCAACCTCCGTTTTTGGTTATCCTCGAGTTCGTTGCGTTTGTCTTCCATAACCAATGCCTTGTTAACCAATTCACGAAAATCACAGGAAAGTGTGGCCAGATTGACTTGTAGTCTGAGTTCAAACCCTTCAGGAAGCGACTCTGGTGAGACTTGTCGGTGATGACATCCTCTGTAGCATAGCGAGCTAGCTGAGAAAACTTATTCAGATAGTCAGTCACTAACATAGCTCCTTGCTTGAGAGCACGAAACTCATCCTTCTTTAAATCTATTATCCCTTTAGGTACATAATACTGACGGAAAGCGGTGGAAAATTCTTCCCAAGTGATATTTTGCGATGCCTCATGCGCTGCACAAAAGTTCTCCCACCATTCAGTGGCTATGCCCTCCATCTCATGAGTGGCATACAAGACCTTCTCGTGGTTGTTGCATTGAGTAATCATTAGCTTCCTCTTGATTACACGAAGCCAATCATCAGCTTCCACTGGTGAGACATGTCCAGAGAAAGTTGGTGGATGAGTCCTCATGAATTTAGCAAGTTTGGATGGTCCCTAGTGACCATGAGCAACTGGGGTTCTGTTGTGATGATTGTTGTGGTTGCTGTTGTGGTTGCTCATATTCTGTAGTTGATTCATCATGGAATACATCTTCTGTGTCTGTGCTGCCATGAAAGCTCTAAAGTTTTGCAAGTCGAGTGGGGGTGCTTGCGACAGATTTGCTCCTACGGGGGTCTACTCATTCTGATCTGATTCCTGAGTTCCAAATCCACTTGTAGTGGCGTGATGAGTCTGAACCATCTAATGAAGCTCCGTGGGTTAGGTAAGGTAGAAAGCACAAGATGAGTTAAAAACTAATCGAGGAGGTGGATTAAACCCAACAAACACAGCTTCAAGAAAACCAACTAAAATACTTTATTAAGGGTCTTAGCATGGTTGCAACAAATGCCTAAGGGCTTTTGCAGGTCATACTCGCACACAGGAAAAATGACGAACCTAAGCACATAATCTACCACCTAAAGGGCGACTCTTCTAAAAGAAACTGGCTAAGCCTGACAACTGAAACACGAGTGAACTCAGTCGCTAAGGTAGCCTCCATAGCCACGACAGTGCTCCCGCCTACTGTAGACCTGGAAGTGAGCTGACATCCTCGCAAACCTATTTTGATGCCCCAGATCTGTGCAAAGAAGAACAGGCGTCTTGGGAGTAGCCTGGCTCGGTTCCTCTGGTTCTCTGTGTTCTTCGCTCTTCTAGGCCTTCTTCCGGATCTTCCTCAGGATCCTCTTTTGATTCCTCTGGTTCTTCTCGATCTTCTTCTTCTTGATCATCTTCGGGCTCATGCTAATCGTAGAGATCTTGCTCTAGAACAGCGATCCTTTCTTCTGCTCCATCCAAGGTCTCGTAGACACACTCCAGCTCGGCGGTGACCAACTCAAGCGACTCCTCCTGAGCGGCTGAGAACTGGGCAAGGTGCACCACTGTAGCATTGCCTTCTCCACTCATGGATGGGTAGCGTGCTGGTACATCCACGGCTGTAGGTCTGGGTTGGTAGCGAAAGACAGTATCCTACAGTTCACGCCCGTAGAGGTTGCAAAAACCTGAGAATGGCAAGGCATGATGACTCTTAAATTACTTCTGAGAAGTTGATCCCTCTAACGGAGAGGTTCAAAGGCTAGTTGGCTTTTGTGTTCCCCCTCGCATAGACAGTTAGACGGTAGATCACTCCACCATCTCGCCCGTTGACCACCCAACGGTTGCCACGATACATGGGACAATCAAAGCCTCCAAGTACCTGCAACAGCTTCCAAAGCTCGACGGCAAGTCTGCCCTTGCGCTCACCGTACGTGTGAAGCATCTGTCAAAATAGACAAGAGGGTAGGAACCAAAATAAAACAACAGGAGAGGAAAAGATTCTAGCAACATTTGAGTCAAGGAAGACATGGGAGGAGTTAAGCAGTTCAATTAATCTTACAAGTTAATTTTTCTTTAGAAAATACTTTGGACTCTCTAAGACGGCTGATTCAACTAAGGTCAAGACCTACAGTTAGTATGGCTCTGATACCATCTCTGTCGGGACCCAAAAATGCAATTCGGACCCTCAGTGTATAATGCACTAGTGCAGGGATCACGCTTAGTGCACACAAGCAACATAGATGAATATTGATCCACATAAAGGCGAATAATAGCATAAACAAGTAATTTGATTAACAAATAAGGGTTTTGACCTTATGGTCGAGTTTACACTTATTAAGCCACGCAGGGCTAACAGAGAATTAAATAGCGAGGGAAACGAAATGGCGGTGACATCCCATCAATTCACCACAGCAACCGATCGGGATCAAGACCCTACCATCAAGCACCTTCAACGAACTCTTAAATCAAAGCAAAGATGACTCCTCCTCTTCTGTTGATTTGATTTAGCAAGCATGAGTACACAACCGCATTACGCAAGTCATACCACGTAATGCAATTATACATGATGGCTTATTCCAAAGGAATGGCTTCTGTGGTTCTTTTGCAGAAATGCAACATTTGCAGTTTGAATACGAATAATAGATTGAAAGCATAAAGTAAAACAAATAAATAGTAATAATTTAACAGTTTGATTTCACAAAGACACATAGCCGAAACAAGTTCCCTTCCCAAACATTTTATGAAAATCTACTCCACGTGTGAAATTCCCGAGCATGTCCATGACCGAGGACGTGGCTATTCGAATAGATTGATTTAACACTCTGCAGAGTTTGTACACTTTACCCACAAGATACAACTAGTGTTGCAAGCACTAATCATAACAAAACATTTCAGAAACTTCATCTCAACATTGACAATCCCAATGTGCTTATGAACTATCATCCAAGCCATCCACAGCGATTGGTATAACACAAACTATTGGACAGGGAAGTGGCGAACCATCCCGTGATGTACCACTTGGTAGCACACCTCCACCCATTCAACACAGTCTAACCTACAACCTGTGTAGCAATGTCAAGACTCCATAACTTACTAAGTTAGGCCTGTCCCATACCAGGCATGTGGTCGTACAGTAAGGCTCAGTTCAATAGCGCACAAAGTTAAGTCCTAAATTGACCAAGGCAGGACTTCTAATTTACTACAAATCCCTATGCACACAGATTTTTAAGCCCATGCACACAGATCCACCATAATAATACATAGTCCACCGGCCTCCATCTAAATTCTTTCCCACCCTGTTGGTTAAGTGCAACATATGCCATCAACGAGTAATAGCACATAGTACACGCAGCTTTATCACAGTTCCATAATCACTTAGTCAAGTTCATAATTGTGACTCACATGAGATGATGACTCGTGGCATGGCTAAGCGGACTAATCGTAACTAACCAACCCACGTTGGTGCTATGATATTACCAACTAAATAAACCAATCTAGGGTGACAAAAGATTAAGACATATCAATTAAGCAAGGTGGATATAACAAATTGGATTAATAACTAAACCCAAAAGCATTTAAATAAATACTTAAAGTAGATGCAATAATTTGAATCAATATAACTTTTGAAAACTGGGTTCAATATGATCAAAGGTATAACTTGCCTTGAAATAGGTCTAGGTACTGATCTTGCTCTTGAGGTGTTTCTTCTTCTTCAATTCTTCCCGAAGTATCGACGTCTACTCGCAAACGAAGCAAACAAACAAAACAAATAATTAACAGAGGCAAAACAAACTCCAAAAATTAAATAAAAATTGCCAACAAATAGACCTTGAATTTAGATGAATTTAGAAATTTGAATGGGCTCAAACGGAGTTCGGATGCAAAAGATATGGGCTCTGGAAGTTTGAATCTAAAAGAAACCCTAACATTTGGATTCTTCCAAATTTCCGAATTATTTCTCTAAAGAAAAATCGGTTTATTGCGCAACAATGACGTCAACAATGGATTTTTGGAATAAGAAAAAGAAAAAGAAAATACTAACGTGTGGTGGGGCCCACACGTGAGCCTCACGGTTCATGGTGAACCGGGTTCACTGAACTAGCTCACGGGATTTGATCTGAACCACCACGTGTACGCCCACATGGATGCTGATGGGGCTCCTCGTGGCAGCCATGCATGCGATGAGGGCGAGCTGGTGCTAACGCGACGACGGCGATGGCGCACGGGAACCAAGGTTTCGGTGAACGGCGGTGAACCAGTGGTAATGGGTGGTGCCAAGGGGTAGAGGAGGATGCAGGGATCACGATAGTGTGCTCACGGGTGCACATAAGTGACGAGGATGACCAGCGGCGGCGGATGCACGGGCTCGACTGCGACGGCGGACCAAGGTGTCTCCGGGGAAATGGGTGCGCGCACCAAGTGGCCCTTGACGCGGCGAACCCGAAGAGGTGCTCAACGACGGCTAAGGATCACCGACGGTGGCAGAATCCAATGAAGAAACCCACGGCACTGCGCTAGGGTTGGCGACTACAGAGAAAAGGTGACGGAGTTGGATGCGATCCTCGTGACGTGGTCACGGTCCTTAAATAGGCACGGGAGCTAGGAGTTTGCGAGCGGCACAGCGGTGCAGTCCGGCTCGGACACGGAGTTCGTGACAAAGACAACGATGATGTGGCGGCATGTCCACAAGGCAGCAAGAGAGGCTTGGGTGAGGCTGCGTCGCAAATGACACGTCCGACGCTGACAGGTGGGGCCGGGTGCAGCCGCACGCGAAGAGAGGGCGAGGCTTACATGCGGGGCCCGCATGTCATTCAGAGGGGAAACGCGCGCTCGGGGAAATCGGGCCGCACAGGAGATGGACCAGAAGTCAATAGGGTTTGGGTTTCGGCCCAAACACTATTCCGGGATTTAAAATAGGTTTTCTATTTTAGAAAATACCAGAAATTCCAAATGGCAAAAGAAAATAGCAAATGAACTTGGAAAAAATTCTAGAAAATATATCCAAGCACATAGAACCCAAATAAAATAGTTTTGACCAGTGTTCATGTTAACTTTAATCATATTAAATTGTTTTGATGCACAAGGTTCAATATTAAGCTTTTGAATTAAATTCAAATAAATCCAAATGGTGAATCTTCTCCCTACTTACTATTCAAAGGGTTTTTAAAGCTCAGAAAATTGGAATGTTACATGGAGCCATGAACCAAGTTCACCGTGGAACTCTTTTCTTGTGTTTCTCTGTCCCAGAGCCTATAAAAGCTCCTAAATGGTTTCATTGTCTTCTTTTCCGTCATTTCTGAATCATCCTCACCTCCACCTCCCTCTTCCACCAAAAGAAATCGTAGAGAGCCCAAGCTCTCAAATTCCAGCCGCCACACCTCCACGGCGTAATGGCACCACAGGGGTTCATTTCCATTTCTATTTGCATCACGTTGCGCCCCTGATCACCATCATCATTTCCCCTGACTCAATTTTGGTTTGCATTCATAGGAATCATCGAATTTAGGATTTTCTTCTTTTTAGCCGAAAACGTACATCTTCGTCTTTAGCTCCAGCCGGTGAGTCCTCAACCGAATTCATTGCGATATCACCATCTATTGACCTTGGTTGAGCTTCCCCTACCTCTTTTTCCCTTCGTCCTTGCTCAGGTAAAGCTCTCCACATTAGAGCACTACCGCCACCCTCGGTTGCTCGACGACGGCACAATTCCAGCGAGCTTTTCCTCTCTGAGTCATTCTAGTAAGGTCTCTAGGCCCTACTAATGCTTGTTTGTGCGTTAGATCACGGGAAGCATTGCCGTAATTCCTATAGCCTCACCTCCACTCCACCTCGTCACGCCGCCGCTTGAGTCCATCTCTGGTGATGCTTCGGCCACCGGTGGGTGCGCAATAGTGTAAGGGCCCATTTTAGTCCTTAGTTCACGCAGCCTTTGCCTCCTTCATCGGCGATTAGTCGGAGAAGATCGCAGCTAAACGCGTTTCGTTGTCGGACAGCCAACACGCACTGTAGCACAATCATTAGGGGTTAATCGTTGTCTTAAGCGCAGATCACTGTGTTGATCCGGCTTTAACTCCTCTAATGTCCCACTGTCGTGTGGGCCCTTGAACAGAAAACAAGAGGTTCAAACGTCAGTTAAAGCTTGAGTCCTTGACGTATAGGACCCACCTGTCAGTTCAATTGAGTTAGAGTGATGTTCGGACAGTCCGGACAAACCCTATTGTTTGGACCGTCCGATCTGATCTCAATGGTCTGAAATGAGCGGAGCCGTTCGGACCATCCAAATACAACCTATCACATGGACCATTTGATTAGATCTCAACAGTCCGAATGTTCTCAGCTCAGGGTTTAAAAGAAAATCCGTAAATCAAGTATTTGTGTACTGTAATTGTTTTAAACTTCAAAATTGCATAAGTATTTCAGTTTAACTCCTTTCTACATGAAACAAATTTTGTTGGTTTCCTTTTTAAATGTAATTTAATCTAAAATTGTTTTGAATCTTGTTTTTGTTGCAGAAATTTTTGTTAGTAGAATTATCTTCGGTTTAGCATTATTTCTTGCATTAAAAATTATTTTAACTTCAAAAATGCATAAGTATTTCTCTGTAACTCCAAACTAAGTGACCTCAAGCTTGTTGGTTTTGCCTGTTAGTTTACTTTATTGTGGAATAGGTTTTGAGTATGTTTCTGTTTCTAAAAACTTGGTATTCAATTTATTTGTACACTACTTTCATGACTTTGAAAAATCTTAAGAAATTCATTTTAGCTCCAAATGAGGTGAATCAAATTCCATTGTTCATCTCATGTGGTGCTATGCCTACCATAAAATTTTCATGTTCACCACCTCTCTGAAAATTTGTGCCAAAAATTTAATTTCAGATGAACAGTACCTGAGAGGGATTTTTCAGCATTTTTATCAAAAGCTGATCTTATTTTGACTATAAGTTTTGCATGCAATATCCAAATCAACTGATTTTTTTTTCTAAATTTAATGAAAATCATGCTCTAACTTCTGTGAAAATTTCATGGTTTTTGGATGATTTTAAATTTTGGAGTTTATTCGGCGTTATTCGTTCTTATTGGTTCTTTTCACTCTTTCGATAGGTTCCAACGAATTCGTTGAGTACGAGAGTGATTTTCAGCTGCAAGCAAGTTATCTCCAGCAAGGCAAGTAGTTCTTCCTTTGATCCACGTTGATCCTATTATGTTCGCATGTTAATATTTTAAGTTTTCAACTGTATGTATGCATGCTATGTTGACATGTAATTTTCTCAGTCGCGATAGTTTACCTGATAAGTTACATAAACTATAGGTAAACATCCATCCTTTACCATTGAGCCTAGATTTGTAACCGCTATGATTTAGAGCTCAATAGATGAGCTCTAGTCACTTTATATTTAGTATGCGAGTTGTTGTCGCTTAGCAATGCTTAGAACGATAGTATGGGGATCGTCGCTTCGGCGATGGTCATTATATCAACACTTTAAATACTTGGGTCAGGGTACTCATGGTTATAATGTATTTGGAAAAACTAAAACTGAAAAAAAAATATTTTAGACTTGGGCACATTGGTTGGATGGTGGGTTGTTGGGTGTGTACTTGGTGCCCGAGTCAACAAGGACCGAATTACTTGTGTCACTGATCCAAGCACTTTTGCGTGCAACCACATGAGGGCATATGGGAACCCTCTTGACTCAAAACTTTGGGGTGTGTTAATTAATGAGTCGCTGGTGGTAGATTAGGAGAAAAAGGTTCTATTGTTCTATTGTTATTGGGAATGTGTGGGGTGGGTTCCGGATTTAGGTCCCCTCGCCCGAGGAGCATTGGTAGTTGCTGAGGCTGGGTCGATGTGTCTGACATAACATATGGGTCCTCCATGGGAGCCCGGGATGGGCGGTTCGCGGACAGTTAACCCCCATACGTGCGACTCTTAATTAATTTATTCCATTGGAAAACGTCTCGTAGGACTTAGCCTTGCCAGCATACCTAAGGAAGTGTGCTTTATAGCTTGGCGAAAAGGCGGTCTGACATGTGAGTAAAGTTGTACAACCCTGTAGGGTATAATTAATTCGAATAGCCTCGTCCTACGTTATGGACATGCTTGGTTAGGTCGTGCAAGAATTAGACTATAACTTTTTCACTAAAACTTGAAATTGGGTGGTACGAATGGGTAATTCGTGCTATGTTGTGGTGGCTGTTGGGAAGTCACCTCTAGGATGTAATTATGTTTATAATGTTGACTTGCTGATATTTAAAAGAATAAAAACATATTTGACAAAATGCCTTGTCACGACCTGCCCCGGGGTCACTCGAGAGGTCCTCCAAGACCACCCGGAAAGTCCACTAGGACCTCCCAGGAGGTCCAGCACGATCTCTTGGACAGTCCTCCAGGACCTTCCAGGAGGTCCAGCAGGACCACCTGGAGGTCCAGAGAACGGACCCGAGGAGGTCTTAAGATCCAGGACGTCCCCAAGTGCCACGACCTGACTTGAGGGTGGTCGAGAGACCAAACCCGGGGAGGTCGTGAGACATGGAAAAGCCCCAAGTCCTCTATGTTTGAACTAGTCCCAAGGATAAACGGCTAGCTCAAACAGCAAACAATAGTGGTAACATTCATCAACGCAAACTTTATTAACAACAAAGGAGTTGATTACAAGGATGGTTCATACGAGCCGACAAAAGCCAAATACACATTAGAAGCAAAATAACAAGTCCACCCGATACACCATAGGCAATCGGCTGGAGGGCACCACTTAGTTGATCCGGTCCTCTTCTTCATCAAAGAAGTCCTCTCTTGCTCAATTATCAAATCAAGAAAGAATGAGCACAACAACTATGCTCGCAAGTTACACCCGTCAATTAACAGAATGATATGCATAGATGGATATCTAAAAGGAAGGCTTAATATGGTTGATTTGCATAAAGCCAAGTTTCTTTCAAATACAAATACTAAGTTCCAAGGCAGTTATACAATAACTAAAATTCATTTTCCAAAACCAGTTTTACAGTTTGGATAGCATTCATCAACAAGTGGTGAAGGATACCCACCTGTCACAAGGCTCCCCGCCCAAAACCCATTGGATAGAGATCCAAAACAGTTTAACAAAGTCATTTGAAAACCAAAACCAACATCTAACTTGGAGTAGCTTTGCTAGCATGTCCTTGACCGCGGGCACGGCTATTTGAATAGTTTTACGCTATGTAGATGTGTACAACTTTACCCACAAGACACGACTTCTCTAGTTGGTTTGGCACCCGTCGATGCCACCACTCATTGCCAAAGGTAAGTGGTCTAGAGCATGTGACAAGGCCTTTACAGTGCATCATTCCACCATAGTCCACCCTCGCTAAGGTTTCGCCCCACCCTGCGGATAGAAACCAGTAGAGATCAAGGGCCCCTCTTATGCTAGGCAGGACTAACAAGTCATAACATGACTACCCACCGCATCAATGGGATCGACCACGATGGAACTTTGCAAATTAATCAGCCAGGTCCCCTCCCCATACTCAGGACATGTGGTTGTACCATGAGGCATGGCAAAATACACTCGAAGACCGGTCCATAACTGACCTAGGCGACTTCCACAGAACCCTGGGCCTCGTCTATAGAAATGGATCGATCCTGTGCATGAACATGCACCCATCCAAGCAACCAGTTCGCCCATGTCCAAACCAATTTTTCCTTTTTCTTTGCTTTTCAAAAATATTTGCAAACTACCACGACAACCCAATGTCATGGATTAAAACATTTAGACAACATTGGTATTTTGGTAGTAAAACACCGAAAACAAGATTTTTGGTCTACGCATGACTAAGCATCAAGTTTTGCAATAAATGCTAGTTCATACTAGTGTACCAACTAGATTTTACTACGGTGACAAGGGGTGATCAATTCAATAATCAAGATTGGTTGTACAAAGGAATTAGGAGTAACTACAAAGTTAAAATAGGGATTGAAATACTTGAATTGAAATAAGCATGCAGTAATAATTTAAAACGGAACATAGATAACTTCAACTACTAGGTTCAATATGATCAAGGGTGTAACT
Organism: Phyllostachys edulis; assembly: GCA_036346405.1. NCBI lineage: Eukaryota > Viridiplantae > Streptophyta > Magnoliopsida > Poales > Poaceae > Phyllostachys > Phyllostachys edulis. The sequence continues at coordinate 11,805,170 of CM070552.1, forward strand.
TGCCTTGCTCGAAGGCTTGGGTGTCTTCTTCTTCAAAGAGTTCAGACTCCTCAGTGTCGTCGCAATTTACACGAAAGAACAAAGCAAACTCAAGTAAAAACCAAAAGAACTCCAAAGAAACACCGAACTAGAACCAACAGGACGACTTCGACGGCCAGGAGGAGGTCCAAGGAACTAGTCGGGAGAGCAAGAGAACTGAATGAAGAAAAAGGCAAGGATAGAGAGCTGCTCAAGCTTATATAGCAAGAGCTGCTGAGAGTTTCAAAGGCTCACATGTTCTAGGGTAGGTGGAGAGGATATGGGAGCAGGCAAAGGAGGAGACAAGAGAAGGAACGGGTGCTGCAAAAAGGGGTAGCATTTAATGCGTCACAACCGGCATTAAATGCAGGAAGAATTCTGTGGTGCCTGAGATATGGTCGGAGGAAAAAGAAGTGAGCGTGATTGACAAATGGGACCAATCAAAGCTCAGGTGGGAGGTCCTACGAAGACCTTTAGGAGATCCCGTAGAGGTCAAGGGAGGTCCTGGCCTACAAAGGTGGTCTTTGCAAAAAGACCAGGAGGTCTTGAGGAGGTCGTGACCGCAAAGGTGGTCTTTGCAAAAAGACCAGACATCGTGACCACAAGGGGTGGTCTTGACCAGAGGGTGGTCTTTGCAAAAAGACCAGAGGTCGTAACCACAAGGGGTGGTCTTGACTAGAGGGTGGTCTTTGCAAAAAGACCAGAGGTCGAGAGGAGGAGGAGGTCCAAAAGACAAGGAAAAAGGTGCGATGAAGCAGAGCCGTCCGATTTCGATCGGGTGGACCAAGGCGATGGGAACGTTCGGACCGCTCGAACGTTTATCTCCATCGGACCGCCCAAGCTCAATCGAACACTCCTCGAGAGGGGAAAGGCGCGGGTGCTGGATCGGACCACGCAAAGGAAAAGGTAGATCAGATGAAAAGGAGTTCTCAACGGCTAAGATGTAACAAGGGGAGGTCTTGACGGTTAAGATGAGATCCAAGAAGGTCTCAACAGTCAAGATGAACTCAAAGGAGGTCTTGACGGCCAGGATGAACTTGAGGGAGGTCCTGACGGTCAAGATGGAATCAAAGGGAGGTCTTGACGGCCAGGATGAACTCGACGGAGGTCCTGACGGTCAAGATGGAATCAAAGGAGGGGAGTGACAGCGAGGAAAAGGGCGTGGAGGAGCGGGAGCTGTCGGATTCCGATCGAACAGAGCAAAGCGATTGGAACGTTCGGACCAGCCGAATGTGCCACCAAGATCGGGCCGTCCAACATGGATCGAATGGTCCATAAGAAATGAAGGTTAGGATCGAGTGGGGGTCTGAACAGACACAAGGGAAGTTCAAATGAGGTTCAAATGGACACGAGGAGCTCCAAATGAACATGGGGAGGTCCAAACGAAGGGGGAATTCAACCTGAATTTGGATTTCGAAATCAAGAATATTTGAAACACAAACCCGAGCTAGATTGTCTCGGGGTGGACATGTCCCAAGGGAAGGTCAAACCAAGAAGGTGGTCTGGCAAGGAGGAGGTCCGAACCACAAGGGAGGTCTGGACCATCAAATCCAAACGAAGGGAGGTCTGGACCCTCAGATCCAAACGAAGGGAGGTCTGGACCCTCAGATCCAAATGAAGGGAGGTTTGGACCCTCAGATCTAAATGAAGGGAGGAGGTCCAAAGAATAAAGAGAGGAGTGGGCCGAAGGAGAGCACAGAGCGAACAAAGTAAAGGAAGAACTCCAACAAACTCGAAAAGAAATTGAACTGATTTAGTCCTTTAAAGCTCTTTTAAAATCTCAAGTTAAGCTTTGAACTCTCATCAAAATCAAATGGTTCTTTTTATTTTGAAATTCCAAGAAGGCTCAAAGACCAGGGTGCTAAAGACCTGAGATTCAGACTTGGCCAGCAAAGAGGTGGGGATATTCCACCTTAAGGTCTTCTTCTCGCTCCTAGGTAGCTTCATCTTCTGAGTGGTGACTCCACTGCACCTTGCATGATCGGATGATCTTGCTCCTGGTAACATGCTCGGTGACGTCCAGAATTTTGATTGGCTGCTCCACATAGGTGAGGTCCTCTTGAAGATCAATGCTTTCCAACGAGGTCTGCTTTGCTAGAACTCGAAGGCACTTCTTTAGCTGTGAAACATGGAAGACATTATGTCTTTGGAACAAGGTTCTTTGGCGACTCCGATGGTATCGACTTCACCTTTCCTTTCCACAATCTTGAATGATCTGACAAATATTGGCGCAAGCTTTCCCTTGGTTTGAAATCTTCTTACTCCTCTAAGTGGAGTTAACCTAAGATACACAAAATCTCCTGTCTCGAAGGTCAAGTCCCTACGACGGTTGTCAACATAGCTCTTTTGCTAGGATTTAGCCACTCTCAAACGCTCTCTTATGAGTCTCACTTTACTTTCAGCTTCCTTGATCAACTCAGGCCCAAAGAACTGACACTCACCATCTTGATCCCAAAGGAGAGGAGTTCTACACTGTCTTCCATACAAAGCTTCAAAATGGGACATCTTCAAGCTGGCTTGGTAGCTATTGTTATAGGAGAACTTAGCATAAGGGAGGTTCTTGTCCCAACGCTTCCCATAGTCCAAGGCATAGGCTCTAAGCATGTCCTCAAGAACTTGATTCACATGCTCTGTCTGCCCATCGGTTTGAGGATGATAAGCTATGCTGAAATTGAGTCTTGTTACCAAGGCTTCATGCAAGCTCTTCCAAAATCTTGAGGTGAATTGAGAACCTTTGTCGGACACTATTCTTTTGGGTACACCATGCAAACAGACAATTCGGGCCAAGTACAGCTCTGCCAATTTGCTGCTCTAGTAGGAAGTCTTCATAGGAATAAAGTGTGCCACTTTGCTTAAACGAACAATTACAACCCAAATGGAGTCATAGCTAGGTATTTCTTGCAGTTCCTCTTCCAATGGCCTAGCTCTTTTCAGTAAAAGCATTCATTGTATTGAGTCGGGCCGGACTTAGTCTTGGGCTTAGGCTTGTTAGTTTTGATCTCATCCGAAACTTTAGCCTTGCCCTTTTTCTTGACCGATGTCTTAGCCTTCTTCTTGAAGCTTGTACTCTTTTGCACCATCATCACATGATTGTTGCTTTTCTTAATGCTGCCCTCTGTTGTCTTAAGCATCATATGCAGTTCGGTGAGATTCTTGTCTAAGCCCTTCATATGGAAGTTCAAAATGAACTGCCCATAGCTTGCAGGAAGCGAAGCAAGAATGAAATCTATAGCCAACTCTTGACTAAGTGGAAAACCAAGTTTTTCCAAGCTCTGTGTGTAACCAACCATCTTGATTACATGTGGGCTCACCGGACTACCCTCAGCTAGCCTACACCCAAACAAGTTCTTTGAGATCTCATATCTCTCAGTTCTTGCTTGTGTCTCAAACATGCCTTTGAGCGCCACGATCATATCGTAGGCCTTAATGTTCTCAAACTGCTTATGAAGGTCTGAGTTCATAACAGCAAGCATGAGACAACTAACATCAAGGGACTCATCACATGCCTTTTTATAGGAGGTTTTAAGAGTAGCAGCAGCATTCACATGTTCCATTTTATCTTGCCTAAGAACAATTCTTAGGTTGCGGACCAATTCGCAAAATTTGTTCCATTTAGTTTTTCCCTTTCAAGATCGAACGTAAAGCAAAACTGGATGTAGGTACAGCAGTTGGTGCTATAATCTACAACATAAAATATGCAAAACTAAGACGTATGTTCAACCAAAGTAACTTCTATTAAACAATTTAATAAAGATACTCCCACTAAATTCCATACCCCTCTAATGACATTTAGTGATTCAAGACCCTCAATTAGTTAATCTACTAGTGAGCTTTGGCATCACTACTAGAAGATTAGTGAAATTGGTAAGCAACCCTTTGCTAATCATATCTCTATATGACTCTTGTTGATGGGTAGCATCTCTATGCTTCAGCACCCAACCTTATGTCCCAAGGTCCATAACCGTTATGATGACTTTGTCAAGTTAAACCAATGCTATGCATGTAAGTGTCCGACACAAACCTATCTAGTCAAGGAAAGTTAATGGCACTCTGCTTTAGCAAGACCTACCATTAAAATACATGAATTTGGATGGTGCAGCTAATTGGGAGGACATCAATTTAACTTAATATTATTTGAGGGAATTTTACTTCTACCTTGTTGAAAGCATCTAAAGCAGTTGAAACATGCAAGGAAATAAAAGAACAGGAATGTGAAGGCATTCACAGAGAGCGGGGTCACAGGAGCGGCAGGACCTCCAGGATGTCCTCTTGGACCTCCCTTGGAGAGACCTCCAGGACGACATAGATCCAATCTACTATTCCGTCCATGAAAATCGCATTGGGCTAATCACATTAACCCCTTTCGATCACAACTCTGATTCGATCAACCAGATTGATCTTCGCGTGCTCCATGGATTTATGATCACTGTCTGTCTCAATGGTGGAAACCGACCGGTAGAGGCAAGTTGTGATACGACCATGAAAACACGATCACGGAATAACGATCATAAAACCATCTTGAGACCACCGCAGAAGCTAATTCGAATCTAAAACTAGACGGGATGGCTCTAATACCACTGAAGGGGATCGCAGGAAGGCTACGACAGCACAAAACAAAAATTTACCGCGTTACCAAGGAACCTCCGCTAGTAATAGATCACAAGATTACCACTAGACGTGTCGACTCGTAGTAGAAGTAGAGTCGATGTAGTGATTTGATGCACTCGTGGTCGTTCTTGCCGTGCGTCTTCTCCTCCAAGAGGTCGTCATGAGTTGCGGATCGTCCTAGTGCTGATGCTTCGCAATAAGACCTCCAAGGTATCCACACGTACGGGGCAGGTACACCACGTGCTAGAGTGCTAGTGCCGGTAGCATGGTTGAGGAAGGCGTGCTATTAGGGTTTTAGGATGATCTTGAAAAGCTTTAATTCCAATCGTCTCACCCCATGCCACCGCCCCTCAATATATAGGCATCTAACTTGTAGCCTACTAGAATTTGGATCACCATCCAAATCAAATCCCAGCCCTTTTAGTGTGTGACCCTATAGGTTCATGTGTGATTGGTTGTGATCCAGAAACCCTTTCCGACCATGAGTCATTAGCGGTATCTAGCGGCACATAACGATTCCAGGGCACACACAGAATATATCGGACAAACCTTAATGCAATATGATCTATGACCAGGTCTTTATCACTTACGAACAGCCCGTAACTCCTTACGACCAGTTGGTGATAATGTTCTCTCCATGACCACCTAGGAGGTCTTCCACGACCACTCGGAGGTCTTCTACGATCACCCTAGGAGGTCTTCCACGACCACCCAAGAGGTCTTCTAGGAGGTCCTCAAGGACCACCCAGGACATCTTCCATGACCACCCAGGAGGTCTTCTAGGAGGTCCTCCAGGACCACCTAGGAGGTCTTCCAGGACCACCCGGGAGGTCTTCTAGGAGGTCCTCCAGGACCACCAAGGAGGTCTTCCAGGACCACCCGGGAGGTCTTCTAGGAGGTCCTCCAGAACCACCCAAGAGGTCTTCCATGACCACCCCGGAGGTCTTCTAGGAGGTCCTCCAGGACCACCCAAGAGTATTTCGAGGACCACCTAGGAGGTCATCCATATGTGGAGAACAGATATCAGCCGTACGACCTATTTGTGTATTATCCCTTTGCCTCACGACATCTGGTTGAACTCTAGGTGAGATTAAGTCATCCATGGATTGTTCAATAATTTCTCAATCAAGTGTCAAATAACTTCATGTGGTCGATACTTCGACCACTAGTGGCATGGCCATGCACTTTCTTTATTCAACCACAACGAGGGGCCCAGAGACATCTGTCCTGTTATGTTAGGAGGGGCAAATCTCATGTCCGACTAGTCACATTCCTCCCCATGTTTCATAGCACACCCGAAAGCTACCTTTATAAATACCTAGTTACGGTGTAGCGTTTGGCAACCCCTAAGAGTGCTATTACATATGTAGGAAACAATACTGATCTCAGGTCTAATGATTATACATCATCATTGCTTGAGACCAACTGATGACACACGAAATCATAAGAATCTCAATAGTGTCTCAAGGTGGGTCTTTTCCAACACCATGTTCTATAACATGTGTCCATATTATTGGTTGGATATCTCCATATCTATGATTCGTGAAACATAGTCATCAACCAATACATATGCTAGTCTATTCATATGTGTCCTCATATGTTTTCGACCAGGGAACGTTTTAAGAATAATTATCGCATAAATATAGAGTTTCACAATCAAGTCACATACTTGATAATAAATATTATCGATATTATTCTGGGAACAAGATAACATATTATCTAATGTCATAAACATAATAAAATATAATCATCTCTATGATTGCCTCTAGGACATATTTCCAACACGACACTCTCGAACTGACTATACCGATATATGTAATTCTATCTTTGTAGTGCCACTAGCAACTATAAGGTAACGTATGTGCATTCTACATTTGCCGTCATATGTAGGAAATCATGAGTGCTAAGGCGAAGGATCCAGAGATTTGTCAATCTCGCAATAATTATTTTATAATTATCATTTAAATATATATTCTTACTACTTTACTACTCCTAGCGACAGGGCATGATAATCAAACAAAGTACATTAGATCTGGACGAACTCTCGGACGTTCGAGGACATCTCGCAACCTTCATCCAGGTGGAGATCATTAACTCGAATGGGGAGTTTCACTCCAGCGACACTGATTAATACATGTTCAATTATTTCACTTTGAGTTGTAATTCAATTGTAACTCTAGCGACAATACATGAGCATTTTTTTGTAATTGATATTGAGTTTAAATCAATTTGAGTTGTTCTATATCAAATCAATTGTGATTAATCTATTTTCTACTTGCTTGTTTTCAGAGGGCATGGCTAGCATTTCCTGAGGCTAGCCGAAAAACCAAAAAAAAAGGTATAGAACGGACTATCACATATGGTTTTGTGGTATAAACCGTCTGTGAATACATACTATCACGGACGTCTACAACCAACAACCATCTGTAATATGTAGGATATCATATAGGGTTCTTTTTCATAACCGTCTGTGATATGTATCCAATCACAGACGGCTACGACCAACAACCGTCTGTGATATGCCGGATATCACAGACGGCTACCACCAACAACCGTCTATGATATGTAGGATATCACAGATAGTTATTTTTACTAAACGTCTGTGATACGTATCCAATCATAGATGGCTACCACCAACAACCGTCTGTGATATGTATGATATCACAGACGGCTACCACCAACATCCATTTGTGATATGTAGGATATGATAGATGGTTATTTTTACTAATCGTCTGTGATATGTCTCATATCACAGATGGTTGGTACATATAACCATTTGTGATGTCCAATGTATCACAGACAGTTTTTGGTAGAAGCCGCATATGATAGTAGGCCTTCACAGACGGTTTCGACTAAAAACCGTATGTGTTGTGAATTATCACAGAGGGCTCAAAAACCGTTTGTGATAACCGCTTGTTATCACAGACACATAAATTCAGACAGTTCAGAAACCGTCTGTGATGACCCGTTGTGTAGTAGTGCCTCTCCATTCATCCCGGAAGCAACAAGATGTATCAGGATCTCCAAAAATAGTTTTGGTGGCCCGGTATGAAGCGAGACGTCACCGCTCATATAGCCACGTGCGATGTTTGTCAACGAGTTAAGGTGGAACACCAGCGACTAGCAGGGTTACTCCGACCTCTGAATATCCCGAGTGGAAATGGGATGACATTGGTATGGATTTCATAACAGGATTGCCAATGACCCGAAATGGGCACGACTGCATATGGGTTATCGTGGATCGCCCAACCAAGGTGGCACACTTCATTCCGGTTAGCACAACCTACAATGGAGCCAAACTTGCAGAGCTCTACAGGGATAACATCGTCCGTCTGCATGGTGTGCCAAGGATCATAACCTCATATCGATGGCCTTAGTTCACCTCCTGATCTTGGGATAGTATACATGAACTGTTGGGAATCGAGCAATTCTTTAGCACTGTATTCCACCCACAAACAGGAGGTCAAACAGAGAGGACCAATCAAATTCTGGAAGACATGTTGCGAGCATACATGCTATCCTATAGCATGAGTTGGGAGAAATGCTTAGCATTTGCCAAGTTTTCCTACAACAACAGCTTCTAGTCCAGCCTTGAAATGTCTTCGTTCGAAGCACTTTATGGAAGAAAGTGCAGGACCCCTCTAATCTAGTCCGAAGTCGGTGAGAGGCAGTTCTTTGGACAAACCATTATCCAAGAAGTGTAGGAGCAAGTTGATGCGATAAAAAGACGCTTGAAGGAAGCGCAGTCGGGACAAAAGAATTATTCCAATCATCGTCGCAGTGATATAACCCTTGAAGTAATGATTTTGTTTATCTCAAAGTATCACCGCTACAAGGTATCCGCCATTTCCTAGTCCATGGGAAACTAGCACCGCGGTACATCGGTCCATACCGAGTCATCGAAAGGAAAGGCGAGGTAGCATACCAATTGGAGTTGCCACCTCAACTTTCAGATGTGCATGATGTCTTCCACGTATCACAACTCAATAAGTGTCTTAGAACTCCAACTGAACTCACTTAGCTGGAGAGCATTGATCTCCATCCGAATCTTTCTTATCGGGAACACCCAATCCAAATTCTAGACAAAGCCGTACGACACACTCGTAGCCGTGCCATCAAGATTTTAAGAATTCTGTTGAGCAACCATACCGAAGATGAAGCTATATGAGAACAAGAAGACAGCCTTAGGGCCGAATTCCCCAACTTATTTACCGAGTCCACTGAATCTCCGGGAGGAGATTCTTTGTAAGGGGGGTAGGTCTGTAACATCCCAAAATCTATATTTTGGGAATATACAATAATAATGCATTGGAAAAAAAATCTGATCATCTTACATATGAGAATCTAAAAATCATCTTACATATGAAAATCTAACTATGTTTGATTTTTGAACCTTTAGTTAAAAACAAATAATGAAATACAAACAAACATGCACTTATAGGAAAATTTGATAAAACAAAATAAACATTGTTGAGAGAATTATTTTAAGCATAATTGCTCAAGAAAAATCTATTGAACAACTTAGCTGAATTTTTATTAAGAACAACAAAAATAGAGACATAAGAATAGAAAATTATAAGAATTTTATAGAAAGTAACAGAAGATAAAAACTTATAAAAAAATTAAATAAGGGACTAAATTATGTTATAATCGCTCACGAAAAATTTCATAAAATTTGGACTTTGTTTGACCAGTACAAAAATTTGGCAAACAAGTCAGCTTGAAAATCCAAAACCCTAACCTAAACTCCTCTCTCCCACTCGCTGACAGTGGGCACCCCTGGCAGGCATTGTCTTCCACCTTAGCTCAGCCTTGCCACCAAGACGCTCATGAGCGCGTCAAAGTCTGCCATGCTTTATTTGCACCGCCCCTGCTTTTGCTGTCAACCGCCCCCATCATCTCCTTCCTTGCCCATGCCTACCCTAGCTCGCCCATTCCTGCCCATTGTCACCTCGGCACCTCCAAGAGCATCGCCACCTTGCCCGCAGGTATTCTCCTCCCTCTCGTGGTTCACCCGCCTCTTCCATCTCTATATTACAACGCAGAGCTTCCTCTACCTCCCTTCGCCACTCTTCTCCTTCCTCCCTATCTATTTCACCAGAAAAAACCATCGAGAGCTCGTGCTCCATTCTGTCGCCACGCCGCCATTGCCATTATCGGCACTCTAGTGAAGCTTCCTCCTCACCATCTGCGTTATATCGTGTTCCAGTGCATGACGATATTTCTCCTCACTCAATTTCTCCTTCCTCCATAGGAACTGTCGAGGTGTTGCTTCTTCCCCGACTCCGACCGACAATGTCGCCTTCATCGCTATTTCCTCCTTAGTGAACCCCACATCAATTCCTCATGGCTAGAGCACATCTATGCCTCCTTCGTCACTCTCCGACTATCGGAAAGAGCTCTACCTCGCCCAAATGCCTCCGCCACTTGGAACTCCCCACCGCCACCTCGGTTCAACGTCACCAGCCTCTCCCCGTCCAACTCCAATGACCCTCTTTGTCCTGGTGAGCTCCTAGTAACCCCTAGTAGTTCATGTACTCACTAGTTAGCCACAAGCGTCAACGTTTTCATAGTTGGCATGGTAGCCTGAACACCACTACCGCTCATCTCCATCATGCCGCAGCATCGGACCACCTCAGCCCTTGCCGCTGGTACCGTTTGGTGCGCATGGGAGTAGGAAATCCATTTTGGGCTTTCCCTGGCGCCGCCGTGCGCCACCGCGCTAGCGACAAGCTCGGCAAGCTAGCACCCAAGCGTTGCTCTGTGCTGTCCGAAACAGACATGCGCTATAGCAGCACCGTTAAATAGCCAAATCACGATCTTTAGGGCAAATCTGTGTTTAATTGATTAGGTTAGTTAATGCTGAGTCACTAACGCATGGGCCCCAATGAATAGTAAATTCGATTCATTAAACGGTATGATTCATTATGATTCACTAACACGCGGGTCCCACAGTGTTAAGTGCATAGTGAATGCCTTGGTGAACCCCTACATCGTGCTCATAGACCCTCGGTCTACGCACTATTCGACGAGCCTAGTCACTTACAAACGGACCCCACCTATGAGAATAACGAAAATCAGAAGAAAATAGAAAGTACGCTTTTCGTTCTGAGGAAATACATTTCCTCTGTCTATAAAGCGTAAACCTCAATAGAACATATATGAGAATATGTTTTCTCTACTAGAAAATGTAAAATTTGGAAAATGCGCCATTGATGTCATCTTTTTATTTTTCAAGGATTTCTCTAACCGAGACAATTTGAAACTTTAATAACTTTTGTATACAAACTCTAAATTGAATGTTTTTTATTTCTAAATTCATCTAAAATCATGATCTACCAGAATATGTAAAAGTATTTGAATTTGGTTATATTTAATTTACTTGCATTATTTAATTCGTTTTTGGCTCTTTTTAAAATAGACGTCGATTGTTCGAGCGATTATTTCGACAACCAACCATCTACATATTCAGAACAACAAGAGCAAGGATCTCCTTTTATCATGTCAATCCCATTATTTTACTTAATGTACTTTGTTTTATAAAATCTATTATGCATGCGTGTATGTTTGATATGAAAATGCTATGTTTGGGAAGTCGGTAGTTGTAAATCCTATTCAATGGATATATCTCCTTGAAATATTTATTTCCTTACTATTGTAGCTATTAGGTTATGGGTTAAACAATATCTAATGTCATTTCGGAGTTTTGAGTGGGTTATGGGTTAGACAATATATAATGTCATTTGGGAGTTTTGAGTGCGATCATCGCACAACTTCTTACTAGAGCGATAGATTTTCCATAAAAACTATAAAAAGGACAATATTGAGTTTGAGATATTTATGAAAAATGTCTAGAGGGGTGTACCTCTTTTATTTTGTGTAAAAATAAAAATGCAAAACCTAGTTTTAGATGCGGGCAAATTATATTATATTCAGAGAAGAGTGGGGGTTGTACCTCACTAGTAGATAGACGGAGATTCTCGCCTGAGGTCAATTAAGGACCAGATGCTAGCATCTTCAATCTAAGACCTAACATACAACCATATGTGCCGGTATGGGACGGCCTTAGCTAACTAAGTCATTGAAAACTAGCCTTGCACGTAGGTAGGCCGTAGTAGTGTGGGCATGACTAGGTAGGCATGTCCGATTGGGCTCCATTTACCTAGGCATTGGGAACAAAGCCGTCCGACACAACAGTGAATGTCTCACCGAGACGGTGGTGTCCCTAGGTGAGGTGAGGATGAACATTCATTGGGCTAGTGCAAGGGTAGGACTAGATAATGTAAATGCTTCGACACGTGCTCTAGACTACTTACCTACGGTGGTGAGCAGTGGTATCGATTGATGCCAAACAAACTAGAGAATTCATGTACTATTGGTAAAGTTGTACACCTCTACAGAGTGTAAATCTATTTAAATAGCCATGCTCGCAGTCATGAGTGTGCTTAGTGTTGACGATATGTGTTTAGTTTTGATTTTCAAAAACTATTTTATTGGAAAAACATGGGCAATGACTTGTGGGTTTTTATTTGAGTTAATGTCATGTTATGGCTGAATGTGAAATGTTGCTCACAGCCAAGGAGGGTTGCGAGTTTTTAAAATGATATGTTTCTCGCAGCTGAGGAGGGTTGCGAGTTGTTGTTATTATTATTCTGTTATTTACTTACTGTCCTGTACTTATTTAACTGCTACTTTAAACTTCCGTTGCAAATTACTACATATTAATATTGCAAATAAAAATGGCTTTAAGCAAAATAACTTGTAGAGTAGAGCCTCATCCTTTGATAGCCTTGCATTTATATAAACTTTGCGATACACACAAGTCTTGATGAGTTTGCATTGTACTCAATCTTGCTCATATTGTTGATCTGAGTTTATAGATGAGCAGATGTCTGACGATGCGTTCTTCACAACCAGAACCAGAGGGTTTGGTGACGGGTCTATCTAGGCCTTGTTTCTTATCGGTTGCCTGAGGGTCAGATGGGTATGCTTTTGGAATTATCTACTTTTGTTACTTCTTCCACTGCTACATTTACTCTGTTGATACCTAATTTTATTTGGCTCGTCAGCCGTGGATGTAATAACTGTAACCGCTTAAGTTCAGTACCACTTTGTTTTATTTTGTATATGTGAATGTATGGATATGAATGCCAAATGTTGTGAATGTGTGTACTTGACACTGATCATGGGACTAATACGGTACACACATAGGATCTTCCGGTATTCCACGCCCGAGTGTCTCACATTATTGATCCTGCGGCGATGACTCGCGGCGATAGATTGAGATCTCCTTCGAGATCACCTACCTTCCCCAGCAAAAGTACCTGGCGATGGAACCGTCCAATGCGGAATCAGATTTGGTAGCAACGGAGGCCCTAATGAGAGTTCCAGCAACAACGGTGACCATCAGCTGGTGGTGCAGCAGGTGATGGAGACAGGGGGATCTATTGTATACCCCATGTTGACGCACACAAACTACGACGACTGGGCCCTCCTGATGAGGGTCAACCTGGAGGCATAGGGACTATGGGATGCGATCGAACCCGGGAATGCTGCATACTAGGACGATATGATGGCATTGTCTGCCATCCTCCGGGTTGTACCGTCGAAGATGCTAGCAACGTTGGCCATGAAGGACACTGCCAAGGAGGCGTGGGACACCATGAAGACGATACGCATTAGTGTCGAGTTCATGTGGGAGGCCAAGGCGCAGACGTTGTGCAAGGAGTTTGAGTCTATAAAGTTCAATGAGAACGAGTCCATGGAGGACTTTGCGATGCGACTCATGGGCCTCGTCAACAACTTGCAGATTATGTGCGACACACTTGAAGATGAGAAGGTGGTCAAGAAATTTCATCATATCGTTCTGCCCAGGTACTTGTAGGTGGCAATATCGATCGATACGTTGCTCGATCCGAAGACGCTATCTATCGAGGAGCTCACCGAGCGGCTCAAGTCCGTGGAGGAACGGTACGAGAACGATGACATCGATGACTCGAGAGGTCGTCTGCTCCTTATTGAAGAGGAGTGGCTCGCATGCATGAAGAGAAGAGAGCAAGGCAAAGCTTCCTCTGGCGGTGAGAAGAAAAGCAGTAGTGGCGGTGACAACCATCGCTACGACAAACAAGGTACCCGTGGTCACAGTAACGGAGGCCGCGACGGCAAAGAGGGTAGTAGATCCAAGGGTGTGCGCCATAAGGCTAAGGTTAGGTGTTTTAACTGCGGCATCCTCGGGCAATACTCCAAGGAGTGCTGTAAGCCACGGTGCGAGCGCTAGCAGGTGGAGAACCTGGCACAGGCACAAGATGAGCAGTCGGCGTTCTTCCTTGGTGCAAGCCTGATCACGTGGGCATCCCAGAAGTAGAAGATCACCCTAACCCTGAATCTGACTGCACATGTGTGCCTACTAGTGAAGGTGAATGATGTGGCATGGTTGTGGCATGCATGCTACGGTCACCTCAATTTCCGTGTGTTACAGGACATGGGCCTCAAGGAGATGGTAGAAGCCATTCCACTCATCGAGCTTGTGGAGCAGTTCTGTGATGGCTGCACACTTGGCAAGTAGCACCGTACACCATTCCCCTAGGACACATCGTACCATGCTAAGCGTGGACTAGAGCTAGTGCATGGCTGCCTCTGCGGCCCGATCACTCCAACCACACTGAGCTGTACTCGCTATTTTATGTTGATCGTGGATGATCACAGCAGGTACATGTGGCTAGAGGTGCTCAAATCCATGTTCAAGGCATTCATGTTCTTCAAGAAGATCAAGGCAGTGGTTGAGAACAAGCTCGATGTGAAGCTCAAGACGTTTCGCTCTGATCACGATGAGGAGTTCAACTCCATTGAGTTCAATGACTACTGCGACGAGCTAGGGATTAAGCGATACACCACTACACCCTATTCATCGCAGTAGAACAAGGTCATCGAACGGCGCAATCAAACAGTCGTGGTGATGGCACGTAGCAGGCTGAAAAGCAAGTGTGTGTCGGGTGAGTTCTAGGGTGAGGCAGTGAAGACCGTCGTGCACATCCTCAACCGTTTGATGACACGGAGTCTCAATGACAAAACACCGTATGAGGTGTGGTACAGGAGGAGGCCCAAGGTGCACTATTTCTGCACGTTCGGATGTGTGGTGCACGTGAAGAAACTCGGCCCCAACATAATGAAGTTCTCAAACAGATTGACTCCGATGGCTTCTTGGCTATTAGGGGGGGTCCAAGGCCTACTGCATCTATGACCTGAAGACAAAGTAGCTGCATATCACATGAGATATCGTGTTCGAGGAGGAGAAGAAGTGGGACTGGGAAGTGGCTTGCATTGATCCTATTTCTGGCGGCATCGATACGTTCACCGTGGAGTACACCACTAACCATGTATCAGGTGGCATGCTAGTGGATGACGTCACCTCGGAGCCGGCGACTATGTTCGGTTCAGTGGCACCACATGTGGCGAAACCTTGTACGCCTTCGACTCCAACTGCAGCTGCACCGAGCGGTGTCCAATGGACTATACCACCCACCGTCACATCGCTCCACACGGACGGTGCACCATAGCAATACCGAACGATGTCGAATGTCTATGACACAATGTCCATCCATGACATCGAGTACAACGGGCTCTGTCCGCTGGCTACTAAGGAGCCCGTTAGCATTGATCAGACGTTGAAGGAGACATGTTGGAAGCGAGCCATGGAGGAGAAGATCTGGTCAATTCGCGGCAACAGATCCATCGGGCTCAAGTGGGTGTTCAAGGTTAAAAAGGACCCCAAAGTTAATTTCATGATGCACAAAGCTCGTTTGGTATCTAAGGGATGCACTAAGCGATAGGGAGTGGACTTCGACGAAGTTTTTGTAGGCTCACGGGTAGGCTACGATAGCAACAAACAAATTTTTTTTACCACGCAATCCAGGAAGCCAAGCAAGTAGATGATCATAGATTGTTACCACCAGACGGGCAGAGAAGCGGAAGAAGGGTTGGAGCAGCCTGGTCCAACGTAGAGCGCGTCGATGTAGTGGTCGTAGTTGATCGTCCAGCATCGAGCAAGTCGATGCAGTGGTCGTAGTCGATCGTCCAGCGTCCTCATGAGTCGATCGTCTCCTCCAGCAACGTCTGCAGTTCCTTGTGAAGATCGCTGATTGTCCTCAAGCGCAACAGTCACAGTAGCGCCTCTATAGTATCCACACATCTAGGGGAGGAACAACCATACGTCGGTGTACTAGCACCAAGTTGCACAGCAGAGCTCTCAGGAAGATGGCGGCTAGGGTTTCTATGGTCTAAAAACTTGTGTCACCCAACGGCCTCATGCATCTCTTTACATAGTGCTCGTGACGGATCCTATCCGAACACATTTGATGAATCGTATCCGTACTGCTTTGTTCCAACCCGTTAAGTGTGTGACCCTATAGGTTCATACGTAATCGGTTGTGACTCGGAAACCCTTTCCGACAACGAGTCGTAGCTATTCCTAGTAGAACATAGCGATTCCCGAATACACATAAATTATATCGGACGAACCTTGATGCAATATGATCTACGACCAGGTCCTCATCACTTACGACCAGGTCTTATCTCCATATCCATGATCCATGAAACATAGTCATCAACCAATACATATGCTAGTCTATTCATATGTGTCCTCATATGTTTCCGACCAGGGATTGTATAAGAATAATTATCGCAGAAATATAGAGTTTCACAATCAAGTCACATACTTGATAATAAATATTAACAATATTATTCTAGGAACAAGATATCATATTATCCAATATTATGAACATAATGAAATATAATCATCTCTATGATTGCCTCTAGGGCATATTTCCAACAGTTTTGCCCTGGTGGCGAGGATGGAGACCGTGCGGCTGTTGATCGGCTTGGCAACGCATGGAGGCTAGGAAGTTCACCATATGGACATCAAATCGTTGTTCCTAAATGGTGACCTTGCCGAGGAGGTGTTTATATAGCAACCTCTCAGTTTCATCGATGGCAAGCACGAGCAGATGGTAATTAAGCTACACAAGGCATTGTATGGTTCAGTGGCGGTAGCCATGGCTTCAACTAAAGTTAAAAAATCACTAGTGTCTATTGGTTTTGAGCGTAGCCTCATGGAGCACATGGTGTATCAAGGAAAAGGGTGAGTCGTTTACGCTGAGTCGGGTCTATGTAGACGACTTGATCATCAATCGGATCATGCATCGGCGACATCATCAATTTCAAGTCCCAGATGTAGAGAATGTTCAGCATGAATGACCTTAGCCTCCTAAGCTATTACTTGGGGATCGAGGTGAAGCAAGCTACCGGCATGATCACACTGCGCCAGAGAAGCTATGCGAGCAAGATTCTAGAGGCGTCGGGCATGGTTGGGTGCAATCCGTACCTAACCCCTATGGAGAACCAGATGAAGCTGATGAAGTAGGATGGCAGCGCTACGGTTGATGCCACCAAGTACCGCAGCATTGTCGGCAGCTTGCGCTACCTAGTGAACACGAGGCTGGACATCACCTATGTGCTGGGCATCGTGAGTAGGTACATGGAGACACCCACTTCCTAGCACATGGTTGCCATGAAGCACATCTTGAGGTACGTAAGTGGCACAGTTGGCTTTGGATGTTGTTACAAGAAGCACGACGAGGTAGAGCCCAGGCTGGTGGGTTTCAATAACAGTGACTTAGCCAGCGATGTGGACGACCGCAAGAGCATGACGAGGATGGCCTTCTTCCTTGGTGCAAGCCTAATCACGTGGGCGTCACAGAAGCATAAGATTGTCACACTTTCATCCTGTGTGGTAGAGTATATTGTAGTGGCGACGGCAGCATGCCAAGGCGTCTGGTTGAGCCAGCTGTTAGGAGATTTGAAGGGGCAAGAACCGAAGAAGATCAAGTTGTAGGTGGACAATAAATTAGCGATTGTGTTGTGCAAGAACCCTGTCCATCATGATCGAAGTAACCACATCGACACTAGATTTCATTTTATTCGAGAATGTGTCAAAGATGCCAAGGTAGATGTGGAGCATGTCAACATTGAAGTGCAGCTTGCTGACATACTGACGAAGGCGCTCGGTTGCGTGAAGTTCATCGAGCTGTGGCAGAAGCTAGGGGTCAAGGAGGTGAAGTCAAGGCAACAAGATTAAGGGGGGTGATTGTTAGAAATTAATGCGTTAGTGGTGTGTATTAGTTAATAGAGTAATTAACTAGTGCATGTAGTGGAACTAGTGGCCAACTAAAATGTGTTAGTGGGGAGGTTACATGTCATACTATAGCTATAAAAAGCATTGTAACCACAGTTTGTTTCAACACAAGAAAAGCAAGAGAAAAGGCACTAGTTGTGTTGTGCTCAAAAGACTATGTTTCTGTTATTCTTCGGGGTGTGTCATGTGAAAGTGAGTTTGAGTTGTATCCACTATGTTTGCGTGAGTTTTCTTAGTGTGCCTTCACTGAGCCATCTTTCCCTTCCAACATCTCCAAAAGCACGTTACATGGAAATACTTGTTTCAACCGCTACCAGGATCCAGATTTTCCGAAATGGCCAAAAACCGTCAATACTTGTAATACATGATTTCATCACTAAAGTTTCGGTATTGAAATATTCTATTACAAGCATTGAAATCACTTAAATAAGTTCTCAAATCATTCAAATAAGGACGAAAGATAATGAAATATTGATATTGAGTTGAATACCTTCATAAGTAATCCAGATAAAGTCTTTGGTTACTACATATCCAAGAAATCGGTCCCTAATAAGAGAAAAACGGTAAAGAACTAGCTATGTATGGTGACCAAGGGATAAGATAGTAGCCCACTTTTTTGCATTAACTCCTTTAATTATTCCAATTTGACCAACCCTTTCTACTTTCTAGTGAGATCGAAATTCTTTATTAATCTACAACCTGCACCAACTAGGCCTTATATAAACATGACAGAAATTTGATTTTTCATTCTCCTATTTTAAGAGAAGTTACTAGTAGATACACTAGCCATAAACTAGTGCACCCCAAAGAGCTACAAGTTTTGAATATTACGGATGGAACTTTATATCTTTAGTACATATGTACCATGAACTTCCAAATACAACACATCTAAAAGTTTCGACATGTGTACATTGAAGTTTTAACTCATAATTTCTTATTCCAGTTTTTAAAATTTTGTATGTCATCCATGTGTTTGATTTCAATATAAATTTGTACATATGACTTCAAACATGTTAAGAAAGAATAGGATGGGAGGAGGTATTCCCATACTAAGAAGTAACATCGATTAATGGCCTCGGTCACATGATGCTTAAGGAGAGGAACAATAGAATGATGAGTACACATGATCTGCTTCACGTGATGGGTGGTGTTTCCAAAATTTAGGAGAACATAGTAATTAATATGCAGCTACAATAGACATTTGAGACAGCTGGTTACATATGTTTTAATTAAAACAAAATCGCACACTTGTATGGTAGACATAATTGATGTACATATGTTAGAATTTGCAAAGTATTTTTAAATTCACTATTTGTTTGGTAGACATAATTAATGTCGTGGCGGTGATAATATTATTCTTATGTCAACTAGTTATGTTAAGTCGAAATGGCTAACACATTGTTGTAAGAGTCGTAATAACCTAACACCTTGTTGGTGATTGCGAAAAAGTTGCAAGATATTCAATAAAATACACTATCGAAAGATAACGATGAAACAATCTAGTTTTTGTTTATTCTGTTTGGGCGTTTATATCACCAATAATATATTTCTATTGTCACGCAATTAACTTGACCATCCTTGTTTTAGGAAATTGATCTATTGTAGAATTTTTGTAATACCTATGGGCCTATATTATTGTCGAGATTTGGAGCGTTGTTAGGCATTCATAGTGCGACTGCTTGTTGTTGGCATAATCATTATTATTCGCCATTTTCTCTGTTATGTGTTATAGTATTACCGTACTTGAGAGTTTTTTTCTTCAATATCCACAAGATGGTGCTATAAATATGGCCACATCAATTTGGCTAATTCATACTTGACTATCACGACAAGAACGGTAAGTATATGTTCTAGCAAGCTAGTTCACTACCAGAATCGCCTATTTTCCCGAGTGCCTAAAATTTTCTCGAGTGTTTTGAATAGAACACTCGGTAACTTACCAAGTGCCTTATTAAACACTCGGGGAAGGAAAAAAACACTCGGGAAATAAAAATTCCCTGAGTGTCCAATCGGACACTCGGGAAACGTTGACGGGAGCAGGCGATATCAACGGGGACAGCTAATTTCCCAAGTGTCGGATCGTTACAAGCACTCGGGAGCGAAAAAAAAAGTCGCGCCATTCCCCCCCCCCTCCCGCGCGCCCGTTTTTTCCTCCCCAACCCCGTTTTTCCCCACTGCTATCCACTACGTCTCGTCCCCAATCCCCCGGCCACGCGCTCGCTGCTCCCCTCTCCTCCCCCACGATCGGCGCCGTCCTCCGCCGCCTCCGCCCCCTTGACCGCCTCCGCCGCCGTCTCCCCCCTCCTCCACCGCCTCCGCCGCCGCCTCCTCGTCTGCTGCCGCCTCCTCTCTGCCCCGCCCTCGTCTCCTCCCCACGTCCGTGGCCGCGCCGCCTCCCCTCGTCTCCTCCCCACCTCCGCCGCCAGCCGCCTCCCCCCACCTCCGCGACCAGCGCCGCCTCCCCCACCTCTGCGACCAGCGCCGCCTCCCTGTCCTCCTCGCCACCGCGCCTCCTCCACCTCCTCTCTCGATCCGGACCCCGCCCCCCCCGCCCCGCCTCCGCCTCCATCTCGGCCGCGCCTTTGCTTCCGCCCTTGCCCAACATCGACGTCTGCCCTCTTCCGCTGTCAGATCTGCATCGTTAAATGACTGCCGCCTCACGTGCAAGCAATGGCCAACCTCCTCCGCAGTCTGCAAGGCACCTCTCCTGTGACAAGTCCAGTTCTATAATGTACTGCATTATACACATTGACGTTGGAATGGTGCCAGATATCAAATTAGCATGAGGTTTTTCCAAATATTTTGCCTTTTATCCTTCCATTTTCATGACTATTGTAATGCAAAATTTGGAAAATTGATCTTTGAATTGTAATAAGTTCACAAATATGAGACATCTGGTTGCACATAATCTGACAAGTCATTGAATGGTTCCTCCAAATTAGCTAATGTATCATATTGATAGTTTGCAAAAGGAAGAAGTCAGTACCATCTCTTTCAAAACTCAAGCATATTAATTAGATCTACTAGTATTTGTTCGATAATCAATAATCCTTGAAAATTTTCAGCTAAAAATCGACCAATAATCATGCATTGCAAATGCATATGTCAAGTCAATCTGTTACTGTTTAGACCATCCGTATTATAATGAAAGTATGTTACATTCCGCCGATCATTTGTGCAGTAGGAGGCGGGACATCTCTTTGAGCGTGAATGAAATTCATAGTATCGGTTTCCCCTGTTAATGTAGATATAAATATAAACCGCATACCACATGCACTAATTCCATCTCGGTACAAACTCTTAATTATATGTAGTGTACTTGGATGTGTGGTACACAAATCAACGTCTTGCACAAATACTATTGGAACTTCTTTGGTCGCACATCAATTGTTGTTGTTATCTAGAGCCCGGACTCTCCTCTTGCAATCGGATTAAGTTGATGTTTTAATTATTCATATTAAATTGTTTTAACTTCATAAATTTCTGATTAAGCTTTATTAATTAAAGAAAAAATGGTGAAACTTTTGGGGACCTAAACTAGACAAAAATATTTTTGAAAGCTCGAAAATTAGGATGTTACATTTATACTATGGTCGCTCTCTTTTTCTATTTTATATGGAATTATGTAGTCTTTTTCTCCTTGGATCATGAGCGTGGAGGCTTGTATGGGATACTCGATTTTCTATTGTATATGGAATTATGTAGTCTCTTTCTCCTTGGATCATTAACGTGGAGGCTTGTATGGGATACTCGATTGTATAGAGGTCTATGAGTCAAATTAGAAAAAACCCGACTTTTGCCTATGATTAACAAATCCCACCGTGGGTGGACAACTACATCATGGATACAGCTTGGTCATCGACGCCGCTGATGCCTAGCTATTTGCTTCCTAACAAGAGACATACATATAAAATATTTCATCGTCTTTTGCTTATCGGTGTCGATTCCTTCCTTGTCATGGATTTTTCCTTCCTTTGTGGGTTGGTATTGTGTTTGGACTTCTCTTATTGCATAATAAGGATTTATTATGTCAAACATGAACACAATTGAATCGCAACCGTGAGATATGAATGAGCGGTTTATAATTGATTGGTCGATTGAATATATGGCTTAGATATTTCTATTCTATGAACTGAAAGCGGTTTATAATTGATTGGTCGATTCAATATATGGACTTCTCTTATTGCATAATAAGGATTTATTTGCATATGAACTATCCATATTCATGGAAATTACATTGGTAACAAAAAGTTGGTTGCAAACTTATATTTTCTTAATTATGTATCAGAACTTGTTTAATGAACTTGTCTTGCATGCTTCTACAGCCCATGGATATATTTACCATTTGTTGGCATGTTGCCATGACATTTAAGTTGCTATCCTCTATGGATATTGTTGCTTACTTTGTTTTCAATACAGTCCCTAGTCAGTACATACTACAATTTGCTTGATTGTTTTCTGGTACTTGCCTACAATGTTGCCGCCGCCTCCTCATCAGCCGCCATCACCATAGATCTCAATTCACTTGGCGCTTCCCTCGATTGCCTCCTCCACCGACACACAACAATGCAGCCATCTTCCCCACCGCTCCTCGGCCCCTTAGCTCCAAGAAGTACTGTAAGGTAGTGGATAAGTGGATTGATATGCTATCATTACAATGCTACATTAACGTGTTAATAAATAATGGTATTTATATATATTGAAAGAAAGTGTTTTTATGTCTGTTGATCATGTATATTGTCTTCATGTCAATCTGCTTTTAGTGTACATATATAGGACATGCATCCTAGGGTAGCTTCTAGCTAGCTCAGTAGTTGTAATTTTTGTTTTGCATTATGTTTTGCATTAAAATATGTGTTATGTTTTGCACACTAGGATGGCTAAGGATCGTAGTTGGATGTACACTAGGCGTAAAGCGATGGGTGACTGTAGCCAAGAATGGATGGAAAAGTTGACAGATTTTGTGGATCGAGCATTTGCTAGGAGTAATGGACGGGGTGTGTTGTGCCCTTGTTCTCGTTGTTCAACACATGGCCACAAATGAGGGCAACAATGATCGCACACTTGTGCAAGTACGGATTTAGGGCGGGCTATACCGCAGGGTCTATCACGGCGAGTCACAACGTAGCAGATCAAATGTGCTAAGGGAAGAAACGGATGATGGCGGCCACAATGAGAGTAGAATAGAAGACATGCTAGATGATGTGCTTCATGCATATGGGCCACCTGCTGAGGAAGAACCGGAGCCTGCAACAAGGGCTTTCTTTGATATGTTGTCCGCAGCGAGTCAACCACTTCATGGGCAAACACAGGTGTCCCAACTAGATGCCATCACACGACTACTTGTTTGTCAAGTCTCGATTCGGACAAGCATTGCTTGCTTTGATGCATTCTTAAGCGTGTTTAGCACCCTTCTCCTAGATAGTCACAAACTGCCCACTAACTTGTATGAGGCCAAGAAATTGATAGGCGCACTAAATATGCCATATGAGAAGATAGATGTTTGTCCAAATCATTGCATGCTATTTAGGAATGAGAATGTGGACAAAGATCACTGTGATAAGTGTGGTGAGTCCAGGTTTGTTGAGGTTGACTCCGGTGATGGTTAGAAGAGGCAGCTTCCTATTGGTAGAAAAATACTTCGCTATCTACCATTTGTGCCACGAATCCAATGGTTATACATGTCTGAGGTTTCTGACAAACAAATGGTATGGCACAAGTATGGTCGTCGGTACCATAATGACAAGATGGTCCACCCATCTGATGGTGAAGCATGGAAGCAATTTGACCGAGACTATGTAGAGTTTGCCGCGGAGCCTCGGAACGTTCGAATTGCAATTGCAACTGATGGGTTTAACCCATTTGGTATGGGGGCTGCGCCATACAACTGTTGGCTTGTGTTTGTCATTCCCCTTAACCTCCCACCCGGCGTTTGCATGTAGAAGCAGTACATATTCCTTTCCTTGATAATCCACAGTCACGAATACCTGTGGAAGAATATGAGTGTATTCATGGAGCCGATGGTGGATGAATTATTACATGCTTGGGAACAAGGCATAGTGACATATGATTGGGCATTGAAACAGAACTTCACCATGCGGTCGCGCATCACACATCCATGCATGACTTCGTCGCAGGGATATTCTACTGGTGGTCTGTACATGGGAAGATGCCATGCCCAATCAGAGGGGAGACGTTATGCGTGGTCATTGGCTAAAGCATGGTCGCAAGCACTCCTTCTTCGATTGTCATCGTCAATTCCTTCCAATTGACCACGAATTCAGAAGTGACACAACTGGATTTAGGGCCAATATTGCTGTCCGCAGTGGACCACCACGTCGTCTGGTAGGTGAGGAGGTTCGTGCACGGCTAGATGCTTTGAAGCCTCTTGATGATGGTGATGGGTTCGAGAAATATGGCGAGGAGCACAATTGGACTCACATTCCAAGTTTGTGGCGGCTGCCATACTTCCATATGCTCATTCTTCCCCATAACATAGATGTAATGCATAATGAGAAGAATGTTGCAGAGGCCATATTTAGCACATTCTTTGACATTCCAGACAAGACGAAGGACAATGTGAAGGCTCGCCTTGATCGGAGGAGCTTTGCAACAGGCCTCTCTCGAATATGATCCATAAACCACTCTTGGCAAGTGGGAGAAGCCAAGAGCTAGTTATTGCCTAACTAGGGTTTAGAGGAAGGAGATTTTGGAATGGTTTCAGACCCTAAAGTTTCATGATGGGTATGCAGCAAATCTAAGGAGAGGAGTGAATTTAGCTACTATGCGCATCAATGGCCTAAAGAGCCATGACTACCACATATTCATGGAACGCCTTTTGCTCGTGATGATCCGTGGCTACGTCCCGAGTGTGTTTGGCAAGTGATGGCAGAGTTGAGCTTCTTTTATCGATAGCTATGTGCGAAAGAGATAGATCCCATGGTAATGTCAACTATGGGCGTGAAGTACTGTGTTGCTTTGCAAGTTGGATAAGATCTTTCCACCGCTTCTTCAATCCAATGCAACATTTGATTCTCCATCTTCGCTATGAAGCTAGGATAGGGGACGATGCAAAACCGGTGGATGTATCCAATTGAGAGGAACAAAAGGAACTACGAGGCAAAGCAAAAATCGATCGCGTGTTGAAGCATCCATAGCGAGGCGTACATAATTGAGGAAATTTCCATTTCACATCAATATACTTTGCTAACAATGTTAGCATGGTGCACAATCAAACCTCACGATACAATATTGGCATCCTCAAAATAATTGCCAACTTAGCCTCTTCACCTAAGAGGTGACACTTCAAGCGTGGTACTCCCAAAGTTTTATCGCGGGATGAGTGGTTGACTTGTGATGTTGTATGTCTTTACCAACCTCTCCGGTGGATGATTACATTAGGTATGCAACAATTATTTTTCCCAATAATTGATGCATGAGTGTTTTAATCTACTTGTCTTGTTGCCTATAGGGAATTTGTTAGGAGCGAGTGGAAGCAACGCCGAGACCCATCCGAAAAACAAGTTGAGACCCTTCTTAGGAAGGGTGCTTGGAATTGTAAACCTAATTTCCGACTTGGTTCTATCGAAACTAACTCTATTAGCTAACCCCTTGCACATAATATTTACTAAGTAAAGAGTAACTAATACATGAAACCCATTCGATTTATCTTTGTAGAGTTTGAAGGACAAGTCTATGAGCGACAAATTGAGGCAAGTTGCTCAAGGATGCCACACTCGGGTGTTGTCCTATACTACCTACGATGTGAGTGGGTACCGCTTCGAACATCGACACATAAGAGGGAACGACCTAATGCAACAACAATTAATAGTGGATGGGTGACTATAGGACAAGATGGGAGCAATACACCTGTTGAATACTATGGAGTAATTGAAGAAATAATTGAACTATATTTCCATGGTAGCAAACCTCTTAAACTTATGTTATTCAAATATCATTGGTTCCATCCGTTTAGGGGAGTCAGATGGGATACATCACTTGGGGCTGGTTGAAGTTGCACATCAATCAATCCTACCAGGCAATGACCCATTTATTGTGGCTCAGCAAGCCACCCAAGTATACTACATCCCATACCCATGCAAAACTATGAGTAGTCTAGTGGATTGGTGGGTAGTACATAAGGTGCAACCATATGGTAAACTACCTACCCCTAGTGAGCGAGGACTACAACATGGAGACCAACAATGGTGTTGACCTATTCTTTCAAGAAGATGGGCTACCAGGGACTTTTCAAATAATAATTGGGGAAGAGGACGATCACATGGATGATATTCAAATCGATGCCGATGAGGTTGTAAACCAAGGGGACTTGGAACTACTTAATTGCTTAGGCATTGTGGCACCGAAGGGGATGAGGTTGAGTCAACACCTCATGATAGTGACGATGACTTTTAGAGGGCCATTTGCGGAGGATCCCATTGTAGAGCGACTACTTCTAAGCATGGTCTTGTACGTCTTCCATCTATTTCTTTGCATGTTTTTAATTTTTTGTATGACCTTACTTGATTACGTTATATTACATTTTTCTATGAGCTTACTTGATTACGCTATATTACGTCTTTCTATGAGCTTACTTCATTACGCTATATTAATTGATTTAATTAATTTCATTTCATTTCAGGACACCAAAAAATGAGTGGCGTCGAAGAGGCAGCATACTCTAGTCGAGGCAGACACTTGTTTTCCACTCGAGGAGGCAGAGGGGTAGCCGCGGCCACTCGAGGAGGTAGAGGGGCTGCCGCGGCCACTCGAGGAGGCAGAGGGGCAGCCGCGGCCCCTCTAGGAGGCAGAGGGGCAGCCGCGGCCGCTCCAGGAGGTAGAGGGGCAGCTGCGGCCACTCGAGGAGGCAGAGGGGCAGCCACGGCCCCTTGAGGAGGTAGAGGGGCAGCCGTGGCCCCTCGAGGGGGCAGCGGGGGGTCTACCTCTAGTAGATCAGGCTCCTGTACCCCGCAGCCCTCGTGTGCTAATGATGTGGAGGATGAGCACCGTGAGGCGGAGGGTGAGGAGGAAGAGCACCCTGAGGCAGAGGGTGAGGAGGATGAGCACCATGAGGCACAAGAATTTTGGTTGCGAGGACCATGAACAGACACTGCCTTACGACCAACCCGAGAGGAGGAGAAGATCATCATTCTGTTGGCGACACGTAAATGTAACTTTTACACTTTCACTAATTTAGCCCACTTACTTGCATACCTCAAAAAACTAATATGCGAGGCAATGGCGAGAAGAAGGCGGGGTGAGAAATGTAGTCTTCCAATGGCATAATTGGCATGTTGATTCGATGGCACTTCCTGGCTTGGTCATCTCTGAGAGGAAGGCGGAGCTGCATGGACATGGTGCCACTACAAGGCAGCCAAGATACCGCCAACGTTGAAGGAGAGGTTCCATTTGATAACTGTTTGCGATGGGTGGAGGAAAGTTTTGGGTAAGTGATTGAATATTCAAATCTGCTTCTATGTGTTCCTATGCATGTTAGGGTTGATTTGGTCACAACTCTCGAGTCTCAATTTAGTTACTATACTAACTTACCACACAAGTAATTAAGGGTTTGTTAACTACAAACAAGAAGAATTTAGGTGAGGAATTGTTCCTCAAGAGCAAATAGTTCATGTTTTATATTAAAATGATTACGCAGCGACTTACTAACCATAGGATTAACTGCTCCCTCTAGAAGTACATTAAACTTAGTTGGGAGATTTTGTCAAAGATAGCTAGGTAGTGATAGAATCTCGCAAGAAATTTCCTTTTCCGTATTGTCCCCGTTCACAAGAAATGCTAGCCGGCCAAGACTAATATAAGTACTAACCAACTAATGACTGATTAACTGCTCAGGTTAAAAAACTCAAATAAAGTAAATAATTTGAGAAAAGAAAATATTGTGCTGCTAGCTCTGTGTCACCGAACCATCAGCATGGTTCATGGTAAAATATAGTAGGTTAACTGTAACCCTTAATTATGATAATTGGTAAAAATAATTCTTTTTGCACATAAAACGAGTGGTGTTTTTATCCTTTTGGAAAAGAAAATTGCATAGATCATAATCCACTTGATCGCTTTAAGTTCATGCGATTTTACTTGTAAAAAAGTTACCCATACACGCACAATCGATCCTTGATTCAATGTAACCACACGGACAAAAACCATAAATTTTTCTCTCATTTTTCACTATCAATCGATAGATTTTCAACACGCACGTGCATGTACATATAGACATGCAAAGAATATGGGTTTTCAGATGTACCTGTGTTGCACTACAGTTGACCTGGTTTGGTCAGCGATGACAAAATACAATAATAAATCAAATGTAGATATATTCGAACCTCACAGTTACATGATTTGATTGATCAAAATCACCCATTCAACAATGGATTCAGTTGCTAAGAAGCATGAGCTAGCTAGCCAATCTTACATGCATGTCCACAAATTCACACTAGCCAATCTTTAATTAGTTGTGGTCTTTAATTAGTTGTGGTCTATAGGACTGCATTAGTGTCTGCTTAATTTGTTTGTTTTCACTCAATTGGTATGCACAAAGGCTAATCTGTTGGGAGGGTAGAAAGATAAACTTTTAAAGATAAACTGGATATTGTTTTATCATCAGATCATCTTCACTATAGATCTGTTGGGAGGGCAGAAAGATAAACTGTTCAAGTATAATATACTTTGGCATGTAGTGAACTTAGGCTTTACAAAGTATCAAAATAAAGAGTGTTTGACCCAAAAACTAGATACATCAATATTGGATCAGGATCTTTTGGATGTTTAGTAGCCAAGTAATAAATGTCAACTAACTTAATCATCTTATTCTTTATCAATTCCTTTTCGCTTTCATCAACTAACTTAATCATCTTATTCTTTATCAATTCTTTATTCTTGGATTGTAGTGGTGGTTTAGATGGGCTAAGGGACAGGAAGTTGATTCTAGGAGAGTGCTACGTAATTGTGTTAAGAAGCTGATCCCATAGATGATCTACGAAGCACGCATCCAAGCGGGGATCTGTTACCACACACAAGTCCTTGGACAGCAAATTCGTAGGGCCGAGGCTTGCCAAACGCATATCACTTTGGAGGAGTACATGCAGGTAACCAACTGTACAAACGATGTCCTTGATTACAATCAATTATAGTTTATTCATATTTAACACTTGGTTAATTTAGGCAATACCATGGTGGGCCCTTAAGTGTGAAGATGCATGGTAGCAGATTGCCCAAGAGAGGTGGTGCAACGAGCGATGGTTAGAGGACTCTCGTCTTTGCTAGGGAGTGGAGATTGTTGATGGACGGGCAGCACATCGTCGAGCGCTCCTCCATGGCTCGTTACAAGAAGAACTCCGTAGGTCAACATGTTCATATTGATTGTATGTTGCGGATACATATTTATTGACCGCCGTGGTTTTTTGGGTGCGAGAAAAGAAGAATCGAGGCTGTCTCCGATATAGAGGCATATGTAGAAGCTAGGAGGGTGATCAGAGGGCACCTTGTGCGAACAAAGACGCAATAGAGAACTTGGTACGATTTCGATAATTTTGTCCTCGATGATTTTCGCTCTCGATGATTTTATCCAACAGCTTCATATCTTGACGCAAGCTAAGGAGATTCATGGCCCGGACTATGACGTCATGAATTCACCACTAGAAGCGGCTAACGTGTACAAAAAATTCGAAAGGGAAGAAACATGGTCGTTTCTTCATGGGTGCCACTACATTAGCACACCGACAACCCTCTTGGAGGTCCGATCCACGAGTCTTTGCATCAACGGATGAAGTACACCTTCAAAGTCGACATGACCATCACATGGGATTGAGTCTCAGGTTTCTAAGCTTCAGGCGCAGCTGCGACAGGAAATTGAGGCTAGGCAGCGGTTGGAGCAAATGCTCCTACAGGTTAGTTGGAGCGTGGTAGTACAATAACAAAGTAATATGCAATATATATATATATATATATATATATATATATGTATATATATATGTATATATATATTCATACTTGGCTAATGTATGGCAATGTGCAAACAAATATCACGAGCACTCGGGACCGGGACTCGACTTAATGGCCCTCCCACGGGGAACCACCGCCTAACTTATACCGCTCCTGTTAGTAACAAAGATACTGATTATTATATTGTTAGTCTCTTATGAGTGCTTGATTCAAGAGAACGCTGTGGGTCGAAGCGACAAGAACGTTTGGCGATCACGCAGCAAGACAGGGGAGCCGCCACGCCCGGCAAGAGAAGGGCGGGCGACAGAAGAATTGGATCTTGGTACAAGAGGAAAAAAAATAAAAGACCGCTAGCTTTTTAGAATCCACTCTCTTCACCATCCTTTTATCCCGGTACGAACCAACTCCTCCCTAAAAACTCTAAAATATCTCTTTTTACTTATCCGCTTTCATCTAATTATACACAGGCCCTCAAAGGGTTAATTTTTAGAATATTACAAATACTGCAGGTTCCTGAAGTCAATTGGTAAAGCTGTCCTTCAGCAAATTAAGAGGATATAACTAAGGATGTCCTGGAGAAATTGAAGCTTTTATAGCCGTATGATATGAAATGGTACATTGAAATAAATTTCTAGGACTTGAGTATATGCATATGGATGTACTAGTGATATCACATAATATGTGAAACTGTACGTAGTTTGTCCTTGCATTGCGAGGGCAGACTAGTTACACAAATAACTCCTAAGTTATAAATATCAACTAGTCTGGTGAAAGTTGCTGATAACTTCTTGTCATTAGTATTTATTTGTTTCATCTACATTTTATGATTGTGTTCCTCAAAGATCTTTAACATTTCTGCTTTGTCATGTGTACTCCAAAATTAATAACTCTGTACTCGATCCTGTGTTTGTAATCTGTTTTTTGTATGAACTAAATGTTCTTAATCTTTGGTTTGAGGTGTCATAACCATTGTTCCAATAAGTTTGTTGTCATAACCATTGTTCGAATAAATTTGTTTGAGTTGTTCACAGAGAAGGGACTATAGAAAGTTCAATTTATCTGGTTATATAATTTATTTGATCTGTCACTCAGATAAGCAAATTCATAAGAACATTTAGCTTAATAGGTTGATAAAGAATAACAAGAATACACACTACAACACAACATCCATGTAGAGACGTCCAATCTATAGGCTAGAGACATGTTATTTCATCTCTAGAGGACCGTAGAGCCGTTTTTCTAAAGCGTCCTTGGAGCGCCTCCCCATGGACCGTGACAAGAACCGTAGAGACGCTTGTAAAACATGTGTACAGGATATAAGACGCTTTACAGAGACATTAAAATTCATGTCTATGTCTCAGAGAGACGCTTTTAGTACATACACTTACATAACGTCTTTACCGATATAGACATGTCGGATTTATGCGTACAACAAACATAGAGACGCTTTTATAAATTTATTCAATTCATGTGCGCACAATTTATACACATTTTGTAGAGACGTTATATACATCTCTAGGTACGCAAAAGCGTCTTTTGGGCATCTTACTACGTAAAAAATTATTTTAAATTTAATTGGATTATTTCTAATTTGATTCACGTATTTTGCTACAAACGGAAACATATATTGTCATATGAAGACATTATTCCACCTCATCCAACAAAAAAATAGAAAAGAGTAGAGTACATGTCTTCACATGGAAACATCATATTCTCACAATCATTAAACTAAGAAAAGCAGAGAGCATGCATACACTTCATAGCAACAACAAATATTTGAATTTACACAAGTGGAGTTCACAACTAAATCAAACATCCATATAAAACAAAAGCGAATCGTCCAGAAAAGATCCTATGGATTGACACAAATTTTTTTATAAATAGTTGGAATCTATCTATAAGCTTTGCCCGTGGAGAAACTAATACATTAGCACCTCCATCTCCATTGCATTCTCTTTGTAGTCCTCAATTATCCTCGCAAAGCCGGTTGAAAAAGAAATAAATGTCCTAGTTAGAAAAGTGTAAGATGACAAATTTATTTGATGAAATTAGAAGAATGTAACATACCGAAGTTGTTTTGTGACTAATTTAAAGCTGTTTTTTAGCTCTTTTGACCTAAAAAGCCCAAAGGTTCTTCATGAATAATAGAGTTTAAGCAACTATCAAACATTGGAATGTACTCAATGATTATATGAAAACGGGCTTACATATGACCGAGGCCAAGCAACAACACAACCAATAGCATCTCTTATTGTATGTGTATTTTCATATGGTCTAAGCAATTTTTCATCGCCAATATTTGTAACAGCGTGAACAGCAACTCCAAAATATTCATCTCTAAGTATGTCTCCTCCAACCACACATGTTTTATCTTTACTCACTAAACCTCCTTTAGACACAACTTTATTTTTGTTTCTTGGGTTCGTCGAAAACAAGAAGACTTCAGTATTATCCTATCATTTAAAGAAATACAACATTTGTTATTGATGAACTTGTAAAGAGTTTATTTTATACAAAAACTAGGAACATCACATATTGAATTGTACCAACTATATTATAGCACTTCCATTCTTTGAGGTACATGTGAGATGTGACAAACATAATTTAAATGAGGAAGATCAGTGAATGCACAAACAAAATTGGTAATACTACTGTACGAAACAATACGGGTGCAGTAATTTCGATTTGCAGTTTGCATATACCTAGTAAGTAACCTGCTCACGCGGTAAAGCTGATTCAGCACAACCCTGATTGGCTTCAACGCAATTTTCAGTATGTGCTTTCTACAATTGAAGTTCAATTTAGTTGTAAGTGAACTTATACTAAAAATGAGCATAGTTTGATAACTGAGTGAAAATTTCTTCACACCCCTTGGCAATCATGTGGTCATGTGGTATAGATGAATTGGCATAACCCTCTTTAGTTCTAGTACAATTGCCGAGATGCAATTGCTGCAACTTATGATAAACGATAGTTTTAAAACATTAGCAAAAACTTGCATTTAAATTTATTAATGCATATTCCAAGAAGTCAACCTTCCATGCGGACTGCCTCCACTTCCCAAAAAAGATCTGATTATCAGTAGTTCATATTATTCTATTTATGGTAAATTTTCAGAACGATAGTTCAGATTATTCCATTGAATGGTAAATATTCAGATCATTAAAATGGGGAGACTACATTTTGAAGAGAGAGGCAGGCCTTTATATTTAAGCAGAGTGGGCAACATTTAATAAGGACAACAAAATGCATTTGGGAATTATGCAAATTTAATGGAAAAGAACTGTAAGCATAACAACACATAGTAATCTTTTATGCACAGTCAATCCATGTGGCCTATATATCAAGATTCCTAACATGCTGCCCAACACGTCCTAATCTAGCAGCAGCAAGGCTACACACATCTGAATATAGAAATCCCCCGATGTGCCTTCTATATGACATCATATTGTTTGACTTAACCGAAAACCTATGAAATCATCTTATAAGTGATAAACCCTGAGATTTAGACTAAATATCTAGAAAAGCATTTTAGTGTTACGGATGGGAAGATCAGTAATATTAAGAAATAAGCACGAAGCTAATACCAACATAAGGCAATTATCTTAATATGCTATCCTCAAGTGGCCAAATACAAAGTACAGTATCTGACATGTGAGCATAGAT
This sequence comes from Phyllostachys edulis, assembly GCA_036346405.1. Classification (NCBI taxonomy): domain Eukaryota; kingdom Viridiplantae; phylum Streptophyta; class Magnoliopsida; order Poales; family Poaceae; genus Phyllostachys; species Phyllostachys edulis. The sequence goes on from CM070552.1 coordinate 11,838,609, forward strand.
GCTTACCATTATGTGTAATTCGGCTCCATTAGAATGATCAAAATCTTCTTGTTCCATCAACTGGTCAGCATCAATGAAACCATGCACGTAGATAGTGCTTTTTACAGTGTACATCATGCTTTGATAATACATGAGATAGCAAATCTGAATAAAGAACAATGATAGCTGTGAAACAAGGACCTCTTCATCCATTCACAAATCCATGGCTGTTTCTTATCAGCTTAGCTTTTGAACTCATGGCATTTATTTTATAAGTGCAATTTAGAAACTGGAGCAACATCTTTTGGGATAGTGCGAGGTACTGATGCAGTGCTCGATCCCATCATCCCCATCCTATCACTCACACCATCCTTCCCAATTTTCTGCATACACTTCATAGAAACAGTTCAGTTCCTACAGGAATCAGGAAAAATTGCCGCGTTCCAAGCGGGGCCTTAGTGGTTTTTGTCCCATCAATGTTAACGCGTTACTGGCATTATTTACAAGCTATCTGCAAAATCTCTTGCTAGTATAGTTAAATCTCACATAAATAATGCAATCTCTGACATATTTGTGTGCAGAAGACCAATAATAATGTAATGCCTCGCATATTTGTATCAAGAAGACTTCCACTCATAATCCATTATCTGAGATTTTTGCATACCTTAAGTAACAGATCATGTAAAAGAGGCTTTTTTAGCTCAAACAGATATTATCAAGGCATCTAACATGATTGAATGGCATGCCATACCCATGTACTGAATATTTCTTGCGTATGTATAACCATTAACCTCTGTGTTATACTAAACAGTATTCCTCATATAACCAACAAGTGGACTAAGACAGGGTAATCCAGTGCCTATATTTGATAATGTGCATTGGCGTTCTATTAATATTATCGTCTATTGCTTGTCATAAATATTTACAATGACCCCACAAAGTGCATCCAATAACATTTCTACTGGAGAACCAGCTGAAGCTAACCACACGAAATAATTAATTGGTAACTGCAGCCAAGAATCAGGGCACCCTCTTGTAAATCCAAGGAAATCTTCCATCATGTGTATACATAGCTTAAAAGAGATGGTAGTAGCATATCATTTTTTTGCTTTCAAATCTAAGAAAGACTGATAAAAGAAAATAGTAAACATCTAGCACCCTATCTTATGGAGAAATAGCAAGGCCAAAAGCAACATTTGCTAACTCTAACCAGCACCTCTGCTATGCGGCTTCACTCATTTCACGAACCAGTTGAACCTATGACTCGTTTGAGAGGGAGGTGAATCGAACTCGAAATACTTTAATGCTCAACGAAGTCTTTCAAATATCTTGAATTGTTTGCAACAATGATAGTTGACGACAGGACATTAGGACAATTATATTGAGGAAAACTCATACTCGCCCCCCTTTGCCCGAAGAAAGTCTGATAATTTTGGTCAGAATTTTTTCTAGATGTGCAAGAAAATTATTCTGAGTAGATCATACCTAGCATAAACGCGAACCGGGAGGTCAATAGGATCTCCAGTTTGATACATGGCGAGGTCGGAAGGTAAAGCTTGGGAGCTTGGGAGGTGGCGACCGGAGAGCGGCGAGGCAGGGCTACGTCGGGGGCGTATGTGGTGGCCGGATCTAGCGGGACGGGGCAGGGCAGCGTCGGGAGGCGGCCAGTGGCGCGGCGTCCTCCGCCCGAAGAGAGAGGGAGAGAGAGGGAGACAGTGGAGAGAGAAAGAGAGAGATAACGGGGGAGAGAGAAAGAGAGAGATGGGAGTGGGAGAGATGGTGGGAGCGGTTGCTGTGGGAGGTGCGAGGACATGTAGCCATCTGGGCGGTCCATCTTTTGCTTTTTGATTGGACGGATACAGAATAAGATGAGAGGCCGGATGACCACCACTAACTGCAATATTTAAGTAGTAAAGCAGAGATTGAATCCTCCTTCTATGCATTAATTTTTGCAAATGTTTTACATTTTAAATTCATATTTCGTCCAAAAACGTTTGAACAAAATTCTTCCAAATTCCTTCGTCCCCACCGAAAAAATAAAATGAAATATTTTTCCTAGAGCTATAGAGGTATATTCTAAAACGCCTTAAGATACGCCTTATAACTAAAAGTTTGTCCTCTTAATTCTCGGACATATTCTCAAACGCCTCAAGACTCGCCTCTACATAAATGTAAACGATATGTGCCTTCCTACGGAAGAGATTTTGTGGCGTCATATAAAACGCCTTGAGAAGCGTCTTTACATACGAGGTGTTTCTCAAAGATAGAGACGGACATAAAAGCGCCAAAACAAAAGTGTCTCTACGTGATAGTTTTGTTGTAGTGACAACATGATGTTTTTTGACAATGTTGTATATGTTTTTCATTAGATTAAAGGATTGGTAGGATGACACTAGGATTACTCATTGACGTAGCACTCCATTCTAATATTAGAAATAAAGGTGACTTTTCAAAAGATTATAAATGAGTTAGTAGAATCCTTTGGATTTAATGCTACAATTCATTGATTTTCCTCAAAATTTAGTTTAGATAAGCTAGCAAAGAGGGTAGATCACATTGAGGAGCATGCCACAATTTTCTGAATTGATTATTTGTTGGCCTAATTAGAAGGATTAGGATGATTGATCCTGGTATTGGGTCTGCATTGGATATATATATCCGAGATGGCGAGAAGTAGATGCAAAGGATGGAACTCAGTATGCGTATTATTCAAAACCAAAACATTGCACGGAGGAGAAACAAATGTTAATAGATATTTACGTAAATATATGGAGTATAGTTCATAATTCTTAGAGAGTGATTCAGATATTCAAACCAAAGTTGGCTTGGAGGTTTGATAGCTCGTTGTCCAAATAAGTTGCCAAGATCATAATATAGATTAGAAAGATATAATGTATACTTTAGTGAAGTTATCGACTTATGATATGAAGCAAGTATGACCTGCCAAAAAATTATTATATGCGGTTGACATATCTATGAAAGTCGGCTTTATTTTGGCATTATTCATCTATTTTTTCACCGTCCAAATTGATCGATGTTGTCCAACGCCAAAAATGTTTGCTAGAAATTAAACTTATCGAGTGGGATTATTTTAAACATTATTGTTGAGCACTATTCAGGTGCTAATGATATTCCATGAGCTTTATCCAATCATCATTACAACATACATTATGCAAGCAAGGGGTTATCACCACAGCTTATATGTGGTGATTTTAGAAGATCGACCATATAAATTGTGAGAGCCCGTGGTATTTAACTTGTAATACTTAACCATCCATTGACCCTAGCATTACAAACCAAATATCCCGCCCTCGATGTATTGTATACCTCCCAGGAGTAGTATACACACACCGTTCACAAAATAATATCAATATCAATTCCATACAACAATAGATCATTACTGAAGTCACAAAAGGTTACAATAAAGTCATAACATCTCCAGTTTCATACATACGACCGACCGGCCAAATAGCATAAATAAAAGTACTAAGAGTGCAGCGGAAACATAGCCATAAGATGGCACCAAAAGAAAAACCGACCGGTGTGCCCTTACCCACAAGGCAACCTGACCGGAAACTCCAAGCTAGTCGTCGTCCTGAATGAAGTCGGTCTCGCAATAGTTGATCCCTTGGGGATCAACCTCCTCTGAAATTGCAGCAAGCGGGTTGAGTACAATTGTACTCGCAAGTCTTACAAGCAAAAGAATATTTAGATGCATTCATGTATCAAAGGAAGGCTGCTACACTAGGCAATTTTCAGCATAAAGCAACATTTGATTTAAAGTACAAGTAATAGATTGAAATGGCAAGTAAACAAACATTTTAATAACTTTAAATAACAGTAGATAAACATAATTAGACAACATCTAGACAACATAAGGTGGCTGCCTCAGCCCCACAAACATAGCATGAGACCATTCTCAATACCACCCGAACAAGTTTTAAGTTAAAAATTCCAAAATGTTGAGTCTAACACCGCAAATCCAATCCCAAGCGTGTCCATAATCTAGGACGAGGCTATTCGAATAGTTTATACCCTGTAGGGGTGTACCAATGTACCCACACACCGCACCGCCTCTTTTGCCACCAGATAAAGCACACTTAGAGGTATGCCTTAGCAAGGCTAAGTCCTACGAGACGCTTTCCAATATTGTGTATTAACTACGAGTCACCCATATGGGAATAGAAACCCCCATACGTTGCTGACGGAGTCATCGGACTTGAAAGGTACCGATGCTCCTGGGGTAGGGATCTTGGGCTTAATACCAGTACCCATCCCATCACACCCAACACACACATGGAATAAATCTTTTTTCAACACAACACACACAACCTCCTACGACCCGGAGCTAACACACGCCAAAGTACTAAGTCAGGAGAGGTTCCATATCCCTCTTATGTCGTTAGCACGCGATTATGCTTGGTTTTGGTGAAACCAGATGTTCGGTCCTTGTTGACTTAGGCAAGACATTCACACACCCGATATCACACCATCCAACCACTTGCCCAAGTCCAAATAATCATTTCATTTACACTTTTAGTTTTCAAATTAATATAGCACAAGGTGCTGGACATAGTGTAATAAAATGATTTGTGTGATCAAAGTTATCGACTAAGTCCATATATAACCGCCAATTCTATCGAAAGCTAAGCATGACTAAGCATCAATTCGCATACACATGTATAGACTCTATAACATCCACCGAGCACTAACATCAGCGGAATAATAACTTAGGGTTAGTGGCAAGGATAAACATTTGCTACAGCTCATGCATCTACTAGGAATAACTACCTCTAATGAAAAATAATCATTCAAGTAGAACATGCATACATACAAGTTGAAAGCAAGATATTTTGTAACGAAAGTAATAGGATCAATATGATCAAAGGGGGCTGCTTGCCTGGTTGAAGATAACCTTATTGCTGCTATGGAGGATTACAATTGAGTTTGTTCAGATCTTCGTAACCTAACGCTCAAATCTGGCGCTTAATAAGAACACGTAACACCAAATATAAGCAAAAATTCAAATTTCTCCAAAAATCATGAAATATTCACAGTGGGTAGATCATGATTTTAGATGAATTTAGGTGAAAGAATTTTTTCATTTGGATTTATTATGTGAGAGTTATAGTAGTTTGAAACTCATATTTCGAAAAAATCAATTTAATTCTCCTCTATTACTCTTCACCAAATTAAATATTTGGTGAAATTTTGTAGAGTAGTGGTGGATACAAGGATTACATAGGTAAATGCGAATAATATTATAAGACCAAAATAACTGAGTTTATTTCATTTGGAGTTTTTATGATTTAGTTATGAATTTTCAAAGTTAACAGCAATTTATAGTGTAAAAATAATTCATTTTTGGATCACTTTCCACAAACTATATTTTCTGTGACAGTGACAATATTGAAACCTATTTGAAAATAAATTTCACTTAAAATGAAAATTATCAAAATTGGTTCCACAGTGTTTGGAGTTAAAATGAATTAGTTATGCATTTTTGAAGTTAATACAATCTTCAAGTGTACAAATAATTCATTTCGAATTTATAAAGGCATTAAAGACTTTTCTTCTGGGCAGAGCTAGCCACAGAGGATGATGTGTGGGTCCAAAGAATAGTGCTATTTTTCATTTTTACTCCGAATAAAAATGTACTAATAGGTGGGTCCATTGTCATACTCACTTGCTCATAGAATAGTGTATAGACTAAAGCCTATGCACCCAGTTCATGGTCCACGAACCAAAACGTGCACTTAACTACAATCGGGCCCGCTTGTCAGCCAGTCATTAGTGCATTTAAACCAGATTTCCCGACAATGATCTCGCATTAACGATTAACCATCGCGGCTTAACTCCTAATGACGAGCTACAGGGACGGTCGGAACGCGCCATGCGCTCGGGCGCGCCCGCGAGATTGCTTACCGGCTCACCGGCGCTGCGGTCCTTGGCGGCGCGTATGGAGGCCAGAAATGGACTCCCCGCAGCTCACCGGTCCTAAGGGTAGACGGAGCTTGGCCAGAGGTGGACCGTGGCAGCAGCGCGACAGCGAGAAGCGGCGGGGAGCTACGGCCACAAGTGGCTTAAGCGAGACGGGGACGCACTACAAGAATTAATGAGTGCATGAGCTACTAAGGAGCCCTAGGAGGCTTACTAGAGAGAAATGATGACCGAAGGAGGCTCGGTGAAGGTTTGCCCACGGCAGTGGCGGCGGTGGTGGTGCGCTCACGAGGAGGAGACTCCCTGTTCAAAGAAACCGAAAGATACCCATTGAGAAAGCTTGAGTGAGGCCAGGAGATGGTCACCAAGCACGGAATCGAGGAACAACTCACCGGAACGACAATGGGGATGAAAGGGAAGCTTTTCGGCTGAAATAGAAAGAATTAAAAAAATCCCCGAGCTCATGCGGATGGATGGACAAATTGACCAAGGGGAAATGCTTAGTAGGTTAAAGCATGCATGGTGACACTCATAAAAGAAAGAGTCACTCACCGTAGATGAGATTTGCACGGTGGTGTCACTCGGTGCGTGCTCTAGAGCCGAGGGTGAGGACCGGGAGCTACAAGGTGAGAGAGAAGCCCGAGTTAGAGAAAATGGGAACGGCATCAAAGAAGAAAGAAAATGGAGGGGTTGCGGCTGTGCTTACCGGGATGGAGGAGAGCTCAAGGCCTCCTTCTCTCTGATGGCCGAAGAGAGAAGTGAGGGGAGAAGAAGGGGTAACGCCAGTTTTGAGCGAGTTCGAAGACGGAGATAGACACGGTGTGAAGTGGAGATGCTCCCGGGTTGGTCGCAGAGGGCGGTGCGTGATGGCGTGACCAGGCGAAGACGGAGGCGCGGCAGAGTGGAGCGGGCGCGTGGCGCGCGGCTTCTGCCTGAGGAAGAAGACGCACTGGCGCACATAGGACCCGCTGTCAGCGACAGGAAATGACGCAGTGGAGGGCGGCTCGGTTGGTTTGATTAGGGGGTTAGACCGAGTCAAGTGGTGCTGTTCGGACTCGAGTCTGGTTTAAGTCCGATGAACAGTGTCGTGGTTTGACGGATTTGAAAAATAAACCTCCCACTTTGACTAGGGTAGAAAATATAGCAAATAAATTTCAAAAATTCTGAAATTTTTCAAGGAGGTTCCTAGGATGATCTAGTGCACACATAAAATTTTAAACCCCACTGTTTAAGAATTATTTGCTGAATTTAAATTCAAATTTGGAAAAGGTTATTTAATTGAGTTTCAATTTTCTGAAGGTCAAAAAGAGTTCCAAAAATTTGGAAAAAATTATATTAATTCATGATAATTATTTTAGTATTTGAATAAATTATTTCTAGAGGATTGTCACAAGTTTTGTTTCCTGCTTTCTTTTGGAACTTCAATTTGAGTTGTATGTTTTCTTTGATTTCAACAATTTCAATGCAACAAATTATGCAAAGTTCCATAAAAACCAATGCATGTTCAAAAGTTTTAAATTCTCCTCATTTTTAACACATTTGAAATACAAACCCAAGATTTTGGATGTTACTTTAGGCGCAAACCAATAAGTTGGGACAATGCATCTTTGTGGCAATGCAATACAATCCAAGGTGATATCATATGTAGCCCCTGTTTGAAGGGGCGCGGGAAATTCCTAGACTCGTGAGGGAATTGAATTGTTTCATTTGAAGTTTTTGCACTCCAAATATGCCAGTAATGTTGTCTACAAGCACTCCAGACTCCAGAGATATCATCTTCTGAAAAACAAAATTGTCCCACTTTCTCATTCTTGGAAATCTGTTATATGTGGCAGTACTCAACCAAAGTACACTACAATGACCTTATTGCTATATCAGCATTCCTTGTGTAGAAATCTAAAATGCATTATAGAAGCAACCCATGCATGATTTGTTTTTTTGCTACCTGGCCCAAGGATTTTTAAGTTGCGTCTGAAATATCATCTCTAAAGAAAACATTTTATGAATGTTCCAAAGTGCCTAAAAAACAACTTTACAGGGAACTGATCCAAGCTTAAGTTGGTGGGAGGTTGGGTATACACACCGACCAACCTAAGTTTGAGTCATTATCTTCGGCTCGAATTTATGTGCCTATTCTTCTTAATTAAACTGATACCTAGGTGTCAATCTTATTTGTTTCTGAGATGATTAGAGATTGTCCATATATGGGTGTCTCCGAGTTCTCTTGCGTTATATCAAGTTTGAAAATCCATGGATCCAAGACATGCGCGTTATATCAACTTTAAAGCGATGGGATGACCGTCCCTTATCACTGTAATCGCCCAAAGCTGCAATCCGAACTAAATTAATAAAGGGTTGATTTCTCACATACACAACCAATTCATCAAACGAGTTGTATGTGTTCAATGCATGAAGTTTCTCTTTCTGCTTCCACTGGCGCGTGGTGGGTCTCCATTTCCTTTCGAACCTTGCAGCTAGTTCTTGTCTTTCTTGGTCGCTTGTTCCAGTAAACTTAGAGCATAGGCACACACGAACGCGCGCACAGATGCATATACATGTTTGGGACATTTGATAATTGGTATATAATCTCCACATACGTCGGTGGTGCCTTCTAGTATCACAGATGATTGAGCATAGATGAAAGTGAACATCTATACATCAAACTTACTCCACTGCATAAATAACAATTCCGTGGTACCTCGTGAAGCATTTGTGCATGAATTGCAGAATTTTCTTCACACATGCACGTACCTCATGAAGCATATGTAAACCGATGTTTGGCGACGACACCACAGACTTTTTCTCTCTCTTGGTGTCAGGCTAGAAGTAAGATTGGAGTTGCATTTGCACATATACATAGCCTTCCCTACAGAAATGTTCTGCATTAACTGTCGAAATCTGGATACATGCATGATGGCCTTTATGGAAAACATAACAATCTTTTTCGTGGGAGAAAATTCTGTTGCGCGCAAATAATTATATTTGCACTTGTTGCTGTTTTGTGATGCTGTTTCGGTGTGCATATTTGATCCTATATAATGCGGAAATATACAGTAGTAATGAAGGCTCGTAATTCTCATCATGGTATGTCGGTAGGCTGTTGTCCAAATTCCGTCGAATTTCAAAATTCAAGTGTTGCCTAGCAGTCTGCCGGGAAAAGTTAATTTCATGGGCAAAACTGTCTGTCAAGAATAATATTTTCTGTCCGCAATACATTGCCAGTAGGGAATTAAGTTGTTTGTCGCTAATAGTATTTCAGCCTTGATAATCTGATCAACAGGTACAGACTGTCATTCGGTAAAGCTGATGTCTGCTAGTAAAGATCTTTACCGACAGGCAGTTAGCATCAAATTAATGCTATTTTTCCAGGCAGAACAAGTGCCCTCAACACTGTCATGGTGTGGTGATATGGGTACAAGAATATCATAACTGGAAAGGCAAGTGTACACATCTGGGCCACTTGCTTTAATGGAGTACAAACATTCCTCGGAGCCAAATATACTTTCGCATATGTCAGGCACACAGTAAAATAGATAATTATATATAGAGTAGTTTCACCGATACTTAATTATAAATAGACTGAATTTATGTATACTACAGACCACTAATCTGCAAATTGATTTATCCCTTTGTGTAACATGAATCACGAGAAACTCTTCATAGTTTTCACGAACCACCCTATTCCTATAGATGTTGCTACCGGTTCTTAAGTGCTTGATTAATTGCTGAGGGAATTTACTTACATGACAGTCACAAGAATTTTATTATGTATATGCTATATCCTAATGAAAAACTAAGGAAGCTTGAGAATTGGGGAAAACTCTTCACTGTATTCAGTTGTAACTTAGCCTATTAATAGGCAAATACAATACGCAGGGAATGGCCATGCGTTAGTTACACAGAAGAGGGAAACAACCCCAACAGCCTCCACCTGAACCGGACTCCCGCTGAGGACGCGTGCGCAAGTGGAGGCGAGCTGGTCGCTATCTCAAGACGTGAGCCTGAGAAGTAGCGCCAGGGATGGAAGCAGTTGCACTGTTCACGGTTTGGCAAATATGATTTCGTTGACAGCCCCCTCACCGCAGACGTCCGCCGCAAGGACATGAAGACTGCTTCGAACTCATTGAACAGAGATGCCGGAAGACCTTTTGTGAAGACATCAGCGTATGCGAAGTGGATGGAACATGAAGAACTTTCACCTCGCCAAGAGAGACCTTGTCACGAACAAAATGTAAATCGATTTCCACATGCTTTGTACGCGATGTTGCACCGATTTGTGGACGACACGTGGCGCCACATTGTCGCAGAAGACAACAGAGTACGATCGAGGTCGATGCGCTTCTTGGAGGAGATGACGAGCCAAAGACGATTCAAGAACAGCGTTATAACGCCGCGATACTCGGCTTCGCTACTGGACCGAGAGACCGTTGTTTGCCGCTTGGCGCATCAGTGACCAAGTTGGAGCCGTAGAAGACACAATAACCCGGTGGATAGTCGTGTGTCGGGGCATCCAGCCCACTCGGCGTCAGAGTAGGCAACAAGATCAGTCGACGAGGAACGGAAGAGTTGAAGCCCGAAGTCGAGGGTGCCACGCACGTAACGAAGGATGCGTTTTACCAGTTGGAGATGTGGGTCGCGTGGAGCATGCATGAAAAGACAAGCTTCTTTGGATCGCGTGAGGCTATGTCGGGCGTGTCGTGGTTAAGTATTGAGGCCGCCGGCAAGATCATGGTAGAAAGTGGCGCGGAAACTAGAGCGCCGCTAGAAGTCGATAGCTTGGAGCGCTGTGTCAATGGGCGTGGTGCAAGGGTTGCATTCAGCCATGTGAGCACGATCCAAGAAGTCTAAGGCATATTGTTTCTGGCTAAGGAAGAGACCGGATTTATTTTGGTGCACAGAAATGCCAAGAAAATGACGAAGCGGACCAAGATCCGTCATGGCAAATTCACGGCGCAGTGAGTCAATGACATGGCCAAGTAGAGAAGGGCTGGTGGTAGTGAGGATAATGTCATCGACATAGAGTAGGAGGTAGGCGGTGGCAGAACCTCTACGATAAATGAAGAGGGATGTGTCGGATTTGGAAGCAACAAAACCAAGAGAGGCTAAGAAGCGAGCAAAGCGCAGGAACCATGTGCGTGGAGCTTGCTTAAGACCATAGAGGGACTTATTGAGGCGGCATACATGCGAGGAACAACTAGCATCGACAAAGCCAGAAGGTTGTTGAGCATAGACTGTTTTAGAAAGATTGCCGTGAAGGAAGGCATTTTGACATCAAGTTGGTGAATAGGCCATGAATTGGATGTGGCGATGCTCAAGACGACACGAATAGTCGCGGAGCTTGACGACGGGCTGAACGTTTCATCATAGTCGACGCCGCCTATTGGGTGAATCCGCGAACCACCCATCGAGCTTTGTAGCGGGAGAGAGAGCCATCCGGATGTAGCTTATGTCGAAAAATCCATTTCCCGGTCACCACATTAACACCTGAAGGACAAGGCACAAGACTCCAAGTATTGTTAGTCATCAAAGCCCTATACTCATCTATCATGGCATTGTACCGCCGGATCTTTGAGAGCTTGTTTGTATGATGTGGGAATTGGAGAGATATGTGGATGAGTGGAAGCTGCAGAAGATTAAGAATTTGTTTGGGAACAAGTGATGCCGGATTTGGAGCGTGTTTGCATGGGATGGGAGGTGGACGGTGCAGTCATATGACGCAGAGGAGCCAGAGGCACAAATGATGCGGGAGATGGCGGGGCTGCAGCATTGGAGGGAGGTGTGGCTGGGGATGAACGGGGCTGAAGCGAGCCAGGCGGCAACGGAGTGGATTGAGCCGAGGGAATCAGATTGCGGTGGAGCGGCACGATATCCAGGGAGGTGTCTGGTGGTGTAACGGTAGAGGTGGCACCAGAATGTGTGGAACTGGATGAGTCCAATGAAGTGGCAAAAGGAAAAATAGACTCATCAAATATAACGTGACGAGATATGATAATCTTACGAGTCTGAAGGTTAAGGCAGCGATATCCTTTGTGCTCACCGATAGCCAAGGAACACACAAGGAGTGGACCGAGGGGAGAGCTTGTGAGGGGAGGTAGCGGCGAGGTTGGGAAAACACAGCACCAAGACTCAAGATGATCATATGATGGTGGTTGGTGGTAGAGTGCTTGGTATGGGGTAAGAAGTCGCAGAGGTTGTGTAGGACGACGGTTGAGGAGATAGGTAGCAGCAGGGAGAGCCTCAACCCAATAGGTAGAGGGCATGTGAGCTTGAAACAAGAGTGTGCGTGGGATGTCATTGATGCATCAATGTCAGCGTTCGGACTTGCCATTTTGTGGAGACGTGTGAGGACAGGAGAGTCAGAACGTAATGCCACGGAGGAGAGAAATGTGCGAAGAGAGGTGTTGTCGAACTCATGGCCATTATCACATTGTATGCACTGGATGGAATAATGAAACCGATTTAAAATGAGATGATAAAAATTCAAGAACAGAGAAAGTATCGACTTTTGGCGCAAGGAAAAGTCCATGTATAATGTGTGAAATCATCTAAGATAAGAAGATAGTATTTGTAACCGTATGGACTAACAATAGGAGATGTCCACAAGTCGCAATGTATTATTTGAAATGGAAAATATGTGTATGACAAAGGAACGAGAGAAAGGTAATCGAGTATGGCGACTAAGTCGACAGCCTCACAAACATGAGACAGTTTGGTCGATATGACAATCAAGGAACTAGAAGAAGCCAAATGCGACATGGTGTGACGGCCGGATGTCCAAGTCGACGGTGCCACACATCAACCGTCGACAGAAGGTAGCGCCACCGCCGGACTTGTGGATGAACAGACACCAAGGAATGGGTACAAGTCACGAGCTATTGGACCTCGAATGATGTTCTTGGTGAGAAGATCCTTCACAGAGAAACCGCAGGTCAAACTCAATAGAGCAAGTATTATCATTGGTAAATTTATGACCGATATAAGATTCTTAACTGTGTTAGGGTATGAAGAACATGATTCAAGGAAAAAGAAGCATTGGGAGTGTGCAAGGTAGATGAACCAAAGGCCAAGAATAGAGAGATGTGATCCATTACCGACAATAACATGTGATGAATTTGGCAATGATGAAGAACAATACTTAGAGAGATTACCACTGCCGCCGGTCATGTGGGAGGTGGCGCCGTGTCGAGGAACCATTCAAGGAGCCGCTTCGGTTGATGCAAAGAGGAGGCATGTAGTGCGTGGAGAAGCCCACCGGTGTCCCAAGTGGCGGCCGGATGGAGCCATGGAGGTGACCTACCGAGCATGACGGATAGGCTGACCGGTGGGTGCCGGAGGGCGGTTGCCCAAAATGCCAGGCCCGTAGCACCATCCATGGAGACCGCCATTGCCGGCGGTCCACGGAGTACCCCATGGAGCATATATCGCACCATCGGACGGAGCCGCCACGACCACCATTGCGACTGCCGCCGCCGCGATCCGCCACGCCACGCCACGCATCGCTTTGTTGCGCCGGTCACCGCCATTCATACCGGAGTTGCGGTGGAGCATTCGCCGCCGTTGTTGTTGGTGCGCTGTCACACGGTCATCGCGAACTTGGCGATCGTAACCGCCATGTCCGCCGAGGAGGTGTTGTGGACGCCGCCGCTAGAAGAGTTGCAGCAGCCGCATCCCGCAAAGGGTAGCTCGATGCTTCTCGAAGCAACATGTACCCACGCCGCTTGGAGAAACGTGGGAAACGGTTGTCGATAGGTAGGATGGTCTTCAACGTGGCGAATTTGGGGTTGAGGCCACGGATGAGCCGAGAACGAGGGCCTTGTTTGTTGTGACGCTACCGATCGCATCGGCAAGTGCATCTCGCAAGCCGCCTTTAGACGATGGCGAAGCGAAGCGGAAAGATCACCTTATGTAAGACCGCTGAACTCAAGAATAGATGAACAAATACGACTATTCTTATTGTCGCGAAAAAGTTGCTCGAAGCGTGCTCCAAACACCGAAAGCGGTGTTGCCGTCGACATCGCGATGTCGAGTAATTCTCCGAGATGGTGGCGAGAGCCATCCAAGCACATGCAAGTCAACCTTGACCCGGCCGGGTCATCGTGTTCGGATCGGTTCCATTGACATGGCAAACAGAGGTTGAACTTGCCGAGGCGAGCATCATCGATTGCGCCATTTGGTGTAATTGTTGGCTTGGACATCAAGTGTATACGGACTAGAGTTTTGATGTTTACTGAATGCATGCTGTGGAGGATGGAGGACGCCACCGAAGAGGGGAGCGAAAGCGTTAAGGTGGGAGCAGGAGCAAGAGCGCCAACGATGCCTTCACTTAAAGCAGAAGAGTGGCTGAGGGCAAGGCAGCCATGGTGGAGCTCATGTCGAGGCGTGAAAGGGTGGAGGGTGGGAGAAGAAAGGCTAGTTAATAGCGAGCTCGATACCATGAGAATTGGGGAAAACTCTTCATCAGATTCAGTTGTAACTTAGCCTATTAATAGGCAAATACAATACGCAGGAATGGCCATGCGTTAGTTACACGTAAGAGGGAACAACCCCAACACCTCCACTGAACCGGACTCCGCTGAGGACGTCGCAAGTGGAGGCGAGCTGGTCGCTATCTCAAGACGTGAGCTCGAGAAGTAGCGCCAGGATGGAAGCAGCTTACACTGTTTCACGGTTTGGCAAATATGATTTCGTTGACAAAGCTCAACTCTTTACCTATATTTTTAGTAGATAAAACTAAATTAATATAGTATAACAAATACATCATACGACTCATTCTCATGAGATTTGAAATTCAAGGAGGAGATGAAGAATCTGTTTGACATGAGTGACCTGGGTCTGTTGAGTTGCTATCTAAGAATGGAGGTTCATCAGACTGAAGAAGGCATCACAATGAAGCAAACTGCTTATGCATTGAAGATTTTGGAGAAAGCTGGGATGGGTGATTGTAATCCATGCTAAGTGCCAATGGATATATATTAAGAACACAATAATTACAATAATTACAGTGCATGGTAAATAAAACTGCTATAGAGCACATTGCATATATATTAAGAACACTGCTGAAAATATGTAGCTGGTAAGGCAATAAAAGATAAATGAAATACTATGGCCATTGCCAGCCTTAACTATTTCAGCTATGTTCTTTGGCAAAGATCGAGGAGGTTCAATTAGTAGTTCAGTTTTATCCATTGAAAATTCTCAAAACAATAATAATAAATCGTAAGAAGCATATACAACTAAAGGTACGAATTGGAATTTGGAATGGCTATTATCTAGGCAAACAGGGAAAAAGAAGGCGACCAAACAATGAAAAGAGAACATATGAACAAAATGACCAAACCATTCATGCAAAGACAAAAAATTCCCAACAAAGAAGAATATAATTAGATGGTCGGTCCTCTCTTGAATCCATACAAGATGTTGCCTTTGCACACTCTCGCAGAATCGATCTCACACAATCCGCACTAAGTCAACCATAAGAAAGCTTTAGGAAACCGCTCAAAATACAATACATACTTCATCAGAGTGTATTCAATTTAATGCCATTTTATCGAAAGTAACACTCAAATGACAAGTAAATTTAGCAATTTTAGCCCTCATCAGACTACCATAATCTACAAGATCTACAACTGTGCAAGTTCAATGTCGAAGCTTGCTTAGAGATACCAACTTTAACTAACAACGATGATCATAGTCATCATATCTCCCAATAGACTGGCACTAAGCCTTCTCTTATTAAAACCACCAACTTTAAATTCGTCTATGCTAGTGCTAATTGCTAAATCTGGGCTTTTGAAGCTTTCATCAAATGAACGGCTCAAGAACAGTCGCACTCACCAAAGATGTCGCGGATCACATTGTGCTCGCCTAGCGCCTGGCCACTGGAGACCACGACACCGACCTTGAGCGGAATCACCGCCACGGGCTCAGCTGAAGGCACCAGAGCCGTCGACGGCCGCCTTAACAAAGTTGGGGAATAGCCACGATCTCATCTCGCAATGATTGAAACCCTCAAATCCAAGCTCGAATCCAATCAACCAAATGAGCACAAAGACGAGACCCAGAGAAACAAATGGCGGGGGCATTACTCACTGGGTTGCCCGCAGCAGAGTTGGCGGGTCCCGCCGGTGAGCACGAATGGGAGCAGAGGACTAAGTCCAACAGGAGGGGTGACGCCGAGATAGGGGAAGCTGGCGTGGAGGGGGTCGGTGCAGAGGAGGGGAGGCTGGCGCGGGGGAGGGGAGGCCGGTGCAGAGAGGGAAAGCCGGCGTGGAGGCGGAGGAGGGGACGCCGCGCGGGGAGGGGAAGGCCATGAGGGGGAGGAGGGGCGGGCGCGAGAAGGAGAGGCGGGCTTGGCCAAGGTGAGGAGAGAGTGCGGCGGCTAGGGTTCCATCTCCATGTGAATTGTCGAGACGGGAGGGGAATAGAGGGAGGCGAGTGGGAACTGAAGGGGCGACGGGGAGGGGGGGTGGAAGGGGAAAAGAAAAGGGATGGATACCGTATTTTTGTGCGAGGCAGTGAGGTGGGGTGGAACGGTTGTCAGTTTTGTTGCTAGCTATCCGTTGGTATATGGGTGTTTTTGTTGTAGTGGTAGTCGTCTTCAGCACGTTATCTATAGCTCGTTCTCTGCTTGTTTTGTTTCTGTTGGTTATCGGTGGACCGATCCCTTCGGGTCATGGAGCCACTACTTCGCATGTAATTGATTCCTGTAATCAGTCAGCAATAAAAGGAAGAAAAACCCTGAAAATCCGTTGGTTGTTGCGCGGCACAATCGAGTGTTCCTCTCTATCTTCTGAACCTCTTCTGAAAAATACTGTAGCGCATCTGAAAAACTAAGAAGAACTCTGAAGTTTAGTGGATTTCTGACAATTGGTATCAGAGCGGTACATGAAAGGATCCTGCGACGATGCCGCGTGGTGCAAGATCGATGTCTCCTCCGTCCACAAGATCGACCGGCGGCGGCGGCCGTCGCGCGGTGACTTGCTCAACCAAACCTTCCCCATGGCCGAGCCAGCTGAGCTCATGTGCTTGCTTCTTCTTCTTCTTTGGTTCTTCTTTGGTCTTTAGTCACTTGCATATGGGTCCCAAGTGTAAGCACTCTCTCTTCCATCTCTCTCACTCTCTTGCTTGTGGGGCCCTTTGTCATACTCCTATCCATTGCCCTCTTTCTCTCTTGCTCTCACTTGCATGTAGGCCAAGTCATCCTCTCTTATATCGCTTTGTTCTGTTAAACAAAAATCAGCAGTATGATTCACAAGTATTTTATTCCTTCTTCTTTCTTTGCCTTGAGCCATGTGAGGCCTCCCCAGGGTATTAGGCTCGTAATGCTTAGTCGTACCATCGACTCTAGCATCACCAACAAAATATCCCTTGCCTCAGGAAAATATGTACATCCCAGAAGTGCTGTACATACACCCTTTTACAAAGTCATGCATCAATTCCATACAAAACATAGAACTCAAGCACGAACTAGATTAAATAAAAGACATACATAATAGAGAGTTATTACAAAAGAGGCCGACCGGCCACATACAAGCTAAAGAGCTAAACAACTAAAGAGTTAAACAAAAGCGGAAGCGAAAGCCATAAGATGGCAATAAACAAAAGCCATACGGTTTGCCTTTAGCCCATAAGGTAACCGACCGAGCCACCAACCTAGTCGTCAAACCCGCAGCACATCTCACAAAAGTGCATCCCTTGGGGATCCACCTCTTCCTCTGCAACAATTAAATTTAAGCAAAGCAAATGAGTACAAAAATGTACTCGCAAGACTGACGTGTAAGTGTAACAGCCTATAATTAGCTACATGCAAGCTTCTTTAAGTGGAGAATACTTTGGACTTACTTTTAGCACAAAGCAAGTTTTCATTTGCAATAATTTAATAGATTTAAAGCAATTTGACAAAGCATTTTTAATTGTTGAAGTAACAACGATACAATAATAATAACAACAGTAAGGACAACCTGGAAGTGACTAACCCAATAGTCACCACAACAATAGCATGAATTACCCAATTCATACCACCCAACAAGTTTTAATTAAATGTTTAGTCTAGTTCTTGAGTGACGTTGCCAAGCATGTCCATAACCTAGGACGAGGCTATTCGAATAGATTTATCCCCGCAGGGGTGTACCAATGTACCCACACGTCAGATCGCCTTTTCGCCACTAGATTTAGCACACTTCCTTTGGTATACCGGCACGGCTAAGTCCTACGAGACAGTTCCAATATTGTGTATTAACTACGAGTCGCCCGTATGGATAGAAAACCATACGTTGAGATAGAGTCATGGTAAAGCCGAAAGTCAACTACCACAGTAGGGTAAAGCTCCCGGACAACTACCATGCCCCTTCGGTGTGGAGAACCTAACCGGATTCCACTCCCGCTCACCCAACACATATCACAAGTTTCTTTTTCACACAACACACGCACACAACCACCTGCGACTCGGAGCTAACACCCGCCAAAGTACTAAGTCAAGAGGGGTTCCCAATACCCTCGTGTGGTTAGCACGCAATATTGCTCAGTTTAGTGGCCTAAGTAACTCGGTCCTTAGGAACTTAGGCACCATTCCACACACCATGAGATCACACCAACATCCATTGTGCCCAAGTCAATAACAGTTTTGTTTTCATTTTTATTCTTTACAAAGTAACAAAGCACAAGTGCTGGACATAATGGAATAATAGTTTTTGTGTGATCAAGGTCATCGACATAAGTCGACAATCGCCCATTTCTACCGTTATCTAAGCATTTCTAAGCAATATCAACCGTAAACTACTAAGTGATAAGAGCTCATCCAACGAACTCTAAATCACATCAAGATATTCCTAGGCTTAGTAGTAGAGATTGAACATTTACCTACAGAGTATGCATCTATAGGATCAACTAATCGATAATCATTTAACAACAAAATAGAGCATGCATACATAAAAGTTAAACAAAGTATTAGACTTTAAAGTAATGGGAGTAATTGGATATGATCAAACTGCTTGCCTTGCTGGATTTGCTCACTAACCTGCAGAGGAACACTTTCGGGATCAACACACTCGTCGGCACCTAACGAAAAAGTGAAAAGAACCGATGAGAACGAAGAAAACCGAAAAAGACTCAACAGCAAATTTTCTCCAAATGCTCTGAAATTTTTACAGAAGTAAGAGCATGATTTTTAAAGAATTTATCAATAAGAACCAATTGATTTGGATTCTCAATGCAAAATTTATGGCCAAAATAATTATGCTTAGCCTCGAAAATGCTGGAAAATTCAAATCGGTTCTCGTTCATCCGAATTAAATTCTTTAGCACAATTTTCCAAATAGGTGTTGCACCTGAGATTTTATGGTAATGACAGCACCTCATGAGATGAATAACACAATTGGATTCACCTCATTTGGAGCTAGTATGCATTTTCTATGATTTTTCAAAGACATGCACATAAGCACAAAGCAAAATGCACCCACAATGATTTTGAAAATAGTGACATGCCTAAAACCTATTCTACCATTTAGTACACTAACAGAGGAAGCCAACAAAATTGGATTCACTCAAAAAGGATCTATAGAGAAATACTTATGCAATTTACAAGTTAAATGCAATTTTTTAGAGCAACATTTAAAGCCTATTTCTAAACCAATTTACCAATCTATTTTCTGGAGCCGAACCAAGCTTACAACCATTTTTAGATTAAAGCTGAGTTCAAACCAGAGCTAACAAAATTTGAATCAACTCACATGGAGCTAAAATGAAATAGTTATGCAATTTTGAAGTTTATTACCTTTTTTAGTTCATAATTAAATCTTTCGGGAAAATCCTAAATTTGAATCGACGTGGAAAAACCTAGGCCGTTGATCTTGCATCGCACGGCCTAAGTTGAACGGGGCAACGCGCACGCTCCCGCGCGGATCCAGCGATTGCGGACCGTTGATTTTGAATCCATCGGTCCAGATGGAATCGCCGCGGTCACGTTTTGAACTCACGCGCGCGAATGTCCACGCGATCCACAGCCGCTGATTCCGAAATGGACGGCTTAGATTGATCACATCACAACGCGTATGCACAGACTCCGCAAAATCTCAGCCGTCGATCAAGAAACGGACGATCCGCACTAAAGCACGCACAGTGCGCGTTTAAGCATGCGGGCCCACCCGTTAGTGACACAGCAGCCCGCTTAGGGCAGCCATTAAAGGCTTTAACCAATCATTAGCACTAATGATGTCCTAAATGATGAAGCTATAGTAACCGTGCCGTCCGACAATGAAACCGACGGCGTTCCATGGCGAATCGCCGGCGACTCAGGGCACCGCGGTGCAAACCAAGAGTGGTTCGAGGTCCGCAATAACCTTGCGCACCTGCTGGCACCACTCACTGTGGCTAAGCCGGCCTAGAACGGCGGCGAGTGGGCGAGGAGCGGCGGTGCTATGCACGGCCAAAAGACAAGCAGCAAAGGAGCTACGCAGCGGTTCAACCAAGCTGTGCCCGAGCATCTATGGACTACCAGGGAGCTATCTGAAGGACGCGGAGGAACCGGGGAGGATGGAGCAGCTCTGGCGATGAAGACCAAGACCAGCGCTACCAGCGCTGGAGACGACAACGAGGAGAGGATGGCCTGAGCGAAATGAGCGAGACCGGGTCATCAGATTAGCTTCAATAAGGCTCAAGGATGGTCCCAGAGCGAGCAATTGGAAAATAGAGCACTCACCGGCGATGGAGACGAAAGGGGGGTGATTCGGCCGAAAAGATCCCAACTTCAAATTCAAGCCGCTCCTGTAGAAGCAACCCAAAATTAAGTTAGGAGTTTTGATCACCTAGATGAGAGACCCAAGCTGACGCAAAGAGAGAGGGAGAAAAGCCACTAGGGCACTGCCTTCACCGACGAGCTTGACGCTCAATAATGGCGGCCGAGGGGCTTCGCTGTTTTGAGATCAACAAGCACAGTGGGTGCGAGCTGGAGCTGCGGGGTGGTGAAAGGAAGTCAAGGAAGGGAGCTGGGAGCTTAAGTAGCCGGGGTGCAAGGAGGGCAACGGCAACACTACCCCACGGTCAAGCCTGCCATGGAGACGCTGAGGGCGATGGGAGTAGGTGAGAAGAGGACTCTCTAGGGCGGACGCACAATGCGCATTAAATGCGTGCAGAAGGACCCGTTGGCCTACGCGGAGGGGACGCAACGCTGCCCCACGCTCTGCACACGCCATGGCACTGGCACTGGAGCTGCGCCGCGCGAGCGAAAGGAAGGAGACGACGCGCCCGCCGTCCGATTTCCATCCAACGGCTCACACGCGATCGAGTTGGCACAGCGCAGCGCAAGCGTGGATCGTCCGATGAAGATCTGACGGCTCACAGTGCGCGCGCCAACGCGTCCGCACCGGGTGTAGTTAGTTGACTCGACCGAGTCAAGTGGCTCGAGCCAGGCTCGGGTCCGTGCTCGAGGAACAGTGCAAACCAAGTTTGAGTTTGAATTTGAAAGCTGAGTTTGGAGGAATTTTTAGAGGTAGCAAACTAACTCCAAAAATTCTGAAATTTTGACTACAGCTTCCTCACTCCAGGATTAACCTTACATAAAATTTCTAGAGATTTTGATGCACTAAATTTTTCTCAAGAAATTCCTCAATATTTGTTCTAGGGTTTGACCAATTGAAAAACTGGTTTGACTTGCCTCCAAAAATTATCAAATAATTTTTAAAAATTATGAAATTTTTCAGAGGGGTCACACAGCATCCCTAGAACCAAGGAAAAATATTTCCAAAGGTTGGCACAAGATTCTTTACAAAGTTGAATAAGGGTTTGACTTTAGTCAACAGGAGGTTTAGGTTTTTGAATTCCACAATTCTTTGACAAGAATTATAGAAAAGTTCAAAAACTTCAAGATGTAAGAAAAGTTTTAATTTCTACTCATTTTCTTACATTTGAAACACACACCCATTTTAGGTTACATTTGAAACACACATCTAGATTTGGTTACATTTGAAACACAAACCTAGATTTGGTTGCATTTGTATATTTGGGATGTTACAAAACCTCCCCCCTTACAAAAATCTCGTCCCGAGATTTGGCTCACTCGGAAAAGAAAGAGGGGTAGTACGCACGCAGACGATCTTCCCTTTCACAAGTAGCTTCATCCTCAGAATGATTCGACCACTGAACTTTAAAAAACTCGATGGAACGATTTCTCATTCTTCGTTCAGTCTCTTCAAGGACGCGAACAGGGTGCTCACGATAGGTCAAATCCTCTTGGACATCGAGAGTTTCCAACGGAGCTTCCTCGGTTGGAATACGGAGGCACTTCTTTAACTGGGATACATGGAACACATCATGTACCCCCTCAAGTGCAGTAGGCAAATCCAACTTATAAGCAATAGCTCCTTTCTTCTCGATAATGCGGTAAGGACCAACATATCGAGGAGCTAACTTGCCCTTGATGCCGAAACGTTGATGGCCCTTCAAAGGAGAGACTTTGAGATAGACAAAGTCATTGGGCTCAAAACTTAACTCACGATGACGACGATTCGCATAGCTCTTTTGCCTTAACTGAGCCATGCGCAAATGCTCACGAATAAGCTGGACTTGACTCTCGGCCTCATTGATCGAGTCCAGACCAAAGAAAGGTCTCTCGTCGGTCTTAGACCAATACAACGGGGTTCTACACTTTCTCCCATATAAGGCCTCGAAAGGAGCCATGCCGAGACTGGCTTGAAAGCTGTTGTTGTAAGAAAACTCGACGAATGGCAAGCATTTCTCCGAATGCTTCCCATAGGAAAGAACACAAGCACGGAGCATGTCTTCCAAAACATGGTTGACCCTTTCGGTCTGACCATCAGTTTGGGGATGATATGTTGAGCTGAAAGCAAGATGAGTTTCCATAGCCTCTTGCAAACTATGCCAAAATCGAGAAGTGAACAAAGATCCACGATCTGACACAATCGTCTTTGGCACACCTTGCAAACTGACGATGCGGGCTATGTAGAACTCTGCCAAAAAAACCTACCCGAAGGTTAGTCTTGACAGGAAGGAAATGTGCCACCTTAGTCAAACGATCGATGACGACCCAAATGGCATCATTCTTCTTCAGTGACGTGGGTAGACCGGTGATAAAATCCATCCCGATCGAATCCCACTTCCACTCTGGCACTGGCAAAGGCTGAAGCAGTCCTGCTGGACGCTGATGTTCGGCCTTCACATGACAACACACGTCGCACTCGACAATAAACCTCGCAATCTACCTCTTCATTCGGGTCCACCAAAATCTTTGTCGGAGATCTTGATACATCTTCGTGGCCCCGGGATGAATGGACAAAGGAGAATCATGGGCTTCGTGGAGAATCAATTTCCGTAATTTCATGTCCTTTGGAACCACAAGGCGCTGTTCGAACCACACAACACCAAGATCATCTTCTGAGAAGCACTTGGCTGTTCCGTTCTTGACATTCTGCCTGATTCGGGTCACTCCATCATCCGATTGCTGAGCGGCCTTGACACGATCCACCAAGGTTGGTTGCACAACCAAGGTAGCGAGAGATCCATGCTCAACTACCTCCAAGTTGAGACGCTGGAATTCTTCAAGAAGAGAGGGCTGCTGGTCCTTGAGCAACAAGGCATTACAATGTGCTTTACGACTAAGCGCATCGGCAACGACATTAGCCTTGCCCGGATGACAGTGAATACCCATGTCGTAGTCTTTGATCAACTCCGACCACCTTCTTTGCCTAAGGTTCAGATCGGGTTGGGTGAACAATTACTTCAAGCTCTTGTGATCCGAATACACTTCACAACGATTACCGATTAGGTAATGTCGCCAAATCTTAAGTGCATGAATCACTGCAGCTAGCTCCAAATCATGGGTTGGATAGTTGAGCTCATGAGGTCTCAACTGCCTTGATGCATAGGCCACTACCTTGCCTTCTTGCATCAAAACACACCCGAGTCCTCGACGAGAAGCAGCGCAATAGATATCGAAGCTCCGATGGACATCGGGAAGAACGAGAACGAGAGCTGAGGTCAAACGCTTCTTGAGTTCTTGAAAACTCTTCTCGCAAGCATCGGACCACAGAAACTTCTTGTCCTTCTTGAGCAACTCAGTCATCGGCTTCGCGATCTTAGAGAAGTTCTCGATAAAGCGACGGTAATAACCTGCTAAACCGAGAAAACTCCGCACCTCGGTTACCGAACTGGGCTGACTCCAAGAGAGCACATCGCTGACCTTACTAGGATCTACAGCTACACCTCCTGCTGAAAGAACATGGCCCAAGAATGCCACTTCCTTCAACCAGAATACACACTTGCTGAACTTCTCATACAGCTGGTGCTCACGTAGCTTTCCCAAGACAAGCTTCAAGTGCTCGGCGTGTTCTTCATCGTCCTTGGAATAGATAAGAATATCATCGATGAAGACCACCACAAGCTTATCCAAATACTCCATGAACACCGAATTCATGAGATTCATGAACATGGCAGGAGCATTGGTCAAGCCGAAAGACATGACGGTGTACTCGTACAAACCGTAACGAGTAGAGAAAGCCGTCTTGGGAATATCTTCAGGTCTGATCCTAGACTTGATGATATCCCACTCTCAAGTCAATCTTGGAGAAGACTCAAGCTCCGGTCAACTGATTGAAGAGATCGTCGATGCGGGGCAAAGGATACTTGTTCTTTACCGTTACTTCATTAAGCGGACGATAATCGACGCACATGCGCAAAGTATGATCCTTATTCTTCACGAAGATTGCTGGACAACCCCAAGGAGATGAGCTAGGGTGGATGAAACCCTTTTCTTGCAGCTCACTAAGTTGCTTCTTCAACTCCACCAACTCATTCGGAGGCATCCGGTAAGGCCTTCTCGAAATCGGGGCGGTACCGGGTGCTAACTCAATGACAAACTCGAGGTCTCGAACTGGTGGCATCCCTGGAAGATCTTCAGGAAAAACATCGACGAAGTCGCACACTGTTGGGACTTCACGAATGTCCAAGGCTGGCTCCACTTCAATCGCGAAGAGATGCGGCCTAGCGACTTTGGCAAAAACGAAACTCGCACACCGGAGGACTAGACAAAGAGACGGACTTCTTGGCGCAATCGACGGCCCCAAATGCTGAGACAACCAATCCATACCAAGAATTACGTCCAAGCTCGCAGAATTGAGGAGGATAAGATTTGCTAAAAATCCAACTCCCTCAATCTCGATAGGAGCATCCCTACACTCTAACTCCGGTCTCAACTCCGAACTGGGAGAGCGAATGAGCAACGGGACTAACAGAGGAGCAAAAGAAAGATCTCCAACAGCAGCAAAAGACTGAGATACAAAGGAATGTGATGCTCCTGAATCAAATAAAAGAGTAGCAGGATGAGAGTTGACAAGAAGCGTACCTAACACGACGTCAGGCGCCTCCTGTGCTTCCTCCGCTGAGATGAGGTTGACGCGACCGCTGCCCACGCCCTGAGTGGTGGGGACAACCTTCTGATCCTGGGAAGGACCACCTCCTTGCCCGCGTCCTCCATTAGGATGAGGGGCCGCTCTAGTCTTCTTAGGGCAACTATTCGTATAGTGGCCCTTCTGACTGCAGAAGAAACAAGTGACCCCAGCAGCTGGGTTGCAGGGGCCACCTGGCTGACTCGCAGGTGCACGTGGTTGAGACACAGCCTGCGAAGGGCGAGGTGCAACAACAAGCGCCCTCGACGGTGCTGACACTGGAGGACGGGGCACCTGAGCTTGCCCGAAGCGAGGACGGGGATAGTTGGCCTTGGCAGCCCTGTGAGACTCCCACTTGCGCTTATGAGACTCTCCCAGCACTCTCCCCTTGTGCTCGGAGACAATGGCATCGTCCACCAAGGTCTGGAAATCAGGGAAGTCAACGATGGAGAGCTTGTCCTGAAGCTCCTCGGACAAACCATCCATGAACTTCTCCTGCTTGGCCTCATCAGTGGCCACCATTGCTGGAGAATAACGAGCTAAATGGTTAAACTCGTATAAATGCCCCGACACTAACCTGTGCCCTTGCTTGAGCGTAAGAAACTCCTTCTTCTTGAGCTTCATCAAGCCGGCGGGGATGTGAGCCCGATGAAAAGCAGTACGGAACTCATCCCAAGTGACCACATGGTCTGCAGGCTGCATGGCGAGGAAGTTCTCCCACCATGAGAGAGCTGCGCCTTCCAACTGATGGGAGGCGAAGAGTACCTTCTCTTGATCCTGGCACTGAGCAATGTTGAGCTTCCGCTCAACCAGACGCAACCAGTCGTCCACCTCCAATGGGTCCTCAGACTTGGAGAAGGTGGGCGGCTGAGTGCGAAGGAACTCCGAGAGTCCCCCTCGAGGCTGATGTCCACCACCTCCCCCTGATCCGGAAGGACCAGAGAGAGTGGAGGTGTTGCGAACGATCGCCTCCAGAATCTGAGTCTGATCCATGTGGTTCCGCTCGATCTGAGCGAGAACCTCGGCCATGGTCGGAGGAGGTGGAAGATCCTCATCCTGACCAGCCGACTGACCCTGACCACTACGAGTTCTTCTAGCCATCCCGCTGCAAAGGGAAAAGGGGTTAGCAACAAAACCCGAAAATTTAAAAGCTAAAGAAAGTGAAAAGCTATCGACTAGGGGAATGGGATCACCCTAACCGAAAGCCAACAAGATAGCGAATAAAAGCACTCTACAAACGTACAAGAAGGCTCAAGAAACAGCAAGGAAACACAAGACTTAAAACCAACTTCCCGACACGACTAGCCCGTATTGAATGAACAAGTAATCGGTGGAGAAGATAAAATTTCAGAATATTACTCTAGGTCTAACACTTCTACCATGCAAGGTAAAACCAACAAAATAGGTGTTAGATACTTAGCCAACTAATATCACATCTTACCCTTTTATTCCCACAAGTTTTAGTTGAATTATCCTCTCATTATCTACCCTATTTAGAAACCTTTGAGACTGTTGTCTGGAAATTTGATGCTTGCTGTCCAGATTTTGCATCCAAGCTCCTGGCCGAAATCATCAACTCTAGAACTTCAAAACCTTAAAACGGGCAGCTCACACTTCAATTCGCCAATCTCATTGGTTCCCCAAAACCCAATTAAACGATAATACTATCTTTTGAAAGAAGGAGAGGAAAACAACCTTTAAACGCAAGTTAGAGCGAGATGAGACAAGAAAGCTAAGATAGGTAAGGAGTAAAATTATAGAATTTACTTAAGCTTTCATAAACCATTTGATATTTTGAAACTAAGTTTTTCAAAACATCCTAAAGACGATCAAGCTAGGGATTCTATGGTCAGTACGGCTGTGATACCAAGCTTTGTGAGGCCTCCCTGGGGTGTTAGGCTCGTGATGCTTAGTCGTACCACCGACCCTAACATCACCAACAAAATATCCCGTGCCTCGGGAAAATATGTACATCCCAGAAGTGCTGTACATACACCCTTTTACAAAGTCATGCATCAATTCCATACAAAACATAGAACTCAAGCACGAACTAGATTAAATAAAAGGCATACATAATAGAGAGTTATTACAAAAGAGGACGACCGGCCAAATATAAGCTAAAGAGCTAAACAACTAAAGAGTTAAACAAAAGCAGAAGCGAAAGCCATAAGATGGCAATAAACAAAAGCCATACGGTTTGCCTTTAGCCCACAAGGCAATAGACCAAGCCACCAACCTAGTCGTCAAACCCGCAGCACATCTCACAAAAGTGCATCCCTTGGGGATCCACCTCTTCCTCTGCAACAATTAAATTTAAGCAAAGAAAATGCATACAAAAATGTACTCGCAAGACTGACGTGTAAGTGTAACAGCCTATAATTAGCTACATGCAAGCTTCTTTAAGTGGAGGAGGCTTTGGACTTACTTTTAGCACAAAGCAAGTTTTCATTTGCAATAATGTAATAGATTTAAAGCAATTTGATAAAGCATTTTTAATTGTTGAAGTAACAACGATACAATAATAATAACAACAGTAAGGACAACCTGGAAGTGACTAACCCAATAGTCACCACAACAATAGCATGAATTACCCAATTCATACCACCCAACAAGTTTTAATTAAATGTTTAGTCTAGTTCTTGAGTGACCTTGCCAAGCATGTCCATAACCTAGGACGAGGCTATTCGAATAGATTTATCCCTGCAGCGGTGTACCAATATACCCACACGTCAGACCACCTTTTCGCCACTAGATTTAGCACACTTCCTTTGGTGTGCCAGCACGGCTAAGTCCTACGAGATAGTTCCAATATTGTGTATTAACTACGAGTCGCCCGTATGGATAGAAACCCATATGTTGAGACAGAGTCATGGTAAAGCCGAAAGTCAACTACCACAGTAGGGTAAAGCTCCCGGACAACTACCATGCCCCTTCGGTGTGGAGAACCTAACCGGATTCCACTCCCGCTCACCCAACACATATCACAAGTTTCTTTTTCACACAACACATGCACACAACCACCTGCGATTCGGAGCTAACACCCGCCAAAGTACTAAGTCAAGAGGGGTTCCCAATACCCTCGTGTGGTTAGCACGCAATATTGCTCAGTTTAGTGGCCCAAGTAACTCGGTCCTTAGGGACTTAGGTACCATTCCAGACACCATGAGATCACACCAACATCCATTGTGCCCAAGTCAATAACAGTTTTTTTTTTCATTTTTATTTCTTTACAAAGTAACAAAGCACAAGTGCTGGACATAATGGAATAATAGTTTTTGTGTGATCAAGGTCATCGACATAAGTCGACAACCGCCCATTTCTACCATTAGCTAAGCATTTCTAAGCAATATCAACCGTAAACTACTAAGTGATAAGAGCTCATCCAACGAACTCTAAATCACAGCAAGATATTCCTAGGCTTAGTAGTAGAGATTGAACATTTACCTATAGAGTATGCATCTATAGGATCAACTAATCGATAATCATTTAACAACAAAATATGGCATGCATACATAAAAGTTAAACAAAGTATTAGACTTTAAAGTATTGGGAGTAATTGGACGTGATCAAACTGCTTGCCTTGATGGATTTGCTCACTAAGTTGCAGAGGAACACTTTCGGGATCAACACACTCGTCGGCACCTAACGAAAAAGAGAAAAGAACCGATAAGAACGAAGAAAACCGAAAAAGACTCAACAGCAAACTTTCTCCAAATGCTTTGAAATTTTTACAGCAGCAAGAGCATGATTTTCAAATAATTTAGCAATAAGAACCAATTGATTTGGATTCTCAATGCAAAAGTTATGGCCAAAACAATTCTGATTAGCCTGGAAAATGCTAGAAAATTCAAATCGGTTACTATTCATCCGAATTAAATTCTTTAGCACAATTTTCCAAAGAGGTGTTGCACCTGAGATTTTTATGGTAATGACAGCACCTCATGAGATGAATAACACAATTGGATTCACCTCATTTGGACCTAGTATGCATTTTCTATGATTTTTGAAAGATTTGCACATAAGCACAAAGCAAAATGCACCCACAAAGATTTTGAAAATAGTGACATGCCTAAAACCTATTCTACCATTTAGTACACTAACAGTGGAAGCCAACAAAATTGGATTCACTCAAAAAGGATCTATAGAGAAATACTTATGCAATTTACAAGTTAAATGCAATTTTTTTAGAGCAACATTTAAAGCCTATTTCTAAACCAATTTACCAATCCATTTTATGGAGCTGAATCAAGCTTACAACCATTTTTAGATTAAAGCTGAGTTCAAATCAGAGCTAACAAAATTTGAATCAACTCAAATGGAGCTAAAATGAAATAGTTATGCAATTTTGAAGTTTATTACCTTTTTTAGTTCATAATTACATCTCTCGGGAAATCCAAAATTTGAATTGACATGGAAAAACCTGGGCCGTTGATCTTGCATCGCACGGCCCAAGTTGAACGGGGCAACGCGCACGCGCCCGCGTGGATCCAACGATTCCGGACCGTTGATTTTGAATCCAACGGTCCAGATGGAATCACCGCGGTCGCGTTTTGAACTCACGCGCGCGAACGTCCGTGCGATCCACAGCCGCTGATTCCGAAATGGACGGCTCAGATTGATCGTAGCACAGCGCGTATGCACAGACTCCGCAAAATCTCAACCGTCAATCAAGAAACGGACTGTCCGCACTAAAGCACGCACAGTGAGCGTTTAAGCATTCGGGCCCACCCGTCAGCGACACAGTAGCCTGCTTAGGATAGCCATTAAAGGCTTTAACCAATCATTAGCACTAATGATGTCCTAAATGATGAAGCTACAGTGACCGTGTCGTCCGACAACGAAACCGACGGTGTTCCACGGTGAATCGCCGGCGACTCAGGGCACGGCGGCGCAAACCAAGAGTGGTCTGAGGTCCGCAATAACCTTGCGCACCTGCTGGCACCACTCACTGTGGCTGAGCTGGCCTAGAACGGCGGCGAGCCGGCGAGCAGTGGCGGTGCTATGCACGGCCAAAAGACAAGCAGCAAAGGAGCTCCGCAGCGGTTCAACCAAGCAGCGCCCGAGCATCTATGGACTACCAGGGAGCTACCTGAAGGACGCGGAGGAACTGGGGAGGACGGAGTAGCTCCGACGACGAAGACCCGCACCGGTGCTGGAGACGACAACGAGGAGACAACGGCCTGAGCGAAATGAGCGAGACCGGGTCATCAGATTAGCTTCAATAGGGCTCAAGGATGGTCCCAGAGCGAGCAATCAGAAAATGGAGCACTCACCAGCGATGCAGACGAAAGGGGGGTGATTCGGCCGAAAAGATCCCAACTTCAAATTCAAGCCGCTCCTGTAGAAGCAACCCAAAATTAAGTTAGGGGTTTTGATCACCTAGATGAGAGACTCAAGCTGACACAAAGAGAGAGGGAGAAAAGCCACTGGGGTACTGCCTTCACCGACGAGCTTGACGCTCAATAATGGGGGCCGAGGGGCTTCGGTGTTTTGAGCTCAACAAGCACAGTGGGTGCGAGCTGGAGTGCGGTGTGGTGAAAGGAAGCCAAGGAAGGGAGATGGGAACTTAAGTAGCCGGGGTGCAAGGAGGGCAATGGCAACACTCCCCCACGGTCAGGCCTACCATGGAGACGCTGAGGGCGATGGGAGCAGGTGAGAAGAGGACTCTCGGGGGCGGACGCACGACGCGCATTAAATGCGTGTAGAAGGACCCGTTGGCCTGCGCGGAGGGGACGCAATGCTGCCCCACGCTCTGCACATGCCATGGCGCTGGCACTGGAGCTACGCCGCGCGAGCGAGAGGAAGAGGACGATGCGCCCGCCGTCCGATTTCCATCCAATGGCTCACACGCGATCGAGTTGGCACAGCGCAGCGCAAGCGTGGATCGTCCGATGAAGATCCGACGGCTCACAGCGCGCATGCCAATGCGTCCACGCCGGGTGCAGTTAGTTGACTCGACCGAGTCAAGTGGCTCGAGCCAGGCTCGGGTCCACGCCCGAGGAACAGTGCAAACCAAGTTTGTGTTTGAATTTGAAAGCTGAGTTTGGAAGAATTATTAGAGGTAGCAAACTAACTCCAAAAATTCTGAAATTTTGACTGGAGCTTCCTCACTCTAGGATTAACCTTACATAAAATATCTAGAGATTTTCATGCACTACATTTTTCTCAAGAAATTCCTCAAGGTTTGTTCTAGGGTTTGACCAATTGAAAAACTGGTTTGACTTGCCTCCAAAAATTATCAAATAATTTTTAAAAATTATGAAATTTTTCAGAGGGGTCACACAATATCCCTAGAACCAAGAAAAAATATTTCCAAAGGTTGGCACAAGATTCTTTACAAAGTTGAATAAGGGTTTGACTTTAGTCAACAGGAGGTTTAGGTTTTTGAATTCCACAATTCTTTGACAAGAATTATAGAAAAGTTCAAAAACTTCAAGATGTAAGGAAAGTTTTAATTTCTACTCATTTTCTTATATTTGAAACACACACCCATTTTAGGTTACATTTGAAACACACATCTAGATTTGGTTACATTTGAAACACAAACCTAGATTTGGTTACATTTGTATATTTGGGATGTTACAAGCCACTTCCATGTGGACACCACCATGTCATACCCCCGTTCATCTCATTTCCTCTCTCTTGGTCTCACCTCCAAGTGGGCCCATGTGGACATATGCAATTGCTTGCATGAAAAATCAGAAAAAAACATATTCGAGTATATTCTTTTCCCTTTTGATTTCTATCATTTCATGTGATTTTTGAACTTTCAGACGTTCGTTCTCCTTCATACGAAGTCCGATTCCGCCGATTCTCATTCTTAAAGTCACCTAAAGGCGGTATCTTCCTTTTTGTATTTATTTTATAATTTCTGGATTTTATTTGGATTTGTATATTTATTTGGCTCGTTTCACGTATAGATTACGACGATCGCAGAGAACCAGGTTTCGACACTTCTCTGCTTTTCGACGCCGTTTAAGAACAATAACCAAATAAGCAAGGTAAGTTTCATCCTTTGATCATATTTGAATCCTAGTTTATTAAATTATTTAAAT
The DNA here is from genome assembly GCA_036346405.1 of Phyllostachys edulis. Taxonomy (NCBI): domain Eukaryota; kingdom Viridiplantae; phylum Streptophyta; class Magnoliopsida; order Poales; family Poaceae; genus Phyllostachys; species Phyllostachys edulis. The sequence continues at coordinate 11,870,977 of CM070552.1, forward strand.
TCTATTTTAAATTATTATTGCATTGCTTATTTAAATTCAAGTAATTTAAATCCCTGTTTTAAGTTTTATAGTTATCCCTAATTCCATTGAGTAGCCAACTATTGTGAAAATGGGAAGTAAGAAGGACCTTTCCAAAGGTGAAGTATAATCTGGAGATAGAAATAGAAAATTGTGGATTATTAGAATATATACTTGTTGGAGTCAAATTACAGAAAATATGATTGTTGAATATTGGATTGTAGAAATACATTATTATTGGATTATTAGAATATGTCTTGTTGGATATCGGAGTATACCTTGTTGGATTATAGGGATACATGATCGATGATTATTGGATTATAGAAGCATTGATGGATGTGGATTATAGAAATAAATGAATTGTTGATGTTGGATTTTAGGAATAAATCTTGGTGGATTATAGAAATAAATCTTGGTGGATTATAGAAATAAATCTTGGTGGATTGTAGAAATATATCTTGGTTGGATTATACAAGTATATATTTGCTGGATTATTAGAATATATCATTTTTGGATTTATAGATGTTGAATTATTAGAAATAGATTATTATTGAAGAGTGGATTATTGGAGATTGGATTATAGAACTAATTGATGGAAGTTGAATTATTGGAGATTGGATTATAGAACTAATTGATGGAAGTGGGTTTATAGGATTATAAAATTACTGGAGATTGGATTCTAGGATTATATGATTATTGTGGTTGGATTATAGAAATGAATCTTTGTTGGATTATATAAATAATCTTGGTTGGATCATAGAGAAATTGATGAAATGGTGGAGATAACTGAATAAAAGTGTTCGGATGATCTATAATTGTTGATATTGGATTATCGGAGATTGGATTATAGAAATAGATAATTATTGGATATCAGATTCTAGAAGTAGATAATTGTTGATATTGGATTAATAAAGATTGGATGATAGATAAAGACTATTGTTAAATATTGAATTGTTGATGTTGGATTCTAGAAATAGATTGTTATTGGATATTGGATTGTCGAAAGTTGGATTATAGAAGTATATCTTTAATGGATTATAGAAATAGATTATTGATGAATACCGGATTAATAGATGATGGATTATAGAAATAGACGGTGTTAGATGTTGCATTACTTGTAGGACTGGAAAGGTGACTAGAGGGGGGGGGTGAATAGACGTTTTCTCTATTTTTCACCACGATCGAACTCAACACTACTTTTACTCCAATAGCAATAAAAGCTATGAAGATCTGTATACAGGCATAGTAGATGACCTGTGTTGAATCCGATCAAACCCCGAAGCTCAAGTCTAAAAACACCTCACAACTGCATGCACAAAGTCCAAAGCAACCTCTCACGGCAGAGCACAAGTAAACGCCAAAGAGGTACTAACTAGTAATAACTAAAGGCTAGACCAAAAACCAACACAGAGCAGACAAGCAAACAGCAACGAGCTATAGCCTCTGCCGAACGAGACACCCACGCAGCCACGGATCCAAACCAGCAAAACCCACTAGCAAATTGAAAACTAAACTTTAGTCACAACATGAAGTCAGCCACAGCAAGCATCATTGGGAATTAAACCAAGGACTAGTCGGTGAAATCTCCGACGGCCTCGTTATGCCGGTGTGTGTGGCCAATGCCCAAAGCACGGTGATGAACTCGCCACCCTGCATCAGTGCTTTCTCACGCCCCAACACACACGCACAGGGAAACGCCATGCCGCCAAAGAACAAGACTTCAATCAAGTGGTCAAGTCATGACAAAGAAATTTCAAATAATAAAAACTAAACAGATTGGTCACAGTAGCAAACAAACTGCACGCACACGATTTGCTGAAGCAATACCAAGCGAGAAACAAACGAGTCGCTGCTGCACGCACAGCAAGGGACGCATCAGGCCATATAGAGCAGACACGCAGGAACAGTAGCCAACACTGAGCCGACAAACACGCTAAGGAAATAGCAGCCAAAGCATTAAATAGATCTGAACCAGAGACCCGTAGGTAATCAAGCCGAGGCGAGCAAACCTCACACGCAACAAATGGCAGCCAAATAAAATATTCAAATCAGACAGTGGTGTACACTCTTACATGCAAAAAAACAAAATCGGCCATGACTATAGCCGCCGCAAGCTTGCTCTGTGTCTGCCGATAGCACTACAAGCTGCCACCACAGCCTCGGTTTTTGCCTGGAGAGCCCACCGTCACAGCTCCAGTTTTCCTAACGCGCAACAGGGCGCCGCCACAAGGCTCTGTTTCTTTTTGCGTGGGCAAGAACAGGCCACCGCCCCCGGCTTCCTTTTTCTGCGCCCAAAACCCTAATGTCCCATCTCGAAAATGCTTTTATATGGCAGCTACCAACCCAGATTCGAGAAGATCAAACCTAATGGGCTCCCTTAAGGCCCAACATTAACAGGACACACACGCACGCATATTAAAGCGTCGTCTTCACTTTTCTTGACCTAATCCACTTCTTGACGCACCGTCTTGCGCCGCGGGTTGGCATTAGGTCACCAAGACGGTATTTGGTAAAATTGCCAAAATACCCCTTCTCGATCTTTTCCGAAGACCGAGTCCAATCCTGTTGAAGCAATCGTCTGCTTCGCCACGTGTAGGTTGATCCAGCGGCTCTCATCATGTCGGCAAGTCTCTCCCATCCGGTTCCCACCGGACCACCTTGGCACTTGCACCGACCCCCGCACCGCTTGATCCAACCAGTCGCACCGAACTGCCCGTTCGGTCATCCTTGTCCATTCTGCGCCATGCTTGAGTCACCTAACCTCACCCGGCATCCTTGATCGTTCTGGACCTCAGCTCTCCAAGCTTAGTCCCGATCCTCCTCGCCGTTGACCGTCGTTGACTTGCAAGCCACTTGCACAGCAATAGACAAGCATACACGAATCCGGGAACAAGTTCTTCACAACTTGACCCACGTTAGTGAAAACATGCAACATGCAACACATATGCACTATAGCCTATGAACTCAATCTATCCCAAAGCCAAATTCCTAGAATGGCCAAAGATCAGCCTTTTAACTTTGCCGAAAACGCGTGAAACTTCAAACCAAAAGCCACATTGCCAATTGTTTCATTATCCTAAGATCATGGGCATATCCCCATGATATCCACAATCTCCCCTTGATGAACACATTGGCAATTTCTCAGAAAATATAGTTTTGGGGTTTGAAAAGTAAAATACTTGCAGTTTTCACGCAAAGGCACAACTTGGTCCAAAAACAAGAAAAAGCAAAGGAAATGACCAAGCTGGCTCCAGAATAGCATAAGCAAGTGAGATAAGGCAAAAGAAAGCACAAAAGCTTTAATTTCTAGAGAATAGCCAAAAATCTCACTTAGGTCCATATGAAAGAACAATTGTTCTATTTGACCTTTGATCATTGTGAGTCTTCAAGAATTGCAAACATGTTCAGAAAAGACAATAAGACCAAAAGACTGCAATTGAGATGCTCCCACTCACTATGATCACTAATTTCCCTATGACTCCAAAAAGCTCTAAAACAACATTTTTACCAATCTTTCTCCCCCTTTGACAATGAATTCATCAAGGTGCATGGAAGAAGATAGAGCATGAATGGAATGGAATGGCTGCATTTTTTAATTTGGCATTTTTCAGTTTTTTTAAGTTTTAATCTTTAGCAAACTGGAGCCATGAAGATTATCTAAGAAGACTTGTACAAGTATTACACCAAGCCATATTATGTGAAGAAGCTATATTCAATCATGGCAAAACATATACAGCAAAGCTAAGTCCAAAATAGCAATAATCTGAGATTAAACGAATTAAAAGCATGACAAGGTGCTCAAGATCATAGTTTCACTAAAGGTATCCAAAAATGAGTCAAACCATATCTATAAGCTAGAAAATGAGTCAATTTTGAGCACTATGAGTTCAATTTTGAATCAAATGGTTCAAGCATTTAGAAATTAGCACTTTGAGCACTTTGCTGAAAATGATTGGTTTTATCTTAGTGAAGCAAGTCCTGGACTAGGAGCCATCCACAACTGCCTCCTAAGCTTCAACCAATTGCCAATTTGTTTTCTTAGCATTGTGCTAGATCTCAAGCCTCACTACGACCATCCCAAGCAACAAAAGCTTAAGAGAGTGGTCTAGGTCATCCAAAACTCCCCCTGAGTTCATGCCTAGTGCAATGGCAAGCCATCTCATAAGAGAGAATTGGTGAGATCAGTTTTTTCGCACAGAAAAGCTCATTTTTCATTTGCTTGACTTAAGAATTATCATAGCTCAATTTAAAACTTAGAATAAGTTCAAGACTCAATTAAGCCTATATGACATGGCATGAATCATGAGAGGATCACTAAAGCAAAACTAGTCACAAGATCCAACAAGTCATATTATGATTCAGTTTGCTCACAGATAATAAAGCTAGCATGGCAAAAGCTAAGCTATACATAAAAAGCCACAAAAGAAGTCTAGCAAACTAGCACAAGACATGGCAGGATATAAAGCATGAAAGCATGTCATACAAGGATAATAATCAAAGCTCTATAAGATTATATTACAACGCAAGTTGCTGAATTTTAAAATGCATTATGGTACAATGAGTGCAAAAAGACCTAAAAGCCTAAAAAGATCAAAAGGATCCAAAGAAAATACCACTTGAAGAAGGTATCAGAAAAGAATCAACTCCCCCTCAAACCAACCCATAGGGATAAATTATCCCTAACTCGCTTCTCAAGGTGGCAAACCTTGTTGGGTCTAAAAGCTTTGAGAGGATATCTGCCGAAAGTGCCTTGGACTCCACAAAAACTAGCGCAAGGACTTCAAACTCCACAAGATCTCTAGAGAAAGCAACTCGAAAAGCTAGGGAGCAAAACACCATCACTAAAAAGACCTACAGGGAACTTAAAAACCTGCTAAGGACCAGTGACTGGGAGACAAGCTCGACCTAGGCTGTGAGAAGAGTGCATCCTAGAAAACCAAGGGATAAGAAGAGTGCCTAGAAAAGACACGTGCTAGAACAGAGCCTCCTATCTACCCTGAACACAACAAGCCCAACACCTGACACAAAACAGATGCTATGCAAGGTAGACTAGGGATACCATACATAAATGAAAGGTATGGAAGCTCGAACCTGAGTCGCACTGCTTGGCAGTGAGATGTAGTCATGATGGATGAAGATCCATTCCTTGAAGCTCCAGAAGGTTGTTGCGCTCACCCATCATCCTCATCTCAAATTCCTTTGTCTCCAAGAAGTGATAGCCATCATTGAATGCACATATGAAGAAGAACCAACAGTTTGAAATCATGAATCACATGTTCTTCTTCTCAACTGAAAAGACTACACCAAAGAGGTAGAAAAGTCTATGCCTTGGTACTGGGTTAGTGAAACAATATCTAGGGAAACAGTACCAAGACACATGACTAGCAAGGATAGCAGCAAATGATCCAAAACTCATAAAAGCACATAATCAATAATTTAAGACATGAGCATGGAGATAGACAAAACAATTTCAGTACATGCTATCCAAGATATGACAAAGCTCAACCTATCCTTAGTCCACAAGAAGGCATAGGAGCAAGCAAACATGCACACAGCATAACACACATCATATATTACAATCAAAGGTAAAACATGCTAGTGAAAGCTATGGCAAGACCCATGTATCCACAAAACCATGAGAGCATAAGATATGTTAAGGAACAAATCATGGAAATCAAGTAAGCATGTGAATACACAAGGCAAAAATCAACAAGAGCAAAATAAAGAATGTACACAATAGCACAAGCTCATGAAGACTAAACCAAGCTTATACATCCATGAAACTAGTGAATAACACTATAATACAAGGATATATAAACAAGATACACGCAAAGGCATGATGAAGAATATCATAAGAGAACATATGCCGATAAGATACAAATGAGCACAATGAAAAGCACAACACGCCAGGACTGAATAATCGTGAAGATAAAGGCATGAAGGTGTAAGATAACTCACAGTGGCCTTGGCTATTATGGTCCTAGTAAAAACATCTCCAAATGTGATCCACTCGTTGTCGGATGCACGTGTGATAGAGGAGAACCATCTAGAACCTCCAGTCATGTGTCGAGAACACCTAGAGTCAATCAAGTCATATGTCCTCCTTCCTCGCACGACGGACCTACAGGGCATAAGCAGGAAACATCTGTGCCTCGGTACTAGGGTTAGTGATAAGAGACTTTGGAATCCAGTACTGAGTCACACGATGCTTAGGAATAGCACTAGAAGCAGCAATAACATGGTTAGTGGCAAAATCATGAGAATGCACACGATCAACACCTAGACCTCTCCGAATCGACCTACCAAAAGGTCGGTACTCCCCCTGTCTAGATGCTACCCGTGGTCTCTCCTCACGATATCCTAACCCAAAGCGCTGCCTAGAGCCACCAAAAGAGTCAAAGAAGTCATCTACGAACCTAGGCCTATGTCTAGTAGGAAAGACAGGCTGCCTAGCTCTAGTGACTGTCATAGGTGAAGGAACTCCTCTAATGGTTCTCAAAGCACTCATTCTCTCCTTCCTCTCAATCTTGGCTCTACAGAAGCAGAAATCAACGATATGGCCATCCTTCTTGAAGAAGGTGCAATGGTACTTGACCTTTTGAGGGGTCTAACCTGATGAAGTAGAAGCACCTGTCTTGCTAGAAAGAGTTTGGGCAAAACCCGCAGATCTAAAGACAATCTTAGATGGCTCAGGGGGTTCTACCTCAAACAAGCTATTCTCAACAACTCTAGCAATCTTAGGTGGATGGTTCTTAGAATGCTCTAGGGAATTAAATCCTAGGCCACTATTGTTCACACTCACCTTAGATTTGTCTAGGATCATGTTGAGGTTCTTCTGCCCACTAGTAAATCTCTCAAGAGTCTTGTTAAGGTAGTCATTTTGTTTGGCTAGCTCATTACATGATGCACACTTATTTGACATGCTAACCCTATCAGACTTTTGTTTATAATGAGCAACCTCGGCTTTTAAAGCCTCACAAGACACAATAATTATCTCTAATCCTATCCAACTGCTCTTTGAACTTAACTCTAAACGCTTCCTGTATCTTATCTACATTATACCCAATTTCAGCACACAAAACACAAGAAGCGGAATTAACAATTTTCTTGGAAGCAGTCATGGACATGGATTGTTCAATTTTAGCCTTTTCTTCTAATGTCTTGTTTAGGGCTTCATTTTCAATTGTGAGCTTAAGACAATTTTCACATGATGCAGATTTAGAGTGGAGGACTATTTCAGTCATTTCTTTCATTTTAGTCTTATTAATCTCACAATATGAGCAAGTGTGACTAGCATCAAATTTCATCAATTCTTTTGTAGCACTATCCAATTTTAGTTCAAGTAAAGCACAATTTGAACAGGATAAAGGAAAAGCATCTACAGCAGTCACATCAAGAGCAATGGCATTCATGCAATCAGGACTAGACTTGAGGGATCCTAGTTCATCAAGAGCATCTTTCAATTGATTTGCAACAGAGGAATGAGCAGATTTTAGATTGATCAATTCATTTTGCAAGCTAGAGCAAGAGTCACAAATATCAACAGGATTAACAGATTTAAGTCTAACAACCTCTAAGTTCAGATCATCAATCATATTGTCCTGTCTCTTAATCAATTTAGCTTGCTTCTTCAAATTGTGTTCAGCAATGACCAAAGCACGCTTCATATCAGCAAGAGAGGGACATACCTCATCGAGGTCACTGAAAGGGTCGTCGTCATTGGAGGAGTCGACGTCGTGGCTACCCCTGGCCATGAAGCACATGCCGGTGAAGTCCTGAGCCTTCTTCTTGCCATGGGTGTCATCCTCGTCGTCCTCCGTCTCCGAGTCCACATCGCTTATGTCAACACTCTCTAGAGCGGCAAGGACCCGGCTGACGAACTTGCGATAGTTGGTCTTCTTGGGTTTCACATCCCTAGCTTGAGGACGCCTCCGAGTGTCCTTCACCTCCTTGCCCTTCAGCTTGGGGCATTTGGAGCGAATGTGGTTTGGCTCACCACACTCAAAGCAAGTGATAGGGGCACCTCTCCTTCTGTTCCTCACCTTGTTGTACATTCTCGAGAATTTGGTGGATAGGAGGGCTAAATCATCCTCAGGTAGCCTCTCTAGCTGCTCATCGCTCAAAGAAAGCAAAGCAGACAAGGAAAAGTCAGATGAGCCAAAATCCGATGAATCAAAAGAACTACCTTTAGATGGGTCGACCACCAAAGCCATCGACTCTGTCTTGGGGAGACACGAGATAAAATCAATCTCATGTGTCTTCAACCTCGAGTAGAGCTTATCCATGGTAAGCTCACTCATGACAGTGTTGTCATTGATGGATGTGATCTTCATCCCCCAGACCTTCACATCAATAGAACCCAAAAGCTGGCGTGCGTTCTCGGACTCAGTGAAAACAAGACCAACAACACGAAGATCATGAAGAATCTTGGAGAACCTTCCCCACAACTCATCCAAAGACTCACCAGGCCTTTGCTCGATCTTTGAGTACTCTTTCTTGAGCTGGTTCTGTCTCACTTCCTTGATCGCAGTAGAGCCCTCGTGATAATCACAAAGGGTCCTCCAGATCTCGTGAGCAGACCTCAAATGAGCCACACGCTCAAACTCAGATCGACTAAGACCTTGGATCAGAAAATTTCAAGCTTTGCTATTAACCTCAACGTCTGGAGTGATCACATCGTCATTGGCCAGCACGGCATATGGATTTTTGACCTTAAGCCAAATAGCGTGCCCTTGAGCCTCGATGTAGGTAAGCAAAATCAACTCCATCGAACACAGGTGGTTTGGTCGAATACTTGTCAGTCGCCACGGCTCCAAAGACCGGTTAAGATCTATGAGAAGAGCTAACCGGGCTCTGATACCAATTGTAGGACCGGAAAGGCGACTAGAGGGGGGGTGAATAGACGCTTTCTCTATTTTTCACCACGATCGAACTCAACACTACTTTTACTCCAATAGCAATAAAAGCTATGAAGATCTGTATACAGGCACAGTAGATGACATTATAATACCCCGAATGTTTCTAAGGAAGGAGAGTAAACAAAAAAAAGGGTTTTTCTGTAATACTCCAACTTAGTCTAATGAAGGAAGCAGTGAAAAGAGAAATTAGACTTTAGAGGAGGAAATCTGCAATTCTTTGGCAACTGGCTTGGGCTTTGCCTGTGTGGCCCATGAGGGGCCGGCCACTATAAAAAGGAGGGAGAAACCCTAGCCACCACTGTAGCACGCACTACTACAGTGCTGCTACAGTACATGCCCTCCTCCTTACACTCCGTTGCCCCCTCTTGGTGGTGCTCTCCCATTGCTGTCGGCCAAGGAGAAAGGTGGAGGGAGAGAAGAAAAAGAGGAGAGGAGCATCTAGCGGGGGAAATCAGCGGGCACGCGTGTCTCCAAGGGTACCGAATGTCGTTTTCGTCGTTTGATTAGTCCTAGATGTGAATTCGATTAGAATTGATTGGATCGAACTCTGTCTGTTAAAGATTCAATTCTGTCCAGTAGGTTGCGTGGGCAGTTTCGAGTTCTTAGATGCCGAATTGGAGGTTTTTATCTCCTAGAGATATTTAGATAATATTTTTAGCTTTTCTTGGCTGCCAAGAACACCTGATTCCGACGTACGGATCAAAAGTTATGACAGTTTTAGTTTCTGCTGTCCAGAATTCTGACGCAATTGATCTGTCAAGTTGTCTCCTAAAATATGATTATGATAATGGAATATTCAGGGTTTTCACCCAACTAGGTTATTCTAGAAATTTTTATAATCTTTCCATAATGTTAAAGAACGCCCTAATCGGAGTTGTAGATCAAAAGTTGTGATCTGTTCTTTACCGCTGTCCAGAATCTTAGCTACGTTTTAGTAGTCATTTTAATTAGTAGATTGATTATTGTTAAGGTCCAAATTAGGACTTCTCCATATTATGCAATTTGTAGGCCTTGGTCTTATCTTTCCAGATCATTAAAGAACATCCAATTTGGAGCTGTAGAACGAAAGATATGAATTTTTAAAGTTCTTATTGTAATCTGTCTCTCTGTTGTGGACAGTAGAGAAAGATTAACTTGTTAGCGACTTTTCTTGCACCTTGGGAATTATTGAAATAATTTTATTCAGGAATCTAGTTCCTTGTAGTTTCCAGAAAGGTTTAGTTCATTGATTTTGGTTGTACCAAATGGAAGTTATGAATTTCACAAGTTGAAAGTACCGAAGATGACAGAATGGTCTTCGGGGTTAAAATCAAGGGCTTAGATGGGGTAATTTGTTCTGTCATTCACCTGGGAAGTTGTAGCTAAGCTCGTGTAAAGTCCGGGAAACTTGGATTCATAACTTTTGGGGCTGGGACTCAAAAGTTATGGATTTTTCTTTGAGAACCGACAGATTGGACAGATTAGAGTCAGGGGTGAAATTGCTAGTTTTGTGTTGCGTTCAAGAGCGATCGCTCTCGTTATGTTCTATTGCTTTGTTGAGCACTCTTGTTTAGTATACTTAGTATACTTTACGGTTGCCAGGTGTTGGTGAGCACCAGGGTTGAAAGCTATACTGTCGTCATCTTTTTGTCTCATGGTTAAGGCAAGTACTTTGATGTTCCCATGTTTGGTGAATGATGCATGCTTGATGTTGGTATTGTGCTTTTCTGTGATCCATGAGAATATTCAAAGTTTATGTTCCTTTCTTATGTGTTAATTCCATGTGTAGACATGATGCCTTTCATAATTCATATTTTAATACATGCATCCATTTTTCATGTTCCTTCCACGGGAGTGGATTATAAGACCCATCAATTCCAGTATGGGCACGTAAGACCCACCATTCCAATGTGGGCAGATTTAGACACCCGTATGAAACGTTCTTCATACGGGACTTGGATCCCTGTATTTTGTTAAATGCGGGCTTAGGTGAACACCGACGGGTGTGTCACTAGCTATACCGGTATAAGCATGTGTGCAGTCCATTCTTTTCATTCATTCCATTCCTTCCATGCATTCATGTATTCATTCAGTGTACGTTCAAATTCTTTAATGAAGTTGTCTTTTTCATATTTGTGGTATGTCCAGCTATCCATGTACTTGCTGAGTCTCATACTCATTCTTGCTTTGTTTATTTATTTTTAGGTGATCGTTGGTGATGATTCTCTTGGGAGGGAGTAGACACGCACTACTCATTCATTTCACCTTACACTAGTTTCAATAATAGAACTTGATTCTGTCTTTCATTCGTTAAGTGATGGACTGTAATATAATGGAGTTTGATGTTGGTTGATATCTTTCTTTCTCTACGTTAAGGTTGTTTAATTAACTGCTTATGTTCCATGATCATTCGTTTGGTATGATTATCTTAGTGGATTCAGTAGACTTAAATAATTGGAATTTGTGAACTGTTATTGGATTCAGTTTTAATTCCTGCTTAGGTGAAAAGATGTTGATCCTTATATGTTAGTTGATGAGTTATTGTTAAAGTTCTTCCGCAGTATTGTTGTATGTTAGTCCTTTAGGTAGCATTTTGGCTTCCGAATAGCCAAGGTGTTACAGTTGGTATCGGAGCGGGCTTTAGGTCCATGGTGAATAAGTTAGCAACTTAAGTAACCCGATATGCTAAAATTTGTTAATGGTTAATTAACCTAAAACTTGACACACTGGTGCACAGTAGGATGGGATGGTTCAAGCAATGTGTTTCCGTTTTCGTTATGTTGCCTTGTTACTCTATGATATGATCTTCTATACCTATGAATTTGTTCTGTGATTGTTATGAGATGATATTCTATATTCATAATTGATTATTGGCTATGGGTGATGTTGAGAGGTTGAGATCGTGGTGGTGGCTCTAGGTTTTGTCAGGTTACACCATCGTTTGTGGTAAAAGAATAGAGTAGTAACTACCCCGAATACCATAGTTGAGTGTTGAGGGTGAGTTTTATTATTCTCTTCCTTGATCTTGAATGTGGTCAGTTCTGGTATTAGTTGCGGTTGATGAAGTTTTCTTGAGTTAGTGTTCTACATTTCTTCTGATGAGTTTTCGTTGGACTTTCTTGGTTCCTTAATTCGACTACTTGTTCTCCTAACTGCTGGTCTAATGTTGTTTCTTGGGAACGTCGGTTATCGACAAAATTTATCTTTTCTTGGGAGTTCTGCCCTTCTTATTGGAAAATGTGAATCATTTATTCTTGATACTGAAAGTTTTTTGTTGCAAGTTCTTTATCATGTGAAAGCTTTGGCTTTATGTATTTCTTTTGGATTATTTCGAGTGTTGAAATTTAATACCTCTTTTTTTGAGAGATTGTGTTAAAAATCTTTAAGTGATGTCTCGTCATGCTTAAGTAAGAGGTGTTAATTAAATGAACTAATTGTTGTGGTAAGAGTTATCAGATTGGGTTATTAGCTTTGTGCAAGCGGTTTATTCTTAACTAGTATCCATGGAAGTAAAATTGATTAATGTGAAATGTTGTTGTATTGGGTACATGATGAAAATTTAGATAAGAGTTTGTCCGTATCTATTCAAGAACCTATTGTTGTTAAGAAGTGTGGAAATGTTGTTGAACCAGTTTGATCTTTACGATCAAGTAATCTACTAAATTTGTTAGATGAATTGGAATCTAGGTCCTCTTTCGGTTATTCTAACCGCTAGTGAGGGTTAAGATAATGAGGTGTTCGAATGTTGCCTTGATAAATATTAATCTGGAATCTGTCTCCTATTTTGGATCTTGATGATCTTATTCGAATGATAGCTTTACCTAATTCTTGCCATGCTAAAAAAAAAATATTGAAACATGTTTAAATGACTAGATGAATGATGATGTATCGCCTTGTGAAACCTTGTCTTATGTATCCTATATTATTGAAGTTAAAGACCTTTCATTCTAATTACTGAACATAAGGTAGAATGTTGAATATATCCTCTTAACTGTTGTGGAGTTTGCAAATAGAGGTAGGATCATGATTGTACCCATGTGTGGCTATAGAGCTTTTAGTGTGTACTATTTTGGCGTTGGCGTCAAGAAGAGTTAAATGGATGAAATCTAATAAGAAATTCATATTGGTGTACTTTTATGAGATGGTCATGTTCTAGTAAGATCTTGTTAACGAGTTATGTTTCAAAGATTGTGGCTTGAGCACTAGGTTTGTTTTTCTAGAGCAAGTGATTATTGCAATCCTATTGTGATGATGGAAATAGTATGTCACGATTGTTGTGTTTCTTTTGGAAAAATTTTTGTTGGGATATTAAGGTATGTTAATAAAATAGTCAGGAATGTGAGGGTGATATTGATCCTTTTATAGAGAGTGAAATGTGACCGCCTTTCGTGATGTCTCTTAAATGAAGATAATTCAAGTTTTTGAATTAAGTAATCTTTTGGAGTTCAAGAGTTTTGTGGTAGTTGAAATTTGTTGAGTAAAGCGACGTATTGTAGAGTTCTATTGGTTCTTAATTTATTCAAGTGATTTGATTTTAAAGACTCGTTTGTTTGAGTTGGCAAGTAAGGTTGTATTCAAAGAAAGTTGTTTCTTTCCTAATTGAAAGAGTGTAGTAGAAGTATTTGAGGGTGGATTCAAATTTTGTAACTTCATGATTTATCTGGCGTGCTTAACCTTGTTGTTTGGCCGCATAAGAGTTACTCGATTTGTAAAGCAAGGTTCTGTTCTTATTGGTTGAGGTTTGGAATTCTATTCTTGTGGGACTTATGCCCTCAACTGTTGACTTTCCCTTATGTTTTTCGAGTTCTTTGCCTAAGTGACTTTTTCCCTTGGTCCTGTGTTTACTTGACGTGCTTGTCTTCATTTGCCTTTTCTTCGAGGAAGGATCCACCGATTCATCTCACAGGGGTCTTTTGAAGTGGTTATTAATTGTTGTTGCGAGACCTTGGGTTGTAAGTTATTCGAGGAGCATTGGAGGATGAACTGATTTCGGGTATAATTCTTGAAGAGAATTATATTTATACAGAATATTTGTCTTTGAGGCTAAACTGTTTGCATTGTTTCAACCATTAGAACCTATAGAGATTTGTGATCCAAGATCTTTTGTTCACTTCGGGTGGAACATTAGAATTTTCAAAAGGATGGGGAATCTTGATCGATGTATTAGAGTGTCGCGATTGGGTACCTTGCGGTTGTGCGAGATGAATTATGATAGTGTTGTAATTAGAGTAAGATTAGCGAAGTAATCTGATCGTTAAAGCGATTAATGAGATAGCCGAGATTGTTGGATTATTGTCGAATGACTTGGACTTAGTAAATAAATCTATAAGAGTTATACTCTTTATAAAGATAATTGGGTCGAGAAAATGTTTCCATGTTGATGTTAATGCGCGAGTATGTTTGGATTGTGATAATTTTAGAGATTTAATCTGAGGTTTTCCCTATCTTCTATATGAGAAGTTTGTTGTAGGGTCTTGGAGGTTAAAATTGGGCTTTGCATATTTTTTTTTTATGCTAGAACTTTAGTCGCCCAATGATTTTGTGTAGAGGAAGTAGAATAAGGGTGGATTCCGAATAATGGGATGATCATTGATAGAACCCTTTGATGAAGTATATGAATGTGTGTGCTGAGGATTCCGAGTTATTTATTCTTAAAAAGATTGAGGTGATGTGATTGCGTGTGAAATCTATTTTGGGATACATTGGGAGTCATATGTCAAATTAATTCCGTCGGTAGAGGAGTTGTCGAGAGAATGTTTCTGTGGAGTCGTTAGAGCCTCTACAAAGGTGTGGATGATGTATTTCGGCTTGAGCATAGTGTTGAGAATGCCAAGTTAAGAGAGATGAGTTAGTGTGGTATGCGATGAATTGGAATTCCAAAGTTTGAGAGAAATTTTATTCCTAAAAGAGAAACTGAGAAATTGATGCTTCCTCGAGTAGTGACACGTTTTCTTGATTCTTATGAGATATGTGTTTATGACGGATGTCTTTTGCATGTTGAGCTTGACTTTATGTTAGCATGTGTGGTTCTTATCAGTTCAGAAAGAATAAAAGAAATTTCTGATCTGGGCATTCAAGTGATTTCTCCTTTGGCTTTCGTGACGTTTATTCGCAAACTGCCACTTGGAAAGTGGAAAGGTTTTCGTGATGAATTTCCGATTATGGATTTGACTCTTTTAGTCTCGAAATGGTAACGCATGGTTGCGATGTGAATCCTTCATTTTCATATGGGTTTTGTTGGTAAAAGAGTTTGTTTAAAGAGAGTTCTGTTGTGTGTCCTTGGTTAAAGGAGGTGATCCTTGTTACGGTGAAGAGTTTGATTGAGAGGTGGAACAAGAGTTCTGTGTACTATGTGCATGTTGTGTGGTTCGGTACAAATGGGTAGGTTAGCCCAAGGTAGATTGGGTTGTATTCGCTAGTTGGCATATCGCTAGGACCGTTTCGGGTCCCTACGCGGTGAACGCAACTTTTGATATGTTATGGTGCTGAGTGAGTACCTGGGAGATCCAGAGTTTGAATATTCGTTCACGTTGTGGACCATCGAGTAGGATCTTACCTTTGATTCTCTTCCGATGAGTGTACCTAGAAATGTCGGGATGAGTGTTAGGACAGACGTCGTTCTACGTCTTTGTGTTGTGGTCTTATCAGTCCGAGAGAGAGGTCACTTGGAAGCTAGAGTCTCGCATCTTGAAAGCAATACCCGGATTTGTTCATGTGCAGTGCGTGTTAATCGTTCTTAATTTCCAGATGCCGTTTTCTTTTGGGTAGATCGGTGAGTAGATTCGGGGTCGAATCCTGTTAAAGGGGGTAGAATATAATACCCCGAATGTTTCTAAGGAAGGAGAGTAAACAAAAAAAGGGTTTTTCTGTAATACTCCAACTTAGTCTAATCAAGGAAGCAGTAAAAAGAGAAATTAGACTTTAGAGGAGGGGAAATCTGCAATTCTTTGGCAACCTGGGCTTCGGGCTTTGGCCCAGGAGGCCCATGAGGGGCCGGCCACTATTAAAAGGAGGGAGAAACCCTAGCCACACTGTAGCACGCACTGCTACAGTGCTCCCGCTGTCGCTACAGTGCTGCTACAGTACATGCCCTCCTCCTTACACTCCGTTGCCCCCTCTTGGTGCTGCTCTCCCATTGCTGTCGGCCAAGGAGAAAGGTGGAGGGAGAGAAGAAAAAGAGGAGAGGAGCATCTAGCGGGGGAAATCAGCGGGCACGCGTGTCTCCAAGGGTACCGAATGTCGTTTTCGTCGTTTGATTAGTCCTAGATGTGAATTCGATTAGAATTGATTGGATCGAACTCTGTCTGTTAAAGATTCAATTCTGTCCAGTAGGTTGCGTGGGCAGTTTCGAGTTCTTAGATGCCGAATTGGAGGTTTTATCTCCTAGAGATATTTAGATAATATTTTTAGCTTTTCTTGGCTGCCAAGAACACCTGATTCCGACGTCACGGATCAAAAGTTATGATAGTTTTAGTTTCTGCTGTCCAGAATTCTGACGCAATTGATCTGTCAAGTTGTCTCCTAAAATATGATTATGATAATGGAATATTCAGGGTTTTCACCCAACTAGGTTATTCTAGCAATTTTTATAATCTTTCCATAATGTTAAAGAACGCCCTAATCGGAGTTGTAGATCAAAAGTTGTGATCTGTTCTTTACCGCTGTCCAGAATCTTAGCTACGTTTTAGTAGTCATTTTAATTAGTAGATTGATTATTGTTAAGGTCCAAATTAGGACTTCTCCATATTATGCAATTTGTAGGCCTTGGTCTTATCTTTCCAGATCATTAAAGAACATCCAATTTGGAGCTGTAGAACGAAAGATATGAATTTTTAAAGTTCTTATTGTAATCTGTCTCTCTGTTGTGGACAGTAGAGAAAGATTAACTTGTTAGCGACTTTTCTTGCACCTTGGGAATTATTGAAATAATTTTATTCAGGAAGCTAGTTCCTTGTAGTTTCCAGAAAGGTTTAGTTCATTGATTTTGGTTGTACCAAATGGAAGTTATGAATTTCACAAGTTGAAAGTACCGAAGATGACAGAATGGTCTTCGGGGTTAAAATCAAGGGCTTAGATGGGGTAATTTGTTTTGTCATTCACCTGGGAAGTTGTAGCTAAGCTCGTGTAAAGTCCGGGAAACTTGGATTCATAACTTTTGGGGCTGGGACTCAAAAGTTATGGATTTTTCTTTGAGAACCGACAGATTGGACAGATTAGAGTCAGGGGTGAAATTGCTAGTTTTTGTGTTGCGTTCAAGAGCGATCGCTCTCGTTATGTTCTATCGCTTTGTTGAGCACTCTTGTTTAGTATACTTAGTATACTTTACGGTTTCCAGGTGTTGGTGAGCACCAGGGTTGAAAGCTATACTGTCGTCATCTTTTCGTCTCATGGTTAAGGCAAGTACTTTGATGTTCCTATGTTTGGTGAATGATGCATGCTTGATGTTGGTATTGTGCTTTTCTATGATCCATGAGAATATTCAAAGTTTATGTTCCTTTCTTATGTGTTAATTCCATGTGTAGACATGATGCCTTTCATAATTCATATTTTAATACATGCATCCATTTTTCATGTTCCTTCCACGGGAGTGGATTATAAGACCCATCAATTCCAGGATGGGCACGTAAGACCCACCATTCCAATGTGGGCAGATTTGGACACCGTATGAAACGTTCTTCATACGGGACTTGGATCCCACATTTTGTTAAATGCGGGCTTAGGTGAACACCGACGGTGTGTTACTAGCTATACCGGTATAAGCATGTGTGCGTCCATTCTTTTCATTAATTCCATTCATTCCATGCATTCATGTATTCATTCAATTATGCGTTCAAATTCTTTAATGAAGTTGTCTTTTTCATACTTGTGGTATGTCCAGCTATCCATGTACTTGCTGAGTCTCAGACTCATTCTTGCTTTGTTTATTTATTTTTAGGTGATCGTTGGTGACGATTCTCTTGGGAGGGAGTAGACACGCACTACTCATTCATTTCACCTTACACCAGTTTCAATAATAGAACTTGATTCTGTCTTTCATTCGTTAAGTGATGGACTATAATATTATGGAGTTTGAAGTTGGTTGATATTTTTCTCTACGTTAAGGTTGTTTAATTAACTGCTTATGTTCCATGATCATTCGTTTGGTATGATTATCTTAGTGGATTCAGTAAACTTAAATAATTGGAATTTGTGAACTGTTATTGTATTCAGTTTTAATTCCTGCTTAGGTTAAAAGATGTTGATCCTTATATGTTAGTTGATGAGTTATTGTTAAAGTTCTTCCGCAGTATTGTTGTATGTTAGTCCTTTAGGTAGCATTTTGGCTTCCGAATAGCCAGGGTGTTACAGACTTGTGTTGAATCCGATCAAACCCCGAAGCTCAAGTCTAAAAACACCTCCCAACTGCATGCACAAAGTCCAAAGCAACCTCTCACGGCAGAGCACAAGTAAACACCAAAGAGGTACTAACTAGTAATAACTAAAGGCTAGACCAAAAACCAACACAGAGCAGACAAGCAAACAGCAACGAGCTATAACCTCTGCCGAACGAGACACCCATGCAGCCACGGATCCAAACCAGCAAAACCCACTAGCAAATTGAAAACTAAACTTTAGTCACAACAAGAAGTCAGCCACAGCAAGCATCATTGGGAATTAAACCAAGGACTGGTCGGTGAAATCTCCGACGGCCTCGTTATGCCGGTGTGCGTGGCCAATGCCCAAAGCACGATGACGAACTCGCCACCCTGCATCAGTGCTTTCTCATGCCCCGACACACGCATGCAGGAAACACCATCTTGCCAAAGAACAAGACTTCAATCAAGTGGTCAAGTCATGACAGCAGCCCTAGCTAATAAAAACTAAACAGATCGGTCACAGTAGCAAACAAACTGCACGCACACGATTTGCCAAAGCAATACCAAGCGAGAAACAAACGAGTCGCTGCTGCAAGCACAGCAAGGGACGCATCAGGCCATACAGAGCAGACACGCAGGAACAGCAGCCAACACTGAGCCGACAAACACGCTAAGGAAATAGCAGCCAAAGCATTAAACAGATCTGAACCAGTGACCCACAGGTAATCAAGCCGAGGCGAGCAAACCTCACACGCAACAAATGGCAGCCAAATAAAATATTCAAATCAGACAATGGTGTACACTCTTACATGCAAAAAACAAAATCGGCCATGACTATAGCCGCCGCAAGCTTGCTCTGTGTCTGCCGATAGCACTACAAGCTGCCACCACAGCCTCGGTGTTTGCCTGGAGAGCCCGTCGTCACAGCTCTAGTTTTCCTGACGCGCAACAGGGCGCCACCACAAGGCTCTGTTTCTTTTTGCGTGGGCAAGAACAGGCCGCCGCCCCCGGCTTCCTTTTTCTGCACCCAAAACCCTAATGTCCCATCTCGAAAATGCTTTTATATGGCAGCTACCAACCCAGGTTCTAGAAGATCAAACCTAATGGGCTCCCATAAGGCCCAACATTAACAGGACACACACGCATGCATATTAAAGCGTCGTCTTCACTTTTCTTGACCTAATCCACTTCTTGACGCACCGTCTTGCGCTGCGGGTTGGCATTAGGTCACCAAGACGGTATTTGGTAAAATTACCAAAATACCCCTTCTCGATCTTTTCCGAAGACCGAGTCCAATCCTGTTGAAGCAATCGCCTGCTTCACCACGTGTAGGTTGATCCAGCGGCTCTCATCGTGTCGGCAAGTCTCTCCCATCCGGTTCCCACCGGACCACCTTAACACTTGCATCGACGCACCACTTGATCCACCCGATCGCCCGAATCGCCTGATTCGGTCATCCTTGTCCATTCTGCGCCATGCTTGAGTCACTGACCTCACCCGCATCCTTGATCATTCGGACCTCGGCTCTCCAAGCTTAGTCCCGATCCTCCTCGCCATTGACCGTCGTTGACCTGCAAGCCACCTGCACAGCAATAGACAAGCAAACACGAATCCGGGAACAAGTTCTTCACAACTTGACCCACATTAGTGAAAACATGCAACATGCAACACATATGCACTATAGCCTATGAACTCAATCTATCCCAAAGCCAAATTCCCAGAATGGCCAAAGATCAGCCTTTTAACTTTGCCGAAAACGCGTGAAACTTCAAACCAAAAGCCACATTGCCAATTGTTTCATCATCCTAAGATCATGGGCATATCCCCATGATATCCACATTACTAAATATTAGATTATAGAATTATTTTAGTAAAGATTGATTTGATGGATGTTGAATTATTAGAAAAAGAATATTGTTGGAGTATTGGATTAAGATTCTAATATGGATGGTTGAATTACTGATCTCGTAATTGACAATTCTTGGACATTGAACCTCTCACACCTTGTCGTCCTAGATAAAACTCTGGTTAATACAATAGTATTAACACAATGCTTTTGTTTAAAATACTTTATACTTAGTCAAAGGTTCGACCAAAAATCTTGATTTGGGAAAATTTACAGCCAAAATATCAAACGTTGTCTAAAATGGTATCCATGACATCGGTTTGTCATGGAAGTTTATAAATGCTTTGAAAAACTAAAATAAAATAAAAAGTGGTTTGGACTTGGGCGGAATGGATGTTTGGATGGGTGCATGTTCATGCACGAGATTTATTCATTTCTATGATCGAGGCCCAGGGGTTTTATTGGAAAGTCGCCCAAGTCAATTAAGAACCGTCTTCAAGCTGCATCTTGCTAAGCCCCATCATACTACGACATGTCCTGAATGGGCAGGACCTGGCTAAATAATTTGCAACATTTCACTGTGGTCGTGCCATCCGGTTGCATGGGTGTTCTTTATGACCTACTTTTATGTATTCCCACCTAGCGCAAGAGGGGTCCTGAACCCGACGGGTCTCTATCCAAAGGGGGTGAAACCTTAGTGAGGCGGGACTACGGTGGGTTGATGCATTGTAAAGGCCTTATCACGTGCTCTAGACTGCTTACCTAAGGTAGTGAGCGGTGGTATCGACGGATGCCAAATAAACTAGAGAAGTCGTGTCATATAGGTAAAGCTGTACACCTCTGCAGAGTGTAAAACTATTTGAATAGCCGTGTCCACAGTCATGGACATGCTAGGAAAGCCACTCCAAATTAGATTTTTGTTTTGATTTCAAAAGAATTGGGTGGGTAGCCTTGTGATAGGAGGGTATCCTTGTGATAGGAGGGTATCCTTCACCACTCGTTGATGAATGTTATCTGACTATAAAACTTGAGAATTTAGAAAATAAGTTTTAGTTATAGAATATCTGCTTTGGAACTTAATACAAGTATTTGGAAAGAAAACATTGCTTTACGCAAAATCAACTCTATAAGCCTTCCTTTGTTATACCCCTGCATGCATTATAATTATGTTATTGGGTGTAACTTGCGGAGTATATTTATTTGTACTCACTCTTTCTTAATAAACTGTTGTTCAGAGGAGAAAGACTTTGCACCTGCTGAAGATCTCAACGACTAAGCCGCTACCCCAGTCGATTGCCTATGGCAGATTAGCTGGGCTCTACTACTTATTCTTCGTCTTCCGCTGTGTTCTCATTTGTTGGCTCAAAAGCCTTTCTGGTAATCAACTCTGTTATTTATTAATAAAGTTTTACGATTATGGTTGTGGTACCATGTTTGTTTACTGTGTGAGCTAGCCACTGATTATGGGACTAGTTTAAAAATGCACAGGGGATTTGGGGTGTTGATCCCGGTCCTTACAATGAGCATGCTTAGTGCGGCTGGTATGGTGGTAGCTTTTGTTTTCCAAACTATTTTGTCACAAAAGATTGGAGTAATGACATGGGGTTTTTCATTTGTTGAGTTAACTGCCATTTCCATGGCTTTGTTGCTATGTACATAGCAAAACTGTCATTTCTATGACTGATTTAATATTTCTATAGCAGGACTGCCATTTCTATTGTTGAACATGAATTTGTCAGTGCCATTTCTATGGCAAAACTTGATTATATTTTTACTTACAACCAATTAGGGTTGTGGGTGTTGTTGTTACTTGTTCAGTTATTTTACTTACTGTCATGTATTTACTTTTTCATAAACTGCTCTTTCAAATTCCTTTGCAAATTACTACTTATGAATATTGCAAATAAACCTGGCTTTGAGCAAAAGAACTTGTAGAGTAGAGCCATACATTTGACAGCTTTGCATCTAATATGATTTTGTGATACACTACAAGTCTTGCTGAGTACACAAGTACTCAATCTTGCTATTGTTGTTGGTTTAGAATTTGCAGATGAGCCGACACCAGACGACGAGTTCTTTGCACATGGCACCGAGGGGTTCGGTGACAGGTCTACTTAGGACTTGTTTCCTTGTCAGTTGCCTACGGGATCGGATGGGCATGCCGCTGGACTTTCGCTACTACTACTATGTCTTCCGCTGCTATTTACTTTCTCTGATGAATGCTTTTATTTGGCCGATCGGTCGTTGTTGTAATAACTGTTGTAATAGCTTAAGTAGAATATCCCTTTTGCTTTACTTTAGAATGTGATTGTATGGATATGATGCCAAATGATGTGAATGGGTGTGCTAGCCTTTAATCCTAGGACTAGCACTGTATACACATAAGATCTTCGGGTATTCCACGCCCGAGGGTCTGATAGTTATTATTGTTATTTGAGTTGAGTGTCATACCTATGGCTGAAAATGAATTGTTGCTCACAGTCGAGGAGGGTTGCGAGTTGTTGATTATTCAATTACTTACCTATTGTCTTTTACATAGTTAACTGCCCTTTAAAAATTTTTGTTGCAAAATACCACGTATTGATATTACAAATAAAATCTGCTTAATGCAAAATAACTTGTAGCATAAAGCCTCATCCCTTGAGTAGCCTTATATTTATATAAATTTTGTAATACACTACAAGTCTTGTTGAGTACGCAATGTAGTCAATCTTGCTTAATTTGTTGTTCAGAGTTTGAGGATGAGCCAATTCCGAACAACGACGGGTCTTTCTAAAACTTGTCTCTAGTCGGTTGCCTGAGGGTTCGGATGGGTATGCCGCTGGAATTTTGGACTTATTACATATTTTGCTTCCGCTGTTACTTTGCTACTTCTGACACTTAAAGTTTTTATTTGGCCGGTCGGCCTTTGTGATGTAAATAACGTTACCACTTAAGTTATGTACCATCATTTGTTTTATTTTGTATGTATGAATATATGGATGTGAATATCAATATTGTAATATGTGTGTTAGCTACTAATCATGGGACTAGAACGGTACACACATAAAAGTTCCCGGTATTCAACGCCCGGGATCCGACAGGAACATAGTGGGGGTTCTTTGATTACTAAATATGTTATTTTCCCTTTTGTCATCAGATTACTATATGTGGGAACACACGATTTGATTAAATGGCAGCTTTATTATCAATTTTCCGCAATTTGTAATGGAAAATTTACGTTACAACCACCCTAAGATGAGCCATTAATTTGTTCCTTCGCTGACCACCTATTCCTTATTTTTGTTGGTTGTACGTATTATTTGCTCTCCTTGCCCTACTTCGTTCCATCTTCCATGATCCTTTTTCCATGTATTGCTGTCAGGAGATCCTTTTTTCCATGATTTTTATTGGTTATAAGTATTATTTGCTCTCCTTGACAGAAGAGAAATGAACCAAGCCACCCAAATTATATCTAAGGGTTAGGAAAGAAAAATGTGACACCATTGGTCATTTCAGCATTTGCAATATTGCAAAAAAAAATCTGCATGTTGCCAAGCACGTTTCTCCAAATACGGACAGCTGTCCGTTCTCCAAATTCGGACATTTTCCATGATCGACTTGTCCAAATTCGGACAGCGAGGTCCAAGCAAGTTCTCGAAGAAGTTGATCGGTGAATGTCAATCAGATAGGAATCCATTCTTATCCATCTGATCGACCCCGTTGGTCATTTCACCATTTGCAATATTAGAAAAAAAATTGTCTGCATCGAATTTACAAAATTAGCCCCATTATAATGTAATGGCTTTACTACCTTGCTTGCCTATAAATACTCATGTTTGGTCTCCCGAAGAAAGAAGAGAAGCACCAGGATGATATCTAGCTACGTACATACATAGATCGATGTGGCCATCAACGGTCCACGGCCACATTCATTTGGCTGTTTCCTGCAACGCGACGCACACCGCTCCTGGTGCGGTGTTCATCGGCACCAAAGGACGCGCAGCCACCCCCGAGGCGGCGGTCGGCGAACTACCAACCCAACTCCTGGGACTACAACGCCCTTCTCTCGCTCAAGGGTGGTAGCCATGATCGGGTGACTGACATATATAATTATTACATGACATCGTTAATTGTTCGTCAATTTCTATTTGAATAAATACCCATGTTTTAGATCTTACAAAATGTTATTCAAAATTACATGCACACCATTCTATAGAATCGTCAAAACTGCATCTGCGAGATGGGAGAGTACCTAGTAAAAATCTTAATCTATTTAAAAATTGAAACTTTTTTTTTGTTTGTGATCACCAAATTAACCTGAAGAAACAGAAAAGAGAATATGTGATAGTCTATGGAGTATCGCGTCAGCCTTTAAAATTCAAGTTTAAACTCAAAAAGATTAGGAGAGACAGAAAAGAGAAACATAGTAAGAATAGTAACTTTTGTCCTTTTCTGTTTTCTAACTTAAAGTATGTCAGTTATTACTCATTTAAATTTCTCCCAACACAAATTAAATTTGAACTGGCATTTTTTAATGGATGCTTGCTAAATTAAGAACTACCTTCTTTTTTTTTTTTGGAATTTTCATGTTGATTTGCTGCTCAAACTAAAAAAGTTTTCAGTTTGAATTTTTGAATTTGAGCTTGATTTTTCTAATGGATGTTTGCTAAATGAAGAGCTAAGTTATCAAAAAAATTATATTTTTCGTGTTGATTTGTTGCTCTAACTAAAAAAGATGATGGTTTTCATTGGATATCCCCCCTGTTGGAAACTCAGAAACAACCTCTGAATTTAAAGCTCGACGAAGAAAATACTACTCCCTCCAATAAAAAGAGAAAGTGACAATGATCATATAATGCGACAATCAATGTAGTTTAATGATACATATTTTTTTAGTTTTATCTGTTGTCTCCAGAGAGGCATCAAACTATTTTAATTTCGATCAATAATACCAATAGTTTTATAAACTTGATATTTTAGTTTTGCCTTATATACATGATATGGGTAGTTTTTTTACTACTACTACTATGTCTTCTGCTGCTATTTACTTTCTCTGATGACTGCTTTTAGTTGGTCGGTCGGCCGTTGTTGTAATAACTGCTGTAATAGCTTAAGTAGAATATCCCTTTTGCTTTACATTAGAATGTGATTATATGGATATGATGCCAAACGATGTGAATGTGTGTGCTAGCCTTTAATCTTGGGACTAGCACTGTATACACATAAGATCTTCGGGTATTCCATGCCCAGGGGTCTGACAGTGCTTGGTATCAGAGCCATACTGATTATAGGACAAGCTCTAGGTAGAATGGCTGATAGATTAGGACTTAGAAATAAAATTTGCACACTAATTTAACCATAGGAATGGTTCATAAATTTTAGAAAGGATTGCTAATCTTTTCCCTCTTAGTATTATTTTCTCATCTAAAGACTCTTTTGATCAACTCATCTCATCTTGTTCAAAATAATTCTGGTTTTGAGAGATGGGATGCTCTCTGAAGATGAAAGTATTAAACTACTTTTAGGACTTTAAAACAGAGTCAAAATGTTTTCAAAATACCATCAAAACATGACCATAAAGTCCTTTTGAAGAAGTCATCTTCGAACTACTAAGGATACCACCTTAGATCTCTCTTTTCTTAAAATTTTATAATATGTTGCTAGCTGAAATTTTTGTAATGTACTATCTTAGTAAACCTCCCTACCTTCATTTGGAGTTATTTTGAGTGAAATTATAAATGTCTACTTATATAAAGACCAAGAGGTAGAAATACCTAATTAACAACCTTAAGGGATTAGTACGTGAACCTAAGAATGGTTAAAAGTGTGTGCTGAAAATTCTTTCCCGTCTACAGTCATTTCTTATCTACTAGTCATGTGCCCATGCGTTGCGACGGAAAATTAATTTTTGCATAGAATATGTTGTTGTAGCTCACCAATCTCCATATTCTCATTCATAAGTTAACACTTCCATGTCTTGTAGTAGAGCCAAGAAGGTTTCCTTGATGCAGGATTGGTTAAACAATCATGCAAAATAAATTTAGTACGTCAAACCTATTCAGATGGCGAAAACAGACAATTAGTCACAAAAGAAATGGAGATGTATTAATTCTTTTGGTCAGCATGAATCATGACATAATTAAAAAATCATGTTTACAAAGTAAATTTGTTATTTACACAGTTTATTTATTATCACAAAACATGAAAATATATATTGCTTGGGGCAGCATGCGCCTCATTGATGCTGCTTGTATGTTTTCCAACTGATTGCCTCTGCTAAGTAAAAAAACAAAGAAAAAGAAAAGGATGACAACCGGCGCAGAGCAAGAGTCGCGCCAAAGACTAACATTCTTAGTAGTAGTGCGAGCACGCATCTTGACAACATCAAGTCTTTGCGCTGCCCGTAGCCTTGCATCGATGTCGGCCCTCGTTGTCGTGAACTTTGGCCCTACTCGCTCGTAGTTGAATAAACAAAAAGAAAATAAAAAGGAAAGAGAATGAGGGAAAATGAGTCTTTTTACCTATTAATGGCTGTTAGAGTGACAGTAGTGTCATTTTCAAGAATTTCAGTTGTTTGTGATGTTATTTCGCAGTTGAGCTCGATTTTGATGGTATTTCTCTAAATGCCAACTATAGGAGTGCTACTGAGCTAATTTTCCCATTCGAATTGACGAGGATTAAAACCTCGATATATTAAAATAATATATAAAAAAGACCATACGTCTTCATGGTCGTAACCCCTAAGGCTAACGACCTCCCTGGTCGTAAGGATTCCAGAGGTTACACAATGGATACCCTAGTCGGATGAGGCTTTGTGACTAATCCCCGACCAGATAACCGCTCGTAAAACTAATGGACTGGCATTTCTTATCGTATGATGGATGGAACACGTGCTGTACGTTCCAAACCATGCGATGATACAATCCTGAGACACTGACTATTAACCACCCTACGGTTAAGATTTTCACAGGCAACCGCAAGGAAGTTAGCACGTTGCTAACCACCTTACCATTCCGACTAGTCGTAACGTTTCACCAGGGACGTCTTCTCCAGGAGTAACTACCGTCTCTTCGGGAGTTATTTAAAGGTGAAGCGCAGAAGACAAAGGAACAACGAGAACAACGCCGACAAGGAGACAACGACAACGAAGCACACAACAACACACAGAAGCCTAAGCGGTGGAATTAGAGGTTAGATAATCAGTCTTAGACTCAGATTCTAAGCCTGGTTACCTAGTTAGACATCCCCCCATTCAGTGTAATTCAGGGTAGTACTTAGCCACATCTTGTAAATCCAGTTCATACTAATAAAGAGCGACCCCTATTCCATTCCAGGATATTCCACGTCATTTTCCTCTTTCATTTTCGTAAGATCGGCGACTCGATCGTCGACAGCTGGCGCCGTCCGTGGGGAAGAAGGCGTAAGTTTCCTGAAGAAAAATCTTCGCTCAAGAAGATCCTCGCCCAAAATCTCTGCAATCGCTCATGCGACTATGCCCGGAGTTTGGGATGAGGAAAACTGGTTCGATTTGGCGGACTACGCCAACCTCAACATGGAAGGATGCATCGCGCCATGGAAGAAAATGGCAGTCATCTGCTCTTCCTCCTCACTTGGCTCGCCGTCGTAGACGTTAGCGAGTCGGCCGGATGGGCGAAGATGTACCGCCACTACCGTGGTGCAACCAGAGAACCGGCCATTCGACCAGATTCGAATGCCAGGATCTCTTCAAGCCGGTCTTTCGGCCGTGAAGCAGTGAAAAATTTCAGCCCCATCACCCGGAAAACTCTATTCCATCGATGAAATTATGGCTGAAAGATACTCTCCTTCATCTTCTGGCAATTCCAGGAGTCAACCGTCACCTAGTAACGGTGATGATGAAGCCCCCACTGGTCGTAGGCCATGTGGGGATGATCACACTCAGCATACGATCGGCGGTTCGTCGGATCAGGCTGAGAAGACCTCAGGAAGTGCTTATTTCCGACCGATCTCCATCGTGGAAGCTTCTAGCAGAAGCACTGACAAGCTCTCCATTAGTTACGATAGAAGCTCATCGGAAGATCAATGCTGGATGCACGAGGTCAACGCGATCGGAGATGAAGATCAAGATGCCCTGCACGGTGCTACACTCTCTACCACGCCATCACGTGTTGTTAGAGATGATCCGGGCCATCAGGCACCAACTACCGGAGGCAACGGAGTTAATCGACGTCAATCAGTTAACTCGCCTGGCACTGCCCCACCCAGAGTAACTGATGGGATCGAACAAATCTGAAGGTCAGGGGAAGGTTCAGGCCTGCGTACACCTATGACCAGCATGAACCCCCTGAGACCTTCGATAACTGTACAAAACTTGAGACGTGTTCAAAACATGTTAAATAATTCTGATCCTGCTTTAGCAGAAACTCCCGGTTTTGTACAACTCGTAGGTCAGGTATCCGAAATTCTCCAGCAGACCATGCAGCGAACGGAAGCATATCGGGAACAAAGGGTTTCAGCAAGTCAGACTATGACTTCGTCCCAACGTTCCTCCCTCAGCAAGGGACAACATGGTCATACTAGAGAACAGTCGATACCAAGACCTCCTCGACGATTCCGACCAAGGAGTCACGACGGGAGAAGGCTATTTCAGGAAGCTAGTCCCTCACCGCGTCGAGAAGAACCACCACTAGGACCTAACGATCTCCGACATCGTTTCAACCAAGTGGGCGGTCGGAGGCATCGCATCAATGTCCATGATCGGATCGGCACACCGGAGTTCCAGCGTTCCAATCCTAGGGACCGGTCTCCAACCGATCACAATCCGGCACCTTCCCAGAGAAGACGCCATGAATCAATCACAGGTTGTCGAGCCTTCTCTGCAGGACTCCAGGCTGTGCGTTGGCCTAACCGGTTCTGACTGGCCAACCTGGACAAATTCAATGGAACTCAAAACCCGTTGGAATTTCTCCAAATATATACCACCGCCATCAGGGCTGCTGGCGGCGATGAGAATGTAATGGCCAACTATCTACCCACCGTGCTCGAAGGGTCTGCCCGGTCGTGGTTGTTAAACTTACCGGTCGGATCAATCTATACTTGGGAACAACTCTGTGATCTTCTGATTGCCAACTTCCAGGGTACGTACGACCGCCCTAGGAAGGAGGATGATCTCCACAGAATCCGGCAGGGCTCTGATGAGATGTTACGTCAATACATCAAGAGGATCGGCCAGGTTCGCAACTCTATACCCGAAGTCGCAGAGTCTTCTGTTATTCAGGCTTTTAAAACAGGTCTGAGGAATCGGCGATTTACGGAGGACATAGCAATGCACCCTCCAAGAACAACCGTTGAGCTTTTTGATATGGTGGACAAGTATGCCACCGCCAGCGAAGCGATCAAGTGGTGTGAAGCCATTGATCGGAAAGACAAGATTCCCCAGCCCGGCCTGGACAAACCGGAGAAAAAGAACAAGAAGTCTCTCAAGAAGAAAAAGAATCGCAGACCCGACGACAAGGAAGTCCTCGCCGTTCCTGACAAGTTCAAGAAGGGCAAGAGGGACTATGCCGGTCGAAGCAAGACGAAAGCTCCGACTGAAGGATTCCAGACAAACAAGAAGTGGTGTCCACTTCACCAGTAGGCAGGGCATGATCTGCGCACCTATCGTGTCTGGCAAAAGAAACTGGAGGATTATTATGCAGGTAAAGGACCATTTCCCGCAATACAGGAACATGGAGAAACGAGCTCCAACAAGGACAAGGATGGCGACGAGGAAATGGAGTACCAGGATCCCCAACACACAGTCAACATGATTTTTGGAGGATCTTCTTCATACGAGTCCAGACGTCATCTAAAGGCCATGGAGCAGGAGGTCAACCTCGTCGAATCTCCGACTATAGTCAAGCAATCGAAGTGGTCAGACACGGCAATTTCCTTGACAAAGAAAGACGATCGCCCCATTCCATCGACTTCGTAGGGTAGGTTCCCTATCGTTGTTGAACCAACCATTAATAATTGTCGGGTTAATCGGGTCTTAGTAGATGGGGGTAGTTCTTTGAATATATTATTTGTGGGAGCTTTAGAAGAGATGCAGGTCCCCATGTCAAAGGTGAAGCCTGTGAAATATGCTTTTCACGGCATAGTTCCTGGCTCCACCGCTAAACCGATAGGACAAGTTTCCTTACCAGTTATGTTCGGAAGGTCTGACAACTTCCGAACAGAAAGGATTTCGTTTGGTGTGGTAAACTTTGAATCCGCATACAACGGAATTCTCGGTCGACCAGCATTAGCAAAGTTCTTGATAGCCACGCATTACGGTTATCAAAGTTTGAAAATGCCGGGGCCAAAGGGAGTCATCACTATTCGAGGAGATCAGAAAATGGCTTACGTATGCGATCGGAAATCCTTTGCACTGGTTGATGAACTTCCGACCAGAGAGGTTAACCCGTCTCCCATGCAGGTCAAGCACTCGAGGCCGAAGATGACACCCAAACCGTCCGACCAGACAAAGGAGGTACCACTCGACAAAAGCGCTTCTCCGGATAGCATCAAGTCGTCACATGGGTCAGGACATCCAAACCCAATCGCCATAAGATTACGGTGGGGCAAGACTCGACCCTAAATAGGAAGAGTCGCTCGTCTCCTTCCTCCGAGTGAATCGGGGCGTGTTTGCACGCAAGCGTCCGATATGCTCGAGTCCCCGAGGTGATCGAGCACAGGCTAGCTCTCTAGCCTGACAAAAAACCGATCAAGCAGAAACTACGACGTTTCGCACCTGATCGGAAGGAAGCAATCCAGTCGGAGATTGACAAGCTCCTCAAGGCTGGGTTTATTCGTGAAGTCGACCACCCTTAGTGGCTTGCCAATCCTGTAATGGTTAGAAAAAACAATGGGAAATGGCGAATATGTATCGACTTTACAGATCTTAATAAAGCTTGTCTGAATGATGATTTTCCCCTTCCCCGCATTGACCAACTGGTAGACTCTACTTCTGGGTGTGAGTTACTAAGTTTTTTAGATGCGTATTCAGGGTACCACCAGATTAGTATGTGTAAAGAAGATGAGGAGAAAACTTCCTTCATCACCCCATATGGCACTTACTGTTATATTAAGATGCCATTTGGTCTCAAAAACGCTGGTGCAACTTTTCAAAGGTTGATGCAAAAAACCTTTAGTCCACAAATAGGTCGGAATCTAGAAGCCTACGTTGACGATCTAGTCGTAAAGACCACCAACGCTGGCGATCACATTCCTGACTTACAAGAAACTTTTAACAACTTGAGAAGACATAACCTCAAGTTAAATCTGGAAAAGTGCGTGTTCGGAGTTTCTGCTGGAAAACTGCTCGGTTTCCTAGTCTCGGCTAGAGTCTTGAAGCAAATCCGGTAAAATTGCACCATCGACGGATCGCCCTCCGACCACGAAGAAGGAAGTCCAAAAACTAACCGGCTGTATGGCAGCGTTAAGTCGTTTCATAGCAAGGTTAGAGGACAAAGGATTACCTTTCTTTAAACTTCTTCGGAACCATGGGAGTTTCGAGTGGACTAAAGAGGCAAACGATGCCTTTGAGGAACTCAAAAAGTACCTTACGAGTATCCCGGTCTTAGTTTCTCCGAGATCGGGAGAAACATTGCTAATTTACGTGGCAGCAACACCACAGACAGTTAGCTGTGTACTGGTCGTAGAAAGGGATAATATCCAACGACCAATCTATACGTAAGCGAAGTCTTACATGGACCAAAGGAAAGATACCCACAGGTGCAAAAGTTGCTCTATGGCCTCCTTATGTCTTCAAGGAAGCTAAGGCACTACTTTCAGGCCCACAAAGTGGTCGTACCGACCGGATATCCCCTTGGTCAAGTCCTTGGAAACAGGGAATCATCAGGACGAATAGCAAAATGGGCGGTCGAGCTAGGGGCGTTCGATCTCCATTTCATTTCACGAATAGCAATAAAGTCCCAGGCAATAGCAGAATTCATTGCCGAATGGACAAACCCTGAACCCACCCAAGGGCCCAAGTACGAACACCACGAAGAGTGGACATGTACTTCGACGGTTCCTTGATGTTAAAAGGATTGGGGGCTGGAGTGGTCTTGATATCCCCTACTGGCGAACACATCAAATACACCATCCAGTTAAATTTTTCTGCCACAAATAATGTGGCAGAATATGAAGGTTTACTAGCAGGACTCCGAGCAGCTCGTTTGCTCGGGATTCACAAATTACTAGTGAAAGGTGATTCTCAACTAGTAGCGAATCAAGTGGGGAAAGAGTATCAATGCTCGACTACCAAGATGTCATCTTATCTGGCGGAAGTACGAAAACTCGAAAAGCACTTCTTCGGTTTTCAGATCCAACATATTCCTAGAAAGGAAAACTTTCTAGCAGACCAGTTGGCACGGATGGCCTCCACGAGGTCGACCGTCCCACCCAGAGTTCTTCTTGAGTAACTCAATTCGCCCTCGGTAGTTGAGCCTTCCGAGAACATACATGATTCTTTGCAGGTTGTACAAACCGATCAAGGGAACATGGATGCTCCACAGGTCGTTGACGGTTGGCGCTGTCACGATCAAGGTAGAGACTGGATGACATCGATCTATAATTATCTTCAGCATGACACAATTCCAGAAGATGATATAAAGGCTGATCGTATAGCACGAAAAGCCAAATCATACACTCTAATCGAATGTACCTTGTATAAACGAGGATCTCATGGAGTGTTGATGAGATGCATATCTCAAACAGATGACATTAGGTTGCTAACCGAAATCCATGAAGGAGTCTGTGGAGCACATCATTCCTACAGAACCCTGGTCGGTAAAGCCTTCCGGCAAGGATACTACTGGCCAACTGCCCTTCATGATGCAAAAGAGCTTGTGATGAAGTGCGTACAATGTCAGTTTCATAGCCGACAAGTCCATCAGCCAGCACAAGCCTTACAAACAATCCCTCTTTCTTGGCCTTTTGCAACCTGGGGACTGGACATTCTGGGACCTTTCCCAAGAGCACCTGGGGGCTTCGAATTCTTTTTTGTCATGATTGACACGTTTACAAAATGGATTGAAGCCGAGCCAGTCATTAAAATAACAACTGAGGCCGCTAAGAGATTTCTTATGAAAAATGTGATCACACGATTTGGTGTACCCAACAGTATAATCACGCATACAATGGTGCCAGCCTCCGGCCATCAAGTCCAGAATTCTACAATGAACTTGGTGTCAAAGTTCATTTTGCTTCATTGCTCATCCGCAGAAACAACGGAGGCGCTTAAGCTGAGCTAATGGTATCCTTATGCGAGGATCAAGCGCCGAGTATTCGACCGATTAATCAAGCGGTCGAGCTTGGGTTCAAGAGCTTCCCTCTGCATTATGGGCCGTTCGAACCACGACCAGTCGTGCGACCGGTGAAACCACATTCTTTTTGGTTTATGGTGCTGAAGCCATGCTTCCTCCAGAATTCAAAATTGGCTCTGCTCGAACTGATCGTTTTAACGAAAATGATCAGAATGAACGAAGACTCGACAACGTCGATTTCCTTGAAGAACGACGAAACCAAGCCCAGTCTACCAACAAGCCATGTGAAGGTACCATAGTCGTAAGGTGCAACCTCGCAGCCTTACTGTAGGTGATCTGGTTCTCAGAAAAATTCAGAGCCAAGCAAATCGCAATAAACTTTCTCCTAAATGGGAAGGTCCTTACTGCGTGGGTCGAAGTCACCCGACCGGGTTCCGTGACGACTAGCAATGTCTGATGGGCAAATTTTGTCAAATTCTTGGAACATCGATCAATTGCGTAAGTTCTATGTTTAATTTTCATTCTTTCATTTCTTTCAATTTCAATTTCAATAAATTCACTAATTAATTTAGAAGTGCAACCTTGCTTATATATATACACCTACATTCTGGTCGTTTATTATTGTTAGTCTGGTCGGAGAAGCCAATTTTCTCTCCGATATCCTTTTTAAGGATCTCTGTTACTCTATGGTCCTAGTCGTGAGCATTTTCTTAAATGATTCCCACGCGCGACTACACTCTTTTCTTAAAGAAATAAGTAATCAGAGCACCACAACATAACTATATAATGAATGATCTGCTTAAGATTTTGAAGATTATGCTTCATTATTTCACGATTCTGGTCTATTCTTGTCTAGCTACTGGTCGGGACATGGAAAGCCTCCTAGTCGAAGTCTCTCCTTTTTACTTAAGACGTGGTCCCGTCCCTTTGGAAGGAGCTTCCTAGCGACGGTTCTTTTCTTCGATCCTCGCTACCAGTCGGATACATAATTTGACCACGTTTCAAGAAATATGTCGTATGCCTTCAGGTCTTAGCATTAGTTCCACTCCGGTTGTGGGACAATAGATATAAACAAAGTTCACTTATAATTTGTTGCATACATATTTGCATTTCTTCTTATGTCAAGTTTGACAAAGTCTTTTTTTCCAACCATATACAGTTTTTGATTGGTATTTCAATTGTGACAAACAAAGATCTATAACTAGTCGAAATCATAAGCTGGTTCTGACGACGTTGATTTCCTAGTATTACAACGATCAGTTTTGTCTTACATATCAGAACATACCTTCACAAACTCACAGAAATGGTTATGACCTCTTTTCTATTCTCTTTCTTGGCTCCTTTACAAAGCGATGCGTTCTTCTACTATAAAGCGATCGGGGCTAGGAAATATACGAGAATTTTAAAAGTCATACAGGATAAACAAAAGCTTTGTTAATGACATAAAAGGTAAGTTT
Organism: Phyllostachys edulis; assembly: GCA_036346405.1. Lineage (NCBI taxonomy): Eukaryota > Viridiplantae > Streptophyta > Magnoliopsida > Poales > Poaceae > Phyllostachys > Phyllostachys edulis. Next base: position 11,905,801 of record CM070552.1, read on the forward strand.
CATACAAATTCAATTATTTTTACATTTGCAGGAACCTACTCTAGAAATATTCACAGACTAACTACTGCTTGTTGGAGATCCGACCTCCATCTCCTCTACAACTATATCTCCGAGTGGCCTGAGTTCTTCCATGAACTTGGTCGCCTCCTCAGGTGGGCAGTTGAAGTCATCTTTAACAGCTCGGAGATCAATGGAGGGGTCGGAAGCTTTCAGTTTTGCCAAAGCAAAACTAACTCCACTAGCAACGCCTGTTTTCATGGCCTGGGCATAATTCGTTCGAGTAGTTTTGAGCAGAACTTTAAGGTCCTCTAGAAGTTGACCCAAATAGTTCATTTTCTCTATTGGATCTCCTAAGGTAGGCAGGCTTGATCCTGATCCCATATCAAAGAGCATCTTGTTCAAAGCATGAATCTTTTCATCAATACTTTGTGCAAGAGCTGCCTCCTTATCCTGCTCAAATTTCAGAGTTTTCTTTACTCTATTCAGCATTTGCGTTTGCTCTACAAAAGCAAATCAATTGATGAACACAAACATAGGTGAAGGAAAAGTCAAGTTTACGACATATTACCTTCATTTCTTTTGTTGAGTGTTTCATTTCTGGTCGTTGCTTCAGCGATCAATCGGTCTTTAGCTAGACTTGCTTCAGCAAACGACTGGTCTTTAGCTTTTATTTTTTCCTCAAGAGGAGCTGTCTTGGCTTTCTCAGCCAAGACCTTCTCTTTTATTTTCTCCAGATCTATCGAATACGCTAGGGGAGAATAATTGTAGAGGAGCAAAGCATTGAAGAAGAAACAAAAGTTTAAAAGGGAAAAGTTTTTACTTTCCAGCTCGGAGTGCTTTTGCTCCAAGTCCTTAACTTCATTTGGATCGATCCTCCAACCACAAAGAAAGTTCTCGACCAAATGCTACACGAATAGCGTTCTTTTAAGTTTCTTATAAACTTTTTAAAGAAGAACTATGAAACTGGTCATAGAATACTTACCCGAATTGCCTGGTCATTATAACCAAGAAAAATCAAATCGGGGTGCATCTTGAGTTGAGTATCCGATACTTTCGCCACGCCTCATCAAGCTCCTTATCCTCGATAAATCGGGGGCGAAAAGGAACTTGTTAGGTTGGGAAGGGTTATCAACGAAGTTGAACTGTTGAGAACTCTCAGAGGCATCTACCTCCACAGAAGGAGTTTGAATCACCAAGGGATCCAACTCAACCGTTGCCCTTGTCACCTGCTCGGGGGCTTCTTCGACCATTGTTTCCTCAGGAACTTTGTCCTGAGAAGTGCTCTGATCTGAACTTCCACAGTGCGAGTCCTCAGGAAGAACACAGTGGAAACGCATCAAACACTAGAAGACCTATGCAAACCGAAGACGGGAAGTTCAAAGCATCAAATCATCAAGGAATTATTAAAGGTATACACTTATACGACTACTTTCATTTGTACATACCTTGTTAATTTTCGGGATTTGACTCTGAAACGCGGAAGAGAAAAATCTATGCCGCTAGCCTTCCTTTTCTTCTCCTCCAAATTCGCTGGTTCTGAACCAGCAGGGTTTTTTGGAACCCTCACATCCTCCAACAAGATATCGAAGCAATGTCCTCGATCAGTTCATCAAGGACCGCGTTCCTGACTATCTGGTCGGATGGAGTGGTTTCATCAACCTCCAGATCAGTTGTTTCAGTAACAACCGTAAGGTCGCCAAGACGACCACTCTGAGTCTCTGACCTCATGACTACATTCTCGCAGCCTTGAGCTTATCCACCTAAATCAAAAAACAAATTTGATTGGGTGAAGAAATCCTTTTATCTAAAGTTCATACATATACAATTCCGAAATGTTCTATTACCTCGAAGGATTCATCTCCTTCAAGTGCCTCAGGGCACGACTCGGTCGGAACTAAGGTGGGACGTTGATCCTCACCAGATTGTATGATTCGCAATCCGACCGACTACAAATATAGAGCATGGTCAGAAATCTGGTCGGAATATATGTATATACATGGTAAAAGGAATTTTTGATTAAATTACCTTAAGCCTCGCCAGTCTCCCTTCAATAGGGGTTGCGGCTAAGATCTTGGGGAATTCAGCTTTTTCTCCAGGCTCCCCTACACAGATCAGCCTGACCCGTTCTCTAACTTCCCCAGAGGAAAGAGCTTTAACAGAAGGAAGGATAGACATATTTTAAGGTAATACATTAATCAAATCAAAATACTGGTCGGAATTTATCTCAAAGACCTACCATCTTTTGAGGTAACTTCATCACGATCAAGGCACCAGAGCAGGGAATGAGTCCGGAGCTTCAACGGGCTAATTTGGAGAATGGTGAAATCCCTCACCACATGCCACGACGTCAAGCCCTTGACTCGCAAGTCATAGATGGCATCCGCCCATCTCTTGACTATCCATGTCTTCTTTACGGTCTCCCTCCACTTGGGGTTTTCACTTGCTCTAACTCCGGCGAAGTAGAGGCCATCGTCTCTCGTAACCGTCATGTAAAACCAGTAATTTTTCCATGACGACCACGACGATTTCGCGTACATAATGATGTACTCATCGGCCTTCCCGTCATGAAGACGCAATGTGCATTCCCCAGGAGCTGCCGCAGATTTTCCCATCACCATGCGGTAGAAATACCTAAAGAGCTTCAAGTTCGGTTGTACTCCCAGGTATGCCTCGCACAAATATGCGAAAATACTGATATTTGCGATCAAATTTGGTGCCAAATTCACCAATTCCACCCCGTAATGCTCAAGAACGTGGAGGAGGAATTTGTGTACCGGTAATCTCAGCCCACATTTGATGTAGGCGAGAAAAACAGGGATTTCCTCATCTTCACGGCTCGGAAAATGCTCTCCAGTCGCCGGTCTCCATCTAATCAGATTCCTATTTGGAAGCATTCCCATCTTCTCCAAGGCTTCAAGCTTTTTCTTGCCCAATTCCGAAGGCAACCACTTCGTAATTTGCTCCGACATAGCGAAAATCCTCAGGGATGAGTAGTGGAAGTTGGAAACTTTGTGGTCGGAAGAACAGGAAAAGGCTCTGGAGGATTTCTTGACGAGAAGCTAAAGGGAATCGAAAGGGGATTTTGGAAGCGTAAAAGTTCTAAGAGCCCAACGAGAGGAGATTTTATAACTTCAGATACTTTCGGAGGATTCCCACAAGAGTCCAATTGACAAAAAGCTTCTTTTTGTTCAAATGGACAGAGGAACTCTTCGTTTCCCAAGGCAAGTTCTCAACTTTAAAATGAACACAGACCACTTCGTATACCACGACATTAAATGGGGTCTGCCCGATACGATTTCATCGGAAGAAGGTATATACACGACCAGTTCATTTAAAGTTCGGGGGCTAGCTGACGAGGATTAAAACCTCGATATATTAAAATAATATATAAAAAAGACCATACGTCTTCATGGTCGTAACCCCTAAGGCTAACGACCTCCCTGGTCGTAAGGATTCCAGAGGTTACACAATGGGTACCCTGGTCGGATGAGGCTTTGTGACTAATCCCCGACCAGATAATCGCTCGTAAAACTAATGGACTGGCATTTCTTATCGTATGATGGATGGAACACGTGCTGTACGTTCCAAACCATGCGCTGATACAATCCTGAGACACTGACTATTAACCACCCTACGGTTAAGCTTTTCACAGGCAACCGCAAGGAAGTTAGCACGTTGCTAACCACCTTACCGTTCCGACCAGTCGTAACGTTTCACCAGGGACGTCTTCTCCAGGAGTAACTGCCGCCTCTTCGGGAGTTATTTAAAGGTGAAGCGCAGAAGATGAAGGAACAACGAGAACAATGCCGACAAGGAGACAACGACAACGAAGCACACAACAACACACAGAAGCCTAAGCGGTGGAATTAGAGGCTAGATAATTAGTCTTAGACTCAGATTCTAAGCCTGGTTACCTAGTTAGACATTCCCCCATTCAGTGTAATTCAGTGTAGTACTTAGCCACATCTTGTAAATCCAGTTCATACTAATAAAGAGCGACCCCCATTCCATTTCAGGTTATTCCATGTCATTTTCCTCTTTCATTTTCGTAAGATCGGCGACTCGATCGTCAACACGAATATTGTTGGACTCAATCATGGGTTCAAATAGAGATCGAGTATGAATTCAAATAAAAAAACACTCCATTGGGTTGAATTTACATAATTTGTAAACTGCAAGATAATAATAATAGACTTTTAATCTTGCATGCAACACAATAAATCTTTGTGACACCATGAATCAAGCTGAAGGAACATAAATTGATTGCGTTACCTAATTCTGATGTGAATAGATAAGATTTCTAATGGAAAAACTACGCCATATTTGCATCAGCATCATTTTTTATGTTTGCAAGAATTTAAATTGTGAAGAAACTATTATTCAAGTGAAAGGAAAAAGTTCGAAAACATATTTGGATCCTATCGAATTCAGATAACCTGGCAATAGAAGAAGGGGAGAAAGAGGATGCTTTAGGATTGTAAAGACGGTGTAGACCGGACCAAGCATCTAGAGTGTATATTGAGCATGGTAAACATATGAACAGATATCCAGTTTTGGTTGCTTGGTGTTTTAGCCCCGGCACCACTGGCGTATCTCTTGTTTTGGTTGGTTTTTTTTTCGGCCCCACCACTCGCATTATTAGAACGCATGAATTCATAAGAAATAATTGTAACAAAATTGTCGCGTTCCAAACGCCGGCGACATGTAGCAAAAAGGGAGTATCATCCTCAAAGGTTTGCTATGATCGCACACAGAACAAATGGCTATCTGGGTTCTGGGATTCCACTGTCCAAACATTTTTGTAGAACCAAACTTTCCTATGCTCAAATATCAGGGATAACTTATGGCTATTGCCATGTAGGCCTTATTATAGCTTACAAAAATTCGAATATATGTTCAGTACACCGTAGAAAACATGACTTGGTCTAACTGCAACAAGATGGGAGATGAAAATATAGGTTGAACATAAACCAATCACTAACTCTAATAATCAGCTCAAGCGAAAGGAGTTCACAGTGCCAACCCAACTATACACTGTTGCTAGTTTAGGCCACTGACAGAATACTAAAAACTCATAAAACGTATCTTTCCAATGAAAATGGTTCGGTCATTGAATCAAGACTCTATGGATTCACCATTTAGAAAAATTAGCCAGCTCTATAAGCATGTTATCCACCATGAAGCCTACTTGTACTAAATGAAATACACAACAAAAATCTATTTCTTGAAGCATACCTTAATGTTAAAAGCAGCTTTAGCTCTGATTTCAATAAACATCACACCAAGATCTTTTGCCTTGGCTTCCCCTTCCTCTATGGAGACTTGCCTGTTGCATGAGAAACAACAGAACTTCAACAAAGATATGCGAACAACACATTTCTACAGATCACATTAGGACCATAAGGAGGTAGAAAATCATTGGTAATTTAGCTAATGTAGCTAAGCAGGAAATAAGCAAATTCAAATGACTGAAGTCTTAAAAAGGCTCAAAACACAAAAGAATAAAAAAAATCAATATATGTCATGCATTAGTTCATGTTACAAGTAATTGACCGTAAATATTGAGCAATAGCATATAATTTATAACCATGTACGACACTTAATCTTCCAAATGTTTTAAAGTAGACCTAACATGGATAGGAGCTTAAACCATAATGCTGTTCAGGACTTCTGGTTGGCTTTGGTTATTTACCCACAACTAATACAGCTCCGTTTCCTCTTGGAGAATACATACATGTAAAAATGTCATGATTTTTTATGTAAAGACATCATATCATCCGATTACAAAGCATTGAATTACTTTGTATATCAATTCACAAGGGCACATCGAGTGCACCCTAACTTTTGATTATGCATGAGTAAAAGTAAATTAGTTTGAATTGCACAACTTTTGAAATAGGAGTCTAGCATTGCACAAGTTTGTATGTGTCTACAGTAATGAACAAGAGCAATAATATTGACTGCTAAAAACATGAAAATATTGAATAACAGTAAATTAGTTTGAATTCAAGCTGAGGTTATCAGCTTTTTCTTCCTACAAGGGATGCAAAAATACCATTTCCATCTTCACATTTCAAATTTCTTTTCTTGCTATGTCCACGTCTGTCGCTTGACCTCGAAAACGACCAACCGGTCGCAGCACATTCTGTGTCACAAGAGTAAGACATTCTATCCTTGTATGTTTAAACCAAGTAAAGACCAATGATATTGTACACAGTTGTGCATTTCAACAAAGTAAGTATCTTTACGTCGCCAAGATCAAGAGCAAGGCGTAAGACATTCTCGCTATCACTATCTTAGCGATGTGTGTGATAGAATCATCTAAGGTAGAAATTAATCTGTTATGCCTATCAACCAAAAGGAAAAGAAATAACCTGAAATTAATCAGTTATGCCTATCAACCAAAAGGAAAAGAAATAACCTGCTTTATCATTATAGCCCATGATGGAAGTGCAGCACGGTTACCTTTAGCACCAATGACCAAGAGTAAAGCGACTTCTCCCCATGCATTACCGACGCAGAGTGTGTAAATTGGAATTTTGACATACCTGCATTGGGTGAAGATATAAGGTAGCATTCGAAAATATTCTTTTGCAATTGCTAAATTTGCATGCATATTGTTTTAAGACAAGAATAAGAACAGACATGGACAATGGCTTTTTAGATGAGAATAAGAATAGACATTTACAATGGCTTTTAAAACAACAACACCTCCAAAAGGGCAGTTAGCATAGTAAAGCTAGGGACAATACTAATTGTTGAACGTATATGTTGCTGACTTGCTGTGACAACTCACCAGAGTACCATGACAAATAAAACATAGCTAATTAACTACAGTATTCCAAGATCAATTCTCCTGGAAGAAAAACATACATCCTTAGTTTTATCACCTTCAATTCTGAATAACTCCAAACCCAATATGCATTTAAATTCTACTTAAGAAGTCATCAAAGCATTCTTTGATTAGAGATCTATACAATTGCCAAGTAATCTGCATATTCTCAATAACTCCAAACGCAATATGAATTTGAATTCAACTAATGAAACCATCCAAGCATCCTTTGAATAGATATTTGTACAATTGCCAAGAAATCTGTATATGCAGGTTTCTATCACTCACAGTTAAATTCAATCACAGAGCATCCATATAAGAAGCTTTTGTTATGAAAAATCCCTTCGGATTAGACAAAATATGAAATGGTAATATAGCCAATGCAAAGTGGCCTTTCTTCTTTTGACATCCCACCCTAAACATAAAAGTAGCTTGCCCAAGGTTCTTATTCTTTCCCAAATGCAACTATTCAACGTTATCTGATGAAGAATAAGGACTCATTTGATGAAGTTGGTTGCATGTCAAGCATTTCTTATCTTATATCATTACCTACTAAAAATTGGGGTTTACCCCATGCAGTGGGACGATCGTAATCTTAGTAACATGACATATTTTTCAAATGTGATGCAGTTCAACTATGCACAGCTATCGATGCTAATATATGTAACACCATAATAATATTTAATGATTGCAGAGCCTTTTATTATCCAATGCTGGGCTTCCGGTTGATCTACTTATACTTCTAAGTAATTCCTGTTTCTCACCTAAATACACTAAAAACTGCATTTTTGTGTAAGCACAATGTTTCAAAGCCAGAAGACTTGAAGTCACCAAACATAGAGTACCAACAAGAAACCTATCCTGTCATCTTGATCTTCAAACTAAAAATTAGTAATGTTGCATAAAAATTACCATTGGTAACTCGTGCGGCCAGTCCAAAATCTACAAGCTTCATCTTCCCTGCTTTGGTGAGCAAGATATTCTCTGACTTAATGTCCCTATGAACGACTCCCATCTTGTGGCAATACTTCACCATGGCCATTAGATCCTTGATCACAATGGTGGCGCGCTACTCGAGAACTCCGCCTCTCCTCGCCATCTCGTCGAAAGATCCGCCATTCTTCTGCAGAGCTCCATGATGAGGTAGAACTTGTCAGCGTCCTCAAAGATGACCTTGAGCGTGATGATGCCGGGGTGGCCCGAGAGGTGCTGCATGATCTCTACCTTGTGGTGGACCGTCTCCTCACCGTTCTTGGGCAACGCCTTGCAGGCGAACTGCTCACCCTCGGCCTTGGCGCGGCAGATCTGGATGGACCTGAAATTTCCCTCGCCAATCTCGCCGCCGAGCTCATACTCACTCTCGTGCCACCTCTTCCGCCCTATCCAGGTGGCCGACTCGATGCATCCCAGCTTCCGCTTCAAGCCCGTGAGGCTCTCAAAGGCACCCGCCTGCTTCCAAAAGCTTGTCATCACCACGCCGCCCCGGGCGGAGGCGTCATCGGCGGGGGGATCGTGGAGGGATCTGGCAAGAGAACACGCGGAGCGTGCGCCCTTGCACTTTCGCGGTAGAGCCTCCATGGGAGGGACTTGAGAACCTAGGCAGCGGCATGCTTGTGCCGCTTGTGGATGTGATGATATGGGATGGGGAGGGGCTCGAGGAGGAGGAAGGAAAGGGGGGCGATGGTGCTTATGCCCCTCCCCACAACCGCATGCCTTGCCAAGCAGCCGTGGACGTGGGAGTCGGTCGTGATCGATAGGCAAGAATCGACGCCGACGATGCCTTCGACCAATCGAGCATCTCGTCCTCTTCCACGTCCGAGGCGGCGGAGAGGTGCTCGAGGCGGGAAGCTAGTCTTTGAACTCAGGGATCGCGAGGAAGAAGGGCAGGGCTAGGGTCAGATGGCGGTTTGGAGGCTTTAGTAGTACGTGGGTGGGTGGGGGTAAACTCCAAACTGACTTTAGTCGTTCGTGGTGGCACGAACTGCACATACGTGAGAAAGATCAATGGCTCAAGTTACACTTAATAAGATGGATTCAACAGCTTAGATCGCAAGAAGGAGGACACACCGTCACCAACTCATATTTTTAAGTAGTAGAGATATCTCCGGTCATTTGATCTCTAACTCTCCTTTTCTTTATAATCATGTAGATGGCCAGCCAGTGGGAGCCGATGTCGCACGAGTGCCTTGAGGAGACACGTTAAAGACACTCTTTGGGCGATGTTGCAGCACATCGAGTGGCCACACACCCCGTAGTACACAGTCTATAGTGCATCAGCGAGTGCAGCCTCCACTGAGTACCTCACCCAGTTGCTCATCCAGGGGAGGAACTTCAATGACCCTGCTTTTCGTTGCAATGGGAGAGGCTCTACTATTTGGATGTCCCTGCTTGATGCGGCTTATGTCACTATCGTTCGACTACAGCACGAGCTGCCAGCGCTATGGGAGTCATTCTTTCACTTCCCGGCCCGACCTGTGGACCAGGAGGAGCCCACCTACCAGGTAGAGGGGAGGCAATTCCTTACCCCTCACCTACACCTTGTAGGCCTGGTGAGGTCACTTGATAGGTATCTCCGTCGGGTGTCTCGCGAGCTTCTGGAGGCTCGTCGGAGGATCAGCACACTGGAGGACAGCATTGCTCCTATGGTGGCCTACGGTTTCTTCTCTAGGGAGTTGTTGTATGGAGAGGATGCAATTTTGGCACCCGCTAAGGAGCTACCTCAGCCCATCATCCGTCTATAGCCCTGTACCCGACGTCCTCATATGTCGGTGACCGGACATCGCCGTCGGGTGATGGCCATCTACGCAGGTGCAGTGGACCCTTCACAGTAGTTGCAGCACTACCATCACCGCCTCGCTGGACGTGAGGATGCCGAGCACCAGAGTATCCCGTCCTCCGCTGCCCCTGAGTCCTCAAGTGCTGCCCAGTGCGACTAGGAGGTGTAGACTACTACAGTCGGTCTAGAGCTCACTTGTAGGTCTTGAAGTGAGCACTTTTGGATATTTTGTAGAAGTAGACCGTGGTGGGACCTCGCTGTAAAATTATTGTAATATGCTACTTGTTATGTTCTGTTTGCTCTCTTTTGTATTATGGAACAACGGGCATGTGTGCCATGTAATGTTTAACGAGTATGTTGAAAATTCATGTGTGTTGCCTCTAAATCTTAAAAATATGCATGCTACCAGTTTATATTAAGTTACAATAGTCTGGGATGAAGATGCGTGCTGACCCACTTAACTTTTGATTATTCCCTCGTACCCTGCGAACATTTGTTTACTCTACCTGTTGTTTGATAAGGATGCTGATAACATGCTCACTTCGCCAGCTCATGGCAGCGGGAGCCCCCTCTGGATCCCAACTCCCAGAGAATGAGACTCTTGTACTATCACTACCTAGTCCTCAACATTCATCTGCGACAGCAGAACAAGCAGATCAGCCTCAGTTTGCCGCTATTGCAGAAACCAAAGTTCTGCCGCCGCCGCCCACCATGGCCCAAGTGCTCGCCATGATTGATCAAGGACGGCACACCAACACTCTACTACTCCAACAGTTAGTTTAGAACACTGTAGCTCTTGGCACTACTGCCGGAGGAAAAGGAGCTGCAGTCAAATAGCCCTTATCTAGAATGGGTGAGTTCACGTGAACTCGACCACCCACTTTTCATCGGTATTGATTTATTTGAATTTCTAAAGTTTTAAAAGTCAAAAGTAAAATTTATTAAAGTTTTTGAAGTTTTATTTGAGTCAAAGTTGAAAAATAAAAAAATTAATTAATTTCTGGAATTTTACGAGATTTTAAAAGCTTTCCTTAATTATTTTAAAGCCAAAATAAATTATGTGCAAAAACTATTACCATTTAAGTTGGAATTATTTTTATTAAGTTCAAAATAATTATAGGAATTTTGAGAATTTTTCTAGAATTTTGGACTCTATTTGTTATTTCCTAAAATTGTATTTATTTATTAATTAAATCTGAATTAATTTCGAAAATAAAAAAAATTAATTTTTTTTTTTTTTTTTACGTGGGCAGCCACTTCCCATTGGGTCACCCCTCCTCACATTGCTCTAAGCCTAGCACACTCCCATTCAAGTTCTCAAGGCATACACAGCCAACCAACCATTTTGGTTTCAAATCAATATGATATTCCTTTATTTCTTTTATTCCTCTCTTTCTCTCTCCTAATCACCTTCTTCCTCACGAGAGTTTTTCTTCTCTGTTGGCTTTCTTCCCAAGTGGACAGCAACAATGGCCGTCGCCTTCCCCCACCGACCTCACCTCGGCGATGCATGCTTGCCCACCTCCTCCACCACCTTTCCCCCTTGCTTCCTCTCCTCCCATGGCAGCCATTAAAACCGAGCCGGTTGAGCTTCGAGCCTCCATTAATGGCTGCCACCACTTCTTTCTCCTCTTTCTTCCCACTCAATGCGTTAAATTGGAATTCGTTTGAAGCGAAACGAGCGTATTAACATCACCCACGTCGCAGCACCATCAATTGCACGATTCATCCACTACATACAATCAATTTAATGGTTTTGTTTCGTTCTTCCATTTCCAACTGAAACCGACGTCCGTAGCTCTTCGCATTCCCAACGATTCGGCTTCCCTCCGCCCCTATATAAGGGAGCACGAGGTGCCCCTCCTCTCACTCAACCCACCCTCAAAATCTCTCCTCCCCTCTCCCAATGGTTTGGCCGAATTTGGAGGTTGAAGTTCGAGGGCTGAACGTCGTTCATCGGTCAATTGCGTCCTCTACGGTGAAGCCCCGGCACCATCGACCACACCGCTAAGCCGCCTCGCGGCGTTCTGCGCCGTGCTCCCTCACCTTCGCGGAGCATCGTCGAACACCGTCGCCACCGTGAGCCCAAGCGCGTCGGCGTCGTGCGTCCTCGGCTCCGACCATCCGTGCACATTCCTCCACAACCGGGTGAGCAGGCATCCCCGTCGTCCTCTCTCCATTCCACCCTCGCGGCCGTCGGAATGCCGCCATTCGCCGGCAATGTCGCCATCTAAATCATAAACGAAGCTTTTTCCTTTGCGAATGCGTCGCCCGTCGAGCTAGCGCCGGCCATATCGTCTCCACCCATGGCCGCGTCGTGCGTGCTCTCGTGATGCTTCCTCCCCTACATCGTCGCGGGAGCTCCATAGCGCCACCATTTTTTTTCTCCTTAGCCATGCTCACTTTTGCTGTTAGTGCAAAGAAGATGAACAGTATCCATTTATTAGTCACGTGTTACCTTTTGTACTTGTCCATTTTAATCTTCCAAAATTCATTCTCTCACATACGAAGTCCAAATCCGTTGATTCCTTCACCTAAATTCATCTAAATTCATCTACTATTCCCAGTATTTATTTCATAATTTTTAGATTTTATTTAATTTCCGTTAATTATTTAGTCCATTTTGCGTCGTTGCCACCGCTCGACCAAACCGCGCATTCCACTCAACCGAGTTGGCGTTCGTTCCGCGGTTCCCTCTTCAAATCGCCGCAAACCTCATCCGCTAACTCCTCTCCGTTTGCCCGCAACGCTGTCATCACTTGCTTGTCGTGAAGGATTTCTCCGTCGGATGCGTGCCATCAAAGATCCTCTTGCCGAGCCGTCCAACACACGTTGAGTTCGCCTCAACGCGTTCAACATCGTGCTTCCTCGCCATAGCCTAAAACTCCTTCTTTATTCTCAGTTATCCGAAACCATAATGTCAGATGAATAGTACAATTTTCGGAATTTTATTATTTCATGTAACATTCAACCTTCGAATTTCGTTCTCCCTCATACGAACTCCGATTCCGTCGATTCAACTTCCTAAATTCATAAAAAGTCGATACCTTCCTAGCAGTATTTATGTTATAATTTTTGGATTTTATTTGGATTTTATTTGAATACTATTTGAATTCGGATCGTTTTCTGGCGTATAGATTTCGACGACTTCGGACGACCGGATTTCAACGCCATTTGAGAATAATCCATTAAGCAAGGCAAGTTACATTCTTGATCATATTTGCACCCATTATTTAAATTATTTAATTTCTATTTTAAATTATTATTGCATGCTTATTTATATTCGATAATTTAAATTCTGTTTTAAGCTTTATAGTTATTCCCAATGCCTTTGTATGTCCAATTATTGTCAAGAGAGGTGGTATGGAGAATATATCGAATACAATGTATTTTGGAGTTAGAATTTGATGGGTTTGGATAATAAAGGAGATTGTACATGGATGTGTGAAGTTAGAAAAGATTGTTAATAGATAACACATGTTGAATTCTGAAATTAGGTGATTATTGGTATTGGATTACGGAAATAGATTGTTATTAATGATCGGATTGTGGTATTATTAGAGTTATATGATTGTTGGATATTAGATGTCAATCATAGACATAGATTATTATTGGATTATTGAATTGAATGATGTTGGATTATTAGAAATACATGATTATTATGGTTGGATTATAGAAATAAATAATTATTAGATATCGGATTTTAGAGATAGATTGTTGTTGTTGTTGGATTAATAAAGAATGGATGATAGATAGATACTATAGTCAAATCTTGAATTGTTGATATTGGATTCTAGAAATAGATTGTCATTGGATATCGGATTATCTAAAAATTTGATTATAGGATTACATAGTCATTGGATTGATAGATATCGGATTATAAAATTTGAGTATAGTTAAATATTTGGATCAATTGAAGTTGGATCATAGAAATAGACTTATCTGATGTAGATTGGACTAATGAATTTTGGATTCTTTGAAGATTGGATTATTACAATCTTGATGGTTTACATCTTGATCTCGTTCTTGACAAGTCTTGGACATTTAACCCTCACCCTAGATAAAATCTAGTTGATACAATAGTATGAACTAGACCATGGCCCAAGTGCTCGCCATGATTGATCAAGGACGTTTCTTTGCACACCAACACTCTACTACTCCAACAGTTAGAATGGCCGTTAGTTTAGAACATCAGAGTTTCTCTTGGCACTATAGATGATCAACACGTGCTTAACCCTTACGCCGAGGAAAAGGAGCGTGAATCGAAGATCAAATAGCTCCTTATCTAGAATGGGTGAGTTCACGTGAACTCGACCACCCACTTTTGTCATCGAAGGCTACCAACCGTGCCCATCAAGAAACTTCAAGACCGTGTGATTCAACCTCAACTCAACCATGTACCAACAACGACCGCCTTGAGATAGGACATTATGCCAATACATGTCCAAAGAAGCGGCGAGGATGTTGCGGGGCATGGCGTGTTTCCCTTCTGCGGTGAGATAGGACATTATGCCAATACATGTCCAAAGAAGCGTGACGACAAATCCGACCAACACTAAAGTTCCAAAGTCAACACTATACAAGCAAGCGAGCGGTAGAATTACGGAAGGGCGTCATACAACATCACAGCTCGGGCCAGATTCGATGAGGAGCAGAATGCGACATTTAATGCGACAACTCCACATGAAAACCTTGTATTCGGCTTTCTTTCTAGCCACTCGAATCTCGGGGCGAGATTCCTTTTAAGGGGTAGTTTGTAACAGCCAAAGTTACATTACCAATTTAAATTAACTAAAAGTTATCAATTTATTGGATTTTACGAAATTTGAAAGATTTTGATTGATTTATTTGAATTTCTAAAGTTTTAAAAGTCAAAAGTAAAATTTATTAAAGTTTTTGAAGTTTTATTTGAGTCAAAGTTGAAAAATAAAAAATTAATTAATTTACGGAATTTTAAAGATTTTAAAAGCTTTCCTTAATTATTTTAAAGCCAAAATAAATTATGTGCAAAAACTATTACCATTTAAGTTGGAATTATTTTTATTAAGTTCAAAATAATTATAGGAATTTTTGAGAATTTTTCTAGAATTTTTGGACTCTATTTGTTATTTCCTAAAATTGTATTTATTTATTAATTAAATCTGAATTAATTTCGAAAATAAAAAAAAATTAATTTTTTTTTTTTTTTACGTGGGCAGCCACTTCCCATTGGGTCACCCTCCTCACATTGCTCTAAGCCTAGCACACTCCCATTCAAGTTCTCAAGGCATACACAGCCAACCAACCATTTTGGTTTCAAATCAATATGATATTCCTTTATTTCTTTTATTCCTCTCTTTCTCTCTCCTAATCACCTTCTTCCTCACGAGAGTTTTTCTTCTCTGTTGGCTTTCTTCCCAAGTGGACAGCAACAATGGCCGTGCGCCTTCCCCCCAGCCGACCTCACCTCGGCGACCCTTGCCACACCTCCACCACCTTTCCCCTTGCTTCCTCTCCTCCCATGGCAGCCATTAAGCCGAGGCAGGTTGAGCTTGAGCCTCCATTAATGGCTGCCACCACTTCTTCTCCTCTTTCTTCCCTCAATGCGTTAAATTGGAATTCGTTTGAAGCGAAAGCAGCGTATTAACATCACCCGTCGCCGCAAAGACCATCAATTGCACGATTCATCCACTACATACAATCAATTTAATGGTTTTGTTTCGTTCTTCCATTTCCAACTGAAACCGACGTCCGTAGCTCTTCGCATTCCCAGCGATTGGCTTCCCTCCGCCCTATATAAGGGAGCACGAGGTGCCCTCCTCTCCTCAACCCACCCTCAAAATCTCTCCTCCTCTCCCAATGGTTTGGCCGAATTTGAGGTTGAAGTTCGAGGTGAGCGTCGTTCATCGGTCAATTCGTCCTCTACGGTGAAGCCCGGCACCATCGACCACACCGCTAGCTTCGATCTTTTCATAATTTTTAGATTTTATTTAATTTCCGTTAATTATTTAGTCCATTTTAGCGTCGTTGCCACCGTCGGCCAACCGTGCGCATTCCTCAACCGAGTTGAGCGTTCCGTTCCCGGTTCCCTCTTCAAATCGCATAAACCTCATCCGTCTGCAGAGTGTAAAACTATTGAATAGCCGTGTCACGGTCATGGACATGCTAGCAAAAGCCACTCAAAGTTAGACTTGGAATTTGTTTTAAAAAGACTTTGTCAACTGGTTTATCCAAATGGGATTCGGCGGTTAGCCATTGTGATAGGAGGGTATCCTTCACCATTCTTGTGTGAATGTTATCCTGACTATAAAATTGATTTAGAAAATGAATTTTAGTTATAGAATAACTGCTTTTGAACTTAGTACAAGTATTTACGAAAATGTTTGTTTTATGCAAATTCAACCATATTAAGCTTTCCTTTGAAATATCCATATATGCATGTCATTACATTATTTGATCGGTGTAACTTGCGAGCAAATAATTTCAGAGGAGAAGGACTTTGCTACGGTGTGGATCTCGACGACTAGGCGCTTCCTCATCCATCCCTTGATCTACTGATGATTGGCTTCATCTGATGGAGAAATAAGTTGGTCATTGCCCGCTGATCCTAGATGAGGAGAAGTTAATCCGTCTTACAAGCAAATCCATCGTATCCTACGTTGGTTTTAGGGTGCGTATGGTACCGCTTTTAGGGTGCGATGGTGGGTGGGAAAACCATCAGGCTATGCTTCCAGAAGGCCAGACTCTTTACTTGGGCCGCTTTCAAAGAAGCATTCCGTAATGCTCACATTCCTCCGAGCATCATGCGTGTAACATCCCCAAGTTAATTAATGATAATTAGTATTCATCTTATCAGTATGCATGACATTTTGGAAACTTTTGCATCATTTATTGCACTTGGAAAATCTTAATAGAGTTTAAACCTACACTTAAAGAAGCAAACTTCAAAAGAAATCTGAAACAAAAGCTACTAAAGTTCCTCTGGAAATAATTTATACAAATAATACGTGAATTAACAAGAATTAAAAAAAATCCCAAATTCAAATACAATCCAATGACCTATCTCGGGTTTGGATTTAAACTGGACAAAATATATCTTGAACAGTAGGGTTTAATAATTTTTATGGACACTAGACCTTCCCAGGAACACCTCTGAATTATTTCGGAATTTTATTACTATTTTTAGAGCCTCGGTCAAACTTGCTGCTATTTGGTCAAAGGGATTTGGGAAATCAAACCATTGTACTGTTGATCCGACTGGACCCAACCCGACTTGGCTCCACCCAACCCCTTAGCCGCACCCGGAACTGAGTCAGACCCACACCACACCAGTCTGAATAGCCCTATGGTGCGCAACCATTTGATCCAGATCATAGGGCACACGCGCATCACCCGATCGGACCAGTCCGAACGGTCACGAAATCTTGGCCGTCCGCTTCAAATCGTGTGGCCCAAAATCCTCATCGTGTCTGACTCGAGCCCTCACTCTGTTTTGACCCGAGCTGCACCCCTTCGCACTCACTGGCCGATGGGCCCGCCTACACGCACCGTCTTCAACCTCGGGCCGAGGCGCGCATAACTAAATCATTTTAGCTCCAAAAACTGTGAAACCAATTTTGTTATTTTTTAATTTTACATGAACTATATATGAAGATAGGTTTCAACCTTGTCACTGTCTCCAAAAATATAGTTATTGGAGATTGATCCAAAACCCATTTATTTATAAACTAGAAAATGCCTTTAACTTTAAAAATTCATAACTATTTCATCCTAACTCCAAAAAGAATTTTTTTCAAATAATCCATTTTTTATTATTAATTACAATATTATACTGCGATAATATTTTTCTGAATATACTCACAATCGCTCGGTAGTTGGTATTGGACCCGATCATTGACGATGGTCCCGATCGCTCAACGGTTGGGCGATCGAGACTTAACGCACAATGCATGCCCTATAGATAAGTGAAGTGCATATTAGGACCAACCGTTGAGTTTACAAGTGTCCCAATCGCTCAGCGGTTGAGTCTTCGACCATCGCTCAACGGTCGTCCAAATCCAACGGTTGAGCTTACGAGGTATATTTCAGTAAAAATATTATCGTGGGTATAATGTTGTAATTAATAATAAAAATGGATTATTTGAAAAAATTCCTCAAAAATGGATGAAACCAGATTTCATAATTTTTCATTTTAAGAGAACCTTATTTTAAAATAGGTGTCAAACATGTCTCTGTAGCAGAGAATATAGTTTTGTAAAATGATCCATAACTCTATTATTTTTACAATAGAAAAAGGCTAATAACTTTAAAAATGTATAACTAATTCATAAAAATTCCAAATGAGGTAAACTCAGTTATTTTGATCTTATAATTTTATCCTCTATTTATCTACGTAATCCTTGTATCCATCACTACTCTACAAATTTTGACCAAATTATTAAATTAGGTGAACAGTAACAGATTGCATTTTCTGGAAATCCAATCTTCCAACTGCTTTAACTTTCGCATACTAAATCCAAATGGAATGAATCTTTCACCTAAATTCATCTAAAATCATAATATACGTACTGTATAAATTTCATGCATTTTTGAGTATTTTGAATTTTTGGCTTATTTGGTGTGAATTACAATATCATTCTTTCAATAGATATCTCGACGATACAAACGTATTGATGAGTGTAAACTGAGATTGAACAAGTGGTACAGCAAAGGTGTGAGCACCCTCCTCTTGATCATATTGCTCCTATTGATTTTAAAATGTTTTGTATGGTTTTTAATCTCTCAATTGCATGCTATTTTGAAAAGTATGTTCATGGGTAGAAGTAGTTAATTCCCTACTTGCTGCATTGACCCTCCTTTGAATCTTGATTACCCTTTTTACCTTGAATGATTAAGGCTATATGTTATATGGGCTTGATGCTAATTTGTAGAACGATGCTCAGTCGTGCTAGTAGTTGTAGTCGATAACGGTTGATGGAGCTAGTCCATCGGCCGATGGATCGAATCAAATCTTAATGAAATTTGACGATTATATGGATTTGATTATGTTGAATTTGAGGAAAATGTCCAGATCTTCGTATCTGAATATTATGAACTTGTTGATGGGTTGTTGTTGTGTGTTGGACTTGGACGGGTTATAGGGTGATGAAGGGGTGGTCCCGGATTCGCGTAGCCCCGTCTGGGTATTTGAGGACCGGTCTGTGGTGTGAGGAACCAAGTCTTACATACAAGCACACGCCGGGATAATGGCGAAGGCTTGGCTTAATAATTTGTTGTGTGTTAGCTATCAAAAAGAAATTAGATTGGCAATTGTTTTTGTTTAGGTCTAATGACTCTCTTGTCAATCTAGTGGGGGCATTTTATATTTTTCTTTCTTGCCCTTAAGGGTCCTTTTAAGTTTGCCGTGAAACTGCGCAAGGGACTTACTTACACAACGGGGTTCACCAACGGTGCTAGGCGGCTTTTGTCTGCTATGGGAATTCTGATCCTCGGGTGGGTTGATAGTTAGGACATGACATTGTAACGGCCTCGTTATGATATCTCAGTCACACTCCTAAGGAAGAGTGCATTGGCCGACATTACGAGATATTCATATCGTGTGGGTAAAGCTGTACAACTCTACAGAGTCAAATAAATCTATTTGAATAGTCCTGTCCCCGGTTATGGACATCACTTGTGGGAAAGCATGCACAGTTAGCTTATGGGAAATTAAGTTTGTGTTATGGTTAAAAATGTTACATCATTATGTTAGTTGTTCAGATCTGAAATGTTATCTTGAACGCGAAGTTCGCGTGTTAATTTGTTACGGAATAAATTGTGTCACGAATGGGATGTTCATGTGTTGACTATATTTGGAGATTATACTGTTGTTGATCATTACTTACTATTATACATTGTTTTCTAAATGTTTTAAAACGGCAATTTGAATCTATATTGTGTATCTAGTTGTAGAACTTGCTTTATGCCGAAAATTGACTAGTGTAGTAGCATTCCTTTGATAGTTACATGCATCTTTATTTTTCTTAAAAAGTCTCACGGGTACAACTTTGTACTTAAAAATTATCCATTTGTTCAGGTGAGAAGTCATTCAAATTGGGTAAAGTACTTCAGACGCTACGACTTTAACTCTAGTTGGTTGCTTGTGGGGTTGTGGGCATGCCAACTCGGTTATTCCCTTTTTATTTTAATTTTGTCTTCCGCTGCAATTTATTCATGTTGTTTATGTTTGGCCGATTGGCCCTCTCTTGCAAACTTGTACATTATGTTTCTATTCCATGATGTTGTATTTACATTTCCTTTACTCTTGTACGATTGTGTATGGATATGATTGTAATGTTGTGTTTGGATATGTGCATGTTAGCCACTGATCCTTGGAAGCTAACATGAGACACATATCCGGGCACTCGGAATCGCTTATGTTTCATGTTAAGTGTTGCGCAATCACTTGGCTTGAAATAGATCCGATGCCGGGTCCCCACAAAGTTGGTATTAGAGCCATACTGACTGTAGGTTAAAGCCGTAGCAATGGACGTTATTAGGATTTTGATTTGCAAAGAATATTTTCAAACTATCAAAAGTTTGGCAAAAATGCAAGTAATATAATTCCTTTCTTTCTTACCCATCCTAGCATCTATTTCTTACCTCAAGGTTCATTTGATTTGAGAAAAATCATTTTCTCTATTGCTCGTCTCTCTTTTCCAATGTTAGATGTGCTAAATAGTCGTCGGTAAAGAGAATTGGTGGAAGAACGAGAAGATGACGTCTTGCTGCGATTCTAGGTTTAAGTTAGGGATTATATTTAGGTATTATACACCTTAATAATAGTACTTATCTTGTAGACGCTGGATTTTGTGGTGATCATTTGCTCTCTTTTGTTCCAAGTAGTTGTGCATTGTTTACGGGTGGGTTGTATCGCAACTACGTCGGAAAACTAACCGTGTTTTCATTTGTATCTTGTGCTGTCCACATGGACCATAGCACCCCATTTCTTATTGCATAAATGTGTTTTCATTGTGCATCCATGCTAGGTTAAGTCACCCCCCGCTATCAATTGCTTACCTTGTGTTTTTTCCCTCGTTCCTTTTTGCCAGTTGCTAACAAGTTGAATGGCAACAGGATGTCGGGTCTTAAAACTCGTTTGATGTCAGAAGTAATGGAGGACTCACAGCCTGTGGGTTCTCAAATCACCGATGTTCAGCCCCCGAATCCTCAACGGCGCAATCCGGAGCACCCCGAACCCCAATTTCAGCACGTGGGTCGGCAAGAAGAAGTGACTCCACCTCAGTCATCCGTGGTTGGAGTGTTGGCCCAGATGGAACAGAGTCGGCAAAACCAGACTCTGATCTTGCAGCAAATTTCTTAGAACACCGCCAGTGTGCAAGGTTCTCAAATGGCAGCGGGAGGAGCCGATCTTTATTGCTCCCGATTTGCTGATTTTCTAAGCACGAAGCCTCCTGTGTTTTCTCGTTCGGAGGATCCTCTCAAGGCCGTTGATTGGCTTCGTACCATTGAACGGAAGATGATCATCACTCAATGTGCCGACAACGAGAAAGTCTTCTATGCCTCCAACCAGCTTGAAGGGGCCGCTTGTGCATGGTGGGATAATTTTTGCACCATGCAGCCCGCCAATCACTTTCCATCATTGGACGAGTTTCGAATAGCTTTCCGAGAGACATGAATTCCTCATGCTGAAGCAAGAAGATAAGTCTGTAATGGAGTATCTCTGCGAGTTCAATTATTTGGCTCGATACGCTCCAAACGATGTCTCCACTGATGCAAGGAAGCAAAGCTAGTTCTTAAATGGACTTTCGGAAGTGATGCAGCTGGCACTCGCTGTACACGACTTCCACAACTTTCAGCAATTGGTTGATAAGGCTATTGTGGTGGAGAATAAGATGCATGCGGTTGTAGAATTGTGAAAGCGCAAGAAGGCTGCACAAATTTCAGCAAGCTGCAATTTTCAAGAACTGAGTGTTTGGCCGCCAGCTTTTCCTAAATATCAAGATTCGACACCTCTGAGAGCTTCCATGCAAGTGTCTCCACCACCTCAGCAACAAACTCAGCAAGGGCAGCCCAGAAAGAAGTGTCGAAGCCGACGCCATCCAAACAAGCAAGTTACTTGTTTCACTTGCGGCAATCTGGGTCATTATGCGGCTTTTTGTCCAGAGAAGCACCAAGCCATTTCCGATCAACACCAAGACCTTGAAACATCCCTTGATCAGAAGTCCAATGTCACTTTTCATAACACTGATCATGCTCATGTCAACCATGTCACCACTGAGGAGGCACAGGAAGCACCCGACGTCGTGTTGGGTACATTTCTAGTCAATTCGACTCCTACGACCGTGTTGTTCGACTCTGGAGCCTCTCATTCCTTCATGTCCAGAGGTTTTGCTACACTCCACAACATCTCACTCAGCTTGATGCCTGTACCTTTGAAGATTCAGTCACCAGGCTCAGAAATGAGAAGCATTCATGAATGTTGTGAAGTCGAGATTGATATTAAAGGGGTCATGTTTTTGGCCGATTTTATTGTGTTAAATTCAGCGGGCCTTGATGTTATTCTTGGTATGAATTGGCTATCCAAGAACCATTGTCAAATTGATTGTGCTCGCAAGTCTATCACTCTCACGAGTCCTCTTGGCTTTCAAGTTGAAATTGTGCCGAAATTGGAGCATCCACATCTTTATGCCCTTAGTGGCAAAGAATTACCGTAATTGAGTGATGTTCCAGTGGTGTGTGAGTTCCTAGATGTATTTCCCGAGGAACTACCGGGCATGCCACCTGCACGAGAAGTTGAGTTCATGATCGAGCTGCAGCCCAGAACTACTCCAATATCTAAGCGTTCTTATCGAATGCCACCGAATGAGTTGGTTGAATTGAAGAAACAACTCGCGGAACTTCAAGAGAAGGGATTCATTAGGCCGAGCTCCTCACCTTGGGGATGCCTCGCTATATTTGTGAAGAAGAAGGACCACAGTCTGCGGATGTGGGTTGATTACCGCCCGTTGAATGAGGTCACCATCAAGAACAAGTATCTGCTTCCACGATTGATGATTTCTTCGACCAAATGACCGGTGCCCATATATTCTCCAAAATTGACTTGAGATTGGGCTATCATCAAGTTAGGATCAGATCTGAAGACATTCCCAAGACGGCATTCTCAACTTGTTATGGCTTGTACGAGTACACCGTCATGTCCTTCGGTTTGACAAATGCACCGGCCATGTTCATGAATCTCATGAACTCAGTGTTTATGGAGTATGGATAAATTTGTAGTCGTCTTTATTGATGACATTCTCATATAATCCAAATCTGAAAGGGAGCATGAAGAACACCTTCGGCTTGTGTTGAACAAGCTTCGAGAACATCGACTCTATGTAAAATTCAGCAAATGTGGATTTTGGCCAAAAGAAGTTGCCTTTTTGGGTCATGTACTATCCGAAGGAGGAGTTGCTATGGACCCAAGAAAAGTCCAAGATGTGCTCGATTGGAAACAACCTAAATCCGTCTCCGACATTCGCAGCTTCCTCGGTCTTGCAGGTTATTACCGCCGTTTTATCGAGAATTTCTCGAAATTTGCAAGACCAATGACCCAATTATTGAAGAAAGAAAAGAAGTTTGAATGGTCAGTGGAATGTGAAGCAAGCTTTCAGATGTTGAAGGATTGCCTAACCACTGCACCCGTGCTAGTCCTACCGGATATTCATAAAAACTTCAATATCTACTGCGATGCATCTCGCCTTGGTCTTGGTTGTGTCCTTATGCAAGAAGGCCAAGTTGTGGCATATGCATCAAGGAAATTGAGGCCTCATGAGCTGAATTACCCCACTCATGACCTTGATCTTGCCGCAGTGGTTCACGCTCTGAAGATGTGGCGACATTTCCTTATGAGTAAAGTACACTATGGGTCCCTAAACTTGGCAGGGGGGTTCGCTTGGGTCCCTGATCTTTAAAAGTGTCCAATCGGGTACCTAATCTATTTAAGTAGGTCAAGCAGGTCCAAAACAGTCTGGGCTGGCATTGACCGATGACGTGGAATGTTGACCGTGCACGTGGACGCGTCAGCGTGGCCTTGTTCCCCATTTCTCCTTCTCCAGCGTGGCCTTCTTCCCCATTTCTCCTTCTCCACTCGTGAGACACTTCTCTCTCCCCTGGCCGACTTCTTGCGTCGATGCCGCCCCCATGGCCATGCTCAGCGCGTGCAGGCAGTCAGAAGGGTCCACCTTGAGGAGTCGGGACTCGCCTTTCGCTAGCGTTGACGGGAAGAGCAGCCTAAAGACCGTGTCCCTACCGTTGGCGGCGAGGAGGTAGAGGCCGAAAGCGTTGACCGCCATGGACGGTAGGCTCCCGGCGAGAGGTCCTACTCCGACACCGACGCAGAGGGTCTATCCTAGGAGCAGGGTATCGGTGGGGCGCGTGAAGGATGACCAGAGCGTGGCGTTCCCGGCGTCGATGAGCACGAGCTCGCCACTGTCGAGGAGGCGGAGCGTGGTGACTTGCGTGGTGACGTGCGGCGTGGACCATCCTACACCGCGCTCCTCATCTCCTCCATCCGGAACCTCCGGTTCGTCGTGCCGGGCACCCCGAGGCCGCTTGCCATCGTCGCGGCCGCCGAGGCGTCCCATGCCCGAAGCCGCCGTCTTGTTGCAATTGCCGCCACGGGGTCTGCGTCCGCACACGCAGCGGCGGGCATGACTACGAGGGCCTCTCCTACCTCTTCCTAGACCACAGTGAGCCCTTCGCCGTGCTCGACCTCGCGGTGCTTGACGCCGTCCACGTCAACACCGCGTGCGCCAAGGCCTAGGTTGGGTCAGACGCTACGCTGTGGGCGACACGAGCCACGCACTCGCCTTCCCCGCCAGGTCTGCCCCACCGTCGGTGTCGGTGGCCATCTAGGCAGCGGCGGCTTCGAAACGCTGATGCGTAAATACGGCCTCGCCGCGGACAACATCCTCGACACCGTCATCGTGGACGCCCGTGGAAGACTCCTGAACAGAACCACCATGGGGGAGGACCTCTTCTGGGCCATCAGGGGCGGCGGCGGCGAGAGCTTCGGTCTCGTCTGGCTGCAGGGGGCCGGTCTCATCTGGCTGCGAGGGGCTGACGTCGGTGAGGTGGAACGATAGGGGCCCGCTGGGACAGAGGGCGAGGGCCTGGAGAGGGCGAGGACGAGGGCCACTGCATCCCCTGCTTGGTTCGACGATGTGGACGCTGCGGCAGCCAGCGAACGCCTCAAGGATGGCTTGGTTCGCGGTGAAGTGGGTGAACTTGAGGTAGGGGCAGGACTCGTAGAAGTGCGTGGAGGAGGTCGTGAAGGTGGCATCGAGGAGGAAGCCGTCTGGCGTGGGGCGGAAGTGATGACACGGGCGGGCAAGGGCCTCGCCAAAGTAGGCAACAACCTTGCGCATGGCACCGCCTCGGGCGTGGCGAAGGGGATTGCTTCACCACCGCCTCTGCGGCCATCAAGCTCTCTGCTGCAGACGGCCTCCGTGCATGCGGCGATCGTGCACCACCAGATCTGGCCTCCTCGTGTCTACCACCACAACAAACGCATCATGAGCGCGTTGGCTGCCGTCGCTTGTGTCGCGGCAGAGCGACCTCCACCACAGAGCTCCTAGAGCTCCCAGCGCGAGAGAGGAAGACGAGGAGGAGGAAGACGACGTCTTTGCCGCCGCCAGATGTGCATCCGCTTTGGCTCCGTGACCGAGTCCACAGACGGGTGGTGGTGCCACAACCAGAGAGAGAGAGAGAGAGAGGAGGGGAAAGGCGGTGGAGAGAGGTGTAGTGAGGTGAGGTGGAGCGACGCTGGAGTGTGCTGGAGTGTCCACGTCACCAGTCAACGCTCCACATCACCGGTCAATTGCCAACTCAGGCTGTTTTGGACCTACTTGACACACTTAAATAGATTAGGTACCGGATTGGATACTTTCAAAGATGTGGGACCCAAGTGAACCCATCTGCCAAGTTTAGGGACCTACGGGCAATCGTTGTGAAGTCTACACCGACCACAAAAGCTTGAAATATATCTTCACTTAGGCCGATCTGAATCTAAGGCAAATAAGATGGCTTGAGTTGATCAAGGACTATGATTTGGGACTTCATTATCATCCAGGGAAAGCCAATGTCGTTGCCGATGCATTAAGTCGAAAATCGCAATGCAACTGCATTTCGGTTCGACCCAAAACGGAAGCCCTATGCAACGAATTTCAACGGCTCAACATGGAGAAGGTTAGCAAGGGTTTTCTCACTGCCTTGGAAGTGAAACCTACCCTAAAGGACCAGATCAAGATGGCCCAGAAGAATGACAAGGGTATGGAAAGAATTAAGGACGAAATGAAGGCCGGCAAAGCCAAATGTTTCTCCGAGGACCACCAAGGTGTTTTGTGTCGGAAAGCGATTGGTTGTGCCAAATGACACGAAGCTTAAAGGTTTAATCCTTCAAGAAGCCCATAACTCTCTTTTCTCCATTCACCCGGGAAGCTCCAAGATGTATCAAGACTTGAAGCAAAAATTGTGGTGGACTCGGATGAAGCGGGAGATCGCACGCTTTGTTGCCGAGTGTGACATATGTCAACGGGTGAAGGCCGAGCACCAACGGCCAATGGGTATGCTTCAACCCCTCCCTGTTCCCGAATGGAAATGGGATGAAATTGGGATGGATTTCATTACCGGGCTCCCAAAGACTCAGCAAGCGTATGACTCCATATGGGTAATTGTCGACCGGTTGTCGAAAGTTGCTCACTTCATTCCTGTCAAGACAACTTATTTGGGAAACCAATTGGTGGAGTTGTACATCTCCATAATTGTATGTCTCCATGGCGTGCCGAAGATAATTGTTTGCGATTGAGGCACTCAATTCACCTCACATTTTTGGAATTACCTCCATGAAGCAATGGGGACTCAACTATCCTTTAGCACCGCTTACCAGCCACAAACCGGAGGTCAAATCGAGAGGGTGAATCAAATTCAGGAAGATATGTTGAGAGCTTGTGTGTTGTCCTATGGAAAGAAATGGGATAAATGCTTGCCGTTCGTGGAATTCTCCTAGAACAATAGTTATCAAGCAAGCCTCCAAATGTCACCTTTTGAAGTGTTATATGGGAGAAGGTGTAGGACACCACTCAACTAGTCTGAGTTCGGGGAGAGACAATTCTTTGGACAGGACTTGATCAATGAAGCCGAAGAACAAGTCCGTATGATCCGGGAGAGACTACGGACGGCTCAGTCTCGTCAAAAGAGCTATGCCGACTGCCGTCGACGCAAATTGAGTTTTGAGGTGGATGATCATGTTTACCTTAAAGTCTCCCCGATGAAAGGAATGCAACGCTTTCAAGTTAAAGGCAAGTTGGCACCTTGCTACATCGGTCCTTTCCGAATTCTAGCGAAGCGAGGATCAGTGGCATATCAGTTAGAGCTACCACCGTCACTTTCATATGTGCACAATGTATTCCATGTATTTCAACTGAAGAAGTGTCTTTGAGTCCCTACCGAAGCAACTAACTTAGAAGACCTTGATTTGCAACCCGATCTTTCTTATCGGGAGCACTCGATACGCATTCTTGAAGAAATGGAGCGCAAGACAAGGAATCACGTGATCAAATTCTTGAAGGTTCAGTGGAGCAACCATACTGAAGATGAAGCAACTTGGGAATGTGAAGACCAGATGTGAACCAAATATCCCGATCTTTTTCCTTCTAGCTGAAGTGCCTTCGAATCAAGAAAGCCAAGGTTAAACAAAGCAATGGAAAGAAAAATGTGATAACCATCCTTTGTAACATTGTAAGGTATCTTAGCACTATCTTTGAAGGAAATCAAAACAACAGATGTTGTATTTCATTTAGGACCTTCCTATCCATCTTCCGACCTACCCAGATCTCGGGGACGAGATCTTTTGTAAGGGGGGTAGGTTTGTAACATCCCCAAGTTAATTAATGATAATTATTATACATCTTATCAGCATGCATGACATTTTGGAAACTTTTGCATCATTTATTGCACTTGGAAAATCTTAATAGAGTTTAAACCAACACTTAAAGAAGTGAACTTCAAAAGAAATCTGAAACAAATGCTACTGAAGTTCCTCTGGAAATAATTTATACAAATAATATGTGAATTAACAAGAATTAAAATATTTTTCCCAAATTTTTGGGAAAGGTTTTGACTCTCACAAAATTCAAATACAATCCAATGACCTATCTCGGGTTTGGATTTAAACTGGACAAAATATATCTTGAACAGTAGGATTTAATAATTTTTATGGACACTAGACCTTCCCAGGAACACCTCTAAATTATTTCAGACTTTTTAGAATTTTATTACTATTTTTAGAGCCTCGGTCAAACTTGCTGCTATTTGGTCAAAGGGATTTGGGAAATCAAACCCTTTCACTGTTGATCCGACCGGACCCAACCTGACTTGGCTCCACCCAACCCCTTAGCCGCACTCGGAACCGAGTCAGACCCGCACCACACTAGTTCGAATAGCCCTCTGGTGCGCAACCATTTGATCCAGATCGTAGGGCTCACGCGCAGCACCCGATCGGACCAGTCCGAACGGCCATGAAATCTTGGCCGTTAGCTTCAAATCGTGTGGCCCAAAATCCTCATCGCGTCTGACTAGAGCCCTCGCTCTGTTCCGACCCGAGCCGTACCCCTTCACACTCACTGGCCAGTGGGCCCGCCTACACGCACCGTCTTCAACCTCAGGCCGAGGCGCGCGCAGGACTTCAGCTCCACGTGTCCACCGCATGCTGCCATGACTCCGTCATGGCGTTCACCCACCGCCCATGATAGCCTATCCCAGGGCGTCTCCTTCTCACACCGTGTCGACCTCCGTCCTCGGCCTTGCACAAAACCGCCTCCGTGCCCTCCTTTTTCCCCACTTCTCTTCCCGGCCGAGGAAGAGGGGGAAGCTCTAGCTCTGTCTCCTCTCGGTAAGCCTCACCCGCGACCCCTCCGACCTTCTTGGTCTTCCTCACCGTTTCCATTTTTGCTAACCCGAGCTCCTCTTTCGCGTTGTAGCGCTCGGAGCGTGGACGCGTCTTCTTCGTCACCGGTGCACGCTCTGGAGGTAACAAAACCGCTGCGCCGAGCCGACTTCCCCTCCGGTGAGCCTCGAGCCCTCTAGCCATGTCTAGGAGCTTCGCGTTGCCCCAATGAGTATCTCCACCAATTTAATTGGGTTTTGGTGCAGGCTTTAGCCTCCACAACCATCATCTTCCTCATCTGCGGTGAGCCACCGCCGCCCGTGTTCCGGCCACCACAGTGCCTCTCCACCCTAATGGAGCTCGAATTCATATTCTTGGTGGCGAGGCGACGCTGACGCACCTCTCCATGAGCTGCTTCGATGTCCGTAGTGCGTTCTCTACGAGCCCGCCCGTCGTCCCTGCCTCTGGCTGCCGCGTGCTCGACTCCGATGACCATCGGACCCCGTGCCACCCTAGGTGAGCTCGCCTTCTCCTTGCGCACTCGCCCGTGTCGACACCAAGCCCGGAGCTTCGCTGCCGTGCCGGCGGCGAGGTTCGCCTGCCGCGCACACACGCATGTCTCGTTCGGACCGTCACTGTTCACACCATTTGTTAACCAAATCTCATTTTAATTAGCGCTAATGAATGCTTAGGGATTTAATGACTGTCTTTAGAATATGTTTGCATCACTTACACATGGGCCCTTGTGAATAGGAAACAGGAGGTTTTGTAATCGGTTTAAACTAAGTGGTTGACATGTGGGGCTGGTCCCCTTTAGTGAGCAGTGCACTTGGACCATGAACTAGGTTCACTAGACCGAGTCAATGACTATCCGGAAATGAAATGGAAAATGAAAAATGGTACTGTGCACTGGCCTCACCTGTAAGTGACTTTGGCTAGATTCCTCTCGGTACAAAAAGTACTAAATGCTTATAGAAATTCTGAAGTGATTATTTGGCACACTGAAAATTTTAATAACTTCAAAAATGCATAACTAAATCATTTTAACTCCAAAAACAGTGAAACCAATTTTGTTATTTTTTAATTTTACATGAACTATATATGAAGATAGGTTTCAACCTTGTCACTGTCTCAGAAAATATAGTTATTGGAGATTGATCCAAAACCCATTTATTTATACACTAGAAAATGCCTTTAACTTTAAAAATTCAAAACTATTTCATCTTAACTCCAAAAATAGATGAAACCAGTTTTTATAATTTTCATTTTACGAGAACCTTATTTTAAAATAGGTGTCAAACATGTCTCTGTAGCAGAGAATTTAGTTTTGTAAAATGATCCATAACTCTATTATTTTTACAATAGAAAAAGGCCGATAACTTTAAAAATGTATAACTAATTCATAAAAACTCCAAATGAGATAAACTCAGTTATTTTGATCTTATAATTTTATCCTCTATTTATCTATGTAATCCTTGTATCCATAACTACTCTACAAATTTTGACCAAATAATTAAATTAGGTGAATAGTAACAGATTGGATTTTCTGGAAATCCATTCTTCCAACTTCTTTAACTTTCGCATACTAAATCCAAATGGAATGAATCTTTCACCTAAATTCATCTAAAATCATAATATGCCTACTGTATAAATTTCATGCATTTTTTAGTACTTTGAATTTTTGGCTTGTTTAGTGTTAATTGCAATATCGTTCTTTCGATAGATATCTCGACGATACAAACATATTCATGAGTGTAAACTAAGATTGAACAAGTGGTATAGCAAAGGTGCGAGCACCCTCCTCTTGATCATATTGCTCCGATTGATTTTAAAATGTTTTGTATGGTTTTTAATCTCTCAATTGCATGCTATTTTGAAAAGTATGTTCATGGGTAGAAGTAGTTAATTCCCTACTTGCTGCATTGACCCTCCTTTGAATCTTGATTACCCTTTTTGCCTTGAATGATTAAGGCTATATATTATATGGGCTTGTTGCTAATTTGTAGAACGATGCTTAGTCGTGCTAGTAGTTGTAGTCGATAACGGTTGATGGAGCTAGTCCATCGGCCGATGGATCGAATCGAACCTTAATGAAATTTGAGGATTATATGGATTTGATTATGTTGAATTTGAGGAAAATGTCTAGATCTTTGTATCTG
This sequence comes from Phyllostachys edulis, assembly GCA_036346405.1. Lineage (NCBI taxonomy): Eukaryota > Viridiplantae > Streptophyta > Magnoliopsida > Poales > Poaceae > Phyllostachys > Phyllostachys edulis. Next base: position 11,936,475 of record CM070552.1, read on the forward strand.
AATATTATGAACATGTTGATGGGTTGTTGTTTTGTGTTGGACTTGGACAGGTGATAGGGTGATGAAGGGGTGGTCCTGGATTCGCATAGCCCCGTCTGCGTATTTGAGGACCGGTCTGTGGTGTGATGAACCAAGTATTACGTACAACCACACGCCGGGATAATGGCGAAGGCTTGGCTTAATAATATGTTGTGTGTTAGCTATCAAAACGCAATTAGATTGACAATTGTTGTTGTTTAGGTCTAATGACTCTCTTGTCAATCTAGTAGGGGCATTTTATATTTTTGTTTCCTGCCCTTAAGGGTCTTTTTGCGTTTGCCGTGAAACAGCGCAAGGGACTTACTTACACAATGGGGTTCACCCATGGTGCTAGGCGGCTTTTGTCTACTATGGGAATTCTGATCCTCGGGTGGGTTGATAGTTAGGACATGACATTGTAACGGCCTCGTTATGATATCTCAGTCACACTCCTAAGCAAGAGTGCATTGGTCGACATTACGAGATATTCATATCGTGTGGGTAAAGCTGTACAACTCTGCAGAGTCAAATAAATCTATTCGAATAGTCGTGTCCCCGGTTATGGACATCACTTGTGGGAAAGCATGCACAGTTAGCTTATGGGAAATTAAGTTTGGGTTATGGTTAAAAATTTTACGTCATTATGTTAGTTGTTCAGATCTGAAATGTTATCTTGAACGCGAAGTTCGCGTGTTAATTAGTTACGGAATAAATTGTGTCACGAATGGGATGTTCATGTGTTGACTATATTTGGAGATTATACTGTTGTTGATCATTACTTACTATTATACATTGTTTTCTAAATGTTTTAAAACGGAAATTTGAATCTATATTGTGTATCTAATTGTAGAACTTGCTTTATGCCGAAAATTGACTAGTGTAATAGCCTTCCTTTGATACTTACATGCATCTTTATTTTTCTTGAAAAGTCTCGTGGGTACAACTTTGTACTTAAAAATTGTCCATTTGTTCAGGTGAGAAGTCATTCAAATTGGGTAAAGTACTTCAGACGCTACGACTTTAACTCCAGTTGGTTGCTTGTGGGGTTGTGGGCATGCCAACTCGGTTATTCCCTTTTTATTTTAAGTTTGTCTTCCGCTGCGATTTATTCGTGTTGTTTATGTTTGGCCGATTGGCCCTCTCTTGCAAACTTGTACATTATGTTTCTATTCAATGATGTTGTATTTACATTTCCTTTACTCTTGTACGATTGTGTATGGATGTGATTGCAATGTTGTGTTTGGATATGTGCATGTTAGCCATTGATCCTTGGGAGCTAACATGAGACACATATCCGGACACTCGGAATCGCTTATGTTTCATGTTAAGTGTTGCGCAATCACTTGGCTTGAAACAAATCCGATGCCAGGTCCCCACAATGGGCATCAAGAGGTGAGAGTTCTATGAACTCTGGCAAGGGAACCAGACCGTGATGGAGTTCTTATACCGTTTCAACTATCCTACCCGCTATGTAGCATCCGAGATACCCATTGAGGTGAGGAAGATTGCTCTTTTCCGAGAACAACTTAATGATGAGATGAAGTGGTCGCTTGCTACCCATGACGTGTCCAACTTCCAAGACTTGATCAATAAAGCTATTCGGGTTGAAGATAGCACTCTAGCAGTAGTGGAGAGCCGCAAGCGCAAATCAGCAAGTAGCAGTCAGCCGAGACCTCTAGTCTGACGGTCGTCAAATGCTCGCCCTCCAGTACCACCATCTCAGAGGTCTCAAGCACCAGTTCCCTGTCCACAACAAGTAGCGGTTCAACAATATAACCGCCAAAGTCAGCCGACCGGTAGTCAAAATCCGGCAGCAAACGTCACATGCTTCAACTGCAATGAGCGCGGACATTATACCAACAAGTGTCCAAACAAGAATATTCTAGCACCTCAACCTCAGCCATTGTCCAACAGCGACCCCAAGGCCCCGCTCAAGGCCCAGGCGGACAGCAAGCGCCCAAGCCGGTGCAAGGCAATGGACGTGGTCATCTCAATAACACTACTGCTGAGGAAGCCAATGCATCACTTGACATGGTGACGGGTATGATTCTCATACACTCGGTACCTACCTTAGCATTATTTGATTCCAGAGCAACTCATTCCTTCGTGTCTAAAAAGTTTGCCCTACAACAAGAATTAGAAACTACGTCATTAAAAAGCACTATGGAAGTTCACTTACCTGGATCCGTCATGAGAACAAAACACGGGTGTCTAGGTTTTCCAATTGAAATCATTGGGGTAGGGTTCAAAGCCAACCTTATAATAATAGATACACCTGGGATAGATATAATTCTTGGGATGGATTGGTTATCCAAACATCAAGGGGTTATCGATTGCGCTAGACGAGCAGTTTCTTTAGTCAGCTCTGACGGAGAACGCATCGAATTTATCCCCACATATGGCACTCTATCGCAACAGCCCAAACTTAATTCCATAACAATCCCAGAACTTAGTCAAGTGCATGTGGTATGCAAATATCCCGATGTGCTTCCGGATGAACTGCCGGGAATGCCACCTGATCGGGACATGGAATTTGTGATCGACTTGATACCCACGACGGCACCTATATCCAAACGGCCCTATCGTATGGATTCTAATGAGTTAGCCGAATCGAAGAAACAACTCAGGGGAACAGCTGGACAAGGCATTCATTCGCCCTAGCTCATCTCCATGGGAATGTCCTGCCTTGTTCGTCACGAAGAAGGATGGCAGTTTACACATGTGCGTCGACTACCGCTCTCTGAATGAAGTCACTATCAAGAATAAATATCCTCTCACAAGGATTGATGACTTGTTCGATCAAATGAATGGCGTCTACATTTTCTCCAAGATAGACTTGAGAACTGGATATTTCAATTCAAGGTCAGACTTGAAGATATTCCGAAGATTGCCTTCACTACTCGTTACGGTTTGTATGAATACACCGTAATGTCTTTTGGACTAACCAATGGTCCTGCAAATTTCATGAACCTCATGAACAAGATCTTTATGGAGTGCTTGGATCAGTTCGTAGTAGTCTTCATCGACGACATTCTCATCTACTCCAAGACTGTAGAAGAACACGAGCAACACTTGAGGATGGTACTCGATAAGCTGTGGGAACATCAACTGTATGCCAAGTTCAGTAAATGTGAATTCTGGCTTAAAGAAGTCGGATTCCTAGGCCACATTCTGTCCAAAGGAGGTGTGGCGGTGAACCCAAGCAAGATCCAAGAGGTTCTAGATTGGAAGCAACCCCAAACCATTCCTGAAGTCCAAAGTTTTCTCGGTTTGGCGGGATATTACCGCCTATTTATCGAAAACTTCTCCAAGATTGTAAGTCCAATGACTCAACTTTTGAAGAAGGAAAAGAAGTTTGAATGGTCAGCCTTGTGCAATGAGAGTTTCCACGAGTTAAAGAAAATGCTCACATCAGCCCCAGTGCTCACCTTGCCTGACATACACAAAGACTTCAATGTATATTGTGATGCATCTCGCCACTGCCTTGGATGTGTGCTAATGCAGGAAGGCAAGGTAGTGGCTTATGCTTCGTGTCAACTGCAGCCACATGAAGCTAATTATCCAACCCACAACTTGGAATTAGTAAAGTGGTTCATGCTCTCAAAATTTGGAGGCATTACCTTATCGGCAACCGGTGTGAGATATACTCAGATCATAAAAGCTTGAAATATTTCTTCACACAACCAGATCTCAACCTAAGGCAACGAAGGTGGCTTGAATTAATCAAAGACTACAAATTAGGCATTCATTACCACCCCGGTAAGGCCAATGTAGTAGCCGATGCTCTAAGCCGGAAACTTCACTACATGAATGCATCAATCGAAGAGAATCAACCGATGCTACATGAAGAATTTCGAAAACTCAACTTAGAAATAGTTGAGGAAGGATATGTTGCCACCCTGGCCCTGCAACCTATTCTTGAATCACAAATCCAAGCTGCTCAACTCAAGGACCCGGCGATAGCTGAAATCAAACTAAATCTACAAGAGGGCGGAAAATCAGATTTTTCTGAAAGCTTGAACGGATTAATTATGCGCAGACAGCAACTTTGTGTTCCACATGATCAGGATATCAAGGACCTAATCCTTAGAGAAGCTCATGATTCTCCCCTCTCCATCCATCCCGGGAAGCACCAAGATGTACCAAGATTTACGGAAACAATTCTAGTGGCCCGGTATGAAGAAAGACATCACCGCACATGTTGCTCGGTGCGACGTATGCTAGTGTGTCAAAGCAGAACACCAACGACCCGCAGGTTTGCTTCGACCCCTTAATATCCCCGAGTGGAAATGGGATGAAATCGGCATAGATTTCATTACAGGGTTACCAAAGACCTGAAAGGGGCACGACTCCATATGGGTTATTGTTGATCATTTGACCAAGGTGGCCCACTTTATTCCACTTAAAACCACCTATAATGGAGCAAAGCTAGCAGAGCTTTATATGGATAATATCATCTGTCTGCACAGCGTGCCAAAGATCATAACCTCTGATCGAGGACCACAGTTCACTTCCCGATTCTAGGACAGTGTACATGAACTGCTAGGAACCAAGCTATTTTTTAGCACAGCATTCCATCCGCAAACAGGAGGCCAAACAAACAGGACAAATCAAATATTGGAAGACATGTTGCGAGCATGCATGCTGTCCTATAGCACGGATTGGGAGAAATGCTTAGCATTTGCTGAGTTTTCTTATAACAACAGCTTTCAGTCCAGTCTCCAGATGTCTCCATTTGAAGCACTATATGCAAGGAAGTGTAGAACACCATTGTTGACGAGGATTAAAACTTCTATGTATTATTTTAATACATAATAAAAGATCATACGTCTTCATGGTCATAACCCCTAAGGCTAACAACCTCACTGGTCGTAAGGATTTCATAGGTTACATAAGGGTACTCTGGTCAGACAAGGTCCTGTGCCTAGTCTCTGACCAGGTAGCTCCTCGGAAAAGCTATGAACTGGTATCTATAACTGATCCCGAGTATATTCTTACCTTGTGATGAATATAGCATGTGCTGTATACTTCATACCACACGGTTACATAGTCCTAAAGACACTAACAAACAACTATCACACGGTTAAGTGTCTCTCAGGCACAGAACCATCGAGCAGTTAACACATTGTTAACTGATGCCTCGCCCCGACTAGTCGCAACGCTTCACCAGGGACGCCTTCTCCAGGAGTAACTGCTACCTCTTCGGAAGTTATTTAAGGGTGAAGCACAGAAGACCAAAGGGCAGATTGGAACATCGACATAAGATCAACACATCAAGAGGCAATCTTAGACAAGCAAGATAGTAATCTTCACATCTAGTGTAGTTAGGATTAGTCCCTAGTCAGGTCATAAGCACCCCCTGTAAATCCAGTTCATATCAATAAAGAGCGGCCCCATTCTCCCCTAGGAAATATCGCGTTATTTTCCTCTTTTATTTCGTAAGATCGGTGACTCGATCGTCGACAACTGGCGCCGTCCATGGGGTAGAAGACACAAGTTTCCTGAAGAAACTCTCCACTCATCAAATCCCCGCTCATTCCCCGTAATCACTGATGTGACTATGGCCGGAGTTTGGGACGAAGAGAATTGGTTCGACCTGGCGGACTACTCCAACCTCGACATGGAAGGATGCATCGGTGCCATACAGCAGAACGGCATGTCATCCTCCTCCTCTTCCTCCGCTGGTTCGCACGTCACCGACATTAGCAAAATCGACCGGATGGATGAGGATACGCCGCTACAACAAGTGGCACTCTTAGAGGCACCAGCCATTTTGACTAGTTCAGAATGTCAGGAGATCTCTCCAAGCCCGGTCCTTCCAACCAGCAAAATAGGTTATGAATATTCAGCGCCTCAATTCAAGAATCTCTATACTCTCGATGAAATCATGGCTAAAAGATACTCACCTGCGGCTTCTAGCAATTCCAGGAACCAACCGACACCTGGTAACGTTGTCGATGAAACCTCCATTGGTCGTGGGCCAAGTGGAGATGATGCGAATCAGCATACGATCAGCAATTCGTCGGATCAGGCTGAGTCCGCCAAGAAGACCTCAGGAAGTGCTCATCTCCGACCGCTCTCCATCGTGGAAACTTCTAGTAGAAGTATTGAAAAGCTCTCCATTAGTAAGATGGAAGCTCATCGGAAGATCACTGTTAGAGGCACGAGGTCAACACGATCGGAGATGCAAATCAAGATGCCTTGCACGGTCCTACGCACTCGCCACGCCACCACGTGCTAGTGGAGATGATACGGGCCATCAGGCACCAACTTTCGGAGGCAACAGAGCTGATCGACGTCCATCAATTAACTCACCTAGCATTGCCATACTAAGAGTAGCTGATCGGACAGAACAAATCCGCAGGTCGGGGGAAGGTTCAGGCCTGCGAACACCTACTACCAGTATGAACCCCTCGAGACCTTCGGTAACTGTACGAAACCTGCAATGAGTTCAAGATATGTTGCATAATTCTAACCATGTTTTAGTAGAAACTCTAGGTTTTGTACAGCTAGTAGGCCAAGTATCAGAGATTCTTGAACAGACCATGCAACGCACGGAAGCGTATCGGGAACAAAGGGTTTCAAGAAGTCAAACCATGACTTCGTCCCAGCGTTCCTCCCTTAGTAGAGGGTGGCATGGTCATGTTGGGGAACAATCGATACCAAGACCTCCTCGACGATTCCGACCAAGGAGTCACGAGGGGAGAAGGATATTCCAGGTAACCACTCCCTCACCACGTCGAGTAGAACAACCGCTTGGACCTGATGATCTCCGGCATCGTCTAAATTGAGCAGACGGTCGAAGGCATCATATCAATGTCTACGATCGGATCGGCACACCGGAGCTCCAGCGTTCCAACCTTAGGAACCGGTCTCAGACTGATTACAATCCGGCACCTTCCCAAAGAAGGTGCCATGAATCGATCACAGGTTGTCGAGCCTTCACTGCAGGGCTCCAAGCTGTGCATTGGCCAATCCTGTTCCGGCCGGCCAACTTGGACAAGTTCAATGGGACTCAAAACCCATTGGAATTTCTCCAAATATATACCACTGCCATCAGAGCTGCTGGTGGTGATGAAAATGTGATGGCTAACTATCTGCCCACCGTGCTCAAAGGGTCTGCTCGGTCGTGGTTACTTAACCTACCAGTCGGATCAATCTATACTTGGGAGCAACTCTGCGACCTTCTAATTGCAAACTTCCAAGGCACGTACGACCACCCTGGAAAGGAGGATGATCTCCACCGGATCTGGCAAGGCTTTGATAACACTCTCCAACAATACATCTAGAGATTCAGCTAGGTTCGTAATTCCATACCGGAGGTCACAAAATCATCTGTTATCCAGGCTTTTAAAACAGGTCTAAGCAATCGATGGTTTACGGAGGACATAGCAATGAACCCTCCATGAACAACCGTCGAACTTTTCGACATGGCCGACAAATACGCCACTGCTAGCGAAGCGATTGAGTGGTGTGAAACCATTGATCGGAAAGACAAATTCCTCAGCCTAGTCTGGACAAACCAGAGAAAAAGAATAAGAAGTCTCTCAAGAAGAAGAAGAACCGCAGACCCGACGATAAGGAAGTCCTAGCGATTCCTAAAAAGTTGACGAAGAGTAAGAAGGATTATACCGGTCGAGGCAAAGCAAAAGCTCCGACCGAAGGATTCCAGAAAAACAAGAAGTGGTGTCCACTTCACCAGCAGATAGGGCATGATTTGCGCACCTGTCGAGTTTGGCAAAAGAAACTGGAGGACTATTATGCAGGTAAAGGACCATTCCCCGCAATACAGGAGCTCGGAGAGACGAGTTCCAAAAAAGACAAAGATGGTGACGAAGAGATGGAGTACCAGGAGCCTCAACACACGGTCAACATGATCTTTGGTGGGTCTTCTTCATACGGGTCAAAGCGTCATCTGAAGGCCATTGAGCGGGAGGTCAACCTCGTCAAGCCTCCGACCATCATCAAGCCATCAAAGTGGTCGGACACGACAATCTCCTTCAGAAAAGAAGACTGCCCCATCCCTTCAACTCGACCAGGTAGGTTCCCTATTGTTGTTGAACCTACTATCAATAATTGTAGGTTTAATCGAGTCTTAATAGATGGAGGTAGCTCCTTGAATATATTATTTGCGGGAGCTTTAGAAGAAATGCAAGTTCCCAGGTCGAAGGTGAAACCAGTAAAATATGCCTTTCATGGCATAGTTCCTGGCTCCACCGCTAAACCAATAGGGCAAGTTTCCCTACGGTTATGTTCGAAAGGCCTAACAACTTCCGAACAGAAAAGATTCCGTTCGATGTGGTGGATTTTGAATCCGCATACAACGGAATCCTTAGTAGACTGGCCTTAGCAAAGTTCTTGATAGCCACGCACTATGGTTATCAAAGTTTGAAAATGCTGGGACCAAAGGGAGTCATCATGATCCGAGGAGATTAGAAAATGGCTTACGTGTGTGATTGGAAATCCTTCGAACTGGTCGATGAACTTCCGACCAGAGAGACTAATCCATCTATCGTGCAGGTCAAGCACTCGAGGCCAAAGATGACACCAAAGCCTTTTGACCAGACAAAGGAGGTACCACTCGACAAAGACACTCCTCCGGACAGCGCCAAGTCGCCACCTGGGTTAGGAAACACTAACTCGTCTACCCGCAAGATTCTGGTTGGGGCAAGACTCGACCCCAAATAGGAAGAGTCGCTCGTCTCCTTCCTCCGAGCAAATCAGGACGTGTTCGCCTAGCAGGCGTCCGATATGCCCGGAGTCCCCCGGGAGGTGATCGAGCATAGGCTAGCTCTCCAGCCTAACAAAAAATCGATCAAGCAGAAGCGGCGGCGTTTTGCACCTGATCGGAAGGAAGCAATCCAGTCAGAGATTGACAAGCTCCTCAAGGTTGGATTTATTCGTGAAGTTGACCACTCTCAGTGGCTCGCCAATCCTGTAATGGTTAGAAAGAATAATGGGAAATGGCAAATGTGTATCGACTTTACAGATCTTAATAAAGCTTGTCCGAAGGATGATTTTCCCCTTCCACGCATTGACCAACTTGTAGACTCTACCTCAAAGTGTGAGTTACTAAGTTTTTTAGATGTATACTCACGGTACCACCAGATTAATATGTGTAAAGAAGATAAAGAGAAAACTTCCTTCATCACTCCATACGGCACCTATTGCTATGTTAAAATGTCGTTTGGTCTCAAAAATGCTGGTGCGACTTTTCAAAGGTTGATGCAGAAAACCTTTAATCCATAAATAGGTCGGAACCTAGAAGCTTACGTTGATGATCTGGTCGTAAAGAGCACCAACGCTGGCGATCACATTACTGACCTACAAGAAACTTTCAACAACCTGAGAAGGCATAACCTCAAGTTGAATTCGGAAAAGTGTGTGTTTGGAGTTTTTGCTGGAAAACTGCTCGGTTTCCTAGTCTTGGCTAGAGGTATCGAAGCAAATCCAGTAAAGATATTGGCCATCGACCAGATGCGCCCTCCGACCACGAAGAAGGAGGTCCAGAATTTAACCAGTTGTATGGCAACGCTAAGTCGTTTCATAGCAAGGTTAGGGGAAAAAGGATTACCTTTTGTTAAGCTTCTTCGGAAACACGGAAGTTTCGAGTGGACTAAGGAGGCAAACAATGCCTTTGAGAACCTTAAAAAATACCTTATGAATACCCTAGTCTTAGTCTCTCCGAGATTGGGAGAAACATTGCTAATTTACGTGGCTGCAACGCCACAAACAGTTAGTGGTGTACTGGTCGTAGAAAGGGATAACGTCCAACGACCAGTGTATTACGTAAGCGAAGTCTTACATGGACCAAAGGAAAGATACCCACAGGTACAAAAGTTCCTCTATGGTCTCCTTATGTCTTTAAAGGAAACTAAGGCATTACTTTCAGGCCCACAAAGTGGTCGTACCAACCGGGTATCCCCTTGGTCAAGTCCTTGGAAACAGGGAATCATTAGGACGAATAGCAAAATGGGCAGTTGAGCTAGGGGCGTTCGACCTCCATTTCATCTCACGAACAACAATCAAGTCTAGACAATAGCAGAATTCATTGCCGAATGGACAAGTCCTGAACCCAGCCAAGGGCCCAAGTACGAACACCACGACGAGTGGACAATGTACTTTGATGGTTCCTTGATGCTAAAAGGCTCGGGGGCTGGAGTTGTCTTGATATCCCCTACTCGCGAACACATCAAGTACGCCATCCAGTTAAATTTTCCTGCCACCAACAACGTGGCAGAATATGAAGGTTTACTGGCAGGGCTCTGAGTAGCTTGTTCGCTCGGGATTCGCAGATTACTAGTGAAAGGCGATTCTCAACTAGTAGCGAATCAAGTGGGGAAATAGTATCAATGCTCAAGTACCAAGATGTCATCTTATTTGGCGGAAGTACAGAAATTCAAAAAGCACTTCTTCGATTTCCAGATCCAACATATTCCAAGAAAGGAAAACTTTCTAGCAGACCAGTTGGCATGGATGGCCTCCACGAGGTCGACCGTCTCGCTTGGAGTTTTTCTCGAGCAACTCGATTCAGCCTCGGTGGTCGAGCCTTCCGAGAACATACATGATTCCTTACAGGTCGTACAAACCGATCGTGGAAACGTGGATGCTCCACATGTCGTTCATGGTTGGCGCTGTCACGATCAGAGTAGAGATTGGATGACATCGATCTACAATTATCTTCAGCGTGACATAATTCCAGAAGATGATGTAGAGGCTGATCGTCTAGCATGAAAAGCCAAATCATACACTCTGATTGAACGTACCTTGTATAAACGAGGATCTCACAGAGTGTTGATGAGATGCATATCTCAACCGGATGGCATTAAATTGCTAACCGAAATCCATGAAGGAGTCTGTGGAGCACACCATTCCTACAGAACACTGGTCGGTAAAGCCTTCAAGCAAGGATACTATTGGCCAACTGCCCTTCATGATGCAAAAGAGCTTGTGACGAAGTGTGTATAATGTCAGTTTCATAGCCGACAAGTACATCAGCTGGCACAAGCTTTGCAAACAATCCTTCTTTCTTGGCCTTTTGCAACCTAGGGACTAGACATTCTGGGACGTTTCCCAAGAGCACCCAGGGGTTTCGAATTCCTTTTTGTCATGATTGACATGTTTACAAAATGGATCGAAGCCGAGCCTGTTGTTAAAACAACAACTGAGGCCGCTAAGAGATTTCTCACAAAGAATGTGATCACATGATTTGGTGTACCCAGTCGTATAATCACAGACAATGGTGCCCAGTTCTCAAGCGGTCAATTCCAGGAATTCTACGATGAACTAGGTATCAAGGTTCATTTTGGTTCAGTTGCTCATCTGTAGAGCAACAGGGCAGTCGAGCGAGCTAATGGTATAATCATGAAGGGGATCAAATGCCGAGTATTCGATCAGTTAATCAAACGGTCAGGAGCTTGGGTTCAAGAACTCCCATCTGTATTATGGGCCGTTCGAACCACGACCAGTCGTGCGACCGGTGAAACGCCATTTTTCTTGTTTTATGGTGCTGAAGCCATGCTTCCTCCGGAACTAAAACTTGGCTCTACTCAAACTGATTGTTTTAACGAAAACGAATAGAATGAACGACGACTCAACAACATCAATTTCCTTGAAGAACGACAAAACCAAGCCCTGGTACGATCAGCAATCTACCAACAAGCCATGCGAAGGTACCATAGTCGTAAGGTGCAACCTTGCAGCCTCGCTGTAGGTGATTTAGTTCTCAGAAAAATTCAGAGCCAAGCAAATCGCAACAAACTTTCTCCCAAGTGGGAAGGTCCTTACACTGTGGTCGAAGTCACCCGACCATGTTCTGTACGACTAGCTATGTTTGATGGGCAAATTTTGTCAAATTCTTGGAACATTGATCAATTACGTAAGTTCTATGTTTAATTATTTTTACATTCTTTCAATTCTTTCATTTAAGTAAAGATTAGTTTTTTCTTTCTTTATTAAGATGAGTGATCTTGCTTATATATATATACCAATACTCTGGTCGTTTATTATTGTTATTTAAAACTGGTCAGAGAAGACAATCTTCTCTCCAACATCCTTTTCAAGGATCTCTGTTACTCTGTGGCAACGAGTTCTAAGTCACACGCTGTATGGGTCCTAGTCATGAGCATTCCCTGAATGGTTCCCATGCGCGACCACACTCTTTTCTTAAAGAAATATACGAGTAACCAGAGCATAATACAAATAACTTTATATAGTGACTGATATGCTTAAGATTCTGAAGACTATATTTCATCATTTCAAGATTATGTTCTACTCTTGTTTGGCTACTGGTCAGGACACGGAAAGCCTCCTAGTGGAAGTCTCTCCTTTTTTGCATGTGGTCGTGCCCACTGGAAGGAGCTTCCTAGCGATGGTCCTTTTATTACGATCCTCGCTACCAGTCGGACTAGAGCCTGAGCACATTCGCGAAGTGTGTTTTATGAATTCAGGTCTTGGCTGTTCTTCTGACCAGTTTTTGGATAATAGATATAAACAAGTTCACTTATCATTTGTTGCATACATTCTTGCATATTTTCTTCTCATCAAAGCAAGTCTTCTTTTTCGGCCATATACTACTTTGTTTGGTGTTTCGATTATTACAAAACAGATCTACAACTAGTCGAAATCATACACTGGTTCCGACCAAATTGATTTCCTAGTATTATTATGATCAGTTTTATCATATAATCAGTACATACCTTCAAAACAAAAAGAATGGTTGAGACTTTAAGTTCTCTTTTTTCTTGGCTTACTGCTTTTATAGTAACGATCTTCTACTATATATCAGTCGGGGGCTAGGGCATATCAGAGTACTTTAAAAGTCAAAAGGATAAACAAAAGACTTGCTGATGGCAAAAAGGTAAGTTTTATACATTTCATAATTCTTATATTACAAATGTCCTACTCTAGAATATATCCAGACTAATCACTGCTTGATGGAGATCCGACTTCCATCTCCTCTACCACTTTGTCTCTAAGTGGCCTTAGTTCTTTCATAAACTTGGTCACCTCATTAGGCAGGCAGTTGAAGTCATCTTCAACGGCTTGGAGATCAACGGATCTCTTGAGTAGTCTTGAGTAGACCACTGAGATCTTCTAGAAGTTGGCCTAAGTAGTTCATTTTCTCTTTTGGATCTCTTAAGTCAGGCACGCTTGATCCTAATCCCATATCAAAGATCATCTTGTTTAAAGAATGAATCTTTTCATCAATGTTTTGCACAAGAGCTGCCTCCTTATTCTGCTCAAATTCCAGAGCCTTCTTTGCTCTGTTCAGCGCTTGTGTTTGCTCTACATGAGTAAAACAAGTAATAAGTACAACATGATCAGAGGAGGATAATAAGTCAAGTCTACGACCTATTACCTTCAATTTTCTTGTTAAGATTCTCATTTCTGGTCATCGCCTCTGCAATCGACCGGGCATTAGCCTGATTTTCTTCCACAAGCAAGGTTATTCTGGCTTTATTAGCCATGACCTCTTCTTTTATTTTCTCTAAATCTATCGAATTTGATAAGGGAGAATAATCAGAGAAGGACAAAGTATTGAAGAACAAAAAAGGTTAAGAAGAAAGTTCTTACTTTCCAATTCGGAGTGCTTTTTCTCCAAGTCTTTAATTCGCTGGGTCAGTCCTCCGACCACAGCAAAATTCTCAACCATATGCTACACTAATAGCATTTTCTCATTAAATTTCGTATAAACTTTTAAAGAGAGAAATTATGCAACTGGTCATAGAATGCTTACCCGGATTGCCAAGTCATTATAACCAGTAAAAATCAAATCATGATTTATCTTGATTTGATGATCCGATATTTTTCCCCATGCCTCGTTAAGATCCTTATCCCCGATAAATCGAGGGCGAAAAGGGAACTTGTTAGGTTGAGAAGGATTACGAACAGTGGTCAGAACCTGTTGAGGGTCGTTAGGACATCTACCTCTACATAAGGAGTCAGAACCACCACTGGATCCAACTCGACTGTTGGCCTTAACACCTGCTCCGGGGCTTCTTCGACCATTTTATCCTCAAGAACTTTGTCCTGAGAAGTACTTTGGTTGAGGACTTCCACGGGTGCCTGGTCCTTAGGAAGATTCTGGTTAGAACCGATCGAACACCAGAAGACCTATATAAGACGAAGAAGGGAAGTTCAAAACTTCGAGTAATCAACAACTATTAAAGGTATGCACTCATACGACCTTTTCATTTGTACATACCTAGTTGATTTTTTACTTTTGACTTTGAAACGTGGTAGAGTAAACTCTGTACCACTAGCCTTCCTTTTCTTCTCAACCAAATTCACCGGTTCTAAACTGACAGGGTTGGTTAAACCCCTCACATCCTCCGAAATGAGGTCGGAAGCCATATCCTCGATCAACTGATTGAGGGTAGCATTCTTGACCATCGGGTCGGAGGGGGTGGTTTCATCAACCTCCAGATCAGTTGTTTCAGTAACAACTGTTAGGTCGTGAACGACCAAACTGGAGTCTACAACTTCTGCAGCTATACTCTGCGGGCCTTTAGTCTTCTCCACATAAATGAAAAAACATGTTTGGTTAGGTGATGAAATTTTCTATCTAAAGTGTATATATTCTTCTTTTAAAATGCTCAATTACCTCGGGAGATTCATCTTCTTCCAGTGCCTCTGGGCACGAATCGGTCAGAACCACGATAGGATTTTGATCCTCACCGTATTGTATGACTCTCAGTCTGACCGCCTAAAGAATACAGCAAGATCAATAAACTGATCGGAGAATATGTATACATGATAAAGGAGAATTGATTATCTACCTTGAGTCTCGCCAGTCTCTCTTCAACAGAGACTATTGCTAAAATATCGGGGAATACAGCCTTCTCACTAGGCTCCCCGACACAGATCATCTTGATCTGCTCTCTTACTTCTTCAGGAGAAAGGGATTTAAAAAAAGGGGAGACAAAGCAGATTTTAAGGTTTTACGATAATCAAATAATAAGTCATACTGGTCGGAGCTTCTTTCAAAGACTTGCCTCCTCGTGAGTCCGTGATAGCTTCATCACGACCAATGGACCAGAGCAGGGAATGAGTTCGGAGCCTCAGAGGACTAATCTGGCGTTTGGTGAAATCTCTCACCACATGCCAAGAAGTCAAGCCTTTGACCCTCGGGTCATGAATGGCATCCATCGATCTTCCGACCACCCCTGCCTTCTCCAAGGTCTTCCTCCACTTGGGATTCTCGTTCGCCCTAGTTCCGGTGAAGTAGAGGTCATCGTCCCTCGTGATCCTCATGTAAAACCAGTTCTTTTTCCATGACGACCACGAGGACTTCGAGTACATTTGGATGTACTCATTGGCCTTCCCGTCATGAAGGTGCAGCATGCATTCTCCAAGAGCTGACATGGATCTCCCTGACATCGCCATCCGAGAAAAGTACCTGAAGAGCTTCAAGTTTAGACGCACTCCCAGGTACGCTTCACACAGGTAGACGAAAATACTAATATTGGCGATGGAATTAGGGGCCAAATTCACCAACTCCACCTCATAATACTCCAAAATGTGGGGGAGGAATTTGTGCACCGGTACCCTCAACCCACACTCGATGTGGGTAAGGAAGACGGGAATTTCCCCATCTTCGCGGCTAAGAAAGTGCTCCCTGGCCGCTAACCTCCATCCGATCAGATTCTTGTTTGGTAGCATTCCCGTCTTCTCCAGTGCTTCAAGCTTCTTCTCAGTCAAATCCGAAGCCATCCACTTTGTGATTTGCTCCGACATGGTGAAATTTCTCAAAGGGATGTGTAGTGGTCGGAGGAGGCTTTGAGGTTGGAAAGGCAAAAAGAGGTCGGAAAGATTTTCTTGGCAAGGAACTGAAGAGGATTGAAGGAAGATCTGAGAGCGTAAGATTTCTAAAGTCTAGCAATGGGAATTTTATAGCTTCAGATCTTTAACTGCAATTGGGAGTTATCTAAAAGTCCAACGGACAAAACCCTCTTTTTATCCAACGGACAGAAAAACTCTTAGGTTCCCAAGGCAAGTTCTCAACTTTAAAGTGAACACAGACCACTTCGTATACCACAACATTAAATGGGGTCTGCCCGATACGATTTCATTGGAAGAAAAGTGTTCACACGACCTGTTCATTTAAAGTTCGAGGGCTAGCTGACAAGGATTAAAACCTCTTTGTATTATTTTAATACATAATAAAATACCATACGTCTTCATAGTCCTAACCCCTAAGGCTAACGACCTCACTGGTTGTAAGGATTTTAGAGGTTACATAAGGGTACTTTGGTCGGACAAGGTCCTATGCCTAGTCTCCGACCAAGTAGCTGCTCGAAAAAGCTATGAACTGGTATCTATAACTGATCCCGAGTATATTCTTACCGTGTGATGAATATAGCATGTGCTGTATACTTCATACCACGCGGTTACATAGTCCTAAAGACACTAACAAACAACTATCATACGGTTAAGTGTCTCTCAAACACGGAACTGTGGAGTAGTTAACACATTGTTAACTGATGCCTCACCCCGACCAGTCGCAACGCTTCACCAGGGACGCCTTCTCCAGGAGTAACTGCCACCTCTTCGGAAGTTATTTAAAGGTGAAGCACAGAAGACCAAAGGGCAGATCAGAACATCGACACAAGATCAACACATCAAGACGCAATCTGAGACAAGCAAGATAGTAATCTTCGCATCCAGTGTAGTTAGGATTAGTCCCTAGTCGGGTCATAAGAACCGCTTATAAATCTAGTTCATATCAATAAAGAGCGGCCCCATTCTCTTACAAGAAATATCACGTCATTTTCCTCTTTTATTTCGTAAGATCGGCGACCCGATCGGCGACAATTGTTCTGGTCTGAAGTCGGAGAATGACAATTCTTTGGACCAACCATCATCTAGGAAGCTCAAGAGTAGGTGGATGCGATAAGGAGACGCTTAAAGGAAGAGAGCTACATCGATCGCCATCGCCATGAGCTGAGCTTTGAAGTAGATGACTTTGTCTATCTTAAGGTGTCACCAATGCGAGGTGTCCGTCGTTTCTATGTTCGTGGGAAACTGGCACCAAGATATATCGGTCCCTACCGAATTCTCGCAAGGAGAGGCGAAGTAGCCTATCAGCTGGAGCTGCCACCTCAAATTTCAGATGTACATAATGTCTTCCACATATCTCAGCTCAAGAAATATCTTCGAACTCCCACCGAATCTGTTCCTTTGGAAAGGCTTGATATCCAACTAGATCTATCTTACCACGAGCACCCAATTCGAGTTTTAGAAGAAGCCACATGACATACATGAAGCCGTGCCATCAAGATGTTGAAAGTCCAATGGAGCAACCACACCGAAGACGAAGCTACCTGGGAACAGGAAGACCGCCTTAGAGCCGAATTTCCCTCTTTCTTTTCTGAGCCTACCGAATCTCAGGGACGAGATTCTTTGTAAGGGGGGTAGGTCTGTAACATCTCAAAATACTAATCTTGGGATTATGTAATAAAAATGCATTTCTTTGAACATTTGCATATGAAATGTCATTTTGAAAATTTTGTATTTGCTTTTTTTAATAAAAACAAAACAAAACTTGAGCAACAAACAAATAGGTTGTGAGACCCCGGTATTATTTGGCTTGTAATGCTTAACCATCCACTTGGTCCTAGCATCCCAAATCAAATAAACCAAGACTCGAGGTATATGTACTTCCCAAGAATGCAGTACACACAACTCATTACAAAAGAATGCATCAATTCCATTCCAACACATAGAACAGAACAAGCAACAAACCAGAAGTTAATATTAATAAGGATAAAGTTATTAGAAAAGAGAGGCCGACCAGCCAAATAACAACAAGTCTACTAAGATAACAGCGGAAGCAAAAGTGCCATAAAGATGGCCATAATAAAAGCCAACCAGTGTGCCTTAACCCCCAAGGCAACTGACCGGACCGCCAAGCTAGTCGAAGATGCTGCCACAGCAAAACTCACAGAAGTGAGGCCCTTGGGGCTCACCTTCCTCCTCTGCAACAAGGTTATTAAGCAAAGCAAATGAGTACAAAAATGTACTCGCAAGGCTGACGTGTAGTATAACAGAACTATAGATAACTACATGCAAGCTTTATTTAAGTGGATGAGGCCTTGGACTTACATTTAGCACAAAGCAAGTTTTCATTTGCAATAATTAAATAGATTCAAAGCAGTTTTGCAATTCATTTTTAATTTGCAAGTAACAGCGAGACAGAGACATAATAACAATAGATAGAAGACAACAACAATCCTGGAAGTGACTAACCCAATAGCCACCACAACAATAGCATGAATCACCCAATTCATACCACCCAACAAGTTTTAATTAAATGGTTGAGTCTAGTTCTTGCACGACCTTACCAAGCATGTCCATGACCTAGGACTAGGCTATTCGAATAGTTTTAACCCTGCAGGGGTGTACCAATGTACCCACATGTCAGACCGCCTTTTCGCCAAGCTATTAGCACACTTCCTTTGGTATGCCGGCACGGCTAAGTCCTACGAGACATTTCCAATGGATGATGCTAATTAAGAGCCGCAACCCACGGGGATAAGGATACATTAGATAGCCTAACCGGTCTGCTAATGCTCCCTTCCCACACCACACACCCACCGACCAACTCATAATTAACACCACCCAAAGTACTTAGTCAAGAGAGGTCCCATATCCCCCTCGTGTGGTTAGCACGCAATAAACGCTTGGCTTAGTGACACAAGTAACTCGGTCCTTGGGGACTTAGGCACCATTCCATTCACACCCAACAAATCACACCAACATCCATTGTGCCCAAGTCAATAACAATTTTTGTTTTCATTTTTGTTTATTTACAAAGTAACAAAGCACAAGTGCTGAACATAATGGAATAATAATTTTTTGTGTGATCAAGGTCATCGACATAATGTCGACAACCGCCCATTTCTACCGTTATCTAAGCATTTCTAAGCATTATCAACGTGAACTACTAAGTGATAAGAGTCCATCCATCGGACTCTAAATCACAGCAAGATAATCCTAGGCTTAGTAGTAGAGAATGAACATTTACCTACAGAGTATGCATCTATAGGCTTGACTAATCGATAACTTAACACAAAGTAAGCATGCATACATACAAGTTAAACAAAGTATTAGACTTTAAAGTAATGGGACATAAGGGATATGATCAAACTGCTTGCCTTGCTGTTGCTGTTCAAAATATTGCTGAGGAGTGCTTTGGCTATCAATGTGCTCTTCGGAACCTAATGAAAGAATCGAAAAGAACCAATAAGAACGAGAAAACAAAAAGGCTCAACAGCAAACTTTCTCCAAATGCTCTGAAAATTTTACAGCAGCAAGAGCATGATTTTTAAGGAATTTAGCAACAAGAACCAATGGATTTGGATTCTCAATGCAAAAGATATGATCAAAACAAATCTGCTCAGCCTACAAAAATGCAATCTATTACTATTCATCATAATTAAATTGTTTAGCAAAAATTTCTAGAAAGATGGTGCATTTGAAATTTTTACTGTAAAACAAGCACCTCATAATATGAACAACCCAATTGGATTCATCTCATTTGGAGCTATAATGTATTTTCTATAAATTTTTAAAGACAAGAACTTGAACAAAATTAAAATGCACAAGTAAACTTTTTGGAAGCACTAACATGTTCCACCTAATTTTACAGTAAAGCACCCTAATAGAGGAAACCAACAAACTTGGTTTCACTCAAAAATAGTTTACAGAGAAATAGTTATGTATTTTACAAGTTAAATGAACTTTTAATATAGCAATTAAAACCTACACATAGTTAAAGCTTTTTATGGATTTTTCTGAAGCTATACTAAAGTTAAAACCATTTTTAGATTAAAGTTTAGTTTATAACAGATTTATTAAAAGTGGAATCAACCGAAAATGATTTAATATGAAATAGTTATGCAACTTCAAAGTTTATTGCATTTTCTAGTTGTGAAATAAATCTCTTGGGAATTAAATAAACCTTTACCACAAAGGATATGGCGTGGCACAATCTGGGCCGTTGATCTCACATCCTACGGCCCAAGCGCAACCCACGCACAGCACCAGCTCGGTCCGAACGGCGCACGATTCTTCGCCGTTGATTTAGAGATGGAGGGCTGAGATCCAGGGGCGGTTCGGAGTGGTCCGAACGCCCAACCGACCGGCCGTGATCCGAGATCGAACAGACCCACAAATAACCAAGTTCAACTCGCCTGCGTACGCGGAGAGCAAACAAGCGGGGCCCACTGTCAGTGACGTGGAGTCACGCCACGCCGAGGTTAACGCACGTGCATAGTGCACGCAGGCCCACTCGTCAGTGACTGAGGTCTACGGGGCGTTTAAGTGCACAGTGCAAATGGGTCCACCCGTCAGCGGTACAAAGCACTATGCGCATTTAACGCTCCGGGGTGTTTAATTAAGCCACGAGCCCACATGTAAGTGACTCATTAGCCACGGCTTAAAACAGGTTTAAATCTAAATAGTGATTAGACCCTAATGACTGTCATTAAGGGGCCTAAACGGCGACAACGCCCTGTTTACGTCCGGCAAAATTCCCGACGACGCTCAACGGTGGCTCACCGGCGATTCTTGCCACCGCAGTGCAAACCGAGGGCACCTATAGGTGCGCAATAGCGATGCGACCTGCCGGTACCATCCACATCTCCAGCGAGGGCTCGGAGCGGCGGCGCGACGGCGAGGTGCGGCGGCGCGACGCACGGGAACAAAGGCAAAGAAGGAAAGCTCCGCAACAAAGTCATCCAGCAGGTGCCCGAGCATCTAAAGGCTACAGGGGACCTACCTAAGTGACGCGGAGGGATAGGGGACGCTTGAGCTGAGCCGGCGATGAAGGTCCGCGACGGCATCAATGGCGGCAACGTGGCGAAGCTGCCCTAAGCCAAAAGGATGAGCCCGCGTGATCAAAATGGGTTCTATACCTCCCACTGATGCTACCAGAGAGAGGAATTGACAGGAGGAGGACTCACCGGAGCTAGAGGCGAAGGAGGCTGATTTCGGCCGAAAATGGGGAATTTCCAATTCAGCTCCACCCTGTAGAGATGAATCCAAATTAAGTGAGGGGATTTACTCCAGGAGGGTAGAGGGTGACTACGGAGCAAAAGTAAAGAAAGGAGGACCACAGGAGTACCGCCTTCACCGTGAGCTTGAAGCTCGGCAATGGCGGTCGAAATGATTTTGGCGACTTGAGCTCTAACCAGCGGAGTGGGTGCTAGCTAGAGGTGCGGAAGTGATAAAGGAAGACAAGGGAGGAAGACCGGGTGCTTAAGTAGCAGAGATGGTAGAGAGTAACGGCAGTGAGCCTCGGGTCAAGCCTGCCCCGGGGCAGTCGAGGGCGACGGGAGCAGGTGAAGCAAGGACTTCTAGGGCAAGCTTTGAGCCGCATTAAATGCTTAACACAACGGCTACAGGCGAGGACGGGCTGGACAGGACCGGGCTTGCTCACCCCCTGCCATGGCCGCACGCGCGTGACGCAGGGGAGGACGTGAGGAAGGGGACGACGCCGTTGCCGTCGGATTTAGATCGTGTGGCTGAGGATAGATCGGGGCGGCACCGCTTAGCGCACAAGTGGGCCGCGCGATAAGAATCCAACGGCCCAGAGCGAGAGCGCCAGTGAGCCCCCGCCCGGTGCAACTAGTTGGTTGGACCGAGTCACTGACTTGAGCCCGAGTACGACTCGCACCCAAGGAACAGTGAACCCAGCTAGGGTTTGGAAATAACAGCTGACTTTGTGGATTTAATTTAGGTAGCAAATCAACTCCAAATTTTATGAAAATTTAACTGGAGCTGGCTGACATAATGGTTAACCTTCCATAAAATTTACAGAGGTTTTAATGCACTGAAATCTTCTAAAGAAATTCCAGAAGGTTGGGATTAGGGTTTGACCAGCTTTGACTTGGTTTGACTTGCCTCCAAAATTATTCAAATAATTTCTAAAAATTATGAGAAAATTCAGAGGTGCTACAAGTCATCCAAAGAACCAAGGAAAAATACTTACAAGAGTTGGACACTAGATTTTTACTCAGGAGGTTTTTGGGTTGAGTCAATTGAGGATTTTGATTTTTGATTTCCATAATTCTTTTCCAAGAATTACAGATTTGGTCAAGTACTTCCAAATGAAGAAAAAGTTTTAATTTCTACTCATTTTCTTACATTTGAAACACAAACCTAAATTTGGGATGTTACAAAACCTCCCCTCCTTACAAAAATCTCATCCCGAGATTTGGCTCACTCGGTAAAGAAAGATGGATAGTCCGCACGCAGACGATCTTCCCTTTCCCAAGTAGCCTCATCCTGAGAATGGTTCGACCATTGAACCTTAAGAAACTTGATGGAACGATTTCTCGTTCTCCGTTCAGCTTCTTCAAGAATGCGAACAGGGTGCTCGCGATAGGTCAAATCCTCTTGGACATCGAGAGTTTCCAACGGAGCTTCCTCAGTAGGAACACGGAGGCACTTCTTTAGCTGGGACACATAGAACACATCATGTATCCCCTCAAGTGCAGCTGGCAACTCCAACTTATAGGCAACAGCTCCCTTCTTCTCGATAACGCGGTAGGGACCGACATATCGAGGAGCTAACTTGCCCTTGACGCCGAAACGCTGATGGCCCTTCAAAGGAGAGACTTTGAGATAAACAAAGTCATTGGGCTCAAAGCTCAACTCACGACGCCGACGATCCGCATAGCTCTTTTGCCTGGACTAAGCCGTGCGCAATCGCTCACGAATAAGCTGGACTTGATTCTCGGCCTCATTGATCGAGTCCGGACCAAAGAAAGGTCTTTCGCCGGCCTCAGACCAATACAATGGGGTTCTACACTTCCTCCCATATAAGGCCTCGAAAGGTGCCATGCCGAGACTGGCCTGAAAGCTGTTGTTGTAAGAAAACTCGGCGAGTGGCAAGCATTTCTCCCAATGCTTCCCATAGGAATGAACACAAGCACGAAGCATATCCTCCAAAACCTGGTTGACCCTCTCGGTCTGACCATCAGTTTGGGGATGATAAGCTGAACTGAAAGAAAGATGAGTGCCCATAGCTTCTTGCAAGCTATGCCAAAAGCGAGAAGTGAATAGTGATCCACGATCGGACACGATCGTCTTTGGCACACCATGCAAACTCACGATGCGGGCTATATAGAGATCTGCCAAAAGACCTACCCGAAGGTCAGTCTTGACAGGAAGAAAATGAGCCACTTTAGTCAATCGATCGATGACAACCCAGATGGCATCATTCTTCTTCGGAGATCGGGGTAGACCGGTGATAAAGTCCATCCCAATCGAATCCCACTTCCACTCAGGGATTGGCAAAGGCTGAAGCAGTCCGGCTGGACGCTAATGCTCGGCCTTGACACGACGACACACGTCGCACTCGGCAATGAACTTCGCTATCTCCCTCTTCATTCGGGTCCACCAAAATCTCTGACGGAGATCTTGATACATTTTTGTGGCCCCGGGATGAATGGACAAAGGCGAATCATGGGCTTCGCGGAGAATCAAATTCCGCAATTCCATGTCCTTTGGAACCACAAGGTGTTGCGCGAACCTCACAACACCATGCTCATCCTCAGAGAAGCACTTGGCTGTTCCGTTCTTGACATTTTCCTTGATTTTGGTCACTCCAGCATCCGATTGCTGAGCGGCCTTGACACGATCCACTAAGGTTGGTTGCACAACCAAGGTAGCGAGAGATCCATACTCAACTCTCTCCAAGTTGAGACGCTGGAATGCTTCAAGAAGAGAGGGTGGATGCTCCTTGAGCAACAAGGCATTACAATGCGCTTTACGACTAAGCGCATCGACAACGACATTAGCCTTCCCCGGATGGTAGTGAATACCCATGTTGTAGTCCTTGATCAACTGTCATGGATATAAAGACATTCTGGAGGGTTGCAATTAATAAATATGCTTGAGGAATTGAGTGAATGATGTCATGGATTTAGTCAAGAATTTTGGAGGAAGCAATTGTGCGATTAAAATCTTCGGAGAATTTCGTTCCGAAAAGGGATAGAATGAAATTTAGCATGATCTTGGAATTTATCGGATTGGAAGACATGATTATTGCTACTAGATTTTGTGGATTTATGAAGTGAAGAAATCATGAAATCAAAGTGGTGAATCTATTGGATTATTTAAGCTTATGCCTAAAAAAGATTTGGGAATTTTATTATTATTAATAAAATGTGAGATTAATTAAATGACTGGATCTTCTTTAATTGGGTAACTTTATGCTATGCTGGAATGGTGGATTTCAATAATAGTGAGACTTGGATCCAGCATTTTGGAAGACAAAATTCATAGCTTTTTAGCTTGGTACTCCAGTACATGGTTGTGAACCAGCAGTTGGCATCAATTTGCCGAGTTGGAGCTACCACTACAGCTGTCCAATTCCAATTCCAACTCCTGCTCCAGTCACAACCCCGTGTCCTAGTAAGAATATTTTCCCGCGCTTCTCGCTCCGTTGGACAACCTGCAGCGCACAACTGGATAGCTCGTCTTCGTTGTTTCAGCTGGGGAGAAAAGGGACACTTTGCTAGCAGGTGCCCTCAACCAGTCACCCCGAGGAAGTACAACTTGAGAGCCACACCAACTCAAGGACAGACTTCATTGCAAGCAAAAGTCATCGGACCTCACAGGCATCCAAAGCCGCCTCCACGCTAAGCCAAAGCCAAGGCCATGTCAACCATGTCGCCACCGCCGAAGAAGCCCTAGCAGCTTCAGGAGTAATGAGAGGTACATTCTCTGTCTAATCCGAGAAGCTCAAATCTCGGGGTCGAGATTACGTTTAAGGTGGGTAGGTTTGTAACATTCCCATTTTCGAACGGTGAATAGTAATTATTTCGGTTCTTGGATTTTCAAAACCTTAATTCAAATTAGCAAATAATTTAAAAATCTCTTAGCTTCTATCTAAGCTCGGGTTTGTGTTTCAAACCTTTTGGCAATTCTTGAATTCAAAATTTGGATTTTGAATTCATCTTTTCCATTTCGGGCCTTTCCTCAAACTTGACCTTTCCTCTTTTCATGGGCTCAGCTCAATCTTTCCTTGGGCACCCGGCCCACTTCCCCTTCTTGGCCTCCCGGCCCACCCCTTTGCTTCTTGGCCCACCCGACCCAGCACTTCCTCCTTCCGGCCTTCGGCATTCCCTGGCCTGGCTCCCTTTTTCGTTGGCTCCCTTCTTCCTCAATCCACGAAAGCCCCGCCACCACCAAGACAGCGCCCTCGCCGTGAGTCGCTTCCTCTCGCCATGACGCCGCCTCTCCTCTCAGCCCTAAAGACCTGGCGCCTCCTAAAGACATCAACGCCCTGCCTTGCCTTGTTGCATCAACACCGCCCGCCTGCCTATGCACCGCCTCTCCGCTGGCGCCAGCTTGCTCTCACACGCCGCACCACACCGCCTTGATTCGCACCTTGCTCACGCCGCATCTCGCCCCGATGGCGCGATTGCCCATCTCGCCCATGGGGACCGTGTGACCGTCTCTCCAAGGTCTCCAACGGCTCCTCGTCCCTTCTGCCGGCTATAAATAGCCTTGGAGCTTCCCTAGTGCCACCCCACATCGCCCCTTCGCTCCGGGTAAGCCCCCAAAGAAAAGCGCCGCGCTCCCCTTTTCCGAAAGAGGCGTCCTCGCCGTCGATTCACCGCTCCAGCGCCGCCACCGCCGCGATGACCCCGTCACAACGTGCCCCCGGTGCCGAGGAAGCTCACCCTACCTCTCCTTGTCTTCCCCGCCTTCGAGGATTTCCGCTGCTAGCGCCTCCTCTCCTCCGCCCCCGGTCGTCGCCGCCACGCCACCACGGCCGCCCCCGAGCCGCTCCGACACCACCGCCGACTTCCTCTCCCTCGGGCACAACCGGTGCGCACACCACCTGCCCCTTAGTGCTACCCCGCCGCCGGTGACGCCACGCACCACCACGCCCGTGCGCTTGACGCCGCTTCCTTGCCTCGCCACCACCGCCCCACCACTTTCCGACGCCGCCGCCCAAAGAGGGTCCCCACCCACGGACTCCATTCCGCCTGGCCACCACCGCCCGCCCGCTCACCGGCGCCACCATTGCGCCCCCGTGCCGCCCGAGCACCTCTCCTGGCTCCCCTGCTCTCTCTTCATGTCCCTCTCTCTCTCTCTCTCTCTCTCTCTCTCTCTATGGCCAAGGGCCCCCATGTCATTGGCTTTAACACCCCCCTCTCCTTTGGCTGCCAAGTGGACCTGGCCCTGGCCGGTTCACGTGCGTCCCGTGCGCGCGCGTGTGGACCACGTCCACATGCGTTTCCCCATGCACCAGTGTGACTAAACGGTGGGCCCCACCACCGGCTTTCTCTCTCTCTCTCTCTCTCCCTCTTTTTCTTGTATTATTCTTTTAAGGTTTAATTCAAACCCGAACTTCAAAAGCTCCGTTCTTCCTCGTCGTAACTCCAAAAATTATGAAACTTGTTTCTAAAATTTTGTAAATTCAAGATCTTGCTAATGGTAAAGGTCTTGTTTAATTTGTAGTTCATTTATTGTTCTTTATTATTTATTTGTTTTCTTTTGCTTGTTTGTGCCTTTTTCCGGTACGTTCGTTCGAATAGGATTTGAAGACGCGGGAGACCTCCAAGTTGATCAAGCACAAGAATATCAAGATCCTCTTATCTATGACCAAGGAGAGTTAATACTTTGATCATTTTGAGCCTATATTTTATGTAAATTATATTCATATAAAATACCAAAATTGCATGCTTTAATTCTTTAAACAAATGTATACTAAAGCTCAAGGTAGTTATATACCCATTTGATGATTAGTTAATTATAATACCATCCTTGGATAATTGAATCCATTATTCCATGTCACCCTAGTAACTATATGGTAAATACTGGTTATAGGTTGTACTTAAGCGACATGCTAGTCTTGCTTAAGTACCAGGACATTAAATGTCCTAATCATCATCTTTTAAACATGAAAGTGATTTTGGGCAGTCGTTGTGGGGAAATGACTGAAATGGTTGAACTGATGTAATTTTCACTCCTCAAAAACCCAAATAATTGATGTTCCTATCTGGGCGGATGGTATGATGGGTGGTATGTTGGTGGGTGCTAATGCAGCCCAAGGAATACTGGTATGTTGGTGGGTGCTAATGCAGCCCAAGGAATACTAGTATGTGGAATGAACCGCCCAGATAATCCTAAGGACATAATCCTGTGATGACCTCCCAATGTAAAACAGTGGAACCACATGTCTGTAAAGTACAACCTAGCTGAATAATTTGTATCCATTAGTACGAGTTGCACCAGGTAGATGACCCGCAATACCGTAAGCCTTCATGGCAAAGGGGGTTGAGGTGCACGACGAAAGTCGTTACGATGGCGCAAGAGGGAATCTGGGTAAGGGTTAACGACCAGAACACAACCCTTATCAGGCGAAACCTTAACGGGTGTAACTAATACTGAGGATGCATTGTAAAGGCCTTGTAGTGATCTCCTCTTGATTCACATGTCTAAGGAAGCATGTGTACATATCAAGACGATTATCTCTTGTGGGTAAAGTGTACAGTCTTTGAAGAGTAATAAACTGTTCGAACAGTTGTACCTACGGTCAAAAGCGGACATGGGAACCTTACTAGAGTTAGTTCTATTTCAAAAACCTTTGTGGGTGGTATAAAAAATATGGTGGGCTCACCTAGCCCTGAGATTGGTTTTCCCTGAGTTTCCGAACTCAGTGGTGTTAATGAGTGGAGGTAGCTCCAATCAAAAGAAGCATGCGGTATAGGTTCCGGCGGAGGGGACCTCTACTAAAATAGTTATTGCACAATTACTCTCTTTAATAAAATGCAATTTGGTTAAAATGCTAACGGATAGGAATTTGTAATTATGATAATTGAAAATGTTGCTTTAGCAAATAAAAGAACCCGAGCTATCCTTGTTAAGCCTTGCATGTATATTATTGCATTGTGGGTATTGGCTCGCGAGCACGGAAGTTGTGCTCATTCTTGCTCTTTCCCCCAAAACCCTCAGAAATAGGAAATCCGGAAGATTACGCTTACTACGAGGATCTAGAAGTTGGAGGCCCAGAAGATGATGAAACATAGTTTAGTTCCTTTAGTCTAGGTCTCGCCTCTGTCTAGTTGACTCCGCTGGTGCTTGCGTGTATCTTATATTATCTGAGTCTTTGGGTAATATCGGATACACACGGGTTTCCCCAGTCGCTTGCCTATGGAGAGATGTGCTGTCACCCTTTTGCTTCTGTTGTTGCTTCCGCTTTTGTAATGTAATCATTGGCTTGTTCGGCCCTTATTGTAAAAACCTGACCCGATGTGGTCTATGTAAAGCTCTGATGTGTTAATTAATGAATGGTATGGTTTAATCTATGCCATGTATGAATTAATTCAGTGATGTATCTGTGAGTGCTATCTACTGATCTAGGGAATAGCACAGTATCTTTCACAGAGGATTTTGATTCTCGGAATCCGGGTCCGATATTGGATAGTTCTCTTATTAACTGTACACTACCTGGGATACTATTTGTTGCTCAGAAAGTCAATTTTAGTCCATTGTTCCAATTAATTAATTGTATGCACTCGGAGACCAGCAAATTAAAGTACCTAATAAAGTTAGTTATTTTCATGACAAAACATCATAGAACCATTCAGGATCCATATCAAGACAACACTACAGAACGATGTCAATGGACTTCTCTCACTCTATGAGGCCTCACATCTTGCGCTTGGAAGTGAAGAATTATTGCATGACGCAAGACTATTTTCTACTAATACTCTCAGAGATCTTATGCCATCCATGCATCCCCACTTAAGATGTTTAGTGGCTCATGCTCTAGAGCTTCCATTGCACTGGAGGGCTCCAAGACTAGAAGCAAGATGGTTCATCGACCACTACTTAGAAGACATGAATTTGGAGCCTCTGATCCTCGAATTCGCTAAGCTTGACTTCAACAACGTGCAAAACGTGCACCAGCAAGAACTCGGGAGATTAATAATGTAAATTTGAACAACACTACAAACCTAACACCCATGAATACTTAGTTAATAATGTTACAGTTGCAGAAAAAATAATGATGTTATCTCTTGCAGGTGGTGGAGGGACGTTGCTCATGAGCAGAAATTGGGGTTTGCAAGGGATCGTCTGATGGAGTGCTTCCATTATGCAAATGCATTGTTTGGGAACCAAATCTTGGAACATGTCGAGAAATTCTCGCTAGAGTGGCTACTCTAATTGGTGCAGTTGGACGATGTTTACGATGTATATGGAACACTAGATGAACTTGTACTCTTCACTAATCACCAATGCCATTGGAAGGTAAGCAATTCATGTCGCTTAAGCTAATAAGTCGTCAAAACATGTAAAGTAGATCTGGAACTGATGTTATCTTTTACAATGAAACATTTCTTCTCCATTAGATGGGATGCAAGTGCGGGTGAAATGCTCCCCAAATATATGCAGGATCTGTACTCCATCATTTACAAAATATCAAATGAGGTCGCTGACCTTGTACTCAAGGAACATGGATGTAACATACGTTCTCTTTTCCAGAAAGTGGTGGAGTACCAATTATCCCTCATATAATACTACTCCATTTATTATATCGAATAGTGGTTATTAAGAAAGGAAACTCTTATATTAAGCACTTCATAATATATGTTGCAGTGGCATGACCTTTGTAAGGCATTCTTGGTGGAGGCAAAATGGCACTACCATAGCTGTACACCAACCCTTGAGGAGTACTTGAACAATGGATGGCTGTCATCCAGTGCGCCAGTATTATTACTCAATGCTTTTGCCATGCTCAAGGTAGAAGTTAACACAATGTCTCTAAAACAGATTCAAAGCTATCCAAGGCTAGTTCAGCTCGCTTCAGGAATCTTTCGTCTTTGCAATGACTCTGCGACACACCTGGTGAGACATTTTTCCCATATTATTCACCAAATTTTTTGTATGCATCCTCATCTTATTTCCATGATTTGTGAAATTGCAGGCAGAGTTGCATAGAGGGGATGCACCGTCTTCCATAGCCATCTACATGTACGAGAATGAAGCCAATGAGCAAGAGACTCGCAGTGCCATGCAAGAACTCACCATGCAGGCTTGGAAAATGATAAATGAGGATGCATTTAGCAATTGTCAGTTACCAAAAACCTTTGCCATTGCTTGCATGAATTTAGCCCGCATCTCACATTGTGTTTACCAAGGAGGAGATGGTATTGGTGCACCGGGTGATGATAAAAGGAAACAAATAAGAGAGTTATTCTTGGATCCTTTTGTAATTGAGCAGCACGACAGTTCAGACTTCTAGTAATATATTTAGACAAGGAGTGAGTGGAATGACCCACCGTTTGTGTCTGTAAGAATAGTTTAAAAGTGGAGTCCTGTACCGACATAAAGGTTTCGAATGTATGAAATAACTCTTGACATTTTCCCAATCTTGTTCTGTTGTTCTCTGTTTCTCTGGTATGACATTTGACAAACATAGATCCATCACGTGATTCTGTAATGGAATGATGTGTTGATGTCTTAACCCAGTCAGACACACGGGCAGAACCAGGCCTCGGGCTGCTGGCCCAAATAGCAGTCGTACTACCATGTAATTTGTCTCGGCATATCTCAGCCACATGGCCCAGCCTAGGGTGCAAAGCCCAGCCCAGGGTTGAGATGCCCTAGTCTCCCCTCCGGGGCCTCCCACTCTCCCAACGGACTTGACCCAAAGCTCAGTAGCACAGACAGCACCGCAGAGCAGAAGCCCTAACTCTATTCTTCACTTCCTGGTTGTCGACGCTCGCTCCCCTCGCTCGACCGCGCCGCCCCCTGTGTCCCTTGCTCAGACCGTGCGGTGCCCCCACCCCCTCCCTCGCTCGGCCACTCACCCGTCGCCACTGTTCGCCGACCCACCGTGATAATGACTACCCCACCTTAATGGCATACATACCTGCACATCGATATTCAAAACACTATCACAGGGTTAAACCTAAACTTGGTGTTCATAATTATACTTTGTTTGAAAGAAGGTGACTACGGCTTTACTAGTGTTTGTGTAGGTGTGCTGGACGCCCTAGAAATAGGGTAGGCCAGAGGGAGGAGAGGGAGGCCGGCCCAAGTGAGAAGATGGAGACCAGCAGGGAGAAACCAAGCCCAAGCCAAAGGGATGGAGCCCATCTTCGCATCCACCTGGGCCAAGAGGGGACCAAAACCAAGCCCATACGGCTTGAAGCGGAAGGAGGTACATGAAGAAGGAAAACAACTCAAAACCGAAGCCCATTGAATTCCATAGTTATTTTTCGGTTTTGGTTGGGCCAAACTAAACTAGAGTACAGTTTGGAAAGTTATTATAACTCATTTGCATGACAAAAACAAAATTGAGTTGTATTCGGCCTTAGAGCCGAATTGGCCACTTGGGCCAACTAGAGTTATTTCGAGCTTAGCCCATGCGTGTGTAAGACCCCATAAAGGTAGGAGGGTGAGCACCATGATGCCCTACCACAAATTTTGAAGGAATTACAGACTGCTTATTGCATCGTTCTAGGGTTTGTGCTAGTCACCGGCTGCCCCGTTGGAATTGTGCTACCCCTATTGATTTTCTTGCTTGTTCTTGATTGAATTGAAGGGAGATCATCTCCACTTTAGTCGTGGTAAAGTGAAAGTTACCATAGCGTGTGGTTCAGCGAGTTCATACGTCAAAGGTCGTTGCATTGGTATCTATTGGCCTCGTTGATTCGTTGGGTTTCATGGTGTATCCCAGATTTTAAATCGTGAAGATCGAGAACCCCATATCGCCTTTGTATCAGAGCCGATTCATGACATACATACCTACACATCGAGATTCAAAACACTATCACAAGGTTAAAGCTAAACTTAATGTAACAGCCCAAAAGTTTTGTAAGAAATTCCAAAAATAAAAATACGGGATTTTTGAAACTTTTTGTGTGTTATCTATTGCTGTCTTATCTGCATACTTTTTGGAGGGTTATTTTAACTGCATTTTATTTTTATAGCATGCGTTGTGAGAAACTAAAACCCTTAAGCTAAGGCCTAAGTCCAAAGATGATCAGTGAATATCAGAGAATCATTTAGTAAGTTGCTAATCAGAACTCTGAGTTTTAGCAGACACTGAAATGAAGTCTATCACCTTCTTCTTATTTTTTTTTCTTTTTTCTTTCCCTTTAACTTCATCTGTTTCTTTTGACTTGCTGTTCCTCCAGCCAAACTAGCCCACTCGACCACTACTCTCTTCCACACCCGACACCGCTGCACTAACGTCAGCCAGCCAAGCGTTACTACCGCGTGCCCACACATCACTGCCGTGAGCGCACACCGTCGCTGCATCACCGCGTCACTGGTGCCACGATGCCTTCACTGTGCCCATGTCGCATGTCTGCTTCCATCGCCCTTGCCCATGCCTCCCCCCACGTTGCACAGTAGCCACGCCCAGGCCTTGACCCATTTTAAGCCGCACTCGGCATCCTTTTCCTCTGGTATACTTCCCTGGAGCATCCCCCTTTCCTCTCCTTCCATCCCTCCCCGAGCTGCCCCGCTTTGGTTGTGCCGGCCGCCGCGCGCATCTCGCCATTCCGGCTGGACCGATGCACCTTTCCCCCAACCAAGCGCGTCAAAATGCGTTCCTGAACCTCCCCTTCATTTCCCCCCAACCAATTGGAAGATTCCCCATCGGTAGTTCGTCGCACCACCTTCTTCAAAGGAGGTTTGAATTGGAAACCAGTTAAGGACAGAGAATTGGAAAACAAATTAGAACATAAACCTGAATTCAAATCACCAAGTCAAAATTTGAATTGAAACATGAACTTAAGAGGAAAGAAAATAAAAGCCTCCAGATCCCATTTTGGGTCAACTTCTAGCTGGCCCACTTCCTTTCTGGCCTGTCTGACTTTTTTACCTCTCCCTCCCTCTGCTCAAGCCTTTGCTTCCTGAGCTGACAACCGCACCTGCACGCACACCCGCCCTCCATTGTTGTAGCCATGCCACCGAAGCCAACATTCCGTCCTCTTCGCCCTATGCGTCCATGCCAACTTGGCCTCGCCTCCACAAGTGCGTCAGCCACAGCATGCAACCACCCTCGTCAATTGCCATCACCAAAGGGGCAAGAAGTGACGCCGCCGCCAACTCTGATCCCTTCCCTTCGCAGCCACTTGAGCCATGTCACCCCTATAGCTTGACCTCACCGAATATAACACCACGGCCCAACACTAAGCCCAGAATGTCACTTAAACTACACTAGCTATAAACCTTAATTAACAATAAATTACAACAACTATATATAAATGAAAACCCCATCAATGGGTCACAAGATAACAAACATCTCAAAGTAACTACGTAAAGATAAAAGCTCACATCTTGGTATGTTACCAAGACGTCTCAAGGCACACATGCCTAAGGAACGCTAGGGATACCCGCACTTGAGAAACGCTTGGGATGCCGCACCCAAGTCATGCTTGAGATACCCACACTCAAGAAACGCCGAGATCATGCTCCCGATACATAGGATGTCAACAATTAATAATAATCAACTATTATTAAGCAATAATTAAGTCCATGAATAAAGATCTAAAGGAAATAACCAATGTCTCTAGATTTATATGGAATCACTATAAATAAATATTGAACGCATATTTGTTTCACTTCTGACACTTGTGATCTATTCCGTCCCATGTATGTCGCCATCAACGGTCACTTAAAATCAGCAACAAAGCAAGAGTGAGTCCAAGACTTAGCAAATATATAATAAAGCCATAAACAATAGTTTATCAACCATAAACAATAATATCATCATCATCCATTTATTTATCGCCATACTCATTCCTAGTTAAGCAAATCATCTCTCATATAGTTAATTTGCACAATTAACTTCTCATGTACAGAATGCACATTTATGCTCATGCTCATATGCATCTCAACAGTTGATACCGGTATAGTGGAATGTTCACCCGTGGATGACACACTCCTCCCCCATCTTCGTTATGATGGGGTCCCTACGTCTGTAGGATTTATCTAGTCCCTACATCTGTTTCTTGTTGTTTTCCATAAATGCCAAATATTCTTGTTGTTCTTGTTTGTTACTAATCATGGGAAGATACAAGTATGTGGAACTTCCTTTCTATGAAAGTAATGACCCTAAGAATTATCTTGAGTGGGAAGGACAAATGGAGAAGGTGATTAAATTTCAGAAGCTTTCCAAACCTCAAGAGGTGATGAGAGCCACTAAGAAGTTTGAGGACTATGCCTATAGTTGGTGGCAACAACTATTTGGGAGACGACTCATTACATCTTGGTTATATTTAAAGGTTGTCATGAGAAGACAATTTGTGTCATCCTCTTATGAGCAAGAATTACTTCGCCGCGTGGAAAGCATTACACAAGGGTGCAAAGTTGTTCAAGAATACTATGTTGAGCTGCACCATTCAATGCGTCTTGCTGGTATCATTAGTGCATTTAAACTAACGACATACTTCAAAGGAGGTTTGAATTCTAAGATCGCTACTGCACTTAAACATAAATACTTTAGTAATATGCAAGATCTTGTGATTTGTGCTCTTGATGAAGAGAATATGTTTAATTCCACCACATGCGAGGTTGAGAGCCTTCAAATCAACAGTGTGAGAGATACACCAAAATAAAAGAGAGAGATAGAAAATAGGAAAAGTGAGGTTATCTTTTAGACTAACAACTTATCACCTGCTTCTAGTGTTGTTTCTCACATTGTGCATGTTGATAATGAATTGGAAGAATTGAATGCTAAACAACCCGCACCATTGGAATAGAAGTATGAGGGGATAACCATGGATGTAGATGGAATGCTTGTTGCCACGTGGTTAGATCATGAACATATGAAACCTACATCACCTACATCAACTGAGAAGCATGTTAAAGGTAACAATATTGGTGTTGAATTGATTGTTCATCAAGAAAAGGTGAGTAAAAGCGAGAACTCTAGTGTTCCTTTGATAATTCCACGTTCTGAATTTAATATGCTTAATTTAAATAATGTGGAGTTGATTACACATAAGTAAGTTCTTACTAGAATATCCCTTAGTGATTCTTTGTACTATATCATGTTTGATGAGCTTTTAGAGCTATCTAGTATGATTGTGAAAGTTTCTAAAATTTCATGCTTAAGATCACTAGTTAGTACTTGTGCCTACACTTACAAATTCAATTTGATTGGTGATTATGGTGTAATCAATACATTTCATGTTTATAGAATACGCATTACTTGTGATAAGCTTGTGTCGGACCCTGGGAAAATTAATCCTGAAATCCTATATATTTAAAGTACTAGTCCCATGATCAGTTGCTAGTACATACATTTACAACATTGAAATATCACATCCATACACAATATATTAAACAAGTAGTGCATAGTTTACAAGTAAACATACGCCTACACGGCGTGGTTTACAACACAAGGGCCGACTGGGCAAATCATACACATGAGAAAATAAGTATAGCATAAACGTAGGCAAAAGGGGCATCAAAACCTAGTAAGTATTCCTCATCCTTCCCACGGGCAACTAATAAGGTGAATCCTTAGTACCCGGCATTAGCGTCGTCAAAACCTGCTGCGTAAAAGTAACCATACGACAGGTCTTCTTCTGCAACCTCTAAATATGTTCAATAAGCAACGTTGAGTACAATGATGTACTCACAAGACTTTTAAGCAAAGTATAATACCATGCAAGCTATGACACAGGAGGCTTGCAAGTCTAGTTTTAATTTAGCACAACACGGTCCTTTTGTTTGCAATAGTGATAGCAGTTTGTAAACGGCAAGTGTAAAAGCATTTGATATTGATACTGAAGTAATTATTGTAACACGTTGGCTTAACACTAAGCCCGGAATGCCACTAAACTACACTAACTACTGATTTTAATAATACTTTACAATAAATTACAGCAAGCAATTCAATAGTAAAACTTGTCCACGGGTCACAATAAAACATGAATAATGACACCAGAAGTATAGGTATTTAATCTCTAGATATCAAAGAAGAATAATAATCCAAGGATTAAGTAAAACCAACCATAAAAAGTCTATTGAATGAATAAACCAGTTCCAATCAATCATCAAGAATTTGTTAATGTCTATCAAGTCCTAAAGGATAAATCATCACACTATAATAAAGGTTTCTCATGGACAAGTGAATAAAGTAATTGATGTGAAAGCAGTTGTTCCATGTACGCTATCCCTTCCCATGTGAAATGTCGTCAACATTCACCTAAAAACAACAGTAGAGCAATGGTGAGTACACGACTCAGTGAGCACAATAATAAAACAATGAACAATGATTTATCAACCATAATCAATATCATCAACAACATCATCTATTTAATTCTCTTTATGCTCATACTCGAATATCATAACCATTCTTCAATTAATGTGATCCAACTCTACACTATATGTCCACATGTAACATCACAAAAATCCCAATTTTGGGAACGTATAATGAAAATAAGTAGGAGAATAATTTGGGCACGTTTACATGTGGGAAAGATTATTTGAGCATGTTTTGAAAATTTTCATCAAAAGCAACAATGCATTTATATGAAAACAGCAACTTGGAAGAATTTTCGAGAAAACCACAAAATAGATAAAATCCTAAAAAATTTACAACCACATAATAGATAAAATCCTAAAAAATTTACACAAGAAACTATACTGTGTCAGGAGCCTCCTCAACATTTTCTATAATTTTTGGAGCCTGTTTGGTATGTTTGAAAATTCACCAAGTTCTTAGCCTTTTCTAGAAAAATCAAAAACCTATTTGAATTTCCCGCCGGGCACATGGGTCGCATCTGCGCCGGCCCAATTTCGCTCGGGCCCGTTCCAACCCGTGCTAGTTCCTATTTCCCTCTCTCGCTGATGTGCTAGGCCCGCACGTTAGATTGCTTCGTCCACCTCACCTTCATCTCCCCGTGCCAGCGTGTCGAGCCAGCACCTACTCCTACTCCTGCTCCTACCTCGCCCGCTGGTTTAGACCGTTGCCCACCATTTTGCGACTTCACCTACTCCCATCACCTCCGATAGCCTCGCCCATGCTATCCACCCCATTGATGGCGGCCTTTTCCCTAGTAGACGGAGAGACCAAAGCACCCCCGCGAGTTTCTCGTGTGACCACCACTTTCTCACCATTCTTCTCGTGCTAACTCAGCTATACTTAAGCCTACCATTGTGTCATCATCTTCCTCAGCTCGCCCCTATTCCATTTTCATGCAAACCTGAGTTTATCACTCCTTGGTTTCACCAGAACGTGTGGTTCTCGACGTCAATGAGCACGCATTAATTCGTAGCTCCGCCACTCTGGTGAGCTTCCTCACCTTCAACACTCGCGTCATTTTGATCCTCAATCACCACTCATTCTTCTTCTTTACTCAATGTAGTTCTGGAATTCTAGTAGCACGATCACGCTCACCTTCGTCCTCGACTCTAGAGCACACCAAATCTTCACCAATGCGTTCCAGTCACTCAAGTGAATTCGAGCCAAACCCAAGTGCATCACAACGTGTTCCATACCTCATTGATGACATCCTCTCACTCAATGTAGGCAAACTTACTATGAATCTGAGTTTCACTGCTATCCTTATCTCTCACGTCCACCATTGCTATTTTTGTTCTCCTTCGAAGCCCGGTGAGTCTTAGTCCGATTCCTTGCACCTACACCATCTCTAGGGAGTCAGTGAGCTAACACGACACTCGTTGTAGCCTCTTCGTTGCTGTGGTGACCTGTCGCCCTTAACCCTCTTTGCGCCACCGCTGATCGTCGTCAACAAGCTGCCTCAGCCCTTCTCTAGCCCCATCTTCTTCATCCTCGTGATCGTGGTGAGACCCTAATCCTCATGCATACCTCAATTTGCTAAGGATGAGCTCCTAGCATCTTTTTCCTCTTAGCTACCCATGGCGCCACCACAGTTGGAAGCCATCGGCTCGCCTCTGGTGACCCTAGGTCCCCGTGCCTGGTCCATTAGCACCACCTGGGCTCGCTAAGTCCAGTGCACCACTCCTTTAGCCCGAAGGATGCCTCCTACGCATAGTACATCACGGACCCAAGGCGTTCCGCCTCTCCTCAATGCTGTAATGCCGCCTCCGGCCATCTATGTGGTCGCCACCACCACCCATTGCTTTGCCTTGCTTCCCTCTTTCCATCCCGCCATTCAACGTCGCCGCCCATTGTGTCATTCACCGTCGGCGAGCTCGCCCGCGAGCAGCTCCGCTCACCTTCCCCCCTCTCTCTCTCTCTCTGTGTGACCGGTGGGACCCACTCATGTTTAGGATTTAGTTAACACTAAATGACAGTGGTTAAGTCTAATGGGCATATGACATGTGGGACCGGTGAAAAGTTGAAAAGAAATCTAATTCAAATCGTATTTAGAGTATGTGTCACTGACATGTGGGACCACGCACATTCTCAGTTTTAAACACGTTTTAAACCCCGCGAGGCTGACATGTGGACTCCAGCTGTCAGTAGATTAGAAATCAAAATGGGTTTAATCATTTAGTTAACAATTAATGAGTCTATGACATATGGGACCACCTCTGTTTTATAAATAAAATCAAGAAAATAAGCCCCACATGTAAGTTAATAAAACTTCGAAAAAATGAGAAAATCCGCTTTTAACTCAGAGTAAAATACGCTTTCTCTTTTGGAAAATGTAAATCTCAGAGGAACTCAGAGGAAAATACTTTTTCTCTGTTAGAAAGCGTAAACCTCAGAGAATAAGCTTTCGACATCACCTCTTTCTTAATTTCTGGAATTTCTAAACTGAAGCAAATTAAAACGTTAATAACTTTTGCATACTAACTCCAAATTTAATGAATATGTTTTTAAAATTCATCTAAAATCATGCTATATCTGAATATATGAAAATATTTGGATTTTCTTACTGTTGAAATTATTTTTCTATATTTAATTTGCTATCGGCTCTTTTTCAATAGACGTCGATACTTCGAACAAAATTCACGACGATCCTCCATCCTCATACTCTGAGATACCAAAGCAAGTCAAGCACCTCCTCTGACCATGTTGATCCTACTATTTTAATTATTGTAATTCTTTTTTCGTAAAATCTATTATGCATGCGTGTATGTTTGCTTAAAATTGCTATATTTGGGGATAATAGTAGTTATGTTCCTATTCAATGCATGATCCTCCTTGAAATATTGGTATCTTTACTATTGTAGCCAATAGGTTATGTCGAACCCAGGAGTAACACCCCCATATCCTCTGTGTATTCAACACTAGTCCCTCGAACAGTAGCTAGTGTACACAACAAACAAATATGGTAACATTCATAATTCACATAACTTGTTTATTAGAGTTTATTACAAGAAATTCTTACAAGCCAACAATAAAAAATACAGCGGAGGATGAAGAAGAAGTAGTAGAGCCCTGCTAATCTGCCACAGGCAATCGACTGGGGTAGAGGTCTAGTCGTCAAGATCCACACCAATAGCGAAGTCCTTCTTCTCTGGACAACATTTTATTAAGCTAGGGTGAGTACAAAAATATACTCCACAAGTTACACCCATAACAGAGTTAATGCATGCATTGGTATTATCAAAGGATGGCTTATAGGGTTATTTGTGCAAAAGCAATATTTAACATTTTAAATACATTTACTAAGTTACACCAATGCTTTCTACCAAAATTTCCCAATTGGATAAACTATCCAAAATCATTTGATAAAATCTTTTGAAATAAAAAACCAAAGTCTAACTTTGAGTGGCTTTGCTTAGCATGTCCATGACCATGGACATGGCTATTCAAATAATTTTACACTCTGTAGAGGTTGTACAACTTTACCTACAGGAGATAATCCACTTATAATGTTTGCATCACACACTTCCATAGGTGTGCAACTAAGTGATTATCACAAGACCTTTACAATACGTCATCCCAAAGTAGTCATGCCCGCTAAGGTTTCACTGTTGTAATGTTTCATGCCAAACAGAAGCCCCCACTTGCACAATGTGGGATAAATAAAAGTAGGTCATTCTGACACCCACACAACCGGATGGCACAACCATGTTGAAACATTGAAAATTAGTTAGCCAGGTCTGTCCTACTCCAGACTTATCGTAGTACGGTGGAGCTTTGCAAGATGCGGCTCAAAGATCGGTCCTTAACCAACTTGGGCAACTTCCGAAAGTAACCCCTAGGCATCGACCATTTCCTGAGACGATCCCATGCATAAACTTACACCCACCAACTATCCATTTCGTCTAAGTCTAAACCAGTTTTTCATTTTATTTTGCTTTTCAAATCATTTGCAAATTTCTATGGCATAATAATGAAAGACTCATTTTAAATCCATAGCTGAATCTTTGGCCAAAATTCCCCAAATTGAATATTTTTGGTCTAAGCATGACTAGACATATATTTTTCTCAAAGTGTTTCTGTTCATACTATTGCATGAACTAGATTTTCATCTAAGGTGTCAAGGTATGTTTGATTCAATGTCAAAGTTGGCTATACAATGGTAATGAAAATAACTATAATTTTCAAAAAGGAATTTAAATTAAATTGAATAAAAATAAGGGGCAATTGGCTCAGTGACATCGCATTAGAGCGTATTTATAGGAATGACACTCCGTCCGTCTCGGGTTGGAAAATAACATCGCGAACATCGCAAAATTAGACGAATGACATTCTGGATTTTTCAAAAAAAAATTTAAATATAGAAATTAAGCTCAAAAAATTATAATTTTTTTGTGGAGTCTCCGACATAGTTTAATTGCTTATATATTTTTTCAACACTTTATACGTTCTGATTTTGTCTCTAAAATTCATTTAATTATACTATTTGTAGGAATTTTATAATATATAAAATTAGGTCAAAATATTATGAATTTTGTTTTTTAGGCTCCTTAAATAGTGGGCTTGATTGTGTAATTTGTTTGGAATTTTACAAAATTAAGTAATACAATTTCAGAATGTCCACTCTGTGAGGAGTCTAATATTTCATAATGTAAGGACATTATGAAATTATATTCATTAGTTTTAAAAAAATTCTGGAAAAATTACACAATCAAGTACACTATGTAAGGAGCCTGAAAAACAAAATTCATAACATTTGGACCTCATTTTATATATTATAAAATTCCTACAAACAGTATACTTAAATGAATTTTAGAGACAAAATCAGAACGTATAAAGTTTTGAAAAAAAATACACAAGCAATTAAACTGTGTCGGGAGACTCCACAAAAAGATTATAATTTTTTGAGCTTAATTTCTATATTTAAATTTTTTTTGAAAAATCCAGAATGTCATTC
The DNA here is from genome assembly GCA_036346405.1 of Phyllostachys edulis. NCBI lineage: Eukaryota > Viridiplantae > Streptophyta > Magnoliopsida > Poales > Poaceae > Phyllostachys > Phyllostachys edulis. The sequence continues at coordinate 11,977,745 of CM070552.1, forward strand.
GTCTAATTTTGCGATGTTCGCGATGTTATTTTCCAACCCGAGATGGACGGAGTGTCATTCCTATAAATACGCTCTAACGCGATGTTACTAAACTAATTTCCCCTAAAAATAAGCCTGCTGTAATACCCCGATCTTATTCCAAGGGAAATGCCTAAACTTTCTGCTCTTTCCGCACAAGAGTTGTCGAGTTTCAATCGCAATGTCATTTTCTTATTGGTTGTTATTTGCTATTCCCTTTTTGAGGGATGTGTGCCCTCAACTGTGAACTCAACTTTTGTTTTCCAAGATCTTCGTTATCAGATTATTTCTTTTGGTTTCGTGCTCTCTGTGAGGAGCAACGTTTTTCTATGTGACGAAACTTGTCCTTATTCACCTCTTTCTTTTTAAAAATGATCAACAGTTTTGTGTTGCAAAGTTTTACAAAGCATAAATTGACAACTATTTGGTGGTGGTTAAGTAATGGTAGTGGTGATATTTTGCTACCAAGCTATTGGAGGAGTAGTAGAAGATAAATTGGTTTTGACCTGTACCTCTTGGAGGAAATTTTATTCAAATGGAATGTATAGTTTCGAAGTAAAATTAAATGGTGTTACGACTAAGTAGAAACTATGGTATAGTGTAATTCCAGAACCTTAGTTCATGTTGAAATGTTGGGGATTATCGAAGGCAAGGTAGTTAGGATCGCGATCCAAGTCTTAAAGTCTTACGACTCTACGAACCCACGATAGCCTGTCGATCCAAGTCTTACTGCCGATCCGATCCTACTCAAGGTCGGTAGGATCGCGATCCTACTCTTAGAGTCTTACGGTTCTCTTTAACCCACGACAACTGTCGATCCAAATCTCACCGTCGATCCTACTCGTAGAGACTTAGGGCAATTTTTTTAGAGGCTAGGCTTTGCGATATTTTGTTTTAGAGCAAAATTTGTTGATATTAATTTCTGAGAATGAAACTATAAATAAACAAGGAGCATGCAAAATATTGTATCGAAGGTGGTAATGCTAGTACAAATATCTATATTATGGCATGAGCAATCTTGAGCTTGATAATGATAAGCTCTTTTATTCTGGAGTATGTCTAGCTACTTTTAAGGAACATGCAAGTGGTAAACCATATAACAATCATACAAACTTATAGTATAGATGTTAAATATGTGTATTTTTACAAATCCGTAGAATCGCCGATTCTACGATTCGATACTACGATTCGATCCTACCGGAGGCAAATCGATCCGACTCGGGATCTCGACTCTGACTACCTTGATCGAAGGTATGTAAACCTTGATTAATTTTATAGAGTAACGTAATTGGATAGTATTACGATATTGTGTGGGTGATTTATGATGATGTCAATGAGTGAGTATGTTAGAATTGTGGGGATGCTAGAGATTTAATCTAATGATTTCTCTATCTGTTATAAGAGAAGCTTGTTGTAGAGGTCTTGGAGGTTAAATTTAGGCTTTGCATTTTTATGCTAGACCTTTGGTCGCCCAATGATTGTGTGTAGAGAAAATAGAATAATGGCATTTCCTGAGCAGTGGAATGATCATTGATAGAACTCTTCTGATGTAGTACATGAGCGTGTGTACTAAGGATTCTAAGTTGTTATTCTTGAAAGTAGGAGGTGGATTGCGTGGGATCTATTTTGAGGTGCTTTGGGTGCCTTCTGTCAAATTAATTTCGTTAGTAGAAGGAGTTGTCTAGAGTGTTCAGTGGGTTCAATAGAGCCCCTCCACAAAGGTGTGGATGATGTATTTCGGTTTAAGCATAATTTCAGGATGTTAAATTAAGAGGTTTGAGCTTGTGTGGTATGCGATGAATTCGAATTCCAAGGTTTGAGAGAAACTTTATTCCTAAAAGAAAAACTGAGAAAAAGGATGTTTTCTCAGGTAGTGAAGCGTTTTCTTGATTCTTGTTTGAGCTTTGTGTTGTTGACTGATGTCTTTTGCAATTTGAGTTGGTGATGTATTGGCATGTGTGATTCTTTCCAGTTCAGATGGAATAAAAAATATTTGATTTGGGATTCGAGTGATTTCTCCTTTGGCTTTCGTGGTGTTCATTCGCAAATTGCCTAATTAGAAAGTGGAATAGTTTTTGTGATGAATCGTCAATTTTGGATTTGACCCTTTTGGTGGAGAGTTAGCATGGCGTGGATGCGATGAGAACTCTTTATTTTTAGTTGGACTATCTTTGTAAAACAGTTGTTTAAGAACTAGTTCGGTTGTGCATTCTTGATTAAAGGAGGTGCTCCTTGTTAGATGAAGAGTTCGATTTTGAGCATGTTGTGTGCTTTCGTACCAAAGGGCAAGTTGGCCCAGGTACATTGGTTCGTTTTCAACAGTTGCAGAAATTAGGAAGTTGGCGTATCGTTTTGACCGTCTCAGGTCCATACGCTAAGTACTCAATGTCTGGTGTGTTCTGGTGCTAACTGAGTAACTGAGCAATTCAAAGCTTGGGATTTCGTTAAATACGTTGACCATCGAGTAGGGTCTTACCTTCGATCCTCTTCTGATGAGTGTACCTGGAAAGGTCGGGTTGAGTGTTAGGACAGACGTCGTTTTGCATCCTTATGTTGTGGTCTCATCAGTTCGAGAGAGAGGCCACTTGGGAGATGGAATTTCATATGCGCAAACAATATTCGGATTTGTTCACAACGGGTGCATGTTTGTCTTTGTTACATTCCAGTCGCAATTTTCTTTCAGGAAGGTCGGTGAGTAGATTCGGGGTCGAATCCTGTTAATGGGGGTAGAATGTAATACCCCGATCTTATTCCAAGGGAGAATTCATGCAAAAGAAAAACTAAACATGTTAGAAAGGGTTTTTTCCGGGAAAATCCGATTATTTCTAAAGAAGGAAATTAATCAAAAGAGAGAATAATTAGTTAAAAAGGGTTTTTCTGTGTTCTTCTGCCAACTTGGGCCCCGAGCCTTGGCCCAGAAGGCCCAAGAGGGGGCCAGCCTTAGGGGTGCGCCACCCTTCCCTCCCTAACCCTAGCTACCCCAATCTCTCTCCCCATTGCGCCTCCCCACTTCCCCTTGTGCAGCCGCCACCTTCACCTCTCCTCATGGCCGCCGCCCCTCCATCTGACCAGCAACCTCACCGAGAATTCCCTTCCCTTGGTGCTACATCGCTGCTGCCGGTCAACGCAAGAGAAGGAGAGGGAGATAGCGGGACTACCGGCCTAAAGGGAGGAAGGAAGGGGGAGTGGAGGAAGATCTTCTTCGTGGGGTTTGGTCAGCAATCTCCTGTGATTCTTCAAGGGTAACGAACAGATTTCCTCACTGTTTGGATGGTATTAGTTGCATAGTTTTGCCATGATTAGGGATCGACAGCCTGCTGTGTAGAATCAGAATTTTGTTCATTCTTGTGCGCCAGGTTTGATGTAGATCTGTTCCGAATTAGAAGATTTCATCACCTAGAGAGTTGTAGGGCATGTCTTCAGATTTCCGTAGGTTCAAAGTTCACACAATTCTGAGTTATGGTTTAAAAGTTACGTTGATTTCTTTGATACTATCGAGAAAGTTTGACGATCCTGAGCAGTTGTCTTGTCCAGTAATTACGTTCATGCTAAGGGATGATTCAGGGTTTCCACCCAACTAGATTGTTGTATAAATTTTGATAAGCTTTCCATATTGTTAAAAATATTGAAAGTTGCTTAATCCAATCAAAAGTTATGTACGTTTCAAATTTACTGTCCAGATTGTATGTTGGGTTCTGACAGTAGATTTAATCTGTATGTTACGTTTTGTTAAACACAAAATATGAGTATCATACCAACTAGACTTTTGAAGGTTATGTTCTTAGAATTCCAGAATGACAAGAATCTTGGATTTTGGTTAATCTAATCAAAAGTTATGAAATTTATACTACTGCTGTCTAATTCTGCTAGACAGATTATAGATTGGACTTTCATCTGAATGTTAGCCTAAGTTGTTGGCCGAATTAGAGGATTCAGCCAACTAGACTTTTGTGGAGGATTTCGTTACCTTTCCATAGAATCTGAGATCACTCCTTTTTGAGTCACAGAGCAAAAGATATTATGTTTTTAGTACCGCTGTCCAGTTTATCGTCTTGCTAGACTGTTGGTTAAATTGGATAGAACAATTATATGAACCTTGGGTTTAGGAAGATGAGTTTAAGCGTTGCGAGTAGCGTATTATTCACGTTGTTTCTTATTCAGGTAATTAAATTGTATAGGAGGAGGGAATTCGAGTTTAGTGGCATCCTCCTTGCCTCATAACGCTTCTCTGCGTGGAAGGCAAGTACCTTTGTGATTCATATTGTTGATGATTGCTTGTCGTTCATTCTATTATTTCATTGATTCTTATTCTTTCTTCGTATGTTAATCGATGCTTCATGTTACTCTGATTTCCATATTCATATTCATTCATTCAAACATATGTTCATGAATTACCCACGGGAATGGGAATCAAAGACCCATCATTCCAATATGGGCACGTAAGACCCACTATTCCAATGTGGGCAGATTTGGATCCCCGTTATGTAACATTCTTCATACGGGCATTGGATCCCTTCATTTTGAATAATTCGGGCCTAAGTGAACACCGACGGGTGTGTCATTGGCTATACCGGTATTAGCAGAAGTGGAGTTCATGCATTCCATTCATTCATATGTTTTCTACAATTCTATGTTCATATTATATTGTCGGAAATATGCCCTAGAGGCAATCATAGAGATGATTATATTTCATTATGTTCATGACATTGGATAATATGTTATCTTGTTCCTAGAATAATATTGTTAATATTGATTATCAAGTATGTGACTTGATTGTGAAACTCTATATTTCTGCGATGATTATTCTTAAAATGTTCGCTGGTCGGAAACATATGAGGACACATATGAATAGACTAGCATATGTATTGGTTGATGACTATGTTTCACAAGTCATGGATATAGAGATATCAAACCAATATTATGGACACATGTTAGAGAACACGATGTTGGATTAGACCCACCTTGAGACACTATTGAGATTGTTATGATTCTAAGTGTCGTTAGTTGGTCTCAAGCAATGATGATGTATAATCCTTAGACCTGAGATCAGCATGGTTTCCTACATGTGTAATAGCACTCTTAGGGGTTGCCAAACGCTACTCCGTAACTGGGTAGTTATAAAGGCAGCTTTCAGGTATGCTATGAAACACGCAGAGGAATGTGACTGGTCGGATATGGGATTTGCCCCTCCTAACATAACATGACAGATGTCTCTGGGCCCCTCGTTGTGATCGGATAACGAAAGTGCATGGCCATGCCACTAGTGGTCGAAGTGTTCGACGTAAAGTTATCTAACACTCGTCGAAAAGAATTATCTAACACAACATCTCACGTTCAACCGAATCGTGAGGCAATTGATACAGTCCATGGATGACACAATCATCTCACCGTGGAGTTCAACCACATAAGACATCGTGAGGCAAAGGTCGTAGTATAGGACATCGTAGATCATATTGCATTAAGGTTCGCTATAATTTGTGTGTATTCGAATCGCTATGTTACGCTAGGAGCCGCTTTACTAGTGATCGGAAGCGGTTTCAAGTCACAACGATTAATGAACCTCTGGTCACACACTTAGCGGGTTGGAATAAACCGATGCGAATACGATTAAATGGCGTGTTCGAGATAGGATCCGCCACGAGCACTATATAGGAGATGCATGAGGTTGTTGGGAGGTACGCGTGAAAGACCCAAAACCCTAGCCACCATCTTCCCGAGAGCTCGCTGCCGTGCGACTTGGTGCTAGCACATCGACGCACGGTTGTTCCTTCCCAGACGTGTGGATACCGTAGATGCACTACTGCGATCGCGATGCGCTTGAGGACGATCCGCGATCTTTACAAGGAACTGCAGACGTTCCTGGAGGAGACGATCAACTCATGAGGATGCTGGACGATCGACTACGACCACTGCATCGACTTGCTCGACGTTGGATGATCGACTACAACCACTACATCGACGCACTCTTCGTTAGACCAGGCTGCTCCAACCCTTCTTCCGCTGCTCTGCGCGTCTGGTGGTAACGATCTGTGATCATCTACTTGCTTGGCTTACTGGTTTGCGTGGTAGAAATTTTTGTTTGTAGCTATTGTAGCCTACCCGCGACCCAACAGTGGTATCAGAGCCTTCCTGCGTATTTTTTGATTTGGATCGATCGCATATACTTGATATATGGTAGTAGTAGATTGGATCTATTACTGGTCGGGTCTGATAACCTAGGTCGGTTCATATAGATGGAATGATCTAGGCCCTGGTCGATTTGATCGATCGGTTTCTCGGTGGTAGTAGATGGGTTTACGAGGAGGTATGAGATATAAGGACTAGATGATTAATTGCGCTTGTTCACGACCATATTGCATATCACTCCTACCGGTTGGAATTCCATCATCGGAGTTTGCCGCAGTGTGTGGTTGTATCAAGGCAATGATCAGAGTGGTTCGGAATAGCGCGACCGTCGTGCTGGGTATTCGTACCGCGCGCTATAGGTAGTGTGTGCTCATGTCGTCCGATAGAATTGGATTCTGTGCATAACTTATTTTTGCAGGGATTGATGTGAATAGTATAACCCATAATGGTTCATGTACGAGATGCATGTATGTGTGTAATGTTCATGACCTACGTGTCATGTCAATTGCAGCCCAAGGCTGTCCATATTTGTATAACGACCTGCGTGTTGACTTGTGATGCTTCTTTACTCCTTGTAATTCATTACTAGTGCTATTAGGAGTAATGGCTTAGTAGGAGTGCTTGGAGGAGTTGACCACTTGAAGACACGACGAACAGGATACATGGCGATGGAGATCACCATGGAGAAGGGTCATGCTATATCACAATGCAATTTGATTGTCTGTGAATGCCTTTATATTCCTGTTCATTTATTTCTATACATATTTTTTGCTTTAAATGCTTTTAACATGGTAGAAGTAAAATTCCCTCACATAATATTAAGTTAAATTGATGCCCGCCCAAATATGCTGCACCATCCAAAGTCATGTATTTTATTGGTAGGTCTTGCCATAGCAGAGTGCCATTAACAATCCTTGACTAGATGGGTTTGTGTCAGACACTTACACACTAAGCATTGGTTTAACTTGACAAGGTTATCACAACAGTTGTGGACCTTGGGGCATAAAGGTTGGGTGCCGAAGCATAAAGATGCTGCCCAACAACAAGAGTCATATAGAGGTATGATTAGCAAAGGGTTGCTTACCATTTTCACTAGCCTTCTAGCAGTGATGCCATAGCTCACTAGTAGATTAAATGATTATGGATCTTGAATCACTAAAATGTCATAAGAGGGATATGGAATTTAGTGGGAGTATCTTTGTTAAATTGTTTAATAGAAGTTACTTTGAATGAACATATGTCTTAGTTTTGCATATTTATGTTGTAGATCATGGCACCAACTGCTGTACCTACATCCAGTTTTGCATTACGTTCGATACTTGAAAAGGAAAAACTAAATGGAACAAATTTTGCGGATTGGTCCTGCAACCTAAGAATTGTTCTTAGGCAAGATAAAAAGGAACATGTTCTAGAGGAACCAATTCCAGATGTGCCTACAGAGAATGCTGCTGCTGCTCTTAAAACCGCCTATAAAAGGGCATGTGATGAGTCCCTTGATGTTAGTTGTCTCATGCTTGCTGCTATGAACTTAGACCTTCAGAAGCAGTTTGAGAACATAGAGGCCTACGATATGATCTTAGTGCTCAAAGGCATGTTTGAGACACAAGCAAGAACTGAGAGATTTAGAACTTGTTTGGATGTAAGCTAGCTGAGGGTGGTCCGGTGAGTCCTCATGTAATCAAAATGGTTGGTTACACACAGAGCTTGGAAAAACTAGGTTTTCCACTTAGCCAAGAGTTGGCTACATATTTGATTCTTGCTTCGCTTCCTGAAAGCTATGGGCAGTTCATTTTGAACTTCCATATGAACGGCTTAGACAAGAATCTCACCAAACTGCATATGATGCTTAAGATAGTGGAGGGCAGCATTAAGAAAAGCAACAATCATGTGATGATGGTGCAAAAGAGTATAAGCTTCAAGAAGAAGGCTAAGACTTGGGTCAAGAAAAAGGGCAAGGCTAAAGTTTCAGATGAGATCAAAACTAATAAGCCTAAGCCCAAGACTAAGTCCGGCCCGACTCAAGAGAATGAATGCGTTTACTGCAAAGAGCTAGGCTATTGGAAGAGGAATTGCAAAAAATACCTGGCTGATCAGAAAAGGAATGGTGGGACTAAAACTTCCACTATATGTATTAATGTTATAGATGTTTTTCTTGCTGACTCTTCTGTTAACTCATGGGTATTTGATACCGGATCGGTTGCTCATATCTGCAATTCGATGTAGAGTCTAACAAGGAGTAGGAGAATTACAAAGGGCGAGATGGATCTTCGCATCGGGAATAAAGCAAGAGTTGCTGCATTAGCCGTCGGGACTTTGCCATTACTTTTGCCTTCAGGATTTATTATGGAATTGAATAATTGTTATTACGTTCCAGCCATTAGTAGAAACATTATCTCTGCCTCATGTTTGATGGCAGAGGGTTATAAATTCATTATTGAGAACAATGGTTGTTCTATATTTTTGAATGAAGTGTTTTGAATGGGTTGTTTATTTTAAATCTTGTTGATGCATCCGTCTATAATATTAATGCGAAAAGGCTTCGGCCTAATGAAATGAATTCCACTGTCATTTGGCATTGTCGTTTAGGTCACATAAGTGAGAAACGCATGAAAAAAACTCCATGATGATGGAATTCTAAACTCATTTGATTTGGAATCATTTGAAACATGCGAGTCTTGCCTAGTCGGAAAGATGACCAAGACACCTTTCGCTGGTCGGAGTGAAAGGGCGTCCGACCAGTTGGCACTCATACATACTGATGTGTGTGGACCAATGAGTACGACAGCTAGAGGTGGTTTTCAGTACTTCATTACTTTCACCGATGACTATAGTAGATATGGATATATCTACTTAATGAGGCACAAGTCAGAATCCTTTGAAAAGTTGAAGGAGTTCCAGAATGAGGTACAGAATCAACTTGGCAAGACAACCAAATCTTTACGATCTGATTGTGGAGGTGAGTTTTTGAGCCATGAGTTTGGCAATCATTTGAAACAATGTGGAATTGTTCCACAGCTTACACCACCGAGCACTCCATAATGGAATGGTGTGTCCGAGCAGCGTAATAGGACCTTGTTGGACATAGTTCAATCAATGATGAGCCAATCAGATCTGCCATTGTATTTTTGGGGTTACGCTTTAGAAACTGCCGCTTACATTTTGAATCAGGTACCATCGAAATCAGTAGATAAGACACCATATGAGATGTGGACTGGGAAGAGTCCTAGTTTGTCTTTTCTAAGGATTTGGGGATGTGATGTCTATGTTAAACGTTTGACGTCTGATAAACTCACACCTAAGTCAGATAAATGCTTCTTTATAGGATATCCTAAGGAAACCAAAGGATATTATTTCTACAACCGGGAAGAAGGCAAAGTTTTTGTTGCCTGAAATGGTGTCTTTTTGGAGAAAGAGTTTCTTTCAAAAGGAGTTAGTGGGAGAAAGGTGCAACTCGAAGAAATTTGGGAAACATCTGAAAGTGTTTCAACTCCTACTGAACCTCTACTGGATGAACAAAATGTTGTCGAACCTGTAGATGAGACACCAGCCCCACGTAGATCTAAAAGGCCGCGTCAATTGCCTACAAGGTATGGGCATGACGTATTATTATTAAATAATGATGAGCCTAAGACTTATGAGGAAGCGATGATGGACCCAGACTCTGAGAAATGGCTTGGAGCCATGAAATTCGAGATAGACTCCATGAGAGAAAATCAGGTTTGGAATGTGGTCGATCCACTTGATGGTGTTAAAACTATTGAGTGCAAATGGATCTATAAGAAAAAGATTGATATGGATGGAAATGTTCACATTCATAAGGCTCGACTAGTCGTAAAAGGTTTTCGACAAGTTCAAGGAGTTGACTACGATGAGACTTTCTCACCAGTAGCGATGCTTAAATCTGTTCGGATCATTCTAGCTATTGCTGCATATTTCGACTATGAGATATGGCAAATGGATGTCAAAACAGCTTTCCTTAATGGAAACCTAGATGAGGATGTGTACATGACACAACCTGAAGGTTTTGTCGATCCAAATAATGCTAGTAAAGTATGCAAACTTCAAAAGTCCATTTATGGGTTGAAGCAAGCATCTCGGAGTTGGAATATACGTTTTAATGAGGAGATCAAAAGGTTTGGTTTCGTCAAAAACAAAGAAGATGTAAGACCAAGAGGTTTTTGGTCATGATATTTGATGATGAATACATTGCCAATAACGAAGACTTAGTCTTGATGCTTAAAGTTCAATACATTGTCTCTGGAACATGCTTTTGATCTTATTTGCTGACTTGCTTTTGAGCACTGTTGAATTCTGTCGAAAATCAGCTTTTGTCAGGATTATCGGTAGTACTGGCGTTGTTTGTGCGGAACTACCGGAGTGCGGTATGACCGTAGGTGTGCAGCGGTAGTACCGCATGTCACTGAGTCTGAACGGTGGTTTGCTCGAACCGTTAGATCTTGATCTGATGGTTATTATTGAGTTGTAACGTTCGGACCGTCGGTACTGCTCAAAGACCTTGAGCCATTGGATTGAAATCTAACGGATGACATCAAGTGGGTCGTTCGGACCTTCTACAGTGCTTCTAAATCCAACGGCTGAGACCCATGGTCCGATCGGTCCATGGATCTGGAGCGTCCACGTGGCAAAGGACGCTGTTTTGAGGACTTTGCGAATTTTCCTGGAATGGTAGTACCGCAGCTTGAATGGCGGTAGTACCTAAATTTCGGTAGTACCGTTGTTTTAATAACGGTAGTACCGCTTTTGTTTTCCTTTGAGAAAGAGGTTCTGACATACACTGTTTGCTCTTTTAAGTGGTGCGGTAGTACCATTTGATTTTGCGGTAGTACCGCACATCGGTAATACCGTTGTGTGTTTGGCGGTATGGAAAAACCAGGACACTTGTTTTGCTTGAACATTGCATTTCTTGCTGAGCGGTATGACCGCGCCATGTCTGGCGGTAGTACCGCACTTGGTTTTTCAGAGAGAGAGAATCTCTAACATGAACAGTTAAATGAAAATCGGATGATCTGGAGTTTTGGAGCGGAACGACTGGTGAGCGGTACTTCCGCAGCCTGAACGGCGGTAGTACCGCACAACGGTATGACCGCATTGTTGCGGTATGGTTTTTCCAGAAGCGATGTTTTTGGAAGTTTTGGAAGTTCTTGAGAATCGGTAGTACCGGTGTGTTTTGAGCGGTACAACCGCGTGTGCGGTAGTACGGGACGTACAATGGTGGTAGTACCGATTGTACTCTGGAAAGTTGTCGTTCTGGGGATTTGACTGCGGATTTGTTGAATTCGTAAGCTATATCTTGTTGCATGATGCATGATAGTGTTTATGGGTGTGAGTGAGCTAATGGATGGTCAAGTTGGAGAACTTGTGCCAAGTTTTGGGGTTTCTTTGATCTTTGCATGTGCAGGTTGAGGCGTGAGGACGAACTACGTTCGGTGACGGGATTGACTCGGACTAGGATGGGGATTCTGAGGTCTTGGAAGTCGTGGATGTCAAGAGGTGGTTTGGATCACGCTGGAGCACGTGGAGATCAAAGGGGATCACGTTGAAGCTACGGGAGGTGGTGTCCTGGAGGCTTACGACGTGAGAGAATTGGAAAGACAGTTTTGGAAGGAGTTCCAAATATGGTTGTTTTGAGATAGAGTCCGTATTGGTGTCATGTTGGACATGGATAGGACTCTAGGCTATAAGAAAAGACAGGAGGGTGCGGCTTGAGTGGGGATTTTAGGGTTACGTGCCTTTGTTGGGTTTTGGCCGTAGCTTTCTTGTTGTTCTTGCTGCGGTTGTAAGGTCCTTTGAATTAGGGCTTTGAGTGGTGCTTGCTAAGCTCTCTGTAGACACAAATCAAGTTTGATATATGAAGTTTCAGATTCGGTCAATCTTGGTTCTTGTTTTGTTGATCTGAGTGTGCGCCTGAGGAGGTCTCGATTGTGAAGTTTTTCAAGTCAACAGAGAAGTTGCTGCTGTTGTTGATAACAAGAAGAAGTTGAAATTTGGGGGTCAATTTGCTGTAATCATTCAACCCCCCCCCCTTCTGATTGCCATTACGATCCTACAATTGGTATCAGAGCAAGGTTGCAGTGGCATCAGATCGAGATCGATTCTCAGGTAAGCCACCATATTTCGATGGATCGGACTATATCTATTGGAAGACACGCATGGAGGTCTTTCTGCAAGCACAAGGTAATGTCATCCGCAAAAGTTGAAAATCCTTATGAGGTGCTGCTTTGTGATTACCAACAATAATATCGCTGATGTTGAAGCTAATGCTAAGGCTAGAAATATTTTGTTGCAAGGCTTGAGTAGAAACGAGTTTGTTAGAATTGCTAATATTAAATCGCTAACAAAATTTGGACAACACTTGCCGATTATCATGAAGGTTCAAAATCATTAAAGGTGTTTGTCAAAACCAATTTAAAAAGGAGTACTCTAAATTTGAGATGAAACCGGGTGAATCCGTAGATGCTCTTTTTGATCGCTTCAATAAAATTGTTAGTGATTTGCAATCAGTTGATGTTATATATTCTGATTCTGACAATGCTCGACAAATTTTGAATGCTATGGATATGTCTGTTTGGGAGGTCCTAGTCACTACTATCAATCACTCTGTTAATATGGAAACACTCACATTAAATGATCTTTATTCCAAGATGAAAACTCATGAGATTGATATTTTGGCCAAAATAAATAAGTCAAATTCTTTGGGTTTAGTGACTAACCAAACTGACAGTTCATCAAGTTCTTCTAGTTCTCCTTGAGTGCTATTTCAGATGAACAATTGGAGGAGATCTCAGAAGAACAGCTTGTACTCTTCTCAAATAGGGTGACTAAAGCAATCAATAATGTCAGAGCAAGGAGAAGAGGAGGTCCAATCAGATGCTTTGAATGTGGTGAGCCAAACCACATAAAAGTAAATTGTCCCAAGCTGAGAGGAAAAGAAGCCAAGGAGGACAAAGCACCAGTTCGGCGTTCAAAATTCAAATTTGATTCAAGCAAAAAGCAAAATTATCGTAAAGCTGTCAACAAGGTGCTTTTAGCTCTTGAGGAGATTGGGCTAAGTGATGTTGATTCAGACAGCGACAACGAGGATGACCACAAGAAAGCAAAAGAGGCTGATTTTACAGGGATGTGCTTTATGGCAAGTAGTGAAGAAATTAATGATGATGATGACCTCTACAGTGATCCCGATGAGGTAAAGCCCTCTTATGCTGATTTATCTCGTGCTGTGCTGAAATTGACAAATGAGCTTAAAAAATACAAAAAGAAAGCAAAGAAACATGACCTTGTTGTTGATAGCTTGAATTCTGAAATTGATAGACTTAAGGCTGCTATTCCTGATGATGAATCATGTGAATCATGTCAAGTACTGCATTCTGAATTGAAAGTTGCTAGATCATTACATGCTGAATTTGAAAAAACTGAAACTTGCTCATGATTCATGTGATGATAAACTGATACTTGCACATGCTGAAATTGAAAAACTGAAGTCTAGCTCAATTTGTTTAGAGACAAGTATTGTGAATGTGCAAAATAAGTCTTGTTCAAATTGTGAACTGCTAGAAGCTAGATTAAAGACCTCTCAGGATTCTATACAACAAATGCTTTACCATGAGACACTTTCTTGCACAAATTGTCCTAAACTCACAACTGAAATTAATGCTTTGACTAGACAATTAAGTGAGTTTGCTGAAAAAGAAAAGATGGCTCAGTCTGTTGCTTCTAAGAAAATCTTGAATAGTTTTGTTAAGTGCACAACTTGTCCTGAATTGGCTAAAGAGAATGAATATCTTAAAGACACTTTGGAGAGGTTTTCTTTTGGCAAGAAAAATCTGAACATGATTCTAGACAAATCAAGAGTGAGCTCTAAAAGACAAGGTCTAGGTTTTAATTCTGCTGTTCATGCCAGGAATCACCCTCCCAAAGTTCCTAAACTTCTAGAACCTGGAAAATTCGAAATTGAGTCTGAACCTAAACATGTTGTGTTTAAATCTACTGGTTTTGCAAAGGATCCTTCTCTCAAAGTGAGTATTGTTACAAGAAAAACAGCAATCTCTCATTTAGATAAATATCAATGTACTCACTGTGGAAAAGAAGGACACTTAGTTCAGTTCTGTTTTCGAAAAGCTACGAAAGAAAAGAGAGATAGGCTAAGAAAAGTTTTTCAAGCTCCTTTTGTTTCCACTAAACAAACTGCTGCAGGATTAGGAGTTTTTGCACAATCTGGCCAATGGTATACTCAAAACAGAAATGCTTTTGTTACTCCTACTCGTCGTGTGTCACAGTATTGGATTCCTAAATCATGTCTTACTAACCCTAGTACTGTGAGACCGACATTCTCTTGAATTGTAGGTACAGCTGTTGAGGAAGGGGAACTTTTGGTTAGTTGATTCGGGTTGTTCTCGTCATATGACTGGTGATTCAAAGTGGTTCGCCTCCCTCACTAAGGCATCCAATGATGAATTGATTACGTTTGGGGATGCTTCAACTGGAATTGTGATGGCAAAAGGTACTGTGCACGTAAATGACAAGTTCATTCTTAAAGATGTTGCCTTGGTAAGTAAATTGAAGTACAATCGCTTCGTTTCACAATTGATTGAAGAAAATCTTGAGGTAAGCTTTAAGAAACATGCTTGTAGGGTTTTAGATGCTTCTGGTGATCTTGTTTTTAACATCTCTAGCTTAGGGAAAGTTTTTAAAGCTGATTTCAATCATTCTTTTTCTTCTAATGTTAGATGTTTGGTAGCTTCTGAATCTAGGGATCTTTTCTTTTGGCATCGTAGATTAGGACATATTGGTTTTGATCATCTTGTTCGAATTAGTGGAACTGATCTCATTAGGGGGCTGCCGAAGTTGAAAAGTGAGAAAGATTTGGTTTGTTCTCCCTATCGACATGGTAAGATGGTTGCAGCTCCTCATTTTCCTATTTCAGTAATTATCACAGATGGCCCTGGACAATTGTTGCATATGGACACTGTAGGTCCCTCAAGAGTTCAATCCGTTGGTGGTAAGTGGTATATTCTTGTGATTGTTGATGATTACTCTAGGTACTCTTGGGTGTACTTCATGGTGTCTAAGGATGAAGCGTTTGGTCATTTCAAAGATTTGTTTCTCAGACTCAATAATGAATTGAATGGTGCTGTGAAAGTTATAAGGAGTGATAATGGTACTGAGTTTAAGAATTCCTTATTTGCTTCCTTTTGCTCTGAACAAGGTTTGGAACATCAATTTTCCTCTCCACGTGTTCCTCAACAGAATGGTGTAGTTGAGAGGAAAAATAGAACCTTGGTTGAGATGGCAAGGACCATGCTTGATGACCATGCCACTCCTAGGAAGTATTGGGCAGAGGCAATCTCAACTGCTTGTCATGTCTCAAACAGAGTATTTTTTAGAGCCTCTTTGCACAAGACTTCTTATGAGCTGAGATTTGGCAAAAGGCCTAGTGTCTCTCACTTCACAGTTTTTAGTTGCAAATGTTTTATTCTTAAACATGGTAATCTGGACAAATTTGAATCTAGATCAAGTGATGGTATTTTACTTGGATATCCCCTTCATTCTCGTGGCTATCGAGTGCTTAATCTTGAAACAAACAAAATTATTGAGACTTGTGAGGTTACCTTCGATGAGGTCAGTCCCTGTTCTAGAACTGACATTTCAGGTACACAAGTTCAGGGGGAGTCTGAAAGCATATTTCTTGATGAAGAAGATGGTTTTGATATTGGTAATGATATTTCTCCCATGACATCAAGTGCTGATCATACACCTCCTGTGGCGCCATCATCAAGTGATATAACAGCCACTGAAGTTGTTCAAAATGGCGAAGCAAATTCAGAACCTTCTACACCTTTGAGGATACAGCGAGTTCATCCTCCAGAACTGATGATTGGTGACATTCATGAAAGGGTAACACGTTCTAAGTTTACTTCTCCTGACTCACATGCTCATTCTGCTTTTGTTGCCTCTTTTGAGCCTAATGATGTAAGTCACGCTTTATCTGATGAGTCTTGGATCAATGCCATGCATGAAGAATTAGAAAACTTTGAGCGAAACAAAGTCTGGACCTTAGTTGAACCTCCTCATGGACATAATGTAATTGGAACTAAATGGGTTTTTAAAAATAAACAAAGTGAGGATGGTGTTGTTGTGAGAAATAAGGCTAGACTTGTTGCTCAAGGATTTTCACAGGTGGAGGGTCTTGATTTTGGTGAAACTTTTGCCCCTGTAGCCAGACTTGAAGCAATTAGAATTCTTTTAGCCTTTGCTGCATCTAAAGGATTCAAATTGTTTCAAATGGATGTTAAAAGTGTTTTTCTAAATGGCTACATTGAGGAAGAAGTTTATGTTAAGCAACCACCTGGTTTTGAAAATCCTAAGTTTCCTAATCATGTCTACAAACTCTCAAAAGCCTTGTATGGTTTGAAGCAAGCTCCTCGGGCTTGGTATGAGAGACTTAAGCTGTTTTTGCTAAAAAATGATTTTCAAATGGGCAAGGTAGGCAAAACTCTTTTCACTTTGAAACATGGCAATGATCTATTACTTATTCAGATTTATGTGGATGATATCATCTTTGGGGGCTCCTCTCATGCTTTGGTTTCCAAGTTTTCAGATACTATGAGCAGGGAGTTTGAGATGAGTATGATGGGGGAGCTAACTTACTTCTTAGGATTGCAAGTAAAACAGACCAAGCAAGGCAATTTCATTCATCAAACCAAATATACAAAAGACTTGCTTAGACGCTTTGACATGGCAACATGCAAACCAATCTCTACACCAATGGGGTCTACATCTGTTCTTGACCCTGATGAAGAAGGTGAAGCAGTGGATCAAAAAGATTACAGGAGTATGATTGGATCTCTACTCTATTTGACTGCTTCAAGGCCGGATATACACTTTGCTGTATGCTTATGTGCTCGATTTCAAGCATCACCTCGTGCATCTCATCGACAGGCTGTGAAAAGAATTCTCAGGTATCTCCAATCAACCTTAGAATTTGGTCTTTTCTATTCATCTTCATCCTGTCTTACTTTAAGTGCATACTCCGATAGTGATTTTGCGGGGTGTAGGATTGATAGAAAAAGCACATCTGGCACTTGTCACTTTTTAGGCACTTCTTTAGTGTCTTGGTCCTCTCGAAACAATCTTCATTGCTCAATCAAGCTGCTGGTTGAGTATGTTGTTTATTCTTTGCTAGTTGCTCTCAAGTTCTTTGGATTTCTGCTACTCTCAAAGATTTTGGTTTAGATTTGTGCACTGTTCCTCTTTATTGTGACAACACTAGTGCTATTCACATTGCTAAAAATCCAGTGCAACATTCTAGAACCAAACACATTGATATCAGATTTCACTTTCTCAGAGATCATGTTGAAAAAGGTGATATTGTTCTCCACTTTGTTGAAACTGATTTTCAAATTGCTGATATTTTCACTAAGCCGCTTGATACTTCTCGATTTGTTCGTCTGAGGAGTGAATTGGGTGTTGTTCATCCTATGGGCTTATTTTGAGGGGGAGCTGTTGGTCAAAATTTCAGAAGCTTTGATGTTCCATTTAGTCCAAGCCATTGAAATAAATTGAGCTATCTTTATCATATTTATTCATGTGCTATGTAGTCTTAATCTGGACTGGTTTAATAAACTTGCTACATAAATAACTAAAGCATGACATGGCTGAAATCTTTGACTAGTTTGATTATTGGAATCACTTTGTGTTGTTTATTGAAAAGGATAAGCTGATTTGTGAGTCCTATTTTAAGTCTTGGATTTGAAGCAAAAAGGTCCTTCTTTTCAGTCCTGTATTGCTCACTCAATTTGGCATGTTTTAAAAGATAAAAGGGTTGAGAAAAAGAATATGAAAAGAAGTGTGCTTCAAGCATGCCATGCATAGCTGGGTATCAAAAAGAAAAAAAGGAGAAGTACATAACAGTGCTCAAATAACAAGAAGTGTGCTTCAAGCATGCCATACCTAGCTATGTATTTTTGAAATATAATAAAAACAGAAAAATTCACAAAAAGTGCTTCATCAAAAGAAGTATGCTTCAAGCATGCCACCCTGGAAAAGATGTATGCTCCAAGCATGCCACATGCACATAAAAAATTGAGAGTGAAGCAAAAGGATGATTCATGAGACCGTAGCTCATCCAGTTTTTAAAGTTTGTCTCACTGTTAGGCTTTCACTTTTTGATGACTTCTATTTGTGATATTATAATCTTTTTAGTCATTGTAAATGCTTGTCATGAATCTAAATTGTTTTACCACTTTGAAATACTTGTCTGGATATTGCTATGTGGTATATGCATTTATATGATCTTGTTAGCTCTACTCACCTAATTGGCTTGATTAATCCATAAAACTGACTTACTTAAAGCTTCTGGACTTTTTGGCTCCTTTCTTTTCGAAATTTGAAGCTCTTGATGATCACATTGCCAAAGGGGGAGAAATCTGAATGCACAATTTTTTTTAAATTGAAAAAGGGGGAGAAATCTGTTGCTTGGTTCTTTTGAACAGTTTTTGGAATTTTGACACTTCTGTCACTCTCATGCTCTTTTGAAACTGTTTGTGTTGTCAATGTATTCATCAAGGGGGAGATTGTAAGACCAAGAGGTTTTTGGTCATGATATTTGATGATGAATACATTGCCAATAATGAAGACTTAGTCTTGATGCTTAAAGTTCAATACATTGTCTCGGAACATGCTTTTGATCTTATTTGTCGACTTGCTTTTGAGCATTTGTTGAATTCGTCGAAAATCGCCTTTTGTCGATTATCGGTAGTACCGGCGTTGTTTGTCTTGGAACTACGGAGTCTTGATATGACCGCAGTGTGCAGCGGTAGTACCGCATGTCACTGAGTCTGAACGGTGGTTTGCTCGAACCGTTAGATCTTGATCTGATGGTTATTATTGAGTTGTAACGTTCGGACCGTCGGTACTGCTCAAAGACCTTGAGCCGTTGGATTGAAATCTAACGGATGACATCAAGTGGGTCGTTCGGACCTTCTACAGTGCTTCTAAATCCAACGGCTGAGACCCATGGTCCGATCGGCCCATGGATCTGGAGCGTCCACGTGGCAAAGGACACTATTCTGAGGACTTTGCGAATTTTCCTGGAACGATAGTACCGCAGCTTGAATGGCGGTAGTACCTAAATTTCGGTAGTACCGTTGTTTTAATAACGGTAGTACCGCTTTTGTTTTGCTTTGAGAAAGAGGTTCTAACATACACTGTTTGCTCTTTTAAGTGATGCGGTAGTACCATTTGATTTTACGGTAGTACCGCACATCGGTAATACCGTTGTGTGTTTGGCGGTATGGAAAAACCAGGACACTTGTTTTGCTTGAACATTGCATTTCTTCTTTGGCGGTATGACCGCGCCATGTCTGTGCGGTAGTACCGCACTTGGTTTTTCGAGAGAGAGAATCTCGACATGAACAGCTTAAATGAAAATCGGATGATCTGAGTTTTGGGCGAACGACCGGTGGCGGTACTTCCGCAGCCTGAACGGCGGTAGTACCGCACAACGGTATGACCGCATTGTTGCGGTATGGTTTTTCCAGAAGCGATGTTTTTGGAAGTTTTGGAAGTTCTTGAGAATCGGTAGTACCGGTGTGTTTTGAGCAGTACGACCGCGTGTGCGGTAGTACCGGACGTACAATGGCGGTAGTACCGATTGTACTCTGGAACGTTATCGTTCTGGGGATTTGACTGCGGATTTGTTGAATTCGTAAGCTATATCTTGTTGCATGATGCATGATAGTGTTTATAGGTGTGAGTGAGCTAATGGATGGTCAAGTTGGAGAACTTGTGCCAAGTTTTGGGGTTTCTTTGATCTTTGCATGTGCAGGTTGAGGCGTGAGGACGAACTACGTTCGGTGACGGGATTGACTCGGACTAGGATGGGGATTCTGAGGTCTTGGAAGTCGTGGATGTCAAGAGGTGGTTTGGATCACGCTGGAGCACGTGGAGATCAAAGGGGATCACGTTGAAGCTACGGGAGGTGGTGTCCTGGAGGCTTACGACGTGAGAGAATTGGAAAGACAGTTTTGGAAGGAGTTCCAAATATGGTTGTTTTGAGATAGAGTCCGTATTGGTGTCATGTTGGACATGGATAGGACTCTAGGCTATAAGAAAAGACAGGAGGGTGCGGCTTGAGTGGGGATTTTAGGGTTACGTGCCTTTCTTTGGGTTTTGGCCGTAGCTTTCTTGTTGTTCTTCTCATGCGGTTGTAAGGTCCTTTGAATTAGGGCTTTGAGTGGTGCTTGCTAAGCTCTCTGTAGACACAAATCAAGTTTGATATATGAAGTTCAGATTCGGTCAATCTTGGTTCTTGTTTTGTTGATCTAAGTGTGCGCCTGAGGAGGTCTCGATTGTGAACTTTTTCAAGTCAACAGAGAAGTTGCTGCTGTTCTTGATAACAAGAAGAAGTTGAAATTTGGGGGTCAATTCGCTGCAATCATTCAACCCCCCCCCCTTCTGATTGCCATTACGATCCTACAGAAGAACCTTGTGTTTATATGAAGGTTAGTGGGAGCGCACTTGTTATTCTGATCTTGTATGTAGATGACATACTACTGGTCGAAAATGACATTCCAATGCTTGAATATGTTAAAACTTCATTAAGAAATAGTTTCTCAATGAAAGATTTAGGAGATGCGGCATATATCTTGGGAATAAAGATCTATAGAGATAGATCAAGAAGGCTAATTGGATTAAGCCAAAGTATGTACATAGACAAAGTGTTGAATCGGTTCAACATGCAAGATTCCAAGAGAGGATTCTTGCCCATGGCACATGGCATTAATCTTAGCAAGAATCAGTGTCCTACGACCACTGATGAGCGAGACAAAATGAGTGATATTCCATATGCATCGGCCATTGGATCTATCATGTACGCCATGATATGTACACGACCAGATGTATCATATGCTCTAAGTGTTACAAGCAGATACCAAGCTGATCCCGGTGAAGGTCACTGGACAGCTGTGAAAAATATTCTTAAGTACTTAAGAAGGACTAAGGATGTGTTCCTAGCTTATGGCGGTGATGAAGAGCTCGTTGTAAATGGTTACACCGATGCAAGCTTTCAAACCGACAAAGATGATTATCGTTCGCAATCTGGTTTTGTATTCATTTTGAATGGAGGAGTAGTGAGCTGGAAAAGTTCCAAGCAAGAGACGGTTGCTTATTCCACGACAGAGGCCGAGTACATTGCGGCTTCTGAAGCTGCGAAATAAGGTGTTTGGATAAGAAATTTCATTGCTGAGTTGGGTGTGGTTCCGAGTGCTTCGAGCCCAATGGATCTCTATTATGACAACAATGGAGCCATTGCGCAGGCTAAGGAACCTAGAACCCATAAAAAATCCAAGCATATACTCAGGCGTTATCATCTTATTCGCGAATTGGTGGATATAGGAGATGTTAAGATATGCAAAATTCATACGGATTTAAATGTTGCTGTTCCGTTGGCAAAGCCTCTCACACAGCCAAAGCATGAGGCACACACAAGAGCTAACGGTATTAGATACCCAAATGATTGACTCTAGTGCAAGTAGGAGACTGTTGGAAATATGCCATAGAGGCAATCATAGAGATGATTATATTTCATTATGTTCATGATATTGGATAATATGTTATCTTGTTCCTAGAATAATATTGTTAATATTGATTATCAAGTATGTGACTTGATTGTGAAACTCTATATTTCTGCGATGATTATTCTTAAAACGTTCCCTGGTCGGAAACATATGAGGACACATATGAATAGACTAGCATATGTATTGGTTGATGACTATGTTTCACAAGTCATGGATATAGAGATATCAAACCAATAATATGGACACATGTTAGAGAACATGATGTTGGATTAGACCCACCTTGAGACAGTATTGAGATTGTTATGATTCTAAGTGTCGTTAGTTGGTCTCAAGCAACGATGATGTATAATTCTTAGACCTGAGATCAGCATGGTTTCCTACATGTGTAATAGCACTCTTAGGGGTTACCAAACGCTACTCCGTAACTGGGTAGTTATAAATGTAGCTTTCGGGTATGCTATAAAACATGCAGAGGAATGTGACTGGTCGGATATGGGATTTGCCCCTCCTAACATAACAGGAGAGATGTCTCTGGGCCCCTCGTTGTGATCGGATAACGAAAGTGCATGGCCATGCCACTAGTGGTCGAAGTGTTCGACCACGTAAAGTTATCTGACACTCGATCGAGAAAGAATTGAACAGTCCATGGATGACACAACATCTCACCTGGAGTTCAACCAGACATCGTGAGGCAAAGGTTGTATACACGAGTAGGTCGCTTAGTTCGAACAGTTACAGACTGGTCTTAGACTAGTCAAACGTAATCACAGAGTGGTCATAACCTGGTCGTAAGGAGTTACGAACTGGTCGTGACCACATATGAACTGGTCGTATAGAGATAGGACCTGGTCACAAGTGATAAGGACCTGAGCGTAGATCATATTGCATTAAGGTTCGTTCGATATAATTTCTGTGTATTCGGGAATAGCTATGTTCTGCTAGGAGCCACTACGACTAGTGATTGGAAAGGGTTTCCGAGTCACAACCGATTACTTATGAACCTACAGGGTCACACACTTAACGGGTTGGAACAAACCAGTACAAATACGATTCGTAAATGTGTTCGGATAGGATCCGTCATGAGCACTATATAAGGAGATGCATGAGGCTGTTGGGAGGTACACGTGAAACACCACCAAAACCCTAGCCGCCATCTTCCTGAGAGCTCTGCCGTGCAACTTGGTGCTAGCACACCGACGTACGGTTGTTCCTTCCCTGGACATGTGGATACCGTAGAGGCACTACTGCGACTGTTGCGCTTGAGGACGATCCGCGATCTTTACAAGGAACTGCAAACGTTATTGGAGGAGACGATCGACTCGCGAGGACGCTGGACGATCGACTACGACCACTGCATCGACTTGCTCGACGTTGGATGATCGACTACGGCCACTATATCGACGCGCTCTTCGTTGGACCAGGCTGCTCCAACCCTTCTTCCGCTGCTCTGCGCGTCTGGTGGTAACGATCTGTGATCATCTACTTGCTTGGCTTCCTGGTTTGCGTGGTAGAAATTTTTGTTTGTAGCTATCGTAGCCTACCCGCGACCCAACATATATAATGGGTCTGTCTTGTTCTTATTCATTGTTGTTCATATTATTCCTTGTACTTGCTGAGTTGTGGACTCATTCTTGCCTATATTTATTTATTTTAGGTGAACACTGATGATGGCATTCTTGGGAGGGAATAGTCACGGATATTGCATTCACTTCACATTATTCACATAACAATTATATGAACTTGTCCTTACCATTTCATTTGTTCAATATTGGTTTGTAATAAATTGAGGTTGATGGTTGATATTGTCATTCTTTATGATATGATTGAATTGGTAATGGCTTAATGATCTTCGTATAGACTTTTGATAGTTTTATCATAATTGATACGATATGATTGGATGATAGAGTTCGATATGTTGTTGAATTCTGATTTAATTCTTATATTTATTCTATTAGATGTTGACCTTTTTATATCATTAGTCGAAAGATTGTTGAAATTATTCCGTATTGTTGTTGTATGTTAGTCCTTTAGTTAACATCTTAGCTTCCGAATAGCCAGGGTGTTACACATGCAGTAATAATTTAAAACTGAATTTAAATAATTTTAAATAATGGGATCAAAAATTATCACAGGATGTAACTTGCCTTGCTCTATTATTTGTTGTTCTGAAACAGCATCGAAATCTACACCTGAAAATACACCAAAATCAAATAGACTCAAAATTAAATAATTTAGGCTCTAGGAGATAGATATTGAATTTATATGAATTTAGAAAATTTGAATCACTTGAATCGGAGCTCGAATGAAGGAGAACGGGCTCTCGGAAGATTCAAATTCACATGAACTGATAGAATTTGATTTTTCAGAATTTATGGAATTGTTTTTCAAAAGAAAAAACAATTATTGCATCATGATGATGTCAGCAAGGAATAAATGAATTTCCGGACGAATTATTTTTCAAAAGAAAATTGGGTGAGTCACTGACATGTGGGTCGGGGTCTATGGACTGGGTCCACAAAATTGGTACGTGGTCCATGGTGGACCAGGCGCATGGGATGGCGTGGCTTGCCACGTAAGCGAAGGGCGATGAGGTGGTGGCCACGTGGCTATGATAGTGGTGGTGGCGTTTGGTGGCGTGGCGATCGGTGGCGAGGTTCGCAAAAGGGAGAGGAGGCGGGAAGTTGAGTGCCCTCACCCGGGTCACCAGAGATGAACGGGGGGCGGTCAGCTGCGAGGAAGGAGCGGTGGCGCGTTCAGGCTTGCGGCGGCGAGGTGGTTCCAGGAGCGTTCTAGCAGCGACATGCGGAGCACAATGTAGAACGTGCGACGGCGATGCTAGAGGAGGTGATGAAGGCGGCGGAGCTCCACTGTCGACGGCGCAAATGACGGCGGAGGAGCTCGTGGTCGGCGGTGAGAAAAAGCAAAATGCAGTGGGGAGAGAGAGGGAAAAGATTGAGGTCGTGGGGAATGGATGAGTGAGGTAAGGGGTTCACGGGGCTCCCTTTTATGGGGGCGGAGGAGGAGCGCGGGAGGAGATTGTGGGCACGGGGTTTGCAGCGGCCATTATGAAATTCGGCGAAACGACCGCAGAGAAAGAGGGGTTTTGGCCGCAATGGGGGCGGTGTAAAGAGGGTATTTCAATGCCCTTGAATGGGCTTGAAGAAGGGGAAGAAAACATCAGCATTTACGAGCTCGAGCGTTCGGCAATGGAGGCGGCGAGAGGGAGAAAAAGATGAGAGGTAAGGGATGACAGGTGGGGCCCGCGGAGAAGTGGAAGAGGGAGAGGGGGAGCGGAGGTGGGCTAGCGTGGGAGTTGGGTTGGGCTTGGGAGGGCCGGTGTGAGGAAAAGGAAAATGGGCCAGGGAAAGGAAATTCGGCCCGTTTGCAATTTTCGGATTTTTGAGGATTCCTGAATTACGAATTTAAGAGTAATTAATTAAGATTTTAGAAAATAGCAAATAGAATTCAAAAATTCTAGAAAAATTCAAATAAATTACTTGAATTATTTTGAAGTTAATAAAATTAATTCCAACTTAAAGTTGTCTTTTACTTTTGCACAAAAATCATTTTTAATTTTTGGAAAATAGGATAAACCTTTTAAAATCCAGAAAATTCAAAAATTAAATTTTTGTTTTTAAATTTAAATCCAATAAAAACCCAAAAACTCAATAAATTTTATTTTTGACTTTAAAATCTAGGAAATTAAAATATTTTTTAAAAAAACCAAGAAAACTCTTTTAAAACTTAGAAAATCAAATAAAATGATAACTTTATTAATTTTATTTTTGGTATGAACTTTGGGATGTTACAGGTTATGGTTTATACAATATATGATGTCAATTTGGGTATTTCGAGTGCGAAAGAATGGATAACATGTTGAATATGAGTTTGGGAGATTTTGAAATAATGATCTAGAGGGGTTTACCTCTATTATTTTATATACAAACTAGTAGGATGCCCGTGCGTTGCAACGGAACCTTAAACCTTACAGAAATAATATTTCGGTTTAACACATAAAGTGAATCAAACAATTAAAAGATGGTGACATATACGGGCATCACATTTTAAACTCTAACCATGCATGTATCAAGAACATAAAAATGTTCTTTGAAAGCTGTTAGCAATTAGAAAACATGGACAAAGACCTTAACTATTATATTTTAACTTAACTACGCTCTCTCTGTATATGAATCAAGTTTGGTAAAACACGAAGCTGTATTGCTATTAATGGAATCTAAATGCTTAACAAAATTCTCTCGTAGCCAAACTTAACAAGAGGTGCAATTTGTTGAACATGAAACATACAACGTTAAGAAATACACATTGTACTTGTAAAATAAATCATAAGACCAAACTAACTACATCGTAGATCCGTATGCAACTTATGCTTAAAGAGAAAATAACAGAGAAAGAATGAACAGAGAAATGAAAAAAAGGGGGAGAATTGCTTCAATTTAACCATTTCAGTGAAACAAAAATAAATTTATGGCTGCTCAAATAAAGTGAGAGCAATGCAACAATAGATCTTTTGATAGAACATAGTAAGATAACTATATAACTGTTGGACACAGTAAGGAACAAGCAATTATTTGATAGAACACCACAAGGAAGCATGGACCCAAATTAAAAAAATTACATCAAACATGCACATGCATATTAGATAGAACTACCAGAAAGATTATCTCAATCGCAAAAATTCCCAAAGAAAATATGCTATTCACCTGTGACTAGACACATAAGCAATATGAAAAGCGAGCACTTGAACAAATTCAAATTGGGAAAACATCCTTTACATAACTCATAGGTTGTGGTTAGCTCTATACGTACATCAACCAAAACCTTATGATTAGAGCGAAACATCTAGTGAAGCTCTTGCGATTGTTCTCAAAAGCTTATCTTGAGTACATGAGCTGAATGTCATTTCTTTTTGGCGCCATTGTGAGGGTAGTTGTGGGCTCTTTCCCACTACGCAACGTCTTCAATTTGTGAGGGTGGTGGTGGTAGGATCTCATGCTCTAACATATCCCAGCCGTCTAAAATGTTGTCTGGTGTTCCGCCGTGCTTTGCTGGTCTACCAGTATACAAGAAGCTTGTGTCCGAGTTCAGTAGGAGGTTGTCTAGAGAGCTCGGCTGATTAAAAGTTTAAAACAAAGATTCTATCAGGCAATGTGACGCACTGAAAGTAGATGCAATGCCAGCAAAAAACAAAGTAGCAGTTTACCATGATAACTGTGTGCATACTGTCCATAAAGCTGCTGTTATATGAGATGGCCGAACTCGCCTTCCATATTGATCTGTTTAGCTGCTGTAAGTGCTTTTCTGATGTGCAAGCAGACAAGTAGAATGTGGGATCAACCTTTTCTTTTTGAGAATCAGGAATATAAGAGCACACATACTTGTAAATATGTCTTGTCATCCTAAAAACGATGTATGTTGTACCTTGAAGCAATGTTTGATTCAAGAGCAACTCAAAGGGCCTTTGATGATGATAACGTGTGGAGCAACTTAGCAAATGCCTCAAAAGTAGAAAGATCGGATGGCACATAGTAGTAGGCAGTAATGGTGGAAACACTTGTCTTTAGTAGTGATATTCCTCTTTGCATGTTTGGATGCCTCGCCATGGAGTGAGAAGATGCAGTAGAAAAGTTAAATCTATTGCTTCTCTTGAAGTCAAAAAATGGTTTCTTGTCAGAGTCCACAGAGTCAACACCAAAGTTACCTGAACCACTTTCTATCCATGAATTTTCCTCACCAACAGAGCAATTATTTTGCCTAGTTATAAAAAGTGGGCAAACCTTGCTTAAAAGAGGAAAACAATCTCATGTCAGCAAGGATTTTATATGTTGATGAGATATAGAGATGCTGCCTTTTCCCAGACATAGTACCTCTAGGACTGTCTTGTGCTCCAGTAGGAACTCCGCTGCCATATACGTGAACATGAAGCCTAATACATCACATATGTAAATATATTAGCCATGCAACCAAACTGGATAACCAATAGAAAGCTCATGCTGCTACTGATGTTATCACGAATCTAAACAAGCATGACGTGCAGAATAAATTTGCACATAGTTTGCATAAAAATGGGATCCTGTCAAGTGCAAGGTGCTATACCTATCATGCTATGCTCAGACAGGTTAGAGATACTCTAGAATCCAACAACAGAGTGATTCTCAACAAAAATAACCATATTTACAGGAGAAGAATTAAACTTATAGTTACATGATATAAGCCATCGAGTTACATGCTTCAGGTAATGGAGCACTTGATAAAAACATGTTCTTAATCAAAACCATCCCACGTGCTCATTTGAAATTTAACCAAATTAAGTATGAATGGAAGCATTATACTTATCCTTTTGGTACCAAACACATTGTATGGAATCCAATATATGAATGGAAAGTTGCAGATATAACAAACAAAAGAGCCTCATTGGCTTAATAAAAGAATGCAGATAAAGTCAACATCCTGGCACTCATTGTGTAGAGATTGACAAAGCAGGAAGACGCAAACAGTTGTTTCAATCAAATATGAAACAAAAAGATAATTAATTCAACCTTGGGAAGTGCACATAATAAAAAGCCAGATGTCAGAATAAAAAAGAGGAAAGGAGCCATAGGGTGTGCCATAGGGTGTGTTTGGTAACTGAGTAGTCCCTAGCATAGGGGATATCCATGTCACATATAATCTGAACAGAGAAGACAAATCGTCAGAAAAACCTAAGATGTATCTCAACTAACAATTTTTTTGGATAACAATACCATCAACACCTTTTTATAAGCGGATTTGTCCTCTCCTTTTTTTGCATAAGAACATCATATGATCATAAATTAACAGACAAACATAATCTGGCATAACCCACTGAATAAAAAAAAGTAGGATCCTGACCATGTTCATCAAGGCATCATCCAAGCAAATGTATACCTTTTTATAAGAAGTGGATTTATCCTTTTTTACGCATAAAAACATCATATCATGAATCAACATACAAACGTAATCTGGCATAACACACAGATAAAAACAAAGTATGCGGTCCTTAACATGTTCACCAAGGGATCATCCAAGCAAATGTATACCTGCCTCTATACAGGAGCTTCAACGGTCAGAGAGCCATATATTTCCTTAAGCTGTATTTTTCACGAGATGTAAATTTTGTTTGAAGCCTACAAACTGAAATGAAGTCAGAAAACAATAGAAGAATTGAAAGGGCTGCCAAGGAGGGTAAATCAATTATTTAAATTCAAAGCCAATTCAACATGCGTAGTAAGGTGCAAAAATGGAAATACAGGCTGGATTTGAATGGTTGGTAACTTTTGTGTGATCAAGATAAGAGGACAATGATTGCTATAAGTTCATAGAGATTTTTGTTTCGGACTGTAACAGTAGAGAGCAGCACCATTTGCTCATGCATAGATCTATGCATACTAACACTGCGCATGCATAAATCTATGCATACTAACATTGTGGAAAAAGTCCCATGCGGAATGAAAGGCAGTACTATTTTTCTATTTTGATTTGTATAGAAAACAGAAGGATTCGAGAGCCAATTCAGTGTATAACTTACCCTAGGAACATAGACATGTTGATGAGGCTAGCATCTGCTTAGAACTGTGGGGACCCACAGGAGGGACGACAAAACCAGCCGGCAAGGCCTCTCTAGACTCTGCAGATGGCACACCAGAAGAAACCAGTTCTCGCAAACATGAAGTGTGCATCTGTCGCTTCTCCAAAAATATTTCCCTCATACTAACATGAAAGTAGCAGTCCAGAATAATAAAAAAACAGGGCTTCAAGTGTAATACTTTGCCATAAAGGATGACTGAAAACAAACCACATAATTTATCAGCATAAAATAAGAATTATTATTGGTTAATGGCAACGAATTGTCTCAAACAGTACAGGACACAACAAGATAGATCAAGGCGTGCATGTCGACCACTTTTGGCATAAGAAATCAAGAGCATAATAGTAAACCGAAGTCCAAAGATGAGCAAACGACCAAAAAAAAAACATTAGCCCTGTTTGTGACATGCAACTATCGAAAGTAAACTCACCATAAAACGAAGGAAATGTTTGGGACTTTGGGCACTAATAGCTAGGTTGTTTTAGACTCACTGGATTTCTGAATGAGACACGGCAAAGGATGCTTTACATATATTTCAGCGCTACTCCTGATAGATAAAATCTGCAATGAAGGTCCACAAAGAAGCATTAGATTATTAGAAATCTCAAGTTGCAAGATGAATAAATGTTATAAATTATGATTGATAACCTATACATGGCAGAATTAAAGGGCTTGTCCTGTAGAATCGAGACATTTCAGTAGAGAGAAGGCAGAGATAATAAGTAATCATCCAAAATTCCAAGTTGAAAGCTCGATCATCCAAAATCTGAAGTAACAGTCTATAGGCATCAATGTCTAGATTCTAGAATCCATGGTATCCATTGAATTGCAGGAATCGCAGTTACGTATCAATCCCTGCAAGTCTGTATCGCTACATGGGCTTCTTCATTATTGACTTACAGATCAAGAATCCATTGATCTCGTGTGGCATTGGACAAAAAATTATTTGCGAAGGAACCATCACATTAAGCGCAACTAAGAGGGGGTGGTTGACCTTGACCTCGCTAGCCGCAGCCTTCGAGCGCCGCGTCACCAGCGTGGGTTAGAAACAACGCTGCCGCCGCCCTGCCCTGCCTCGCCGTTGCCTCAGATGGCTCCGCCCTGCTCATCGTTGCTCCCCTTCACCGCCAACCCCCGTCGCTCAATGGCGCTGTTCCTATGTCGCGAGGGGCAGGTGCGGAGGTGAGGGAGGTGGCCTAGAGACGAGGGGTCGTGGCGGCGGGCGATGGAGGCGCTGCGAGGGGTAGGCGCGGAGGCGAGTAGGTGGGAGGGGCCGAGGGCGCGAGGTGGGCGCGGAGGCGAGGGAGGTGGGCGAGGGCGAGGGTCGGCGGCGAGGAGGTGCCACGAGAGGAGGTGGGCGAGGCGAGAGGTCGCGGGCGGGGAGGGAGGCGCCAGAGAGGAGGTGGGCAAGGGGACGGAGAGGCGGGCGAGGGGAGGGAGGCACGGACGAAGGCGGCGCGAGGTCGGGGAGGTGGGCGACGGTGAGGGAGGCGAGGCGATGGGAAGGGCGGCGGTTTGGCATGGGGGTGATTAGGGCGATGGGAGGAGCGGTGGTTTGGCGTGGGGTGGGATGATTGGGGATGCCCAGTGAAAGAGAGGAGAGGAGGGGAATGGCGGGGAGGGGCCTTGGCTCGGTTCTGGCTTTAGGCGGAAGGGGATGGGAAGCCGGTGGATGAAGAAGTGGGGGGTCGAAGCGACGGTTGCTCAGAGAAGAAGTGGGGGTCGACGTGCTGAGTCACGGGGTACAGGGGAGGTGACGGTTGGAGCCTTAGAGGGGAGGAGGCGACGGTTGGAGTGGAGGCGGCGGAGGTTTCTGCGAGGGGGAAAGAAGCGAGTGCAGAAAATGCGAGGAGGTGGGAGGTGAACGATTCGTCCTGTGGGCAGACTAAACTCGAAATTATAGTAGTAGAGATAAAAATGAAAAACTTAGTTTGAGACATGGGCAAGTTATATTATATTCTGACAAGTGTGAGAGGTGTATCTCACATGTAGACAGGGGGAGATCCTTGCCTGGGTCAATTAATGACCGAACATCGGTGCTCCCAATCTAAAGCCTAAGCGCACAACCACATGTGTCGGTATGGGATGGCCATAGCTAATTAAGTCATCAAAAATTAGCCTTGCATATTGGTAGGCCGCAAGAGCCTATGCGCACCAACTTTCGTTGTGCTTTTGCTCCATTCGCGAAAGTCATCGAAACCCCAAGAGCCTCCGCAGCTTCTTGCTGACGTAGCGCTGCCTTTGACCGCCTCTCTGGCCACTGCCACCGCTTGGTAGAGTCGCCATCAAGCTAGGAACCCATTTTGCCCCTCCCCAAGCTAAGCCGTTGCGCTGTTCGCCGTCGGCGAGCTTGCCCGCGTACTCAGCCGTGTGGCTCTTTTCTCCTTCTCTCTCTCTCTCTGGTTGGTGGGCCCGTGTGATTAGGATTAGATTAGTGCTAATGATGGTGGTTAATAGTAATGAGTCTATGACATGTGGGCCCAGTCAAAAGGTTAACAGAAAACTAATTTGAATGGGTTTTAGAAACAGAGTCACTGACATGCGAGACCCACTCACTCTTTTCATTAATAAAACGTGTTAAAAGCCCAAGAGACCAACAAGTAGTCCCCACCTATCATGGATCAATTCGGGGTAAAATTAAGTTAATATTAATCACTTAGTTAATAACTAATGAGTCTATGACAAGCGGGACTATCCACTGTTGTCTTAATTAAAACATGAGTTAAAAAAACCCGAAGAGACTAACATGTAGGGCCCACCTGTAAGAAATTGATTTTCAGAATAATGTAAAAATGGAAAAGTCACTTTCAGTTCAAAGGAAATACGTCTTCTCTGTTAGAAAGCATAATTTTAGAAAATACGCCACAAATCATCACATTCTTATTTTCAGGATTTATCAAACCAAGCAAATTTGAAATGCTAATATATTTTGCTTATGAACTACAAATTGGATGATTCTTTTTTATAAATTCATCTAAAATCATGCTCTATCTAAATATGCAAAAATATCAAAATTTTGTTAACGTTCAATTTTTTTAATTATTTGTGACGGTAGATAAATTCTCCTTGTGAAGTTGATATCCGTACTTTGCGAGCAGGACAGAAGCAAAGCAAAAGATGGTGTGCATAAGCTCTAGATGGCTATTGTGAAGCTACTGGTGGTGGCAAGGGGACCAATGGTCACCAGAGCAATGGTAACAATGTTTCTCACGGCGGCACCATGGGCGGCCACATTGAACTACATGCTACGCATGCTAATCTACCAATCTACGGAGCGCATTAGCACTAGGGGACTACTATAAGGTCACCAATGTGAATAACTGCATCGAAGGACGGCTCAAGATGTTGGAAGCAGTGACAGGCAGTGGTGGCGGCGATGGCTTCACAGTGATGGTGCTCTATGGCGATGGAGAAGCTACAAGAAGCCATGCATTAGCTCACGGGTGTGCTAAGGATGGCGAAGATGAAAGTAATTGACCGAGGGCTTACCAGTCTGCGAGAAACGGCAAAAATGGCGACGGCAGTCAAAAATAGGGAAGAAGGCGAGGAAGCTTGTATATTCTGTGAGATAACCATCATTAAGTGAGGGAATCGCATAATTAGGGAATGGAACACGTGATGATGCGGTCAAAAGGGGTTCAAACTTACTAGAACGGTGATGGCACGATGGCTTGAATCGAGTGCACATGCCAGAGACGGGGACAATGACGGTGCTACGACATTATGGAGCTCCAGGAGCTTCATTGAGCAAATAAGGGGCATAAGGGAGGTACGAGACGAGTGGTGACGTGGGTGTAGAGGGAAGAGAAGCTTACCATAAGCAATGGTGGCTGAGAGCTCCGTCAAGACCCAAATATGCTAATCTGGACCATCTGTGTATACTGCACTAGTCCAAGATCATGCTAGTGCACACAGTGGCAACATCGATGAAATATCATTCCATATGCAAAGATAGTAAGAATTACACAAATAATAATAATTATCAAAGTAATGACCATAAGGTTAAAGCTTACAATTAATGCCTCAGAAGGCGAATAGTTCAATTAAGCTACAGCGAAAGGAAACAAAATAACTTCAGTGAAGCCCATCCATATGCCCACAGGCAATCGACTGGGGTAACGTGACCTAGTTCTCCACAATCCTTGAAGTAGACCTTGTTGACCAACGATGAACCGATGTAGCATTCTTTAAATGAACAACATTGTTTATAGCAAGATTGAATACATATAGTACTCAGCAAGTCACACCACAGAAGGCAATTATAGATGATGGCTTGTTCCAAAGGATATGGCATCAATGGTTCTTTTGCATAAAAGCAACAGTGGCAGTTGAATATGAATAATAGATTGAAAGCGTAATTTTAAAAAATAAACAATAATAGTTTAATAATTATTTTCACAAAGAACACAAAGCCTAATCAATTTCTTTCACATAGCTATATGAATTTAACCACACAGTTGCCCCTTCCCAATTATTTTTATGAAAATCTACCCCTTGTGTGAAATCCCCGAGCATGTCCATGACCTCATGCACGGCTATTCAAATAGATTGTTAACACTCTCCAGAGGTTTATACACTTTACCCACAAGATGCAATCAACTTGATCGGAGCTGATCACAACAAAACCTTTTCGAAACTTTATCTTAACAATTGACCCTCCTGATGTGTTTTACCATCGTACCAACCTGACGAAGTGCTTTGGTCTGACCCACATCGTTGGACCTGGAGACAGCGAACCTCTCATAAGTGTGACCTGGCACAGTAGTACACACCTCCACCCTAGTACACAGTATAACCTACATGCTTGATTAGTCAATGTCAAGATTCCGTAACTTACTAAGTTAGGTATGTCCCATACCAGATATGTGGTCGTACAGTTATGGCTTAGTTCAATGGTGCACAAAGTTAAGTCCTTAATTG
The DNA here is from genome assembly GCA_036346405.1 of Phyllostachys edulis. Lineage (NCBI taxonomy): Eukaryota > Viridiplantae > Streptophyta > Magnoliopsida > Poales > Poaceae > Phyllostachys > Phyllostachys edulis. The sequence goes on from CM070552.1 coordinate 12,012,026, forward strand.
ACCAAGGCGAGACTGTCAATTACTACCAACTATCACATTCATATTTACCGAAGCACATAGTTCCACCATATCACAATTCTTTCCACTGCCTCAGTGTAAATCTTTTCCCATCATGTTGGTTAAGTGCATCACATGACATCAATGAGTAACAACATACAACACACAATTTTTCCACAAAGTTCCATAATCATTTAGTAAAGTTTAGATTTGCAGTTCAAAATGATATCAATGACCCATTGCATTGCTAAGCAAACTATTCATGTCTAACCAACCCACGTTGATGCTATGATAATACTAGCTAATAATGAACCAAGCTAGGGTGACAAAAGATCATGGTAATACAATGAGCAAAGTGGATATAATCAAATGGGCGAATAGCTAATCCCAAAACATTTAAATAATTGAAATAACATGCAATAATTTGAATCAAAGTAGTTTTGAAAAGCTGGGTTGAACATGGTCAAAGGTACAACTTACTTTTCTATAGCAATGATATTCTTATTTTCTCCTTGATCTTCTACTTCCTTGACCTTCAGCTCCTTTGGACAATTTCGGAACGCCAACGTCTAATGAGAGATAAAGCACAAAAACAAAAAAAAACTCAAAAAGACAAATCAAATAAACTCCAAATTGAATTTGAATGGTATTGGAAGGTAGGATTTGATTTTAGATGAATTTAGAAACTTGAATGGATTCAATCGGAGTTCGTATGAGGGAGAACGAGCTCTCGGAAATTTGACCGAGAAGGAAAATGCTAAAAACGGAAAAGGGAGAGAGAACATCACAGGTGGGCCGAGGGAATATTCCTGAAATATTTTATTTCGGAAATTTTGGAAAAAGGCTGAGTGTATGACATGTGGGGTACACTAAGATTTATGGATGTTCAAGAATTAAAAGAATTCCAGAAAAGGGTAGAGCGGCTGAAGTGGCGCCACTTGTCTATGGACCAGGTCCACGGAACAAGGTCAATGGTCCATGGCGAACCGGGTTTACGGAATAGTTCCTGACATGGTGGGATCCACTGTGAGTGACCAGGTCTATGGTGAACCGAGCTCCCACGTGTTTGGGTTTTGGGTTTGATATGAGTTAGGCCACATGTGTGGTGACAAGGCGGCTGATGCTGAGGTGGAAAGAGGTGGCTATGAAGTGGCAAAACGGAAAGAGGGCAACGAGGCAAAGGTGGTGACGCGGGCGTGGCGGTGAGGAACGCCAACAATCGTCAGTGGCAAGGGGAAAAGCGGCTGTCACGGCGGCGATGAACTACGGCGACGCTCCGGCGAAGTGGGAGAGAGCATCGGGTAGAACGTGGAGCAGCGAAGGAGATGGTGGGGTGGATGAGCGGCGGAGCTCACTAGAGGCGACACAATCGCCCAACGAAGGAGCGGCGGTCAAAAGTGACTAAGGTGGCTTGATCTCGAGGTACAGTGGAGAAAAATCCAATTAAACTGAGGGAAAGGATAGATCGGGGGACTAGAACACATGGTGATACGAGTAGAAACTCAAGAAACTCACTAGGGCGGCGAGGAAGATGGCGAGGCAGTTTCGGGCGTCGTGGTTGTGGCAGGAGGTGGAGAAGATGAAGTGGCCGACAGCGAACGGAGCTTCAGGAGTCCCGGTGGGTGGTGGCACATGGAGGAGGAGGATGGGGTGATCGCTGTGACGTGGGTGCGGTGACTCATGGTGGTCCAACGGTGGAGAATGTCGATGATGGTGCGGTGCCGGCTTCGGAGAAGATGAACGTGGGCGGCGGTGCACGGGAAACCTCCGATGAAGGCGGCTAGGGCACAGGAGGTGGCGGATTGCGAGGTGCACGATGCGCACAGCGGCGGCGCATTAAATAGTGTGGGTAGGCGTGCGGGGCACGAATGGCAAGGCATCAGCGTGTCCGTCTCGGACATGGCTGTAGCGGTGCGGGCATGCGCGCATGGGCTAGTGGTGGGCAAAGGGAAGTGGGCCGGGGTTTAGGTGGGCCGAAGGGGAGAGAAAAGGGAATGGGTCAGACCAATTCGGCCCACAAGAAAATAGGAATAAGAAATTGATTTAGGAATTAAGAAAAAAGGTTGAAATTCAAATGAGGCCAAATAAATAGCAAAGGAACTCAGAAAAATCCAAGAAAATTCAGGAAAATTCCTTGGAACATAGGGAACCCAACTAACACTATTTTTAATTTAATTGATGTTTACATTAGTCAAATTAAATAGTTTAAATTTTAGTAATTTCCAATTAAGCTTTATGAATTCAAGGAAAGTTGGTGAAACTTTTCAGGGACCTAAACTACTCAAAGATTTTTGAAAACCCAAATTTTGGGCCGTTACAAACCTCCAACCCCCCTTAAAGGAATCTCGACCCCAAGATTTAGGCTTGCTATGGAATAGATTAGGGAACTTAGCCTTCGGATTCTCTTTTTGCTTTCAAACTGCTTTGACTTTGACGAGACTGCTCTTCTGAACACTTATGGAACAACACCTTGCTCCTAGTTGAATTTCGTGCTGTAACCAAAACTTGGCGAGCTGGCCTTTGGTAGGCAAGGGCCTCTTGCAACTTGATTGCTTCTAATGGGGCTTCTTGATCAGTCTTGGAAACATGTCTGGAGTTGAGGGACTCCTACTGCTGACTAGTAACTCTTGTTGACAAGCTACTTTTTCTTCTAAGCTTTGGAATCTCGAACTGATTGACACACCTCTGAGGAAAATTTCTTAACACGGAACTTTCTGAACACTTCTGTCACGGATTTTTCTTGGCTTGAAACTTTTAAACACTTTTCAACAAGTATTCTGAAGATAGATGAAATTACGATGGTGATAATCTGCGTAGCTTTTCTTCTTGTACCAAGCAACTTACAATCCCTTTAGAATTAAAGACACTTGCCTTCCGCCTCTTGATTGATGCAAGTACACATACTTTGTGTAACACCCCAGCCCAACACTGAGCGTGGAATGCCACTAAACTACCCTAACAATTTTATTTACATGAACTTACAATAAAATTACAGCAAGCAACTCATTATCAAAGCCCACGGGTTACAATAAAATATGAATAAAGATTTGACAATCATAAATAATTAAACCCTTGAAGCATAGCTAGATAATAATTCCAAAATTGGCACAAATCCAATAGAAAAAATTCTATGGAATGAATAAACAAGTCCCAATCATTCATCTAGGATTATTCAATATCTATCAGGTCCTAAAAGATAGTCCATCATAATGAAGTAAAGGTTTCTCATGACAAATGAATCAAGTTTGAGAGTATGTAATTATTCCATGTGCGCTAATCCCCCCCCCCAAGCGAAACGCCATCAACGGTCACCTAAAAGGAACAATAGAGCAAGAGTGAGTCCACGACTCAGCAAATACATTAATAGACATTGAACAATGTTAAATCAACAGTAATCAATAACATATTATCATCACTTGTTCTCTTATCTTTATTTTCATGCTCATTCATGCAATCCTCTTCTCTTTATTCTCACACACAATCATCAAATATTTTTCTTTTTAATGCATCTCTACACTACATGTCCACATGCACTTCTTTCGTATATACCGGCATAGCATAAGTGAACACTTGCGACAATGTTCACTCTCAAGCCCATCCTCCTCAAGGATCGGGGACCTCCACTCCCATGGAGTTGTGATCAATATGATCATCTTCTCATATGCAATGATGTTTATGAATGAACAAATTATTCATAGTTTTATCAATATCATCATCAACCATCATTCTCATGCCCAACAATACGAAATAATTCATAACCATTCATATTGTTTGCAATTAAAATAAAATATAAGCACAAACAATAATGGTAATGAGTAATAAAGAAATATAATGATCAACCATTAATCACTGTCTACCATGCACTTGCCTATCCTAGTAGCGAGGAACGATTTGATTAGAAGATGACAACAAACCCGACGCCACTCCTCCTATAGTAAACACCCAACCTCAATAACAAGCTACACCAATACAAGAATAACAATTAAATGACATCGCTCCTACACATTCCCCAAAACCTCCACTCTCCCTTTACCAAACAATCACCTCTTGCTTACCCGGTACTAAAAATGGCATAACTTTTGACTCCTAAGTCCTATCATGGCAAACCACACCAGTTCTGGAAACTACACAAAATTCCTCACAACTTTTTAGTTGGCGATGATTCTTTATTAAATCATTTAAACCCCCGTTTTTAACCCAGAAGACAGTTCTGTCATCTTCTGGATAGCAGGTTTACTATTTTCATATCTATTAATTCACATATGCAAATACTAAAATTTAATTTTTTCCATTTACCAAGTCAAATTAATAGTTTCCCACGATTGCGTCCAGCAGTAACCGGTTTCTGGACAGTAGTCTTCCTAAAATCATAACTTTTGTTCTACCCAACCAAATTCGTATTCTTGGATCCTTTGGAATCCTTAGACAATCCTCTACACCTTTCATGTAGATTGAAAACCCTAATTAGCCCATTTACTAATTTTAATCTATAGTCTACCAAGATGATGCCAAAAGACGACAACTCCCTAGACAGCAGGCTTACAAAATTCGTAACTCGAAATTTAAGCATCTGATCGACATGTTTAAATATTCTATGGAAAGCAAGCAAAATTCTCTAAAATTATCTAGTAGATGACATCCTGAAATTACGCCCATACAATACCCAAAATTATAGTAGAACAATATAGCAGATTAACCGATCTACTCTTCGATCCACCTGACGAACACGTGCTACCTCTGTCTCTATCTAGATTCTAATCTCTAATTAACAAAATAGAGAGGAAATAACAGATCGATAACCACATGACGAAAACCCAGATCCTGACTTCTTCCTCCTAATTTTTCCTCTTCCCTTTGCTCCCTCCTCTTTTCTTCTTCCAGCCCTTTCCTCTTCCTTTCTTTCTCTTCCTTCCTTACTTGCCTCCTTCTCTTCCTGGCCTTCTTGGTTCTCTTTCCCTCGGCAGCACTCACGGGAACATAGCATGCATGCAGCAAATGCATGTGTGTAAGCATTGCAAAACATGCAAAGCAACTAACTAGCAGCGACATGCTTATGCAAAGCAAGGCAGTAGTAGCTAGCTACCAGCATGCCTGCATGTAGCCATGCATACGTAGGTAGAAGCTAGCAGCGGCAGCAACGAGAAAACATCATTGTGCATATGCGTGCATGCAGACAACACACACATACGCATGCAAGGCAGCAAGCAGTAGTGGCGGCTGCTGGAGAGTGGTAACGCGATGGAGGGCAGCGCACTGACAGATGGCGGCACTGGCCAGCGACGGCTTTTGCAGTGGCCATCGAGGAGACGGTGAATGTGCGAGGATGCAAAGCGATGGTGCACAAGGCAAGCAAGGCGGCGGGTAGGGTTTGGGGAGGCGCCTAGCTCCAACATGGGTATCGTGTTATGTTTAGTCATGTTTAGTTGCAATGGGATTGATCACATGTTCAAAATTGATAAATTGACTTAATGATATATGGAATTGTGGGGTAACCACTGTTGATAAAATTTGTTGTGCCATGGCAAGGGATGTAATTTGGTTAGTGTGGGGACACCCGAGTTAAGTTCATAAGACCTAGACCATCCTGGTCTTACAAAAATAACTCTGAGCCTCCATTTAATTCAATTTAAGTAAGAGGGCCCGGCTGGCAACGAGCTAGGCAATTGACCCGCATACTACTCGAAGAAGTATGCACCAAGCCGATTCCCAGCAGCCCAAATCCACACTTAAATGAATCAAAAGTTATTTCAGAAACTTCGGATATGTGTCCTGTGTTAGCTTCCAAGATCAGCGGCTAACACGCACATATCCTTAACAACATTGTTCATAGCCATTCACCAAGCATACAATATGATAACAAGATAGCATACATAAATAGGACTTATGTCCTATTTTTACATAAGTGGCCAACTGGCCAAATTCAAAAGATTAGCGACAAGTACGCAGCGGAAACAGCGTGATATAAACCAAAAGCACCAGCTAGGTGTACCCATCCCCAAAGGCAACCGAAAGGGGGTTAGAAATGGCATCATTCGTTAGCGTCACCAAAGTCTAGCGTCACCGAAGTCGGTGCTAACGAACTGATCAAGCGAATAATCTTCCTCACCTGTAGCAAGTGGACAATCCAGTTGAGTACGAAATGTACTCATAAGACTTACACAAAATAAAAATTATACATTCTATAGGCTGACCAAAGGAGAGGCCTTGACGAGGATATAATAATCCTCATTTTACCTTTTATCTATAATTTTTATTATAGGTAAATATGACGTCATGTGAACCCTGAGTGTACCCCTTAATGTTATGAAGGAAGAACCAAATGGATGGTCGTAAGTTCTTCTACGACCACCCCCATAGTCGTAAGTTATGCTACGACTATCCCATAGTCGTAAGTCTTGCTACGACTACCTCATTGTAACAGCCCTAAATCCCTAAGTTGGATTAGTTAAGCATTTAAGGTGCATTTGTAAAATTTTGGACTTTTTAAAACTTTTTGTTGCAGCAAATAGGTTTCAATTATGTGAATGTTTCAATTGGATTCTATATTCTTTGATATGCTTGTTTGGATTTTCTAGAATTTATTGGAGGTTAATTGGTTTCTATTTAATTTGCTTGTTCAAATTTTGAATTTGAATTTAAAATACAAACCTAATAGGTAAATAAAACAAATGGGAATGAAAGTTGATAAATAAAAATCTAAACACAACATAATTGTTATAATATAATTTGAGAAATTAATTAATGCATGTTTGCAATTTTCTCACATCAAGTAATAAAAATCAATATTAAATCAAATTGTTTTTTTAAAAAAATGCAATTAGAAATTTAATTATTTTGATGTTATGTTTTCCCATGCATCACAAAAATCATGTCATTATGCATACATTAGTATCACTGTTCTCATTTTCCAGTTTGATCGACCACGGGCGAAACGTCTGTGTGTCCCTTCTTTTCATGTCATCTGTCTTTTCCCTTCCCTGCTAACCCCTTTTTGCTTCTCTCCTTCAAATCTCATCCAAAAATTCTAAACCAAGCCATGCATGTCATACCACCGCAATCGTCATCGCACGACCAACCCATTTCTACAATTTGTTTTCGCATGCATGGCGGTTTATTGGTCATAAGCAGAGCGAAAAAGTAGCAGATGAAACGCAGCATGCCAATTCTTTTCCCCAACTTCTCTCTTCGCGATCACCACCAAAACCAAAGATCGTTACAACGCATGTTATCTGCTTCGATCGTCGTCTCGAGAGTGTTCCATTTTAGTGACTAGTTCACGCATGCGAGATAGTTTGAGCGAGATGAGAAAATTGAGAAAGAAATGCTGCGATATTTATTTCTACCATTTCCTCTTTTCACCCACATTGCCATTCCTTGTGGCCACCAACCACTCCCATCCATTCATTTCTTTACACCCCAAGTACATGACCATTTCACCTCACTCTTATTTAATTTCCCTACACCCAAATTAACACCACCATTGCTCCACACTGCCATTCCTTTGCAAGCTGCTACCATTTTCTATTCTTGGTTCTCAACCGAACACACTTCTCATTGCCGATCCTTCTCCCGACCACAAGTCCTTTCTTCTACAAGCCATTTCTCTTTCCCCACAAACAAAGCCTTTGCTCGGTGTTGGTTTCATTCAGCTTAGTTCAGTTGGTTCTGATCTGTTCATTGATCCGAGTTGAACTTTCGAGTTCGGTTAGCTAACTTTCCATCGTAGCTAATAAAACTGAATCCGTCACGGATCGTCTTATACGCCGAATCGCCACGAGGTTCGCGGTGCGGCAAATCACGTAGTCGTTGTGTCCGTCATTTCCGTTGAGTCGTAACGGCCGACGCTGTTTTTATACTTTGATCAATAGAGTCAGAAAAGGCCGAGCTGTAGAGGCAACAAAACCTTCATGTATTGTGTGCGTGTGCGTTCGTGAGTTCGGTGTGCGATTGCGAGGTGTCTTCATCGACTCGGCGGCGGATCTCCGGCGGTGTCGACAACAATTAGTATCGAGCTTATGCGAAAGGGCCCGAGGCGTTGCGATGGCGGACACGAAATCGACGGAAGCGGCTCAGGAAGACTCCACCGCGATCGCCGTCTCAAAGCCGATCACCGACGCCGTTCGCGGACTTCGTCGCCGCTTCATGAACGCGACGCCAGAGGCGTCGTCGGCGTGTCGTTCGAGACGACCGGATCCGAAGCGGCCCACAGCTCACGAAGACAAACTATGACCGTGGTCGCCGCTCATGAAGTTTGAAGATGTAGTCGCGCTACCTCGGATGCGATCGAGGGCGAGGACGTCGACTACCACGACGATCGTTCATGCTGAAGCAATCTGCTCGGCGTGCCCGGAGATGGTGCCCACTTTGGCGGCGAAGGCATCGGCCAGGAGGCGTGGGAGGCGATCCGGACAATGCGCGCGGCGACGATCGGGTCGGAAGTCGACGGCGCAGAGTCTCCGTCTGGTCTGAAGCGGATCGCGTTCGAGATGGTGAGTCCGTCGAGGATTTCACCTGCGTCTGTCTAATCTCGTCGCAGCGGTTGGCGATCCTCGGTGACCCAGAGCCGGGCCGAAGGTGGTTGCCAAATACCTCGCGTCGCTCGACCGAGGTACAGGCAGCTAGTAATCTCCATCGAAACGCTCCTCGACATCAACGAGCTCACGATCGAGGAGGTCACGGGGAGGCTCAAGGCGGCTGACGACGGGCACGACACCGGTGGAGGCTCAAACTCTTCCACGGCGCGCCTCAACAACACGGAGGAGGAGCTAGTGGCGCGGGTGGTGTCCTTTGCGGCTCTCAGCGAGGGCGTTCCGGTCGGCGGCCTCCACCGTCCAAGCAACGGCGGCCGAGGTGGTGGCTCGTCCCAAGGCGGTGGAAGAAGTGGTGGCTCCAAGCCACCCGCCGGCGGCGATGGCAAGAAGAGGAAGATCGCCGCCGATGAATGTGCCTACTGCGGCAAAACGGGCCACTGGGCTCGCGAATGCCGCAAAAAGAAACGCGACGAGCAGGCGCACGCTGCCCAGGCGGAGGAGGAGCCGGAGGCTAGGCTGATGATGGGGGTGACGTCGCTCTACATCGACTCGGCTTCGACACGCTCGCCATCGGATCCCAAGCCGCCATCGACACCCGAGCAGCTACCCGTTCAGCTCGAAGGGGGAGGCTACACCCGGTGGACTTTCGAGGAGGAGGAGGTCCTCCCCATCGCGCACGCGGCCGACCCCGTCGTTCACGTGGCTCTGGCCACGGCCGGAGCTGCGACATCATCACCAACGCGCGCAGAGCGCGTCCACCGAGGAGAACAAGCCGTTCGTCGGTTCGGCGACAAGGAACATGGCGGGTCCTCTCGGTGGATCCTCGACACGGGCAACGAATCACATGACGGGGCGTGGTGCCTTCTCCAACATCGACACGGCGTGCAAGGAACCGTCCGTTTGGGAGACGGCTCGGTGCGTGGCCATTGAGGGCAGCAGGACCATCCTCTTCAAGTGCAAAACGGTGACCACGAGGTGCTCGCCGGCGTGTACTACATTCCCAAGCTGACAACGAACATTGTCAGTTTGGGGCAACTCGATGAAGATGACTACAAGATCCTCATCGAGCATGGAGTGCTGAGGATCTGGGACCAGCAGAGGAGACTGCTGGCGAAGGTGAAGAGGATGGCGAGTCGGCTCTACGACCTGAACCTCGACATCGACAGGCCCGTCTGCCTCGCCGCCCGGAGCTCGGAGGTTGCTGGCGATGTACGCCGATTTGGGCACCTCAGTTCGAGGGCCGAGGGCGCTGTCGAAGGAGGATCGGCGCGGGCTGCCACCGCTTGAGCACGTTGATCAAGTGTCGAGAGTATCTCTGGCTGGAAGCAACGGCAACCAATTCCGACGTCGGCAGTCTGTGTCGGCTCATCTTCTAGAGTTGGTGCACGCTGACCTGTGTGGGCCTATCACTCCGGAGACGCCGGGTGGCAAGCGCATGTTTGTAACAGCCCAAAGTTCTGTTACCAAATTAAAATTAATAAAATTATTATTTTATTGGATTTTCTGAAATTTGAAAGAGTTTGATTGCTTTATTTGAATTTTTGAAGTTTTAAAAGTCAAAAATGAAATTTATTAAAGTTTTGAAGTGTATTTGAGTTAAAGTTGAAAAATAAAATTTTAATTAATTTATGAATTTTCTGGAATTTTAAAAGCTTTTCCTAATTATTTTAAAACCAAAATAAATTATGTGCAAAAACTGTTACCATTTAAGTTGGAATTATTTTTATTAAGTTCAACATAATTATAGGAATTTTTGAGAATTTTTCTAGAATTTTTGGACTCTATTTAGCTATGTTCTAAAAACTATTTGAATTATTGCTTAAATCTGAATTTATTTCGAAAATTAAAAAAATATTTTATTTCCCACGGTCACCCATCCAGATTTACTCCAGCCAATGTACTTACTTAAACTCCAAGCCCGTTGCATGCATGCCAAGTTTCCCATTATTTTTCAATCAATTTTCTTAACTACCTTTTATTACTTTATTCTTTATTACTTTTTCTCTCTCTTCTGGTTCATCTTCCTCCACGGCTTTGTTCGGTTCTGTTCTTATTCAACCATGAGCATGCATCCTTGGCAACACTGCCCATGGCCACCAACCTCGCCGGCCACCACCACCGTCGACCGCGCCACCCTTCCCCCGGCCAACCGCGCTGCCTCTCCTCTCTTCTTGCTTCATCTCTCCCTTTGCTGCCATTAAAACCAAAGCAAGGAGCTCCAAAGAATCCATCAATGGCAGCGGCCATTCTTTCTCCCTTTTCTTCCCATTCAATGCGTTAAATTGGAATCCGTTTGAAGGGAATGTGCGTGATAACGTCACGCGCGTCCGCAAAGACCATCAATTGCACGATTCATCCACTACATACAATCAATTTAATGGTTTTGTTTCGTTCTTCCATTTCCAAGCGAACCGACGTCCGTAGCTTTTCGCATTCCCAGCGATTCGGCTTCCCTCCGCCCTATATAAGGGAGCACGAGATGCCCTCCTCTCCTCAACCCACCCTCAAAATCTCTCCTCCTCTCCCAATGGTTTGGCGAATTTGGAGGTTGAAGCTCGAGGCGAGCGTCGTTCATCGGTCAATTCGTCCTCTACGGTGAAGCCCGGCACCATCGACCACACCACTAGCCGCCTCGCGACGTTCTCGCCGTGCTCCCTCACCTTCGCGAACATCGCCGAACACCGTCGCCACCGTGAGCCCAAGCCGCGCCGACGTCGTCGTCCTCGCCTCCGACCATCCGTACGCGTTTTTCCCCAACCGAGGTGAGCATTGTGTTCCCTGTATTCTCCTCTTCGTTTCGCCTCAAACTCCACCCGTTATTTCGTCTCCGTTTGTCCGGGGCGCCAATGCCAACCTGTCGGTCGACGAACACCATGGAGACACCGCCTCGAACCGTATCTGGCCAAACCGACCGCACCAATGCGCTCCTTGGGCCGAGGCCATGCCCGTGCTCACCTCCGTTCATTCCCCACGCCTCTGGAATGCCAGCGCCGCCATTTCTTTATTTTCTCTCCATTGCGTATCTGTTGGCCGAAGGAAGAAGATGAATGAACAGTGACAATTTTTTTTAGTTACGTGCTCATCCTTTGTACATAACAATTTTAATCTTCCAAAAATTCGTTCTCTCACATGCAAGATCCAAATCCATTGATTCTTTCACCTAAATTCATCTAAATTCATCTACTATTCCCAGAATTTATTTCGTAATTTTTAGATTTTATTTAATTTATGTTAATTATTTGATCTATTTTGCGCGTTAGTTCTTGCCACGATAACCGTCGCCTTCCATCAACCAAGGTGGCGTTGTGTTCCCCGGTTCCTCTTCAAATCGCCGCCAACCTCACTCACTAACTCCTCTCCGTTTGCCCGCAACGCTGTCATTCGCCCGCCGTTCGCCGAAGATTTTCTCCGTCGGACTGCGTCGCCATCGAATATCATCTCACTGAACCGTCGACACCGTTGAGTTCGCCTCAACGCGTTAACGTCGTACTTTCTCTCCATGGCCATAAAGATCTTTCTTTGTTCTTAGCCATCGAAACAACAAATTTCGATGAATAGTAAAATTTTCGGAATTATATTATTTCATGTGACATTCAACCTTCGAATTTCGTTCTCCCTCATACGAACTCCGATTTAAATCGATTCAACTTCCTAAATTCATATAAAATCGATACCTTTGTAGCAGTATTTATGTTATAATTTTTGGATTTTATTTGGATTTTATTTGAATATTATTTGAATTCGGATCGTTTACGCGTATAGATTTAGACGACTTCGGACGACCGGATTTCAACGCCGTTTGAGAATAATCCATTAAGCAAGGCAAGTTACATTCTTGAACATATTAATCCCAGTATTTAAAATTATTTAAATTCTGTTTTAAATTATTATTGCATGCGTATTTATATTCAAGTAATTTAAATTCTTGTTTTAAGCTTTATAGTTATTCCCAATGCCTTTGTATGTCCAATTATTGTCAAGAGAGGTGGTATGGAGAATTTATCGAATGCAATATATTTTGGAGTTACAATTTGTCGGAGTTTAGATAATAAAAGAAGAATGTGCATGGAAGGGTGAAGTTAGAGGATGATTATTAATAGATAATGGATGTTGAATTACATAAATAGATAATTATTGATATTGGCTTATTAAGAATGAATTGTGGAAATATAATATGGTTGGATGTGGGATTATTAGAGTTGTATGATTGTTGGATATTAGATGTCAATCATAGACATAGATTATTATTGGATTATCGGATTGAATGATGTTGGATTATTAGAAAAACATGATTATTATGGTTGGATTATAGAAATAAACAATTATTGAATATAGGATTTTAGAAGTAGATAATTGTTGATGTTGGATTAATAAAGATTGGATGATAGATAGACACTATAGTCGAATCTTGAATTATTGATATCGATTCTAGAAATAGATTGTTATTGGATATCGATTATCTACAAATTTGATTATAGAATTACATAATCATTGGATTGATGGATATCAGATTATAAAATTAGAGTATAGTTAAATATTGGATCATTTGAAGTTGAATCATAGAAATAGACCTATATGGTGTAGATTGGTCTAAAGGATATTGGATTACTAAAGATTAAATTATCACAATATTGATGGTTTACATACTCATCTCGTTCTTGACAAGTCTTGGACATTTAACCCTCACCCTAGATAAAATCTAGTTGATACAATAGTATGAACTAGAACATTTTGAGAAAGATTATGCTTAGCAATGCTTAGACCCAAAAAAATGTTTGATTTGGGAAACTTTCAGCCAAAAATCAAATATTGTTTAAGAATCTATGGCATTGGTTTGTCATGGAAGTTTTGTCGTAAATGAATTTGAGAAAAATAAAATAAAATTATGGTTTGTACTTGGGCGAAATGGTTGTTTGGATGGTGCATGTTAATGCACGGATCGAAGTCATTTCCATGATCGAGGCCCATGGGTTTTGTGGAAAGTCGCCCAAGTCAATTGAGGACCGACCTCTGGCGTTCCTTTGCTATGCCTATAATGGGCTATGCCTCACCGCACAACCACATGTCCTCGAGAATGGGGCGTAGGACACAGCTAATTAATTTGTAAAGTTCCATCGCGGTTGATCTGTTTGTACATGGGCGGTCTTTCATGGCCATTTCTTTTGACAAAGTCTTTCATGATTATTGTTCCCTTTGGCGCAAGAGGGCTAGGAACTCTGTGGATTTCTATTCCAAAGGGAAACCTTAGCGAGCGAAATCTGCGGTGGAATGGCGCATTGTAAAGGCCTTGACACGTGCTCTAGACTGCTTACCTAAGGTAGTGGCGGTGGCATAGATATATCTTGATAAACTAGAGAATTCGTGTCTTGTGGGTAAAGTGTACAACCTCTGCAGAGTGTAAAACTATTGAATAACGCGTCATGATCATGGACATGCTAGCAAAGCCACTCAAAGTTAGACTTGGATTTTGATTTCAAAAGACTTTATCAATCGGTTTATTTAAATGGGAATTGGGCGGGAAGCCATGTGATAGGAGGTATCCTTCACCATTCATGCGTGAATGTTATCGACTATAAAATTGATTTATAAAATGAATTTTAGTTATAGAATAAGCGCTTTGGAACTTAGTACAAGTATTTACGAAAATCTTTGTTTTATGCAAATTCAACCATATTAAGCTTTTCTTTGAGATATCCATATATGCATGTCATTACATTGCTTGGCCAGGGTGTAACTTGCGAGCACGGTAGTTGTGCTCATTCTTGCTTAATGCAAATAATTTGAGAGGAGAAGGACTTTGCCACGGTGTGGATCTCGACGACTAGGCCGCTTCCCGGTCGATTGCTGTGGCGAATCGTTGGGTCTACTACTACTCCTTTGCTTCCATGTTTTATTTTAATGTTGGCATGTAAGCCTCCTTTGTAATCAACTCATTGTTTATTTATTAATAAAGTTGTGATATGATTTTGTTACCATATTTGTTTCTTTGTGTGAACTAGCTCTTGATCATGGGACTAGTTGAAATGCACAGAGGATTAAGGAGTGTTAATCCGGGTCTTACAAAGTGGTATCGAGCCATATCGATTGTGAGTCGTGACCTAGTTAGAATGGCCGTTAGTTGAAAAGTTTCAAAACTTATTTTATAACAAGAAAAAGAATAAATTGTTCTCTCCTCATCTGAGTCATCTATCTATAGTTTCTTTATAGCAATTCTTTCTTACCTAATTCTCTCTTCACCATTTTATAATGTTAAATGGATCCTCTTTTCCCTGTAAATTTCTATAGATGATCAACACGTGCTTAACCCTTACGTTGAAGTCTGCTAGACATGAAGCTTCCAAGAGGCATCGTCATCAGGATCATCGAAGATCGTGAATCGAAGATCATTTTCACTACACCATGGCACACTATTAAGGGCAATGCAAGCTGCGGAAAAAGCGCATTCAAAGGCAATTTATCTGCAAGCAATTACTTTTCCCTAACTTATAGCTGCCCGTAAAATCTTCTTGGAAAAACAATTGCCGGCGATATGTGTATTCCGGCGATTAAGCGCCTAAGCAATTTTCCCTATTAGCTTTTTGCGGCGAATAGCTTTCGGCGATTATAGTATTGCCGCGATTATATGTATTGCTTGGCGATTAAACGGCCCTTGATTCTTTATTTTCCCAGCTTAAACGGCCCTTGATTCTTTATTTTCCCGGCGATTAAACGGCCCTTGATTCTTTATTTTCCCGCGGTTAAACGGCCCTTGATTGTTGTTTTTCGTGATTAAGCGCCCTTGATAAACATTTTGAAATAAAAAAAACATCGATTTGAGATAATGCATTCCCATTAACGCCTCATAATCTTAGCACGAATCGTACCTTGGTAGAGTTTCAAGCAAAAGTAAATCATGGGACTATCAAGTCAATAAGTCATGAATGGGATTAAGCAGTTAACGAGAATATCTTGCAATTGTTCGGCCTCAACAAAGTACTAAAATGATGTTTCACTAGCGACCCATGTGGATGGCACAGTGAAATGCATTTACATCTATTGCATAGTGTAGGTATGCATTCATAAAAATAATGGGCTACAAAAAACTAGGAATGTAGTCATCGAGTAGTTCATAAGCGGGAATGTAGTATCGAGTAGTTACAAAAGCGCCTCGTATAGTAGGGGATAGTTGGTAGTTGATTTGCGGTTTGAATCGGAAGGGCAACATTCTGTTATCTGATAAATGTGAAGAAATTATTACATATAATAGATTGGAGGAGATAAACATGGATAAGCAAGCGGGCATACCGAATCTCGTATCTATCGATCGGTTGTTGATGAACTGTGAGTCGATCTCTGAGAAAAAGAACGACAAGTGAGATTTTAATATGAGAAAAGACTATTAATCTTAACACGTAGTCTATATTGATTGTAGAATGAATATAATTAGAACATACTCTGCATGAGCAGTATAGGCAATTCTTGTAGGTTGTATTGTCTTTCATCAAGTAACACCATGAGAAGCATGTTCTTTGGTAGGATTTTTGATCGTATATCAACATTCCGCAAGTAAGTTGTACGATTCAATTAGACCTATCTTCAAGTGGGTAACAACCTAAATATTTTATAGGCAAACATAGGAATGGCGAGAACTTTGATCATAGGTCTGCTGCTACATCGAAGAGTCTCTTTTGAGCGGAGCTAGCTATATCATGTGCTGTTTGTAAGGTGAGTATATTACAAAATGAGTATGTTAAGTAATGACATTGTGCTTTATATAAAAGAGCTAGAACAGTTAGCAAAATAAACTCGAACCAAACATATATACCAAGTCTCCTAGCATAGAACACTTTGATGCTTGTAGATCGACATAACCTATGTAGCAAATGGAATTAGGAAGTACATAGATCCTGTGCTGTTAATGTAAAGAGTGGGTAAGGAAGCAAAGACAATGCACAATCGCTTTAGTAGCAACCAAAAACAAGATGAATATAATGGATGTTCTAGAGTGAAGATCGTGGAGGCCACAGGCGTCTAATAACTGTCTCATAAACTAAGAGCCACAGAGCATCCACTATCTAAGAGACCAAAAACAGGGACAAATAACAAAGGCACCATGTTTGCCCAATTATAGACCCTATATAATGTGTACTTTCGTTAATAGAATGGAGAAAATCAAGCAACAACAATGTCAGTATCCACAGAGGACTAAACAAAAATTTCGATTCCTAATCTTATGAGGATCCACACTGGTAATTAATGGCAACATGCATAAAAATATATTATTTTTGTAGTTCACAGGTTGACGACTAATGTGGTCAAATATTTGGCAGTGGATGATAAAAAGGCTGCTTATAATAGAACAGGCGAAGGACGTGTAGAAGCAACAAGAAATTGAAGAACATATGCTTGTATTAGGTACACACGAGCCTGCCTTGGCAAGTATGAGTCAATGAAAAGAAGAACAAAAAAACTTATTGTTATTCAGTATTAGTCCAAGAAGAAAGCAGTAACATAAAGTATGATGGCAGTGATTAATTTTGGTAGCCGAGAGGCAAGGGTACCAAATTGCTTGCTAAATACAAGCACTGACATAAGAACAATGGGGGAAAATTAATTGATTATTTGCAAATTGACCCCTTCTTCTGTATATATATAAAGGTGATGACACATATGGTTCCCGTTCTGTGAACAATGGATCAGAGTAGAAAGTTGATTTTTGTGAACTTGTAAAAGAAGAAGATGCACAATAGATTGTTAGCTTCAGCTGCTACTTTTGTTTTTTTGTTTTGTTTTTGCTTGTCGTGTAATCTTTAATGTTTTACTCCGAGCTGTTTGGTGTATGTTCCTCATTGTCAGGGGACACATGGGAAACTCCTAGTTTATGTTTATTCAATCTAATTAAAATACTGCATATATTCTGCATTTTCTCAGGAAAAAAAATGATGGTTTGGTGATAACCAACAAGACAGTAAAATGGAATAAGCACTGCGTTATAAAAAAATCTAGAGTATTCAAGTTCAAGAAACATGCATACTAAAATAATGCTTAGGAACAAAAACAGAAAAATGTTTTGCCTGATTGATAGCGCAATCTGTTTGCAGATACTCCCTTTATACTCCTCCAAGACCCAGATCACTACTTTTCCGGTCAACACAACTACAAGAAAATGGGGTGGAGGTGGAATATTAAAGTCAATAAAACAAATAGCAAGGTTAGAAATGACAAGCCAACTAGAAGTTTTAATGATGGACAACTGATGAGAATAAAATTAAAGAGAAAAATTAGTTCTGCCTTTAGGGAGATATTAACCTTACAATACCAGCTGTAACTGTGTTTTGAAGAGAAAGTGGGCAGCCCAAAGCAACAACCCAATCACCTGGTCGAAGTTTACATGATGATCCAAGTCTCGCAGCTGGTAAAGGGGTCTTAGATTTAATCTTCACAACAGCGATATCAGAGTGGCGATCTGAATTGAGAACAACGCCTTCAAATTCACGTCCATCTTGTAAAGTCACACTAACCTGTTAGAATTTCACCCTTTCTGAGACAAAATGAGGAAGTAAACAAACATGAAAACTATCACTTGGATCAAACAAAATGCTGGCAGAACAATATTAATAATAAGAAAGAAGATAGAACTGTAATTAATCTATCTTAAGCACAGCTACGATATGATAATTTGTGAGAAAGAAGTAAAGAATTGTCCACTATACCATGGCTTGGTGTCATATTTTGCCCTATACTAAAATTTAGAACTTTAACCCTAGGACTAAGGCTATAGACTATTGTTGGACAGTCTCTGTCTTGAAACAATGGTAAACGAGCAAGGACACTCAGTTAATCCAAGTATAAAGTCAAGAGACAAATTTGAACCTCAGTCAAATTACAATTTGTCACGTCTGTCCTAATTTGTGAAGAAAGAAAATAGTGCATAAAAGCTTACATTTCAAAGCTTCCACTGTATGACATGAGGTAGTTTCTCATGTGACATTTTTCTAAGGATAAAATGAAATATATTATCAGAAATTATCTGTTGGCTCTTCCCTCTAAGAGTATTCCCTGAAGATATAATAACCCATTAAAGTGTATTCAAAATTTAACAAGCATCATTGACTTATATGAATCAGGAACAGATAACATATATAGCAATACTAATAGTTCCAAGGCTGCACCAAATATGGAGATGTGGTTGTTTAAGAACTTCAATAATTCCAAATTCATGCATCATATTGATTTCATTTGTCAGAGGTAAGTCACACTGTCAGCAAGTAACGGATAACTCAAGATGAACACAGAAGCTAGTGCCAACAACAACCTTTCCCTTAGAACTGCTTTAGTGCTTTGAAAATCTACAACAACATGGGCACATGTCAATATCGTCCCATCTGGATCTATTATAGTTCGATCCAATGCTCACCCATCCATGAGTATCTACAGAAATAATTCAACAAGTTTACTACATGTAGCTAGTGAACTGGTAAAAGGTTTGATGATTTCCACTGACAGTTTGGTTCTCACCTTGCGTAGAAGAAATGTTCACAACAGCAGGACCAACTGCAGCTGCAGCATTGGCAATTGAATTCCGCCTAGACATCCTGGGCAACATCTTGAATCATCTGAGTTTCCACCAGAGCCTTGGTTGCTCACGTTAGTGGGTGGAACCGATGCAGATGCAAAGGAATTTAGTATAGGAAACCCTACACACAAATTTGAACACAGTAAGATGCTCAGAAAATTAAGCTCCATCCTTGTCAAGAAGAAGATATGGTGGCAATTATTGGTTCAGCAAAAAATTAAATTCATTGCACTGCTTCCCTTATGTACTAAGGATGCCTTAACCTACAAATTGCAAATATTCTCTAACATTTTATTGATCATCACAGATGCTGTTCAACTGCAATATCACAAAATGTCTAGTTACTGTGACTCAATCTACCCCTGCAAACAAAAGTCACAACTGACAGCAATGAAAAATTTCAACCTATCTACATAGTCCAACAAATGCAAGTTTCTGTGATGCATATGGATTCTCACATTGTGTTCTCAGTCTCCACATACAAGCCTCCACCAAATTGGTCTTCAACTAGGCCTTTTGGTACATAATAACACATCTCAATTTAATTTAACAACTCGTTTAGGTTGCAAGCGTAAAAGGTTTTCTTAGCCACTATAGCACCTAAGGACTTCATATCATAAAAAGCAATCTTGAAGAAGAGGAAATTGTACACAACGCTACCATTCTAGCCTCAACCGAACCCAGCAAGGTAGTCATCTTTCCCCCCAAATCCATCAATATTGTACACAATTAGTAAGACACCATGTTGAGCCAACTAATTCATGCATCAACCACCACTGCATACCCCTAGCTCCTAGTCCTTAGCATCACAGAGCAAGGGAGAGGTCGGGAGTAGAGAGGAAGTGGGAGAGATACCTTAGTGAAATCTGGCAGCATAGGCAGTAGCTCACCTCCAGTAGTCACCTTCATCTCCAGTCAATCCCCATGGCATTCATGCATGAAAAATCAGTTAATATCAGAACTTGATCCAACCATAATACTAATAATCAAATTAATGAAGATCAAGAGGGGAGGTTAGAGAGTAAGGGGGGTTTTGGAGGTGTGTAGCAGTAGTGGAGGTCAGGGTCGGCGGCCGCAGGCCAAGCCGACCTGGCGGTGGCGACGCACACGCGTGAGGAGGAGGCCAGACCGGCGAGGCGGCGCTGGCCTTCGGCCGCGCCGAGGGAGGAGCAGCACGGGGTCAGATCAAGGCGGCGTGGAGGAGGGCCGAGCCGACCTGACGGCGCGTGGAGGCGGCATGAACCGGGGCAGAGGGTAGGAGGAGAAGGCGAGTAGGAGAAGGAGCCGAGCCGACGCTGGCCTCCAGCCGCGCCGGGGAGGCGTAAGGGAGCCGGGCGCAAGGAGGAGCCCACCGGCAGCGTCGGGACCGGGGAGCCAGAGGGGCGGCACCGGGCGTGGGGCGCGATGGCGGGCGCAGGAGGCACTGGTGGTGGCACCAAGAGAAGAGGAGGGCGAGCGGTAGAGGCGGGCCTGCAGCCGGAGGCGGTGGCGGCGGCACCAGGCACCGAGCCGCTCGACGGGTGGACGCGCCGTCGGCAGGGGCGAGCGCAAGATCGAGCGGCGGCATAGGCGGCGGCGGCGGACCGGGCTAGCAGCGAGCGGGCCGGAGGCGGCGGGGTAGGAGGCGGCCGACGGAGCTGGAGGCCAAAGGGGAGCCGGGCGGCGGCGGCGGCAGAATGGAGAGGAAGAGGGAGGAGTGGTGATTTAGGGATTTGACGGGAATAAGGGGAGGAAAGAGGCCGGGGAGGAGGGTGGCGCTGGGAGGAGGGCGGCCAGGGAGGAAGGGGCGGCGCTGGGAGGAAGGGTTGCCCGGGGAGGATGGTGGGAGGAGCGCGGCGCTGGAGGAGGGTGGCGCCGGGGAGGAGGGCGGCGCTGGAGGATGGAGGCCCTGGGAGGTGGGGGTGGGCGACGGGGAAAGGAGGAGGTGCCGAGGTGGTGGGAGGAATTCAGGGTAAGGTTTTAGAGGTTGCTTTGTCTTCGCGCCTGTGTCATCTTTTGTTTTTGGTCTTCCCGCTCAATAGGTATTCCCGCGAGATAGGTTGGCCAGTTGATGTTTTAAGGCAGATATATTCTTCTTAACGTTAAAACATTGCGGCAGATAGATTGTTCAGAAAATAATTATTCCGGCAGATAATGGGACCCTAAAATCTTGGATATTACCTGCAGATAGATTGCCACTAATCCGATTTTTCCTAAATAATTGCCCTTAATTACGTGCCATGGTGTAGTGTTTGTCGGCCAAACCATATAGTCTCGGTTGCCAAGACTCATTACTGTATTGAGTCGTTTCACTGATTCGATTTTCAATCGATAGAATGTTGTTTAAAGCTAATAAGTTTTCTTGAAGCTTTTGAGTTGGTTCTTTTGTTTTGGGAGTGTTGTTTCGCTCTATCCCTTAGTCATTCTTATTTGTCTCTTCCTATCCTTTGTTCTACTTTCCTAAATCTTTGGAGTAACCAATAGATGGTGAACACTAAATCGCTCGAAAAGTGAAAACAAGCAAGACAACAATGTTCTGGAGGTGCCAACGCCAAGCCTACCAACCAGCGATGGTAGAAACTCTTGAACTTGAACCGATTCTTCATCACCGGGCTCAACTAATGCAGCAGTTGATACAACAAATGAACAACAACAAAGTTTTCTCAACCACTGCTCCTACAACACAAGAACAACGTTACTGCACCAAGTGTTCCAAGAGGAAGATGGTGGATCAAGGGCAACATGATGCAAGAAACTTCAAGGCTCGTGTGATTCAATCTCAACCCAACCATGTACCAACAACGACCGCACTCAAGACTCCAGGATCAACACCACGTCCACCGATGCAGACGTTCCGCAACATCAATGGTGGCCAATCTCAGTAGAACAAAACATCAAGGCGGGAATCGATGTCTTCATTGTCGGGATATGGGACATTATGCTAATCGATGCCCAAGGAGACGTTTAGCACTCACCCCTGACAGCATTCCAGAAGCTACCCTGATCGCAACAACAACACCAGAAACAGGAGGTAAAAACAACAGAAGATACATGTCCCAGTTGCAGGAATACAGAAGTTTAGGCTTGCCAATAACTCAAGAAACAACCATGAACCAGCCGGCCAGCTTGTTGCTCCCCAACACCTCTGTTGGAGGCCAGTCACAGAAGAACTCATCCCATGTTGCAAGCATCACGTGTTTCCACTGCCAAGAAAAAGGACATTATGCCAATAAATGTCTAAAGAAGCAGCAGGCAACAACTCTGAAGATTCAAAGGACAATACTATGCAAGCAGACAGGAAGCCGTAGAATTATGGAAAAAGGACGTCTGAACAACATCACAGCTCAGGCCCCGTCAATGATGAAGCGAGAATCTGATTTATTTACAACTCCATTTGAAAACTTTGTATTCCTAGCTTTCTTTCTAGCCACTCCGAATCTCGGGGACGAGATTCCTTTTAAGGGGGGTAGTTTGTAACAGCCCAAAGTTCTGTTACCAAATTAAAATTAATAAAATTATTATTTTATTGGATTTTCTGAAATTTGAAAGAGTTTGATTGCTTTATTTGAATTTTTGAAGTTTTAAAAGTCAAAAATGAAATTTATTAAAGTTTTTGAAGTGTATTTGAGTTAAAGTTGAAAAATAAAATTTTAATTAATTTATGAATTTTCGGAATTTTAAAAGCTTTTCCTAATTATTTTAAAACCAAAATAAATTATGTGCAAAAACTGTTACCATTTAAGTTGGAATTATTTTATTAAGTTCAACATAATTATAGGAATTTTGAGAATTTTTCTAGAATTTTGGACTCTATTTAGCTATGTTCTAAAAACTATTTGAATTATTGCTTAAATCTGAATTTATTTCGAAAATTAAAAAAAATATTTTATTTCCCACGGTCACCCATCCAGATTTACTCCAGCCAATGTACTTACTTAAACTCCAAGCCCGTTGCATGCATGCCAAGTTTCCCATTATTTTTCAATCAATTTTCTTAACTACCTTTTATTACTTTATTCTTTATTACTTTTCTCTCTCTTCTGGTTCATCTTCCTCACGGCTTTGTTAGGTTCGTTCTTATTCAACCATGAGCATGCATCCTTGGCAACACTTGCCCATGGCCACCAACCTCGCCGGCCACCACCACCGTGACGCGCCACCCTCCCCAACCAACCATGTGCCTCTCCTCTCTTCTTGCTTCATCTCTCCTTTCTTTGCCATTAAAACCAAAGCAAGGAGCTCCAAAAGTCCATCAATGGCAACGGCCATTCTTTCTCCTTTTCTTCCCATTCAATGCGTTAAATTGGAATCCGTTTGAAGGGAATGTGCGTATAACGTCCACGCACGCCGCAAAGACCATCAATTGCACGATTCATCCACTACATACAATCAATTTAATGGTTTTGTTTCGTTCTTCCATTTCCAATCGAACCGACGTCCGTAGCTTTTAGCATTCCCAACGATTCGCTTCCTCCGCCCCTATATAAGGGAGCACGAGATGCCCCTCCTCTCACTCAACCCACCCTCAAAATCTCTCCTCCCCTCTCCCAATGGTTTGGCCGAATTTGGAGGTTGAAGCTCGAGGGCCGAACGTCGTTCATCGGTCAATTGCGTCCTCTACGGTGAAGCCCCGGCACCATCGACCACACCACTAGCTTCGCCTCGCGACGTTCTACGCCGTGCTCCCCTCACCTTCGCCGGAGCATCGCCGGAGCACCGTCGCCACCGTGAGCCCAAGCCGCGCCGACGTCGTCGTCCTCGCCTCCGACCATCCGTACGCGTTTTTCCCCAACCGAGGTGAGCATTGTGTTCCCTGTATTCTCCTCTTCGTTTCGCCTCAAACTCCACCCGTTATTTCGTCTCCGTTTGTCCGGGGCGCCAATGCCAACCTGTCGGTCGACGAACACCATGGAGACACCGCCGCAACTGTGATTCGCCAAACCGACCGCACCAATGCGCTCCTTGGGCCGAGGCCATGCCCGTGCTCACCTCCGTTCATTCCCCACGCCTCTGGAATGCCAGCGCCGCCATTTCTTTATTTTCTCTCCATTATGTGTCATTGGTAGAAGGAAGAAGATGAATGAACAGTGACAATTTTTTTTAGTTACGTGCTCATCCTTTGTACATAACAATTTTAATCTTCCAAAAATTCGTTCTCTCACATGCAAGATCCAAATCCATTGATTCTTTCACCTAAATTCATCTAAATTCATCTACTATTCCCAGAATTTATTTCGTAATTTTTAGATTTTATTTAATTTATGTTAATTATTTGATCTATTTTGCGCGTTCGTTGCCGCCGCCGGCCAACCGTGCGCCTTCCATCCCAACCAAGGTGAGCGTTGTGTTCCCCGCGGTTCCCTCTTCAAATCGCCGCCAACCTCACTCACTAACTCCTCTCCGTTTGCCTCAGCAGCTGTCATTATTCGCCGTTAGCGAAGATTTTCTCCGTCGGACTGCGTCGCCATCGAATATCATCTCACTGAACCGTCGACACCGTTGAGTTCGCCTCAACGCGTTTAACGTCGTACTTTCTCTCCATGGCCATAAAGATCTTTCTTTGTTCTTAGCCATCCGAAACAACAAATTTCGATGAATAGTAAAATTTTCGGAATTATATTATTTCATGTGACATTCAACCTTCCGGAATTTCGTTCTCCCTCATACGAACTCCGATTTCGTCGATTCAACTTCCTAAATTCATATAAAATCGATACCTTTGTAGCAGTATTTATGTTATAATTTTTGGATTTTATTTGGATTTTATTTGAATATTATTTGAATTCGGATCGTTTACGCGTATAGATTTCGACGACTTCGGACGACCGGATTTCAACGCCGTTTGAGAATAATCCATTAAGCAAGGCAAGTTACATTCTTGAACATATTAATCCCAGTATTTAAAATTATTTAAATTCTGTTTTAAATTATTATTGCATGCGTATTTATATTCAAGTAATTTAAATTCCTGTTTTAAGCTTTATAGTTATTCCCAATGCCTTTGTATGTCCAATTATTGTCAAGAGAGGTGGTATGGAGAATTTATCGAATGCAATATATTTTGGAGTTACAATTTGTCGGAGTTTAGATAATAAAAGAAGAATGTGCATGGAAGGGTGAAGTTAGAGGATGATTATTAATAGATAATGGATGTTGAATTACATAAATAGATAATTATTGATATTGGCTTATTAAGAATGAATTGTGGAAATATAATATGGTTGGATGTGGGATTATTAGAGTTGTATGATTGTTGGATATTAGATGTCAATCATAGACATAGATTATTATTGGATTATCGGATTGAATGATGTTGGATTATTAGAAAAACATGATTATTATGGTTGGATTATAGAAATAAACAATTATTGAATATAGGATTTTAGAAGTAGATAATTGTTGATGTTGGATTAATAAAGATTGGATGATAGATAGACACTATAGTCGATCTTGAATTATTGATATCGATTCTAGAAATAGATTGTTATTGGATATCGATTATCTACAAATTTGATTATAGAATTACATAATCATTGGATTGATGGATATCAGATTATAAAATTAGAGTATAGTTAAATATTGGATCATTTGAAGTTGAATCATAGAAATAGACCTATATGGTGTAGATTGGTCTAAAGGATATTGGATTACTAAAGATTAAATTATCACAATATTGATGGTTTACATACTCATCTCGTTCTTGACAAGTCTTGGACATTTAACCCTCACCTAGATAAAATCTAGTTGATACAATAGTATGAACTAGAACATTTTGAGAAAGATTATGCTTAGCAATGCTTAGACCCAAAAATGTTTGATTTGGGAAACTTTCAGCCAAAAATCAAATATTGTTTAAGAATCTATGGCATTGGTTTGTCATGGAAGTTTTGTCGTAAATGAATTTGAGAAAAATAAAATAAAATTATGGTTTGTACTTGGGCGAAATGGTTGTTTGGATGGTGCATGTTAATGCACGGGATCGAGTCATTTCCATGATCGAGGCCCATGGGTTTTGTGGAAAGTCGCCCAAGTCAATTGAGGACCGGCCTCTGAGCGTTCCTTTGCTATGCCTATAATGGGCTATGCCTCACCGTACAACCACATGTCCTCAGAATGGGGCGTAGGACCTGGCTAATTAATTTGTAAAGTTCCATCGCGGTTGATCCTGTTTGTACATGGGCGGTCTTTCATGGCCATTTCTTTTGACAAAGTCTTTCATGATTATTGTTCCCACCTGGCGCAAGAGGGGGCTAGGAACTCATGGATTTCTATTCCAAAGGGGCGAAACCTTAGCGAGGGAAATCATGTGGAATGGCGCATTGTAAAGGCCTTGACACGTGCTCTAGACGCTTACCTAAGGTAGTGGCGGTGGCATAGATATATGCCTGATAAACTAGAGAATTCGTGTCTTGTGGGTAAAGTGTACAACCTCTGCAGAGTGTAAAACTATTCGAATAGCAGCGTCATGATCATGGACATGCTAGCAAAGCCACTCAAAGTTAGACTTGGATTTTGATTTCAAAAGACTTTATCAACTGGTTTATTTAAATGGGAATTGGGCGGAAGCCATGTGATAGGAGGGTATCCTTCACCATTCATGCGTGAATGTTATCGACTATAAAATTGATTTATAAAATGAATTTTAGTTATAGAATAACTGCTTTGGAACTTAGTACAAGTATTTACGAGAAAATCTTTGTTTTATGCAAATTCAACCATATTAAGCTTTTCTTTGAGATATCCATATATGCATGTCATTACATTTACTTGACGGTGTAACTTGCGAGCACGGTAGTTGTGCTCATTCTTGCTTAATGCAAATAATTTCAGAGGAGAAGGACTTTGCCACGGTGTGGATCTCGACGACTAGGCGCTTCCGATCGATTGCTGTGGCGAATCGTTGGGTCTACTACTACTCCTTTGCTTCATTGTGTTTATTTTAATGTTGGCATGTAAGCCTCCTTTGTAATCAACTCGTTGTTTATTTATTAATAAAGTTGTGATATGATTTTGTTACCATATTTGTTTCTTGTGTGAACTAGCTACTGATCATGGGACTAGTTCAGAAATGCACAGAGGATTCGGGAGTGTTAATCCCGGGTCTTACAATGTTTCTACTCGCCGTCGATGACAAAAGCAGATTCATGTGGCTTGTGCTCCTCACGTCGAAGGATCAAGCTGCGCCGGCCATCGTTCAGCTCGAGACCCGGGCAGAAGCGGAGGCAGGTCGGCGCCTCGGGACTCTTCGCACTGATCGTGGTGGCGAGTTCACGACGCGCACCTTCAACGACTATCGCGCCGAAAGCACGGTGTCGAGACACCTCACGGCGCCTACACTCCGCAACAAAATGGAGTGGTGGAACGCCGGAACCAAACTGTGTTGGGCATGGCGCGGAGCATGCTCAAGGCGATGCGAGTGCCTGGCAAGTTCTGGGGGAGGCGGTCATGACTGCGGTCTTCATCCTGAACAGATCGCCGACACGGAGTGTTGAAAGCATGACGCCGTTTGAAGCGTGGTATGGTTCTAAGCCTCCTGTGCACTTCTTCCGTGTTTTTGGCTGCGTTGCACATGTCAAGGCCACTGGTGGACACCGGAGCAAACTCGATGATCGCTCCACGCCGATGGTATTCATCGGTTATGAACCTGGATCCAAGGCATACAGATTCTACAACCCGAACACCGATCGCGTCCACATATCCCGCGATGCCGTGTTTGATGAAGGCAGGCCGTGGAACTGGGGCGAGCACGACGACGGCAAGCACACGGCGAACTCGGAACCGTTCCACGTCGAGCACATGACGGTGACGGTTCGCCGTGGTGATCCCATGGAGCTGCAGGTAGATGGTGCGCCAGACGGCTCGCTCGGGGAAAGTTCAGTGCACTCGACTGGATCGCAAGGTGGAACGCCGACAACGCTGGGTACGCCAACGGCGGCGTCGAGCGTGGGTTCACCAGCAGGCGCACATGGAGGCAGCGGACCAGCAACACCTGCGTCCCCTACATCGGTCCCAGCTGTGGAGTTCGCGTCACCTCCCTCTGGTGAACCGGACCTTGACGGCGAGCACGACGACGAGGTACCGCTGCGGTTCAGAACACTGGAGAACGTTCTGGGACCGGCGGCTACCCCAGGACATGCTGAACGGGAGATAGACGGCGCACTCATGCTTGCCGTGGACGATGAACCAGCCACGTTCGAAGACGCACGAGGTGACGAGCACTGGAGGAAGGCCATGATGGAAGAGATGGCATCCATCGAGGAGAATGGCACCTGGGTGCTCACTGATCTGCCCCAAGGCCATCGCCCGATCGGCCTCAAGTGGGTTTTCAAGCTCAAGCGCAATGAACAAGGGGAGATCATCAAGCACAAAGCCCGCCTCGTGGCGAAGGGCTATGTCCAAAGCAGCCGGCGCCGATTTCGATGAGGTGTTCATACCGGTGGCGAGAATGGAGTCGGTGAGGATGCTCCTTGCCGTTCTTTGCCTGGGAGGGCTGGCTTGTCCATCATATGGATGTCAAGTCGGCGTTCCTAAATGGAGACCTCGCGGAGGAGGTATATGTGCACCAGCCGCCTGGCTTCACCGCGGCTGGGCATGAGAGGAAGGTACTGCGCCTGAAGAAGGCGCTCTATGGGCTTCGTCAGGCTCCCCGAGCATGGAACCAGAAGCTGGACACCAGCCTGCGCGATCTCGGCTTTGCACGGTGTTCCAGTGAGCATGGCATGTACACCCGCGGCAAGGGGTCGTCACGGGTGGTCGTCGGTGTTTACGTCGACGATTTGATTATTTCAGGAGCCAAGGAAGGTGGAGTCGAAGCATTCAAGGTGGAGATGCAGCGCCTGTTCAGGATGAGTGACCTCGGGTTGCTGTCTTACTACTTGGGCATCGAGGTGAGGCAGTCCAAGGCTACTATCACCCTCGAAGCAGCGGCGTATCTTGCGCAAGTCAGCCGCAGAAAAGGCAAACATGGCAGGTGCAATCCTTGTCATACCCCAATGGAAGCACGCCTGTTGCCGAAGGAGGAACGACGTTAGGTGGGACGCCACCGAGTACCGCATGATCGGTGGGGAGTCTTAGGTACTTGGTTCACACTCGCCGGACATATCGTTCGCGGTTGGGTTTGTGAGTCGATTCATGGAGAAACCAGGCGCAGAGCACATGGCGGCGGAAAGCATCCGCTCCCAGACATTGCCGAACGACGAGTATGGCATCATCTACCCCAAGCCGTCGGCGGCGATAATAATCTGATCGGCCTGATGGCAGCCGATTTGGGGAGACATCGATGACAGAAGAGCACGACGGCATCATCTTCTTCCCGAGCGTAAGGTGGTGGCTGGCGATCCCAAAAGCAAAGGGTGGTGGCGCTCTCCCCTGTGGGCGGAGTACATCGCAGCGCCGGAGCAATGTGGTCGGCGGTGGGGCTCACGAGGTCGCCAAGGATGTCACCGGTGACGATCCTCGACGCCTCAACCGAAGATGGACAACATGTTCGCAATCGCGCCAAAGAAGAATCCCGTCTTTGCATGATCGAGTAAGCATATTGATACGAAATTTCATTTCATTCGAGAATGCATTGACAAGGGCAGCATCTTCTTTGAGTATGCGAGCTCAAGAGCAGCTTCGCCGATCGATGACGAAGGCTCTCGGCGATCAAGGTTCTGTGAGCTTCGGAGAAGATTGGCGTTGTTATCTGGGCTGAACCAACCTCGTGAAGGGGAGATTGTTGGTTTCATTTAGTTAGTTCAGTTGGTTACTGATCTGTTCATTCACCCGTGTTCGAACTTTCGAGTTCGCTTAGCTAACTTTCCATCGTAGCTAATAAAATCAATCCGTCACGGATGCGTCTTTGTACGCCGAATCAGCGAGGTTAGCGGTGCGGCAAATCACGTAGTCGTTGTGTCCGCTATTTCCGCTGAGTCGTAACGGCCGACGCCGCTTTTTATACTTTGATCAATAGAGTCGAAAAGGCCGAAATAGAGAGGCAACAAAACCTTCGTGTATTGTGTGCGTGTGCGTTCGTGAGTTCGGTGTGCAGCTTGCGGTGTCTTCATCGACTCGCGACGGATCTCCCATGTGTCGACAACACTTGCGGTTCATGTCTTCCAATATGAGCTCAACTCAAACACTTCTCTCCTCTAGATCCCAACTCAAACACTGAAATCTCTCAATGCATGTCACACCTTTGTGTTCCTCATCGCTTAGCTTTCCAAATCTGTGATTAGTTTCCACATGCACGTTGGCTTGAGCATTTTGAAGAAAAGGAGGAGGAGCAGCGGGGGGAAAGCTCGTTGCGCTTGATGAAGAGGAGGCGCTGTGGCGAGCGGCAAGGGGAGTTGATGCGCCGCTTGCTCATAGCCGAGAGCCGCTGCAGATGGCGATCTGGTGATTGCCAGGCACTGGAGCGCCTTAACGCCGACCCGGCGCCGCGGCTCCATGGCTATCGGCAAGCGATGGCGCATAGCAAACTGCGGCAACAAGAAGCCGGCGCATGCAATAGCTAATGCAAGGCAACCGCAGAGCAGCGGCAATTTCAGTGGCGCGGCGCGTCAAGGCGTGGCGAGGACAAAGAACGGCTCGGCGCGCAGACGGGCGGTCGAGCCAAGCATGCATGCGCGGCATGCATGCAGATCGATGGCGGCGTCGGCTCGGATGGTGGAGCGATGAGGGTGCGGCTAAAAGCGGCATCGTCGGCATTTATGCATGCGATGCGGCTGGCGGCGCGTCTGGCGACAACTACGGCGAAAAAGCACCGCAAAGCGTCGTCTGGTGGTAGTCGCCGCTTAAGCGTCGACGGTAAAATCTTTGTTAAATCGCATTACGCGTTTATATTAATTATTAGTCATTGTTGCATACTCATCCCATTAAGCATGGCATTTTATTTTTCATGCATGTTTAAATGTATTTAACAAATGGATGGTTTATTTTAACCATGAACTAGTGGATCACTCAAAAGCGGTTAACAAAATTTAAGATTGAAATTGAGAGTAGCACTTTAGTTCAAAAGAATGAATTGTGTTGTTCATTTGTAGGTATAAGACCAAGAATCTATAAAGTTTCAGATTTGTCAATATATTAATAACCTTGCTAATATAAGTGGTTACAAAAGTCCTTGGCTCACTTAACCATTGAACTTTTATCACTAGCAAAGACAAACAGTAGTCTTAAGGAAGTTTAGTTGTTAGCACTTTAGTTCGCTAACTGCTTATGTTGTAGGTTGTTAACAGAATCAAGAAAATCGAGTGTTGTCTTTAGGCTAGTGACTTTGTTATTGCTATAGTTAGAAATGTTATTGTCTCATTAGTCCTTGGGCAATTATCTAGCAATAGCAAGCAAATCTGAAAAAGAGAAATTGTTATTGGTCCTTCCAAATCAATCGGTGTTGTTTAGTAAGTCAATGAGATGGTAAGGCATTTAGAGATTACAAATCATTAGTTGGAAGTTAACCCAGTAATAGTTGCACCTTAGCATAAAACTTAGTCATGTATGGCTATAAAAAGGACACGCTTAAAACATAGAATCTCCTTGATAAATAGGAAGTAATAACAAAAATAATCCTTAACAAGTGCTGGACCTTCCATGCAAGTCATGTTAAGAAACTCTCATTAAACCGGTATCAATTTAGTTAATGATTAACTAGAATAATCATGAGAACATATAAGAGGATTGATTTTGACTGTATGATCATCGTAGATGTATACATAGAATGCCTAGTATGAGTGTTTATGAGTGCTAGGTCAGCCCCATTGAGAAAGGTGGGCATGGTTTATAAATTTCCTAAACGAATTATTGTTGCATTAAAAATTGTTTTAATTCAAAAATACATAAGTATTTCTCTGTAACTCCAATAAGAGTAAACTCAATTTTGTTTGAATCCTCTGTTAGTGTAGTTTATTGTAAAATAGGTTATGAACATGATATTGTTACTGAAAATCTTATTTTGCATATAACTTGTGTACTACTTTCATAACTTTGAAAAATTATAGAAAATTCATTTTAGCTCCAAATGAGATGAATCAAATTCCATTGTTCATCTCATGTGGTGCTCTTCATACCATAAAAATTTCAAGTGCACCACTGTTCTGGAAATTGTCACCAAAATATTTAATTCGAATGAACAGTAACAGATTACAATTTTATTGGATTTTCTGGAAAACTGACATTAAAACTGTTATAACTTTTGTATAGAACATCCAAATGAAATGATTCTTGTTGCTAAATTCATATAAAATCATGATCTACCTTCTGTGAATTTTTCATAATTTTTGGATGACTTTGAATTTTTGGGTCTTTTCGGTGTTATTCGTTCTTATTGTGCTTTCGGCTTCTTGCGCTAGGTTCCAACGAAATTATCAATTGCGCGAGTGATCCTCTACAGCAAGACAGTGAGCTACAGCAAGGCAAGCAGTTTGATCATTAATGTCTGTAACATCCCAAATGTATAAACAGGGTTGGTTCAAATATAATTAAGGTGTAGAAATTAAAACTTTTTCTCACACCTTGAAAACCCCTAAACATTTATGTAATTCTTGTCCAAGAGTTGTGTAATCCAAAAACACAAAGCTCTAGTTGAACAAAAGTCAAACTCCTTTTCCAATTATCTTAAATCTTGTGCCAAACATTTGGATTATATTCTCCTTGGTCCCGAAACTGATGTGGGACCCCTCTGAAAAATATCCCAAGATGTAAAACTTGTTTGATAAATTTTGGAGGTAAAACAAATCCTTGAACAACCTTCATGAATTTCCTGAGAAAAATGCATTGCATAATAACCTCTGAAAATTTTATGCAAGGTTAATCTCATTGTCAGCAAGCTCCAGTTAAAATTTCATCAAATTTGGAGTTCAATTGCTATCTCAAATAATTCTGCTAAGTTTCAGCTGTAAAAACTAAATTTAAAAGCCTACACTGTTCCTTGGGCTAGCCACTTTGCCAAGCTGGTCCAGCCCAACCGTGTCTGCACCCCAGCAGACCTCCTCTCCACCTTGATCAGGTCGCAGCCGTTGGATTTACATCCAACCGCCACGACCTCCTCCGCGGTCAACACCGCAAAGACCTCCTCACCTCATCAGGTCATAACCGTTGGATCAAAGATCCACGGTCATGACCTCCCCTGTGTGTTAAATCTCAAAAACCTCCACGGGTTGTCAAACCACTTGACATCCCACCTTGTTGAGGTCGTAGCCCTTGGATCCAAGATCCATGGCCATGACCTCCCCTCACTGTTAAACTAAGCAAACCTCCCACCTAAACGAGGTCGTGGCCGTTGGATCGATCCAACGACCACGACCTCCTCGCTATCAAGCGCTCCCAACCTCCCCTATCTCATGTTGTGCACCGCTGATTAAAATCCACGGTCACGACCTCCTCCTTGTCTTATGCACATCGACCTCCCGCACAAGACGTGAGGTCGTTGCCCTTAGATCTAAATCTAATGGCCATGACCTCCCTTGTGTGTTGTGCAAGCTCAAGACCTCCTTTGCGCCACGCCATGAGGCTCAGACCTCCTGTCTTGATCACCACCGTTGGATCAAAATCCAAAGGTCTTGACCTCCCTCGCTTCACGCAAAGCCTCGAGACCTCCTTTGGTTGTGTGCCCTTGGATTTAAATCCTAAGGCCATGACCTCCCCTCATGCTCTTAAGTTCATGTGCGGTTAAGACCTCACAGAGGTCCAAGACTGCTGGATGGAGATCCAACGCCTTGGACCTCCTAATCCCATTTTCCCACGTGCGCTTACACATTAAGGAAATCGGAGGGCTACGACCTCCCCATCCTTGATCGTGTGGTGGGACCTCCTCCCGACCATTTGAGCGTAACGGTTCAAAACCACATCGGAGGGCCAGGACCTCCCGTGGGCTTATCCAACGGTCAAAATGACCTCCTCGTTCTTCTCCTTCCTTGGTCACACATGCGTGGCCTCGAGCAAGTGAATTAATGCCCACTTGTCCCTTCGTGTACCTTATAACAACTCTTTGTCGACCAAGATTAAATGCAGTCACCTTCCGCCTCTTCCTCGTCCACACGACTGCCACCATGTCGGCCTTGTGTCTTGTCCAACCCATTGAATCGAGCCATGGGCTAAGCTCACCATGAGCTTAACCCGGGTCTATGACCTCTTTGCCCTAGCTATAAAACCTCCCCACTATTTCCTTGGCTTCCTTTGCACACCATTATCCCCTTGCTTGCACCCCCGTGCTTGCGAGCTCTAAACCACCAAAGCTCTCTTGGCCGCCATTGTTGAGAAGCTTGAAGCTCCTCGGTGGACAAGGGTCCCTAGAGTTTTTCCTCCTTTTCTCCTTGCTTCCATTTGTGCCCTACCCTCTGGGACCAAGTCCTAACTTGATATTGTTGGGCATTTGCGAGGGGGACAAAGTGGAGCTTGAGTGAAGCTTTGGCCGTGGAGCACCCTTCCTCCCCGCACCGGTCCTCCTTCCTCGACCTCCTCAAAGACCTTAGGACCTCCAGTACTCCTGATAGTCCTTTAGCGCTGGGCACCCATGTATGAGGTCGCGGAGCTTTTAAATTGGGCACACGCTTGATTGGATGTCGCGCGGAGCTTCCCTTTTGCATTTTGGATTTTGCCGTGTGCTTGTCTTCGTTGTCCTCTCCGGCTCGCTGGTGTTCAAGGCCGTCACCGCTGTTGAGAGGAGGTCCAATGGGTGCGCATGGTTATTGCGGACCCAACGGTACCATTGGATGTCGCCGGCGAGGTCTGTATCGCCGGCGATGACCATCTCTTCCAAACCCGGGTCTTTGTCGGACAAATCGGCGGCGCTGTTGTCGTTTTAGGACAAAGATCCACCGCGTTAATGCGCTCATCATGTGCTCAAATCATTGAAATCATTGGCATGTCTTAACTGCATTTAATCCTCACCTTGCGCGTATTTAAGACCTCCCGCGCGCGGACCTCCTCGTTGTCCCGCGCGCATTTAACCTCTTGTCCAAGCACGTGCGTGCGTCGTGAGCTCTGGGACGTCCATGACCTCCTCCGAGGAGATCTGGAGCGTCCAAGACCTCCCCCTTACGCTATCGTGGCCGTCCAGACCTCCCTGGAGGTCTGTGACGTTAGGACCTCCCCTTAGGACCTCCCCGAGGTCATCTCAGCCGTTCATGACCTCCCCGGGTAGATCTTGACCGTCAAGGTCCTCCCTCGGACGATCTGGACCATCAAAGTCCTCCCTTGGAACATCTGGACCGTCCAGGACCTCCCCTGTGAGGTCTTGACGATGTAGATCTTCCTTGGGGAGATCTTGGTAGTTTAGATCTTCCTTGGAAGATCTCAACCGTTAGGACCTCCCCTGTGATCTGAGCCGCTTATGACCTCCCATTGTCTTTAGGGTTTTTAGAAATTCCAAAGAACTCTTAAGTATAAACTGAAATAAGGTATAGCTTTAGAATTTCATATCTTTGTCGTTTTAAATCCAAATGAGGTCGTTCAAATTGTGTTAGCTCTGTCTTGAACTTGACTTTAATCCAAAAATGATTGTAAGTTGAGTTCAGCTCTAGAGCACAGTTTTGCCATTAGATTTTAAAACTCACTTTAAATATACACTCAAATTAATGCTTAACTTGTAAAATACATAACTAATGCTCTGTAGATTATTTTTGGGTGAGACCAACTTTGTTGGTTTCCTCTATTAATGAACTCACTGTGAAAATTAGTTTTGAGCATGTTGCTGTTAGGAAAATGAGGACTTGTGCATTATAATTTTGTTCAAGTTCTTGTTTTTGAAAATTTGTAGAAAGTGCATAATAGCTCCAAATGAGGTGAACTCAATTGTGTTATTCATCTCATGAGGTGCTGGTTTTACAGTAAAAATTTCAGCTTCACCACTGTTCTAGAAAATGTTGCCTCATAATTAAATTAGTGAATAGTGCAGTTTGGTATTTTTAGGGCTGAGCAGAAGTGATTTCATCATATCTTTTGCATTAAGAATCCAAATCAATTGGTTCTTGTTGCTAAATTCATGATAAATCATTGTCTTGATGCTGTAGAATTTTCATAGCATTCGGAGAAGTTTCTCTGTTGCGTCTTTTGGATTTTCGTCGTTCTTATCGATTTCTTTATCGCTTTTCCGTTAGGCTTCGACATTTGTGGCGATCCCGAGAGTGACCCTCTGCCACAACTTGGCCAGCAACAAGGCAAGCAGTTTGATCATTTCCATCATTGTCCCATTACTTTAAAGCTTAATATATTGTTTTACTTGTATGTATGCATGCTACTTTGTGTTAAATGTCGCTAGCAAGCCTATAGTGCATAATCTGTAGGAATTGTTTATCCTCTACTACCATGAGCCTAGGTTATTTGCTGTGGTGGGAGCTCGTTGGATGAGCTCTTATCACTTAGTAGTTTCGATTTAAATTGCTTAGACATGCTTAGTTATCGGTAGAAATGGGCGATCATCGACTTAGTCGATGGTCTTGATCACTCAAAACTGATTATTACTCCTATATGTCCAGCACTTGTGCTTTGATTAATTTGTAAAATCAAAAACTGAAAATAAAAGATTGATTTAGACTTGGGCATATTGGATGGATGGTGTGGTTTTTGGATGTGGTGGTATGCCTGAGTCAACAAGGACCGAATTCTTGCGCCATTGATCCAAGCAATTATGTGTGCTAACCACACGAGGGGGATATGGGACCTCTCTTGACTAAGTACTTTGGGCGGTGCTAATTGGGGTCGCTTTCGGTTGGTGTGTTTTAAAGATAAAATGTGTGTG
Source organism: Phyllostachys edulis (assembly GCA_036346405.1). Taxonomy (NCBI): domain Eukaryota; kingdom Viridiplantae; phylum Streptophyta; class Magnoliopsida; order Poales; family Poaceae; genus Phyllostachys; species Phyllostachys edulis. Next base: position 12,048,807 of record CM070552.1, read on the forward strand.
TGTGTGGTGTGGGAATGGAGCAAAGGCGGGCGGTTAGGTCTGTCTATTGTGTCCTTATCCCCGTGGGTTGTGCGGGTCAGAATTAGCACTGTCCATTGGAAATATCTCGTAGGACTTAGCCGTGCCGGCACACCTAAGGTAGTGTGCTTAAAGGAAAGGCGGTCTGACGTGTGGGTACATTGGTACACCCCGCAGGATAAAACTATTCAATAGCCTCGCCCTAGGTTATGGACACGTTTGGTTATTTCCCGTAAGAATTAGACTACAACCTTTAATTAAAACTTGACATGGTTGGTATGAACGGGGAGTTCATGCTATTGTTGTGGTGACTATTGGGTTAGTCACTTCCAGGTTGATCTTGTTGTTGTTACTATGTTATTTATCTCGTTGTTATTTCAACAATTAAAATGCTTTGCCAAATTGCCTTCAATCTATTATGTTATTGCAAATGAAACTTGCTTTATGCTAAAATGAGTCCAAAGCCTCATCCACTTAAATAAAGCTTGCATGTAGCTATTTATAGTTCTGTTATCTCACACGTAAGTCTTGCGGAGTACTTTATGTACTCATCTCGCGTGGTTGTGGCATTTTGTGGCTTTTGTTGCAGAGGAAGAAGGGAGCTCCTAGAGCCTCTCTTTTGTGCTACGTGTTGCGACTTCTTCGACGACTAGCTTGGCGGTCGGTCGATGCCTAGGGTTAAGGCACACCGATTGGCTTTGTGTTATAGCCATCTTTATGGCACTTTTGCTTCATTGTTATTCTTCTAGTGCTTGTTGTTATTTGGCCGAAGGCCCTCTTTGTAATAACCTATTCCTTATTAATATTAACTTCTGGTTTGTTGCTTATGTACTATGTGTTGTATGGAATTGATACACTCTTTTGTTGTGAGGTATGTATACTGCATTCTGGGGAGTATACATCTCTCGAGACTGGGTTTATTTAGTTGATAATACTAGGGTCAATTGGATGACTAAGTATTATGAGCTTAATAAATCCGGGTGCTCACAAAAGTTGGTATCAGAGCTATACTGACCGTAGTAACGCAAGCTTGGTCGTCTTTAGGGTATTTTGAAAACCTAATTTCAAAGTGTCAAATGAGTTTTGAAAGCTTAAGGAAATTCTCAGATTTTACTCCTCATCTATCTTAGCTTTCTCTTCTCATCTCCCTCTAATTTGAGTTTTAAAAGTTGTTTTCCTCTTTTCCCTTCTACAAAATAGTTGTTATCGATTAATGGGGTTTTGGGGAATCAATGAGTTTGGCAAATTGAAGTGTTAGCTGCCCATTTACAAGGTTTTGAAGCTTCTGGAATGGCCAATTTCGACTGGAAGCTTGGATGCAAAATCTGGACAGCAAGCGTCAATTTCCGGACAGCAAGCTCAAAGGTTCTAAATAGGATAGAGAATGAGAGGTTAAACCAACTAAAATTTGTGGGAATAAAAGGGTAAGATGTGATACTAGTTAGCTAAGTATCTAACACTTATTTCGCTGCATTAACCTTGCTCTCTAATAGTTTTAGATCTCATCTTACAATCTGATTTTTAATCTTCTCGATTAATTACTCGTTCATTCAATACGGGTTAGTTGAGTTGAGAAGTCGAGCCTTGCTTTTGGTGTTTCTTGGCTGTTTTTAGAGTCTTTTAGAAGCTTCTAAAGTTGATTTACTCGCTGTGTTGGCTTTCGTTTAGGGTGATATTCTATTCCCCTAGTCGATCGCTTTTGCTTCTTTTAAAGGCTTTGTTTTCGAGTCTAGTTGCTAACCGAAATTTCTTGTAACAGGATGGCCGGACGCACTCGTAGCGGCCAAGGCCAGTCAGCTGGTCCGGACGAGGAGCTTCCTCCTCCTCCGACCATGGCCGAGGTTCTTCTTCAGATCGAGCGCAACCGCGCGGATGATGAGAGAGTTCTATCGACGCCATCGCGCAACACCACCGCACTTACCGGAGCTTCAGGATCTGGGCAAGGGAACGCCCATCAGCCGCGTGGAGGACTCGTGGAGTTTCTTCGTACTCAGCCCCCTACCTTTTGCCGGTCTGAGGACCCGTTGGATGCGGACGATTGGCTTCGTCTGGTGGAGCGAAAGCTCCGCATTGCACAGTGCCAGGAGCACGAGAAGGCGCTGTTCGCATCGCACCAGCTGGAGGGTGCAGCTTTGTCATGGTGGGAGAGCTTTCTCGCCATGCAGCCCGCAGACCACACCGTTTCTTGGGAGGAGTTTCGTACTGCCTTCCGTCGGGCTCACATCCCTGCCGGCTTGATGGAGATCAAGAAGCAGGAGTTTCTTGCGCTCAAGCAAGGGCGTAGCTCAGTCATGGAGTATGTCTACGAGTTCAACCATCTAGCTCGTTATGCTCCTGAGGATGTGGCCACTGATATGGCTAAGCAGGCCAAGTTCAGGCGTGGCTTGTCTGAGGAGCTGAAGGACAAGCTATCCATTGTCGACTTTCTGATTTCCGGACCTTGGTCGACAAGGCCATCGTCGCCGAGCATGCGGCTCGAGAGCTTATGGACTCCATAGCGCAAGTGGGAGGCCCATAAGTCATCCAGGCGATTCCTCCGCCCCGCTTGGGCGGTCTCGAGGTACCAGTCTCATTCTTCGGCGCCCCCGAGGTTACCTGCCCCTGTTCCTCGTTCGTCGCAGGCCGTGTCTCATCCACGCACTGCGAAGTCGTGAGCGGCCCCGCAACCCGTGCCGCCGGGTCACATGCTTCTCTTGCAACCGTAAGGGGCATTATGCGAACCAATGCCCTAAGAAGACAGAGCACCCCGCCCTAATGGAGGACGCGGGCCAGAGGTGGTGCATCTCAGACCGAAGATCGTCCCGCTACCCAAGGTGTGGGTAGTGGTCGCGTCAACGCCGTCACCGCAGAGGAGGCTCAGAGGCACCCGACGTCGTGCTAGGTACACTTTCGTTAACTCTCACCGCGCATCGTCTTGTTTGATTCAGAGCATCTCATTCCTTTGTTTCGAGTCTTTTGTCTGCTGTTGGAGAGCTTTTTTCTCTCCATTGTCGGTCCCGCTTACTCATTCGCTCTCTGGTTCGGAGTTGAGAGCTGAATTTGAGTGTAGGGATGTTCCTATCGAGATCGAAGGGGTAGGTTTCTTAGCAAACCTTATCCTTCTCCATTCAGCGAGTCTTGATGTGATTCTTGGCATGGATTGGTTGTCCCAAAGACATGGGGCAAATCGATTGCGCCAGAAGCTCATCTCTATCTAGTCCCTCCCATGAAAGCGTGTTCGCTTTTAGCCGGTCGCTAGGCCCTCATCTCTTCGCGCTTGAAGCGAAGCCCGCTCTAGATATTAGTGAAGTCCCAACAGTTTGTGACTTCGTTGATGTCTTTCCCGCAGATCTTCAAGGGATGCCACCCGTTCGAGACCTCGAGTTTGTCATTGAGTTGGCTCCCGGTACCGCCCCTATCTCAAAGAGGCCTTATCGGATGCCACCGAACGAGTTGGTGGAGTTGAAGAAGCAGTTAAGTGAGCTGCAAGAGAAGGGTTTCATTCGCCCTAGCTCATCTCCTTGGGGTTGTCCAGCAATCTTCGTAAAGAAGAAGGATGGTACTTTGCGCATGTGCGTTGATTACCGCCCACTTAATGAAGTGACGGTAAAGAACAAGTATCCATTGCCCCGCATCGACGATCTCTTCGATCAATTAACTGGAGCTCGAGTTTTCTCCAAGATTGATTTGAGAGTGGGATATCATCAGGTTCGTATTCGACCTGAGGATATTCCAAAGACAGCGTTCTCTACTCGCTACGGCTTGTACGAGTACACCGTCATGTCATTCGGCTTAACCAATGCTCCTGCCTTGTTCATGAACCGCATGAATTCGGTATTCATGGAGTATTTGGATAAGTTTGTCGTGGTCTTCATCGATGATATTTTTATCTACTCCAAGAACGATGAGGAACACGCCGAGCATCCGCTTGTGTTGAGCAAGTCGCATGAGCACCACCAGACGCTGAAGTTCAAGAAGTGTGCATTCGGTTGAAGGAAGTGTCTTTCTTAGGCCACGTTCTTTCAGCAGAGGCGAGCCGCTGACCCTAGCAAGGTCAGTGATGTTCTTTCATGGAGTCACCGCTTCGGTCACCGATGTATGGAGTTTTCTCGGTTTAGCGGGATATTATCGCCGCTTATCGAGAACTTCTCCAAAATCGCTGGCCGATGACGAGTTGCTCAAGAAGGACAAGAAGTTCGTATGGTCCGCTGGGTGTGAGGAAAGTTTCCAAATACTCAAAAAGCGTTTGACCACCGCTCCCGTTCTTGTTCTTCCCGATATCCGTCGGCTTCGATATCTTTTGCGATGCTTCTCGTCGAGGCCTCGGTTGTGTCCTTATGCAAGAAGGCAAGGTAGTGGCCTATGCATCAAGGCAATTGAGACCTCATGAGCTCAACTATCCTACCCATGATTTGGAGTTGGTCAGCTGTGATTCATGCACTTAAGATTTGGCGACATTACCTAATTGGTAATCGTTGTGAAGTGTATTCGGATCACAAAAGCTTAAAGTACTTGTTCACACACCTGACCAACCTCGTGCAAAGGAGATGGTTGGAGTTGATCAAGGACTATGATATGGGTATTCACTACCATCCGGCAAGGCTAATGTCGCTGCCGATGCGCTTAGTCGCAAAGCGCATTGTAATGCCTTGTTGTCCAAGGAGCTTCACCGCTCTTTCCGAAGAATTTTAGCGCCTCAACTTGAGTTTAGTTGAGCATGGTTCTCTCATTGCCTTGGTTGTGCAACCAACCTTGGTGGATCGGATCAAGTCCACTCAGCGATGGATGTTGGAGTGAGCCACATCAAGGAGAATGTCAAGAACGGAACAACCAAGTGCTTTTCTGAGGATGAGCATGGTGTTGTGAGGTTCGGGCAACGCCTTGTGGTTCCAAAGGACATGGAATTGCGGAATTTAATCCTCCGCGAAGCCCATGATTCGCCTTTATCCATTCATCCCGGCCTCAAAGATGTATCAAGATCTCCGCCAGAGATTTTGGTGGACCCGAATGAAGAGGGAGATCGCGGTTCGTTGTCGAGTCGACGTGTGTCGCCGTGTCAAGGCCGAAAGATCGGCGCTCAGCAGATCGCTTGACCTCTGCTTATTCCGGAGTGGAAGTGGGATTCGATCGAATGGATTTCATCACCGGTCTACCCACGCCCCGAAGAAAATGATGCCATTTGGGTCGTCATCGATCGATTGACTAAAGTGGCTCATTTTCTTCCAGTCAAGACCAAGATTCGTACCGATCGCCTAGCTGAGCTCTATGTCTCTAGGATTGTGAGCTTACATGGCGTACCTAAGACGATCGTTTCTGATCGTGGCTCCATCTTCACTTCCCGTTTTTGGCATAGCCTGCAAAAGGCTATGGGAACCCGTCTTACCTTTAGCACGGCATTTCACCCTCAAACTGATGGTCAGACTGAGAGGGTCAACCAGGTGTTGGAAGATATGCTTCGTGCCTGTGTTCTTTCCTATGGGAAGCATTGGGAGAAATGCTTGCCATTCGCCAAGTTTTCTTATAACAACAGCTTTCAGGCCAGTCTCGGCATGGCACCTTTTGAGGCCTTGTACGGAGAAAGTGTAGAACCCGTTGAACTGGTCGAGACGGTGAAAGACTCTCTTTGGCCGGACTCAATCAATGAGGCCGAGCGCCAAGTCCAAATTTTATTCGTGGAGCTGCTATGCACACCAATCGAGCAAAAGAGCTATGCGGATCGCCGTCGACGTGAGTTGCGTTTTGAGCCTAATGACTTTGTGTATCTCAAAGTCTCTCCTTTGAAGGGCCATCAACGTTTGGCGCCAAGGGCAAGTTGGCTCCTCGATATGTCGGTCCCTACCGCGTTATCGAGAAGAAGGAGCTGTTGCCTATAAGTTGGAGTTGCCAGCTACACTTGAGGGGGTACATGATGTTTTGCATGTGTCCCAGCTTAAGAAGTGCCTCCGTGTTCCAACTGAGGAAGCTCCGTTGGAAACTCTCGATGTCCAGGAAGATTTGACCTATCGCGAGCACCTGTTCACAGTACTCGATGAGTCCGAACGAAGGACAAGGAATAAGACCATCAAGTTCCTTAAAGTTCGAAGTGGTCGAACCATTCTCGAGGATGAGGCTACTTGGGAAAGAGAAGATCGCTCATGCGGACTATCCATCTTTCTTTACCGAGTGAGCCAAATCTCGGGACGAGATTTTTGTAAGGGGGGGAGATTTTGTAACATCCCAAATGTATAAACAGGGTTGGTTCAAATATAATTAAGGTGTAGAAATTAAAACTTTTTCTCACACCTTGAAAACCCCTAAACATTTATGTAATTCTTGTCCAAGAGTTGTGTAATCCAAAAACACAAAGCTCTTGTTGACCAAAAGTCAAACTCCTTTTCCAATTATCTTAAATCTTGTGCCAAACATTTGGATTATATTCTCCTTGGTCCCGAAACTGATGTGGGACCCCTCTGAAAAATATCCCAAGATGTAAAACTTGTTTGATAAATTTTGGAGGTAAAACAAATCCTTGAACAACCTTCATGAATTTCCTGAGAAAAATGCATTGCATAATAACCTCTGGAAATTTTATGCAAGGTTAATCTCATTGTCAACAAGCTCCAGTTAAAATTTCATCAAATTTGGAGTTCAATTACTATCTCAAATAATTCTGCTAAGTTTCAGCTGTAAAAACTAAATTTAAAAGCCTACACTGTTCCTTGGGCTAGCCACTTTGCCAAGCTGGTCCAGCCCAACCGTGTCTACACCCCAGCAGACCTCCTCTCCACCTTGATCAGTCGCATGTACCGCTGGATTTACATCCAACAGCCACGACCTCCTCCGCGATCAACACCGCAAAGACCTCCTCACCTCATCAGGTCATAACCGTTGGATCAAAGATCCACGGTCATGACCTCCCCTGTGTGTTAAATCTCAAAAACCTCCACGGGCTGTCAAACCACTTGACATCCCACCTTGTTGAGGTCGTAGCCCTTGGATCCAAGATCCATGGCCATGACCTCCCTCACCGTTAAACTAAGCAAACCTCCCACCTAAACGAGGTCGTGGCCGCTTGGATCGATCCAACAACCCACGACCTCCCCGCTATCAAGCGCTCCCAACCTCCCCTATCTCATGTTGTGCACCGCTGATTAAAATCCACGGTCACGACCTCCTCCTTGTCTTATGCATCGACCTCCTCACAAGACGTGAGGTCGTTGCCCTTAGATCTAAATCTAATGGCCATGACCTCCCTTGTGTGTTGTGCAAGCTCAAGACCTCCTTTGCGCCACGCCGAGGCTCAGACCTCCTGCCTTGATCACCACCGTTGATCAAAATCCAAAGGTCTTGACCTCCCGCGCTTCACGCAAAGCCTCGAGACCTCCCTTTGGTTGTGTGCCCTTGGATTTAAATCCTAAGGCCATGACCTCCCCTCATGCTCTTAAGTTCATGTGCGGTTAAGACCTCACAGAGGTCCAAGACTGCTGGATGGAGATCCAACGCCTTGGACCTCCTAATCCCATTTTCCCACGCACTTACACATTAAGGAAATCGGAGGGCTACGACCTCCCCATCCTTGATCGTGTGGCTAGGACCTCCTCCCGACCATTTGAGCGTAATGGTTCAAAAACCACATCGGAGGGCCAGACCTCCCGTGGCTTATCCAACGGTCAAAATGACCTCCCTGTTTTTCTCCTTCCTTGGTCACGCATGCGTGGCCCCGAGCAAGTGAATTAATGCCCACTCGTCCACTATGTACCTTATAACAACTCTTTGTCGACCAATTAAATGCAGTCACCTTCCGCCTCTTCCTGTCCCACACTGCACTGCCACCATGTCGGCCTCGTGTCTTGTCCAACCCTTGAATCGAGCCATGGGCTAAGCTCACCATGAGCTTAACCCGGGGTCTATGACCTCTTTTTGCCCTAGCTATAAAACCTCCCCCACTGTTTCCTTGGCTTCCTTTGCACACCATTATCCCCTTGCTTGCACCCCCGTGCTTGCGAGCTCTAAACCACCAAAGCTCTCTTGGCCGCCATTGTTGAGAAGCTTGAAGCTCCTCGGTGGACAAGGGTCCCTGGAGTTTTTCCTCCTTTTCTCCTTGCTTCCATTTGTGCCCTACCCTCTGGGACCAAGTCCTAACTTGATATTGTTGGGCATTTGCAGAGGGGGACAAAGTGGAGCTTGGAGCTGAAGCTTTGGCCGTGGAGCACCCTTCCTCCCCGGCACCGGTCCTCCTTCCTCGACCTCAAAGACCTTAGGACCTCCAGTACTCCTGATAGTCCTTAGCGCTGGGCAACCGCATGTATGAGGTGGCGAGCTTTTAAATTGGTCACACGCTTGATTGGATGTCGCGCGAGCTTCCTTTTGCATTTTGGATTTTGCCGGTGTGCTTGTCTTCGTTGTCCTCTCCGGCTCGCCAGGCGCTCAAGGCCGTCACCGCCGTTGAGAGGAAGTCCATTGGGTGCGCATGGTTATTGCGGACCCAACGGTACCATTGGATGTCGCCGGCGAGGTCTGTATCACCGGCGATGACCATCTCTTCCAAACCCGGGTCTTTGTCGGACAAATCGGTGGCGCTGTTGTCGTTTTAGGACAAAGATCCACCGCACGCGCGCATCATGTGCTCAAATCATTGAAATCATTGGCATGTCTTAACTGCATTTAATCCTCACCTTGCGCGTATTTAAGACCTCCGCCGACCCTCCTCGTTGTCCCGCGCATTTAACCTCTTGTCCAAGCATCGCAGTGCGTCGTCGGAGCTCTGGGACGCCCATGACCTCCTCCGAGGAGATCTGGAGCGCCCAAGACCTCCCCTACGCTATCGTGGCCGTCCTGACCTCCTGGAGGTCTGTGGACGTTAGGACCTCCCTTAGGACCTCCCGAGGTCATCTCACTGCTCATGACCTCCCGGGTAGATCTTGACCGTCAAGGTCCTCCTCGACGATCTAGACCATCAAAGTCCTCCCTTGGAACATCTGGACCGTCCAGGACCTCCCCTGTGAGGTCTTGACGATGTAGATCTTCCTTGGGGAGATCTTGGTAGTTTAGATCTTCCTTTGGAAGATCTCAACCGTTAAGGACCTCCTCCGTGTGATCTGAGCCGCTTATGACCTCCCATTGTCTTTAGGGTGTTTAGAAATTCCAGTGAACTCTTAAGTATAAACTGAAATAAGGTATAGCTTTAGAATTTCATATCTTTGTCGTTTTAAATCCAAATGAGGTCGTTCAAATTGTGTTAGCTCTGTCTTGAACTTGACTTTAATCCAAAAATGATTGTAAGTTGAGTTCAGCTCTAGAGCACAGTTTTGCCATTAGATTTTAAAACTCACTTTAAATATACACTCAAATTAATGCTTAACTTGTAAAATACATAACTAATGCTCTGTAGATTATTTTTGGGTGAGACCAACTTTGTTGGTTTCTATTAATGAACTCACTGTGAAAATTAGTTTTGAGCATGTTGCTGTTAGGAAAATGAGGACTTGTGCATTATAATTTTGTTCAAGTTCTTGTTTTTGAAAATTTGTAGAAAGTGCATAATAGCTCCAAATGAGGTGAACTCAATTGTGTTATTCATCTCATGAGGTGCTGGTTTTACAGTAAAAATTTCAGCTTCACCACTGTTCTAGAAAATGTTGCCTCATAATTAAATTAGTGAATAGTGCAGTTTGGTATTTTTAGGGTCGAAAGGTAGTGATTTCATCATATCTTTTGCATTAAGAATCCAAATCAATTGGTTCTTGTTGCTAAATTCATGATAAATCATTGTCTTGCTGCTGTAGAATTTTCATAGCATTCGGAGAAGTTTCTCTGTTGCGTCTTTTGGATTTTCGTCGTTCTTATCGATTTCTTTATCGCTTTTCCGTTAGGCTTCGACATTTGTGGCGATCCCGAGAGTGACCCTCTGCCACAACTTGGCCAGCAACAAGGCAAGCAGTTTGATCATTTCCATCATTGTCCCATTACTTTAAAGCTTAATATATTGTTTTACTTGTATGTATGCATGCTACTTTGTGTTAAATGTCGCTAGCAAGCCTATAGTGCATAATCTGTAGGAATTGTTTATCCTCTACTACCATGAGCCTAGGTTATTTGCTGTGGTGGGAGCTCGTTGGATGAGCTCTTATCACTTAGTAGTTTCGATTTAAATTGCTTAGACATGCTTAGTTATCGGTAGAAATGGGCGATCATCGACTTAGTCGATGGTCTTGATCACTCAAAACTGATTATTACTCCTATATGTCCAGCACTTGTGCTTTGATTAATTTGTAAAATCAAAAACTGAAAATAAAAGATTGATTTAGACTTGGGCATATTGGATGGATGGTGTGGTTTTTGGATGTGGTGATATGCCTGAGTCAACAAGGACCGAATTCTTGCGCCATTGATCCAAGCAATTATGCGTGCTAACCACACGAGGGGGATATGGGACCTCTCTTGACTAAGTACTTTGGGCGGTGCTAATTGGGGTCGCTTTGGTTGGTGTGTTTTAAAGATAAAATGTGTGTGTGTGTGTGTGGGAATGGAGCAAAGGCGGTAGGTTAGGTCTGTCTATTGTGTCCTTATCCCGTGGGTTGTCTTGGTCGAATTAGCACCGTCCATTGAAATGTCTCGTAGGACTTAGCGTGCAAGCACACCTAAGGTAGTGTGCTTAAAGGAAAGGCGGTCTCGACGTGTGGGTACATTGGTACACCCTGCAGGATAAAACTATTCAATAGCCTCGCCCTAGGTTATGGACACGCTTGGTTATTTCGTAAGAATTAGACTACAACCTTTAATTAAAACTTGACATGGTTGGTATGAACGGGAGTTCATGCTATTGTTGTGGTGACTATTGGGTTAGTCACTTCCAAAGTTGATCTTGTTGTTGTTACTATGTTATTTATCTCGTTGTTATTTCAACAATTAAAATGCTTTGCCAAATTGCCTTCAATCTATTATGTTATTGCAAATGAAACTTGCTTTATGCTAAAATGAGTCCAAAGCCTCATCCACTTAAATAAAGCTTGCATGTAGCTATTTATAGTTCTGTTATCTCACACGTAAGTCTTATGGAGTACTTTATGTACTCAATCGCCTGTGGTTGTGGCATTTTGTGGCTTTTGTTGCAGAGGAAGAAGGGAGCTCCTAGAGCCTCTCTTTTGTGCTACGTGTTGCGCCTTCTTCGACGACTAGCTTGGCGGTCCCACGATGCCTAGGGGTTAAGGCACACTGATTGGCTTTGTGTTATAGCCATCTTTATGGCACTTTTGCTTCCGCTGTTATTCTTCTAGTGCTTGTTGTTATTTGGCCAGAAGGCCCCTCTTTTGTAATAACCTATTCCTTATTAATATTAACTTCTGGTTTGTTGCTTATGTACTATGTGTTGTATGGAATTGATACACTCTTTTGTTGTGAGGTATGTATACTGCATTCTGGGGAGTATACATCTCTCGAGACTTGGTTTATTTAGTTGATAATACTAGGGTCAATTGGATGACTAAGTATTATAAGCTTAATAAATCCGGGTGCTCACAATGTCCCATTATTTTCAAGTCTAATACTTTGTTTCAATTGTATGTATGCATGCTTTTGTGTCAAAGTAATTTTCGCGATTAGAGGTAGCTATTCCTATTGCATGGTTGCCCTTAAATTGTTATCCCTGCCACAAAACATAAGTTATTAACATCGCTGGTGAAATAGAGCCCGGCGATTTAATTATGCTCTTTTATTGTCTTCCGGCGTCATGCTTAGAAATGCTTAGCTACCGGTAGTTTGGGCGGTTATCGACTTAGTCGGTAACCTTGATCACACAAATCATTTTATTACTTTTTGATCAGCACCTTGTGCTAAGTTTGTTCTGAAAACTAAAAGTGCAAATAAAATGATTCATACTTGGGCAAGTGGTTGGATGGTGGTATATCGGGTTTGTGTATGTCTTGCCCAAGTCAATTAAGGACCGAGTTACTTGCGCCACTGTTCGAGCAATTTATGCTAACCACATGAGAGGGATATGGGACCTCTCTTGACTTAGTACTTTGGCGTGTGTTAGCTTCGGGTCGCATGGTGGATGTGTGTGTGTTGCGTTGTGTTAAAAAAGAAACTTGTGTGTGCTTGGGTGAGTAGTGGTGGGAGTTACCCACTGCGAGGAGCATCGTCCTTTAAAGGAGATGAGCATCTTTGATGACTCCGCATAAACATATGGGGCTTCCTCCCATATGGGCGACTCGTAGTTAATGCACAATATGGGAAATGTCTCGTAGGACTTAGCCGTGCCGGCATACCAAAGGAAGTGTGCTAATCATGTGGCGAAAAGGCGGTCTGACATGTGGGTACATTGGTACACCCCTGCAGGGTTCAAACTATTCGAATAGCCTCGTCCTAGGTTATGGACACGCTTGGATACGCCCCGTGAGAACTAGACTACAACATTTAATTAAAACTTGATGTGGGTGGTATGAATGGGGAATTCATGCTATTTGTTGTGGTGGCTATTGGGTTAGCCACTTCCAGGATGTCTTGTTACTATTATTGTTTAGTATATCGCTGTTTTTATCAAATAAAATCAGATTCTAAAACTGCCTTCAATCTATTACATTATTGCAAATGAAAACTTGCTTTATGTGAAAATGAGTCTAGAGCCCGCTCCACTTAAATAAGCTTGCATGTAGCTAAATATATAGGTCTCATTACTCTACATCGCCGGTCTTGCAGTACATTTTTGTACTCATTTGCTTTGCTTAATAAATTGTTGCAGAGGAGGAAGTTGATCCCCAAGGGATTGACTTTTGTGAGACCGACTTCGTTCAGGACGACTAGCTTGGCGGCCCGGTCGGTTGCCTTGTGGGTTAAAGGCACACTACTTGGCTTTTGTTTATCACCATCTTATGGCACCTTGCTTCCGCTATTATTTTAATCTCTTTAGTTGTTTTTTTTTTGGCCGGTCAGCCCTTCTTTTGTATTATATTCTTGTTTGTCCTTTATGTTGTATGCTTGTAATAACTTGTGTATGGAATGGATGCTTAATTTTTGTATGGGGTATGTGTACTGCAATTCTGGGAAGTACATATACGCCGAGAGTCGTGATATTTGATTTGTAATGCTTGAATCATCTTAATGGTTAAGTATTACAAGTTAAATACCCCGGGTTCTCACAAAAGTTGGTATCAGAGCCATGCTGACCGTAGAAACCCCTAGTTTGGTCGTCCTTAGGATATTTTGAAAAATTAAGTTCTAAATGTCAAATGGCTTATGAAAACTTAAGTGAGCTCTCAGATTTTATTCCTTACCTATCTTAGATTGCTCATCTCACCTTATTCTTGTTTAAGTTTCGAAAAGTTGTTTCCTCTCACCTTCTTTGAAAAGATAGTGGTTACCGTTTAATTTCGGTTTTGGGATTCAATGAGTGTTGAGAATATGAAGTGTTGGCTATATTTTGATGAAGATTAGAAGCTTTTGAAGTTGGAGAACTCAGCTTGGAGCATGGATACAAGTTTTGGACAGCAAGCACTTAGTTCGTCGTTAGGGCTGAAAATGAGAGGATAATTCAACTAAAACTCATGGGAATTGAAAGGGTAAGATGTGATATTAGTTGGCTAGTGCCTAATACACACTTAGATGGTTTTTACCATGATCTTAGATGCGATAAGGCTTGAGTTGTGTTCTGAAATTTTCTTCTCAAAACGATTGCTTGCTCATTCAATACAAGTTAGTCGTGCCGAGAAGTTGAATCTTATGTCTTATGAGTTTTGCATTGGATCTTATGCATTCTTGCAAATATTTGGAGTTCATTTCTTACTGGCTATATGTTTGTAATTGGGTTAGGGTAATATCTCATTTTGGTGATTTTAAAATGATTAGTACATATTAGAGTTAAATTCGCATACCCATTGCCCGCTCCTCACCTTATGCTTATGCTTTCCTCACCTCATCCTTTATGCCCCAAAATGTTTAAGGGGTAGGAAACACCTGAAATTATGTATTTGACATCTTGATTCTTATACCTTGATCATGCATATAGCTCCTAAATTAACTCAAGCATGTTATGTTACTCAAGTTGTATAAATCAAGAAGCATGGTTAGTAGTTCATCTTAGTGATTAAAGCATGAAAATGACTAACATGTAGAAGTATAAATTGAAATTGCCCTTAACTTGCTTTATCTTAACATTATTAACCAAATTGAATTTAACAATTTGCCATGCTCATATAGATTACTTGCATGAATTTGAAATTTTGAATGTCATGTATGTTATAGCTTGATGTGCTAGATGTTGTGGAGTAAAGAAGCATGCTTGTCTTTTAAATTAATGAGAAGTGAGCTTATTATGTTTTAATCTAAGAGTAGCTCATTTTTATGTTGTTCAATTGGAAGTGTTTAAACCATGCTAGGTTTGCTTATGTAGTCAATTATTCTTTATGCGAAGTGAACCTTATTTCTTGTTTTGGTGCAATTTTTGTCTTAGATTAAAAGAAAAATACTTCTGTAACTGATGGTAGATCCTAAAATCTTGAAATTATTCACATGATAACCTGATGGTGTGTAGTTAATAAATATAATTTTTCTACAATTTATTGAACTTGTTTTGCTCAGATATTAAATCAAACACTTTGCAGTGCTGTTCTGGCCAATTTTGAATCTGGTACTAATTGGTAGGTGTAAACTGCTGGTACCCAATTTTCTGGTGTTAAGAATCACCTCAGTAGCGTGCCAGAATTTTTCTGGAATTTTTGAACTTAATTTCACTAGTGTTTGAGCCTATGTCTTGTTTTCCTTGTCTGAATTGTTATACCAACTACAACCTGAGATTATTATGTAGGGTTAATTTTTCTAGCATCCCTAGTGTCCCATAAACATCCCAAAATTTTTATGGAATTTTTCTAGCCTATTTAGTATTTTTCCCGAGCTCTAGTTGCTCACTAGTAGTCTTTAAACAAAAATCTGTTGAAATAGATGCTAAGCTTAAAGTATGAGTGAACTTAAAAATGATAATACTTGTAGGAGTAGGCTTGTTTGAGGGTGAACTTTCTGGATGCTTGTGTAGAATTTGATATGATTTCACTAGCATGAGTAGGCCTTAGTGAGCATTTATTCTAGTTATCAAATTGAGTGTTTGATTTCTATATTAAGAACTAGGACATGCTAGTATGAATTCTTGTTGTTATCAAATCTTATGCTCATCTAACAAAATGAAATTATTTGTTGCACTTTGATAGGATCATGTAAGCATGCATGTGGAAGTTTGCACTCTCACTAATCTAACCTAAATTTGTCATAAAGTTAAATTCATATATGCAACCTTTCATGCATGCATCCAATGCATCTTCTCCAAACCGGGAAGATAGAACTAGAGAAGTAAGGGTTAAGTAAGACTACCATAAAACTTGCGTTAACCTCTTTTCTATACTCTATAGTAACTCCTTCCCTCATAGATAGTTAGAATTCTTTCGTCCTATCAGAAGACGATGTGAAGTTGGCCTGCCAGAAGTGTCTTCAAATCAAGAAAGGAAAGGCTAAACAAAGCAATGGATATAAAAATGTGTTAGCAATGTCATGTTACTTCGTCAAGATCTTCCAGCACTATCTCTGAAGGAAACCAAGACCACGAATAGTGCATTTCGTTTAGAGTTGAAAGAACCCCTAGAAAACAATAAACAGAAGGATCTTATCAATCCTTCGACAAAGCTTCCCTCTATAGGACCTAAAACTTACGTAGAACCTCTCTTGTTTCGGATTTGAGTTCGGTTACCGACGAAATCCGTAGTATGACCACGTGACCAAACCCAGCTAGGTTTGCCACAGCCTTTCATTCCGACTTCCGAACTACCGGAATCTCGGGACGAGATTCTGTTTAAGGGGGGTAGGTTTTGTAACAGCCCTAAATCCCTAAGTTGGATTAGTTAAGCATTTAAGGTGCATTTGTAAAATTTTGGACTTTTTAAAACTTTTTGTTGCAACAAATAGGTTTCAATTATGTGAATGTTTCAATTGGATTCTATATTCTTTGATATGCTTGTTTGGATTTTCTAGAATTTATTGGAGGTTAATTGGTTTCTATTTAATTTGCTTGTTCAAATTTTGAATTTGAATTTAAAATACAAACCTAATAGGTAAATAAAACAAATGGGAATGAAAGTTGATAAATAAAAATCTAAACACAACATAATTGTTATAATATAATTTGAGAAATTAATTAATGCATGTTTGCAATTTTCTCACATCAAGTAATAAAATCAATATTAAATCAAATTGTTTTTTTTTAAAATGCAATTAGAAATTTAATTATTTTGATGTTATGTTTTCCCATGCATCACAAAAATCATGTCATTATGCATACATTAGTATCACTATTCTCATTTTCCAGTTTGATCGACCACCAGGTAAACGTCTGTGTGTCCCTTCTTTTCATGTCATCTGTCTTTTCCCTTCCCTGCTAACCCCTTTTTGCTTCTCTCCTTCAAATCTCATCCAAAAATTCTAAACCAAGCCATGCATGTCATACCACCGCAATCGTCATTGCACGACCAACCCATTTCTACAATTTGTTTTCGCATGCATGGCAGTTTCAGCGAATTCGCAAACAGACGAAAAGAAGTAGCAGATGAAACGCCTGCATGCCGATTCTTTTCCCCAACTTCTCTCTTCACGATCACCACCAAAAACCAAAGATCGTGCAACGCATGTTATACCGTTGCGATCGTCGTCTCGAGAGTGTTCCATTTTAGTGACTAGTTCGCGCATGCGAGATAGTTTGAGCGAGATGAGAAAATTGAGAAAGAAATGCACTGATATTTATTTCTACCATTTCCTCTTTTCAGCCCACATTGCCATTCCTTGTGGCCAGCCGAACCACTCCCATCCATTCATTTCTTTACACCCCAAGTACACAGCCATTTCACCTCACTCTTATTTAATTTCCCTACACCCAGCCGAACACCACCATTGCTCCACACTGCCATTCCCTTTGCAACTGCTACCATTTTCTATTCTTGGTTCTCAACCGAACACACTTCTCATTGCCGATCCTTCTCCCAGCCACAAGTCCTTTCTTCTACAAGCCATTTCTCTTTCCCCACAAACAAAGCACTGCTCGGTTCATGTCTTCCAATATGAGCTCAACTCAAACACTTCTCTCCTCTAGATCCCAACTCAAACACTGAAATCTCTCAATGCATGTCACACCTTTGTGTTCCTCATCGCTTTAGCTTTCCAAATCTGTGATTAGTTTCCACATGCACGTTGGCTTGAGCATTTTGAAGAAAAGGAGGAGGAGCAGTGGGGGGAAAGCTCGTTGCAGTTGATGAAGAGGAGGCGCTGGTGGCTAGGCGGCAAGGGGGAGTTGATGCGCTGCTTGCTCATAGCCGAGAGCTGCTGCAGTGGCAGTCTGGTGGACGGCCAGCAGCTGGAGCGGCCTAGCGCCGACCCGGCAGCGGCAGCTCCATGGCTATCGGCAAGAAGCAGTGGCGCATAGCAGCTGCAGCGGCAAGGAAGCTGGCGCATGCAGTAGCTAATGCAGTGCAGCACAGGAGCAGCGGCAGCCCAGTGGCGCGGCGTCAAGGCGTGGCGAGGACAGCAACGGCCTGGGCGCAGAGACGGGCGGTCGAGCCAAGCATGCATGCGCAGCATGCATGCAGATCAGTGGCGGCGTCGGCTCGGATGGTGGAGCAGTAGGGTGCGGCTAGGCAACGGCATCGTCGACGACGATGCATGCGAGCGGGTGGCGGCACGTACGAGATCGGCGACAACTACGGCGAAAGAGCACCGCAAAGGCGTCGTCCGGTGGTAGTCGCACGCTTAGCGCGTGCGACGGTAAAATCTTTTGTTAAATTGCATTACCGCGTTTATATTAATTATTAGTCATTGTTGCATACTCATCCCATTAAGCATGGCATTTTATTTTTCATGCATGTTTAAATGTATTTAACAAATGGATGGTTTATTTTAACCATGAACTAGTGGATCACTCAAAACTGGTTAACAAAATTTAAGATTGAAATTGAGAGTAGCACTTTAGTTCAAAAGAATGAATTGTGTTGTTCTGTTGTAGGTATAAGACCAGTAATCTATAAAGTTTCAGATTTGTCAATATATTAATAACCTTGCTAATATAAGTGGTTACAAAAGTCCTTGGCTCACTTAACCATTGAACTTTTATCACTAGCAGCACAAACAGTAGTCTTAAGGAAGTTTAGTTGTTAGCACTTTAGTTCAGAACTGTTTGCGGTTGTAGGTTGTTAACAGGAATCTGAAGAAAATCAGTGTTGTCTTTAGGCTAGTGACTTTGTTATTGCTATAGTTAGAAATGTTATTGTCTCATTAGTCCTTGGGCAATTATCTAGCAATAGCAAGCAAATCTGAAAAAGAGAAATTGTTATTGGTCCTTCCAAATCAATCGGTGTTGTTTAGTAAGTCAATGAGATGGTAAGGCATTTAGAGATTACAAATCATTAGTTGGAAGTTAACCCAGTAATAGTTGCACCTTAGCATAAAACTTAGTCATGTATGGCTATAAAAAGGACACGCTTAAAACATGGAATCTCCTTGATAAATAGGAAGTAATAACAAAAATAATCCTTAACAAGTGCTTGACCTTCCATGCAAGTCATGTTAAGAAACTCTCATTAAACCGGTATCAATTTAGTTAATGATTAACTAGAATAATCATGAGAACATATAAGAGGATTGATTTTGACTGTATGATCATCGTAGATGTATACATAGAATGCCTAGTATGAGTGTTTGCGAGTGCTAGGTCAGCCCCATTGAGAAAGGTGGGCATGGTTTATAAATTTCCTAAACGAATTATTGTTGCATTAAAAATTGTTTTAATTCAAAAATACATAAGTATTTCTCTGTAACTCCAATAAGAGTAAACTCAATTTTGTTTGAATCCTCTGTTAGTGTAGTTTATTGTAAAATAGTTTATGAACATGATATTGTTACTGAAAATCTTATTTTGCATATAACTTGTGTACTACTTTCATAACTTTGAAAAATTATAGAAAATTCATTTTAGCTCCAAATGAGATGAATCAAATTCCATTGTTCATCTCATGTGGTGCTCTTCATACCATAAAAATTTCAAGTGCACCACTGTTCTGGAAATTGTCACCAAAATATTTAATTCGAATGAACAGTAACAGATTACAATTTTATTGGATTTTCTGGAAAACTGACATTAAAACTGTTATAACTTTTGCATAGAACATCCAAATGAAATGATTCTTGTTGCTAAATTCATATAAAATCATGATCTACCTTCTGTGAATTTTTCATAATTTTTGGATGACTTTGAATTTTTGGGTCTTTTCGGTGTTATTCGTTCTTATTGTGCTTTCGGCTTCTTGCGCTAGGTTCCAATGAAATTATCAATTGCGCGAGTGATCCTCTACAGAAAGACAGTGAGCTACAGCAAGGCAAGCAGTTTGATCATTAATGTCCCATTATTTTCAAGTCTAATACTTTGTTTCAATTGTATGTGTGCATGCTTTTGTGTCAAAGTAATTTTCGCGATTAGAGGTAGCTATTCCTATTGCATGGTTGCCCTTAAATTTTTATCCCTGCCACAAAACATAAGTTATTAACATCGCTGGTGAATTAGAGCCCGGCGATTTAATTATGCTCTTTTATTGTCTTCCGGCGTCATGCTTAGAAATGCTTAGCTACCGGTAGTTTGGGCGGTTATCGACTTAGTCGGTAACCTTGATCACACAAATCATTTTATTACTTTTTGATCAGCACCTTGTGCTAAGTTTGTTCTGAAAACTAAAAGTGCAAATAAAATGATTCATACTTGGGCAAGTGGTTGGATGGTGGTATATCGGGTTTGTGTATGTCTTGCCCAAGTCAATTAAGGACCGAGTTACTTGCGCCACTGCTCGAAAGCAATTTAGCGTGCTAACCACATGAGAGGGATATGGGACCTCTCTTGACTTAGTACTTTGGTGTGTGTTAGCTTCGGGTGCATGGTGGATGTGTGTGTGTTGTGTTGTGTTAAAAAAGAAACTTGTGTGTGCTTGGGTGAGTAGTGGTGGGAGTTACCCATCATGAGGAGCATCGCCCTTTAAAGGAGATGAGCATCTTTGATGACTCAAGATAAACATATGGGGCTTCCTCCCATATGGGCGACTCAGTAGTTAATGCACAATATGGGAAATGTCTCAGAGGACTTAGCCGTGCGGCATACCAAAGGAAGTGTGCTAATCATGTGGCGAAAAAGCGGTCCGACATGTGGGTACATTGGTACACCCCTGCAGGGTTCAAACTATTCGAATAGCCTCGTCCTAGGTTATGGACACGCTTGGATACGCCCCGTGAGAACTAGACTACAACATTTAATTAAAACTTGATGTGGGTGGTATGAATGGGGAATTCATGCTATTTGTTGTGGTGGCTATTGGGTTAGCCACTTCCAGGATGTCTTGTTACTATTATTGTTTAGTATATCGCTGTTTTTATCAAATAAAATCAGATTCTAAAACTGCCTTCAATCTATTACATTATTGCAAATGAAAACTTTCTTTATGCTGAAAATGAGTCTAGAGCCTGCTCCACTTAAATAAGCTTGCATGTAGCTAAATATATAGGTCTGTTACTCTACACGTCAGTCTTGCGAGTACATTTTTGTACTCATTTGCTTTGCTTAATAAATTGTTGCAGAGGAGGAAGTTGATCCCCAAGGGATCGACTTTTGTGAGACCGACTTCGTTCAGGACGACTAGCTTGGCGGCCCGGTCGGTTGCCTTGTGGGTTAAAGGCACACTACTTGGCTTTTGTTTATCGCCATCTTATGGCACCTTGCTTCCGCTGTTATTTTAATCTCTTTAGTTGTTTTTTTTTGGCCGGTCAGCCCTTCTTTTGTATTATATTCTTGTTTGTCCTTTATGTTGTATGCTTGTAATAACTTGTGTATGGAATGGATGCTTAATTTTTGTATGGGGTATGTGTACTGCAATTCTGGGAAGTACATATACGCCGAGAGTCGTGATATTTGATTTGTAATGCTTGAATCATCTTAATGGTTAAGTATTACAAGTTAAATACCCCGGGTTCTCACACTCGTAGTCGAGATTCCTCACGACTAGGTCACCACGACCACCTTATAATCAAATGAACCTGCAGACAAGTGGGTCTTATTGATTAAGGGATTCAAACAAATATCATATCTGTGTTATTCTACGTAATAATGGCACGTAATACCCCATTATCTCGGTATATAGTCATTGAGCGACGTGGAGGAATTAATACACCGTAATTACTACCAACATGCGCCTGAATAGAGGTGATGAGGCGCCACTTTACTCGAGTAATCGCCGCTCCTTCACGCACTATAAAAGGCGGCAACTAGAGAAAGGGAGAGGAGGATCGAGCCATCGGAATACAAGCACTATCTGTAATAGTCTTAGTTTTTCCCCGATTGTTCAAGATACACTCAATACCATACACACACAGAGTAGGTTTGTTATTCTCTCCTGAGAAGGCCGAACTCAGTATAAAAATTCCGTGTCAATCTCTCTCGCATGATTCTATTCTAGGAGACCCCGAATCAAACAATCTTTACGTAAGTTCGGTTCTAAAACACCGGCGCTTGGCGCCGACCGTGGGGATCTTCGGTAATTTCTTGTCAAACATTCTCTCTGTTTTCCAAATCTCATGCACTCATGGCGGAGAATGGAACGAGGAGAACTGGTTCGACTTAGCAGATTACGCAGACGTCGACATGGATGCCGGATTCGGTTACGAACCGAGTGATGACTCATCCTATGGCATTGCTGCCTCCGGGGATCTTCCCACAGATCCAGGAGACAATGTCGCCGGTGGAGTTGAGGAGGGATCCT
Organism: Phyllostachys edulis; assembly: GCA_036346405.1. Taxonomy (NCBI): domain Eukaryota; kingdom Viridiplantae; phylum Streptophyta; class Magnoliopsida; order Poales; family Poaceae; genus Phyllostachys; species Phyllostachys edulis. The sequence goes on from CM070552.1 coordinate 12,070,601, forward strand.
TATCCCCCACAACAGTACGTCCAAGAGAGGAATCTACCCTCTCAAGGGGCAAGGGTCAATCGACCAGACCACACCTGTGGACTCACGACACGACGAGAGTTTTTCCTCGAAGTGTCCAAGTTCCCCTAAGGCGGTCCGACTTGGTGAGGCAAGCTCTAGAAGCCACAATTCTGGGACTTCACCGGCATCTGGTGATTCTCTCTCTCTGGATAACACCAGAGAGAGCGGGATCAAGCATGCTTTTCCTGCAAATTCGACCATCTCTCTGCAGGTCACACCTGCCGACGGAGACTAAGATAACCCGAGACTTCCCTACTTGGAGGATTACTCCAAGTCGCCAGATGGTGTCTCGACGACTCCTCAAGCGGAGAGGCCTCGAGCGCAAGTGAGAATCATCAACGGAGGTCTTCGTCCTTCCTCGAGATCAAGATCACTCTTCTAGAGACCGAGATGGAGACCCTTCCGAAGGTCACACATCATACCTCGTGGCAATGGCCAGACACCACCATCAAGGCGACACGACCAACGCCTTCATGAACGCCAGGAAATCCTCGACATTCTCGCGCTTCATTGAGGCAATCTCAAGAGTCTAACATGGAAAATCTTGAGGCAATTCAAGGAAGAAGATTGAAGCTCAAGAATTTGCTCGGGCGATTCAATATCAATCGAGGAAGCTCGAGCGCTCCAAAGACATCAATGATTTGCTCGAGAATCCAACTCAAGAGCTAGCCCGAACGCCAGTTACGACCTCTTCACCAAGAGATCGCACAAAGGCTTCGAGTACAATGAAAAAGCCGAAGCTCCTCGTCGACATCATTCAAGTAGTCGTACCCATACGACTTCTTCTGCTACCGACCAATCCAACATATCACCGCAGAGAAATCGGCAAGAATGAAGAAGTCGTGTCGATCTCCTACTCAAGAAATGTCTTCCAAATGACCGATGATCAACAAGCTCCTCGGAAGGTGATCGCTCACCACTCCGACATGGAAATCTGCAACAACAGATAAACTACGAGGAGTATTCCTCGAGGATCGAGACCTATTACAGTCGGGTCAACTCACATCGGGTATCATCAAGTACGACCACCGATGATATCAACCCTTCTTTTCTCGCAAAGGAGGCGCCAAGAAGTCATTCTCGATGTCGGGCATTCTCGCCGATCTCCGAGCCGTTCACGCCACCTCGCTTTCGACCGGTGAACATGGAGAAGTTTGATGGTTCCCAAAATCCCATCGAATTCCTTCAAATTTACACAACAAATTGCTCGAAAGCAGCGGGGAGGAGAGCATGTGATGGCAAATTACCTTCCAATCGTGCTCGAAGGATCTCGCCGATCGTGGTTACTAAACCAACCACTCGAGTCGATCTATTCTTGGCAACATCTCTGCGATCTTCATCGCAAATTTCAAGGCACATACAATCGCCTAGAAAGGAGGACGACTTGCACCGATGAGACAGAACGACAACGAGACATTGCGCCACCATCAAGCGCTTGACGGGTTCAGAACTCAATTCCGGAAGTTTCTGATTCATCTGTCATCAGGGCTTTCAAGCAGGGAGTCCGTAGTAGAAGGATAACAGAGGATATTGCTTTAAATCCTCCTACTTCAGTCACCGAACTCTTCGAAATGGCCGATCGATATGCTACTGCCTCTGAGGCGGTCGAGTGGAACAACACAATCGATCGTGAAGACAATCCATCTCGAGAGCCAAAGCGGTTGGTAAGAAGAAGGATAAGAAAGCAAAAAGTCCAAGAATAAGATGAAGGGTCAAAACCCAATGGTTCCAAGGAGGTATTGGTCAGGAATGATAAAGAGCCACGCACATCCAGCCACACTCGACAGAGGCAAAGGTAAGCATACGATCGGAAAAATGATAAGCCTAGGTGGTGTCCTTTCCATAAAAAGGAAGGGCATGACCTTCATAATCGCCGGTCTTCCAACGAAAGCTTGAAGACTACTACAGCGACAAGGACCACTTCCCACCCTCGAAAGGTAGGTCAAACAAGTGGTCATAAATCTTCGATGATTTAAGAGGAGATGTCGCCCAGATCCGCAACACACCATTGAACACATCTACGGGATCATCGGCATATGAATCAAAGCGACTCAAAGGTCACGAACGCGAGGTAAACTCCATAGATCCTCCTCTCGTCAATAAATTATCAAGTGGTCTCAAGTCACCATTTCTTTCGAGAAGAGTGATCGCCGATCCTTCGACTCGACAGTCGATACCCAATCAGGTCGAACCCACCATCAACAATTGTCGGGTCAATCGAGTTTTGGTTGATGGTGGAAGCTCGTTAAATATTTTATTTACGAGTGCCCCGATGACATGCAAGTACCGGGACCAAAGTAAGACCGACGATACTCTTTCCATGGATTGTACGATCTTCGCCAAACCAATTGGTCAAGTTTCTCTTCCTTTAACATTTGGTTCACCAAGTAATTTCAGACGAGAAAATCTCCTTTGATGTGGTCGATTTCGATCTGACATATAACGCCATACTCGGACGACCAACTTTGGCAAAATTCCTAATGGCTACTCATTATGGATATCAATGTATTAAGATGCCAGTCCCAAAGGAGTAATTACAATCCATTGTGACAAGAAGATGGCGATACCGCGATCACGATCCCTTGAGATGGTAGGACAAATACCAACTCGAGAAGAAAGTCACCTTCGACTAGCAAGTCGAAGCCTTCAAAGTCGCACCAAAGCCGAACGACAAAGTCAAAGAGGTTCCTCTAGACGCAGGGAGCCCTCAAGATCGTTCTCAGACGGGATACTTCTAACCCCAAATAGGAAGACGCCTCATCACCTTCCTCCGAGCTAACGCAGATGTATTCGCGTGGCAAGCATCCGACATGCCCGAGTCCCGGTGGAGGTGATCGAGCACAAGCTAGCCTTTACGGCCGACAAAGTACCAGTAAACAAAAATTGCGGAGATTTGCCACCGATCGACGAGATGCTATTAAATCGAATTGATAAGCTACTTAAAGCGTGCTTTATAAGAGAGGTCAACCATCCGTAATGGTTGGCTAACCTCGTAATGGTTAGAAAGTCAAACGGCAAATGGCGATGTGCGAGACTTTATCGATCTTAATAAAGCTTGTCCAAAAGACGATTTTCCTTTACCTCAGACGATCGGTTGGTTGACTCTACCGCAGTTGTGAAATGTTAAGTTTTTAGATGCATATTCGGATATCACCAGATTAATATGTGTCTAGACGATGAAGAAAAGACCGCATTTATTACACCATTTGGTATATTTTGCTATGTCAAAATGCCATTTGGTCTAAAAATGCCGGCGCTTCTTTTCAACGCTTGATGCAGTAACTTTTTCATCTCTATTAGGCCAAATCTAGAAGCCTATGTTGATGACTTAGTTGTCAAAAGCATCAAGAAACTTAATCATATTATCGACCTACAAGAAACATTCGACAATCTCGTAAAACATCGCTTAAAACTTAATCCTCGAGAAGTGTGTGTTTGGAATCTCTTCAGAAATTGCTTGGATTCCTAGTATCTATACGAGGAATTGAAGCGAATCCCAAAAGATAAAAGCCATTTTACAAATGCGCCCCAACTACACGGAAAGAAGTCCGAAACTCACTGGGTGCATGATTTCTAAGTCGTTTCATCGCACGATCGGGAGAAAAGGGACTACCTTTCTTTAAACTTCTAAGGAGACACGAAAGTTTTGATTGGTCGAATGAGGCAAACGCCGCTTTGAGGATGTCAAGAGGTACCTTACGAGTGCTCCTATTCGGTCTCTTCGAGGCCGAAGAAACGCTCTTGGTTTACCTAGCCGCCACGCCACAGCGATCAACAAGAAGATCGTTGTAGAACGTGAAAATGTACAACGACCAGTTTACTACGTAAGTGAAGTTTTACACGGACCTAAGGAGCGTTACCCTCAGTCCAAAAGTTTCAGATGCCCTCCTCATGTCTTCGAGGAAATCATGGCATTATTTTCAGCGCACAAACTAGTCAGTGTTGCCTCGAGTTTCCTTTGGGAGCGATCCTCCGTATCAAGGAAACAATGGGGCGATGGCAAAATGGTCACGAACTTGGGGAGTTCGACATCCATTTCGTGTCCCGAACGGCCGTTAAATCCCAGATCTTGGCGGACTTTGTCGCCGAATGGACAAATCTCGAACTGCTCAGATCCCCAAGACGATTCCCGACCGACCAAAGGATTTATGTACTTTGACGGTCGCCACTTTAAGTGGCTCTTGGGTCGGGTGGTCTGGTATCTCCTAACGGAGAGACCTTAAAGTATGCCATACAATTAAACTTTCGTGCCACTAATAATGTGGCGTATCACGAAGGTTTGCTAGTCGGTATACGAAAGCAATGAAGCGCTCTCGATTCGCCGACTACTCGTGAGAGGAGACTCTCAACTAGTCGTGAATCAAGTCGGTAAAGAGTACCAGTGCTCTAACCCGACAATGTCTCGGTACTTATCGGAAGTACGTAAGCTAGAAAAGCATTTTTTAGGTTTCGAGGCACAATTCATCCCTCGAAAGGATAATTTCCTCGCAGACCAGCTTGCTCGAATAGCTTCTTCCAGATCTGAAGTACCAAAAGGAGTCTTCTTGGAACAACTCCAGAAGCCTTCTCAGTCGAAGAGCCGAGACACCTCCTATTGAGACAAATTCTCTAGAATACGAGGATACATGGATGGCGCCCATCTATGATTATCTTCAGAAGGGTTCTGTACCCGAAGACGATCTCGAGGCAGATCGCTTATCCCGAAAAGCCAAAATGTATACTTTGGTCGAAGGAGTTCTCTATAAACGAGGTACTCAAGGGGTGCTCATGCGATGCATTCCGCAGAGCGAAGGATTAACACTCCTTCACGACATACATGGTGGCATTTGTGGAAATCATGCTTCCTCTGTAACGCTGGTCGGCAAGGCTTTTCGACAAGGTTTTTACTGGCCAACAGCCCTATACGATGCTAAAGAGTTGGTTAAAAAGTGTGTCCAGTGCCAGTTTCATAGCAGGCAAATACACCAACCAACTCAGGCATTACAAACAATACCTCTATCTTGGCCTTTTGCAACCTGGGGTCTTGATATCCTGGGACAGTTTCCTAAAGCTCCAGGAGGTTTCGATTCCTTTTTGTGGCTATTGATACGTTCACAAAATGGATTGAAGCCAACCTGTGACTGGGATAACAACGGAAGCAGGAAAACGGTTTATGATGAGATGCGTAATTACTCGATTTGGAGTACCAAGTCGAATAATTACGAGATAATGGTAAGCATTTTCGAGCGCAAAATTTCAAGAATTTTGCGACGAGTTGGGTACCAAGTTATGTTATGCTTCTGTGGCCCATCCCCAGAGTAATGGGGCAGTCGAACGTGCAAACGGCCAAATAATGAGAGGAATTAAAACTCGAGTCTTCGACCAGCTCATCAAACGCCCGGGGGCTTGGGTACAAGAATTACCCTCTCAGATATGGGCGTTCAGACAACTACCACAAGACACAGGAGAAACACCTTTCTTTTTAGTCTTCTGGTCTTTGAAGCTATGCTTCCTCCTAACTAAAAATACGGTCAACACGAGTCGAAACATTCACGGACTCCAACCAGAACAAATTCGAGCAGATGATATTAATCTACTTGAAGAAAGGAGAAACCAGCCCTAATTGCTCGACAATCTACCAACAAGCCTGCGAAGATACTACGATCGAAGGTTCAACCTCGCAGACCTTCTTTGAGGTGACTTGGTATTAAGGCTTTGCCAATCCAAGTCTAATCGAACAAACTTTCTCCCAAGTGGGAAGGTCCTTACACAAGGTCGGGTTACTCGTCCATGGTCGGTACGATTGGCAATGGAAGACGGCCAGGTTCTCTCGAATTCTTGGAACATTGACCAGTTACGCAAGTTCTATGTGTAACCAGCCATTCGGACAATAAAGAATCAGGTTTTTTCTATCTCTATTGTCTTACTTTTGAGTAGTGCTTTCATTATTTTTCGACTATGTTTTAAACACCCAGTTTTCTTTACACTGGTCAGAAGGCAGATAACATCACCTAGTCGAAGCCTCTCCTCTCTGCATGTGGTCCTGCCCACTAGAAGGAGTTTCCTAGTGTCGACTCGTTACTCGCTTTTATGGCCAACACAAAGAACTCGGGTTTTATTTAGTCGAAATATTTTTGAAGGCCAACTCTTTTCACCTTAATTTATTTCTTCAGTTAATTTGAAAAATACTCTAAGAAGAGCGCACTTTCTCAGATTTGCTTAACCGCCTTGGGTGTACTCGTTTCATCTCAACTGGTCGGAGGAAGAGACACATCTAGTCGAAGTTTCTCCTCTCTGCACGTGGTCCTGCCCACTGGAAGGAGCTTCCTAGCTTTGTTCAGTTTCCTACTCTTGCTACCAGGACATAGACTTATCGAGTCCACCGGAGAAGGACGAGTAAATATTTTAAAGTCCTCTAGACGCTTGCTTAACTCAAGTTGCCGTTCTCGATTTGATTAAACTAGTCTGAGATGTTAACATTACCTAGTCGAAGCCTCTCCTCTCTCAAGACGTGGTCCCGCCCACTAGAAGGAACTTCCTAGTGTCAACTCGTTACCACCCTTTCGACCAAAGGCATGACAATTGAGACCCAAAACTACAAGTTAAACAAACCTCTCTGCTTTAAAACCCTTTACAGACTATTTACTTAGTTTGTCTAAACAAACTCAAAGAAATAGTCGGGGCTAGGATAATTTGATTTCAATTATTAGTCTTTATTTCGTTAATTATCTTTTGAGTTACTAACTACTCGACAAGATGATTTGTAGAGATAAAACTATTTACTTAGTTTTCACAAACTAAGCAAATAGTCGGGGGCTAGGATAAAGTCATCACATTTGACTTCATTTCTTAGTCTTTAAATTCGTTAATTATCTTTTGAGTTACTAACTACTCGACAAGATGATTTGCAGGGAACAAGATGGATTACATCAACAAAAGACTGTTTTTCACAAGTTCATTACAGACTACTCTGAAGAGGGAGAGCCCAACTGCATCTCCTCTGAAACTTTCCGGCCAACTGATTGCATCTCCTCCATCAGACGTCTTCCTTCTGCTTCAGAGCAGTTGAAGTCGGCTTCGAGTGGTTGCACATTAAGGTTGGGGTCATGAGCTTTAAGTTTTGCTAATGCATAACTTACTGCAGTTTCGACCGCCTCCTTTATCGATTCAGCTTGGTTGGCCTTCAGAGTGGTCACCAGATCTTGCAAAATCCCGACTTGATCCCCAATGGTACTTGTGTGAGCAGCTATTGTATCATCTTGAGGAGTCTTTCCCTCACTATGTAGCTCACCAAGCACATTGTTCAGGAGCGTGATGTTTCCTTGAAGTTTAATCTTCATTGCTTCCATCTCCTATTGGGTACAAGTCGAAGCTCATGAGCTTTTTGTTTTCGACCACTTGCTCAAGAAATAAGATTGGTCAAACAAAAATAAACTCCTAGAGGAAAAAGAAAACAAAAATAATCACGGGTAAAAGAATTTCTTACCCACTAGTTGAGAATCCAACTTCTTGACCTCTTCATTATGGGAAGCAACGGTCTCAAAGATACTTTTTCTCCCATGATACAATATCCTCTACATTCTTCTTTGCAATAAGGATTTGTGCGTTATAAATCACGGCTTTATCCGCGATTTCATCTCAAGTTCTCTCAATTTAACGCCCATTGCTAGAAAGGAAGTGGAAGTGAGAAAAGGAAATAACTCAGAAGGACTGCAGTAAAGAATTACTTACTTGATATTCGAAGTTCTCGGCGCCTCAAGGTTTTGATCTTTATTTTTGGACATACGAGTAAGCTCGTGAATAACTCAAGTTTTCTCTAACTTCATTCTCGAGCTTTTTTCGCCTCGTCTTCTTTTTCTAAAAAAAGCAAGAGTTAGGTAAAGATCAAAGATATAAGCGATCTTAAGTTCAAGACTTCTTCGCTTAATTTTTCCTGCGACTTCATGGTTGCGAGTTAGCTTCTTTAAGCTTTCTCCTGAGGTCTAATACCTCTTCCTAAACTTTTTCGACTCCTCTTTTTCATAATCGAGCGAGTCGGCTAAGGTCTTAAGCGCCACCGCTTAACCCGCAAAGGATAACAAAGGACATGAGCATGGGTCAATCGATTGTAAGTTCTTCTACAACCATTGACCTAGTCGTAAGTTCTTCTACGACAAAGCCATTTGGTCATAAGTCTTTTACGACCATTACCTAGTCGTGAATTTTTCCATGACAAATCCGTAAGCACTATATAAGTAGTCAAATCCAAGGTGACTATGAATAGCAAAGACTTACCACCTCTCTGCTGCTTGCGAGTTTCTCTTTCTGTCATAGTTCTAGAAGTTGTCGATGATATTCACCGACAACAGCAATTTGCTCTATGGCTTTCTGCAAGATGAAAAGACAGTGAGAAACAAGAGAAGATTATACCTGTATATATATAAGTACGATTAAGTACTTACATTCATGGTTGATCGAGCAAACATCGAGTAAACCAGCTCCGGGATCTTCAGCTTGTCTACCCTCGTGACTTGGTCCCACCAAACCTTCTCAAGACGTTCATTATCAAAGGTATCCCCTCTATTGGGAATATCGTTGGGATGGGGGACTCGGTCGCGAGATCTGAAAGCAGAAGACCCTACGATGAAAGTAGGCCCAAAGAAGTCGGTAGCAGGTTGAAATACTCTTCTTCTTCTTACGTAACCAGAATTTCTCTTTGGGTACCGGAGGAACGTCTGCAACGATCTCCTTTCCCAAGACGGGTGGATGTAATCGCCACCATCTTGACCAGAGGCTTCGCACTGCCTCTGTTCTATCCACGACCATCTCGGGGTCGAGCGACCGCCTCGAGAGTCGCAATGTTGTCGGAGCTTTCACGACCATCTCGATTGGTCGCATTTCTTCTTTGGAGTCTCCACGACCATCTCTGTGGTCACCATGCTACTTCAGAGGTTGTAGCCGCTACCTTCTTGGGTACAACAGTACCTCATTGGTTGTCGTAACCACTTCAGCGCCACGACTTCCTCTACCACCGGCCGAGGATGATCCTCGACCACTTCCTTGTTGTCTCTCCAAAGAATGGAGAGGTAGCAATAGGCTTCTCAACGGAAGCATTCTCGAAAATTTCAAGGAGTCGGCTAAAAACAAAGAAAAGGAAAGCAATTCAGGTTGTGAAAAGGAAAAAGGTAAATTCTGTTCTTACACTTTAGTATATTTCACATACCTCACCTTGGACCTAAACAGAATTTGGGAGTCACTTTCCCAACGGAAGATTTCTTCTTCTCTCGACCACTTCGGGTCAAGTTCGAGTTGAAGAATGGGCTTAGCCACGACCATGTCTGGTCGTGGATTTTGAATAGGGACCATCTCTCTGGTCTCCTGACTTTCTGGATGGCCGAGATCAGTCTCGACCACTCCAAGAGCAACATTGCCATCACCATAGGCTCTCTTCGAGCGGTATTATCCTTCATTAAAGACATAAAATCCTTCCAGCCTTCTCCTTTTCCAAGTGCTTAACAAAACCGGGAGCGGCGAATCTGCGAAAGATTTTTGTCATAATAGAAGGGTACCTTGGCCTTGCGAGGTTTGCGCTTTAGAGGTTCAGCTACTTCGACCTCCTCCACTTCAGCTATTTTAGCCTCGGCTTCAGTTGCGGCTATGTCTGCCACAAGCTTTGCAGAGGATCTGGTCGAAGGACTAGAACTCGAACTCGCCCCTCCTTTGTCGTCACCCCTTAAAAGTCGACGTCTCTTGGACGAAGGAGCTGAGCCTTTGTCCTTTGTCAACCCTGCACCGATGGTTATCAGTACAGCTTCTTCATCATCCCGACGATTTTCCATGCCTACTTTACGTAAAGCAAAACAGAAGAGAAGAATTACTAATCGGTCGTAAGATTTTCTCGACCGATATCAAAATCAAGTCGTAAGTTTTTCTACGACCTTTCCTCGACCGTAAGATTTCCTACGGTCACGACTAAGTTGTAAGTTTTTTCTACAACATTTCTCTAGTCGTAAGTTCTTTCTACGACTATAAAGTCTTAAAGATAAAATCAACTACTGATTACCTTTAGGCGAACCATCCTTTCCTCTGCGGATACGACCGCAAGGATTTTAGGAACCGCCACACTAAGTGGCGGAGACTTCTCACAAACGAGTTTGACTCTAACGTCAATCTCCGCTGGTGAAAGATCTGTTCAAACAGATAAAGGCATCTTTTAAACAACTTTGCAAAAAGACCAAACTGAGAGCTAAGTCGAAAATTCACTTACCCTCGTTGTAGTCCCTGGTTGGGTCTGTTAGCCCCGAGTATCTCCACATAGGGGATGCTCGTTTCTTCAAAGGACTAATTCGGCGTGTGATGAAATCTTTCACCACATGCCATTCGGTCAGCCCTTCCTTCTTTAAGTCCTTGATAGCTTGAACATAAGGGGCAATCCGGCTGATATCTTCAGGAGTCGAATCCCATGAAGATTTCTTTTCAGCAGCCTTTCCCACGAAAGAGAGGCTGTCTTCTGAGGTGACTTTCCAGTAAAACCACCTCTTCCTCCATCCCGGCCACGAAGACCGGGTGAAACTCTGAATATACTCCTCGACTTCCCATCATGGAGTTTTAGACCACAACTTCCGGAATCCCGCTTGCCGAGACATTCCATAGAAATATTGGAAAAGCTCAAGGTCCGCCGAATTCCTGTGCACGCCTCGCACAAATATCTGGCCGCCGGCATGGTGATGGAGTTAGGACCAAGGTTCACTAACTCCACCCCAAAATGCTCGAGCACAACGGTGAGAAAGGGGTGAGCAGCAATGAAGGCCACACTCACAATAAGCACGAAGGCGGAATTTGCCCATTCTCCTGACGGCCAATCTTTGCCTAATTGCGGAAGCCATTTCACAAGAGTCCTCTCTGAATCTTCCGCGACAACTAGGGCTTGAATCTTCGCGATCCATCTCCGACTCTTCCCACTCGAAACTTTCTGGCCATCTCTCTCGGAAGCAGAAATTTTGGGTCGAAAAAGAGGGCACAATTGGAGTGTCGTGAAGCAAGAACGACTTCGAGAAGGCAAGAGCTTGAAGAACAAAGAGGAGCAATTTGGGGAAAAGTAAGATCTTAGGTTTTACCCTCCGGTGAGTATATATAACACAGTACCTTGAGCCGGGCGTGACATTCAAGGGTCGCCACCGTCTCGAACCGCTTCAACAGACAAAGCTAACAAGCGTCGTTTGAGATTCCCAGTGTGTCCGCTCGAGAAATTCAGGTTTGCGTTTACATCTCAAGCGAAATTACTTCCTTGGTTAGATCTTTTCAACCAAAGGAAATGATAATCGGAAAGTTCCTTCTTCCGATCACTATACTCGACCACCTTGTGATCGTAGAAATGCTTTTACGACCACTTGATAGTCGTAAGCAATTTTCTTGACCAAGCACATTTCGGTCAAAGTAGTATACAATCGAAGAGTTTTTCCTTCGATTATTTTCTCGATCCTCTCATGATCGTAAGACCATCTAGAACCCTTTACCAAGTAAGTTGCTTTCACTTGAAGTCGGGGCTAGATGGCGAGGATATAATAATCCTCATTTTACCTTTTATCTATAATTTTTATTATAGGTAAATATGGCGTCATGTGAACCCCGAGTGTACCCTTAATGTTATGAAGGAAGAACCAAATGGATGGTCGTAAGTTCTTCTCGACCACCCCCATAGTCGTAAGTTATGCTACGACTATCCCATAGTCGTAAGTCTTGCTACGACTACCTCACGATCGTAGATTCCTCTCGACTAGGTCAGCCACGACCACCTTATAATCAAATGAACCTGCAGACAAGTGGGTCTTATTGATTAAGGGATTCAAACAATCATCATCTGTTGTTATTCTACGAATAATGGCACGTAATACCCCATTATCTCGGTATATAGTCATTGAGCGACGTGGAGGAATTAATACACGGTAATTACTACCAACATGCGCTTGAATTCACGGAGGTGATGAGGCGCCGCTTTACCTGGAGTAACTGCCGCTCCTTCACGTACTATAAAAGGCGGCAACTAGAGAAAGGGAGAGGAGGATCGAGCCATTAGGAATACAAGCACTATCTGTAATAGTCTTAGTTTTTCCCCTGATTGTTCAGTATACACTCAATACCATACACACACAGGAGTAGGGTTGTTATTCTCTCCGGAGAAGGCCCGAACCTGTATAAAAATTCCCGTGTCAATCTCTCTGCATGATTCTATTCTAGGAGACCCCCCGAATCAAACAATCTTTACGTAAGTTCGGTTCTAAAACACCGACAGGCCTTAATTGCTCAGTTTTGCATAAAAAGCACAATTTTTTAGCTCTACACATACTAGTTTGCAACTGCCATTTAGCAAACAAAATTTTCTTTTAGCAAACATATGAATGATAGTGATATATAGAGATTAAACAATACCAAAGTGGCAGCCCACTTTGATAAACTAAATTGCATGAATCACCCTTCATGCCGATACCGAGAAGTAACCCACATCAATTTTAATTTAGAGTCTAACGATGATATCTCCTGAACCAAGTGATCGTCTATAACTATGGACACGGCTAATCGAATAGGTTAATCCCTGCAAGGGAGTACAACTTTACCCACATGACTCGATCAACCCATAAGCCTCCGGAAAAGGACACATTTCCTAAGGTGTGCTGGCTAGGGAGATCGAGACTCGGTATTTTTCAACAAGACGACCCTATTGAGTTGAACCACCCCACTTAGTACAAATTGCTTATAGAAAATGCTAAGAGGGCTCCCAAGTTATATTGGAGATGCTAGTGTAATGAAAAGGAACAAGTGTGTAACCCCCAACTTGAATGTTGGTATGTGAGTAACCCCCAATATAAGACAAGTGCTCACTCGCACATTATAGCATTACACTAGATTCCTACGAGCATAAGATCACAATAAATTATGCCCTCACACCACCCGTGGTTCAACCCAACAAGACCCCCCCCCCCTTGCTTGACCAAGCCGGCGCCCATACATCCAGCATGTGGAAGTACTAGTTTTACTTGGAATGACAGCCCAAAGTTTGGTCCTTAACGATCCAGACAAGTCTACCACGGTACCCGAATCTCGTGCACGAAGGCACCCACACTACTAACACTTATTCATACCTAAATCATTTTTTATTTGACAAATTTAAGATCAACAACCAGATTTGAAGATCCGGACAGAAAACATAAGAGTAAAGTGATTGGTATTTCCCATGATCAACAAGCTAACCCCGTCAACCGAACTACCGTATCTACTTGACTTGCATGGCTAAGCATTAATATAAAAGTAGATACACCATCACAAGACATCTACCTTAAGCATATCTATATAAAAACTCGGAATATCAAGGGTAACTTGCAAGAGTTAGGACATAGCTAACTATTTCACAAAATATCGATACCTCAAATAGCATGCCTGCAAATATATTTGCAACTCAAAATAACTAGAGTGGAAAATCTGGGATCAATATGGATGCAAGATGTGTAACACCCTGGCTATGCGGAAGCCAAGATATCACCTATAAGTCTAACATTCATCAACAATACGAAATAATTTCAGCAATCTATCAACTAACGACATGTAAGAATCAACAACTAATAGAATGAATATAAGAATTGAATCAGAATTCAATAACATATCAAACTCTTTCATCTAATCATATTGAATCAATTATGATGCAAGTATCAGAAGTCTATACTAAGATCATAATCCAATACCAATACAACCATATCATAAAGAATGATAATATCAATCATCAACCTCTTTTTATTACAACCCAATTATTATCAAAGCAAAGGTAATGACAAGTTCATCTAATTTATAAGTGAATATTGTGAAGTAAAAGGAAGATTGTGAAGTGGATGAAGTGATCCACGCGACTATACCCTCCCATGCAAGCCGTCTTCAATATTTACCTAAAACAAATAAACACGGCAAGAATGAGTCCACGACTCAGCAAGTACAACAGAACAATACGAACAGTACTGAATAAGAACATAACAATCACAGAATATAATACGAATGTAGAACGGATGAGTAATATCATTATATAACAGAATAGAATTCAAATATGGAATGGAGGAATAAGAACATAATATCACACTAAAGAATATGAAGGTAGAATGGCAAAAAATATATGAATGAATGAAATACATGAACTCCACATCTGCTTATACCGGTATAGCCAGTGACACACCCGTCGGTGTTCACTTAGGCCTGCATTTAACAAAATGCAGGGATCCAAGGCCCGTATGAAGAACATTTCATACGGAGATCCAAATCTGCACATATTGGAAAGGTGGGTCTTACGTGTCCATACTGGAATTGATGGGTCTTTACTTTCCACTCCCGTGGATGTAACATGAACAATGAATGAATGGAATGAATATTGAATATTGAAAGACATCATCTCATTAAACATAGATTAACGAACGTGAAATGAACATGAAGCATTGAATCTACTCATGGATCATAGAAATAACAGTATGAACAACAAGCACTCAGCATTCACCAACAAATAAGAATCACAAGGTACTTGCCCATATTGGAATGATGGGACTTCACTACTCACTTCTGTGGTGAACATGAAAGAAGGAACGAATGAATATACTGAACGTAAACATATTATCGAAGAATCATGGCATATCAATTATGAAGGGAAACAAGAAATACCAGTATTACCCATTTGCATATTCAACAATCAAATGGAACAAACAACAAACAAGACAATTCAATTGTACTTGCCTCAACCGTGAGACGGAAGACAACGATGGAAAGCTTTAGCCCCGGGGTTCACCACCACCTGGTAACCGTAAAATAATATACTAAGTACACTAACCAATAGTGTATAGCATAGCAATTGAACAAAATGAGAACAAGCGTCCCTGCCCGCAACCCGAACATTTAATCAATACACTCTCAAATTCCCAAATCTGCCCAAACAGACAGCGGTTAAGGAAAAATTCATAACTTTTGAGTCAAAACTCCAAAATCCATGAATCAAATTTTCCTAGAACCTACAAAAGCCTAGCTACAACTTCTCAGGTGATGAAAAGATCAAACTAGTTCATCTAAGCCTTTGTTTTTAATCCCGAAGACCGATCTGTCATCTCCGGTACTACTAACTTGTGAATTTCATAACTTTTGTTTGGCTCAACCAAACACATTGTTCTAATACTGTCTGGAAACTACAGGCAACCAGCTATCTCAATAAAATTATCTCAAATATTTTCACTGTGCAACAAAGGTTGTAAACAGTCAAGTAAAACTCTTCTGTCCACAACAGAGAGACAGATTATAGCCTTAGCTTCTAAAATTCATATGTTTTGATCTAGAAAGACAAAAATTATGAAATTTAACTTTCTGGAATCATAATGAAAATACCTACAAATCTCACGCAGACCAACTGACCCAATTCGGCCGTCTCCAAGATCAAACTTAGAGATCTATGTTCGCTGCACAAGTCTTGAGACTGATTTAGCACCTAGTCTTGCGAAATTCATAACTAAATCTTTGTTTATCCAAAAACTATGATTTAAGACTTTCTGGAAAGCTAACGCAATTCCCCATCTATCTCTAGCAGACCCTAAACACAGAATCCGCACATAACTACCTCAAACATGCAAGTCAACAGATCACAGATTAAACCGATCTACTACAGCAGCTATCATCTAGCATATGGAGACAATACGCATAAGATCATTCTACCAAAACTAATTGGGATCACGAATTTACCCACAAGAACACCGCGAGATGCCACTAAAACCTTCGCAAAGCCCTCGCGCCCTCGCAAAGATCACCCGCACCTTCTTCTTCTTCCTCTCCTTCCTCTTCCTTATGGTCGGCAACAAAGGAAAAGCACCGGAGGGGAGGGGCATGCTACAGTAGCGCTGTGCTACAGTGATGGCAGTGCTACAGTACCATGCCACAGTACTTAGATGCTAGGGTTTAGTTCCCCCCACATGGGCCCAAAGAGCTATGGGCCAAAGGCCCAAGTTCTAAAAATCCTCCAAAATTCTGAATTTTCCCTTTCTAATTATATTTAATTCTTATACTAGTCACTTATATGTTTTACATTTGAACATGATATTACATTCTACCCCCTTTAAACAGAATTCGACCCCGAATTCTAACCGTCGAAATAAACCGAAAAACAACTACCACTGAAATGAAACAACAAATTACACGTACTAGTTATGAACAAACTCGGATATTGCTCGCGCATGCGAGACCCTTGCTTCCATGTCGCTTTCCTCTCAGACATATGGAACCACATCACAAATGATGGATACCAACGGCTTACACCTCAACACTCGTCTCGACCCCCACAGGTTCTCTCAACACGCAGGACTCAAAGATAAGGTCCTAGTCGTTGGCCAACGGCTCTAATCGAAATCCCAAGCTTCGGACTACTCGGGTACTCACTCAGCACCAGAACATACCAGACATTGCGTACCTCGTGTATGGACCCGAGACGGCCATAGCGATACACCCACTTCCTAATCCCCGCAACTGACGAAAACAAACTAATGTACCTCGGGCCAACTTTCCTTTTGGTACCGAATGCACAAACATGCACCACATGCTCAGGCTCGTCGACACAATGCAACGACTCGGCATCGCCTACCACTTTGAGGAAGAGATCAGTGATATCCTCAGCTCCATCCACATGGAGGGTTCCAAAGCTCATCACAGGGATGATGATGTCGCTTCTGCAGCCTTAAGGTTCAGATTGCTCAGGGAGAATGGTTTTCTAGTATCCCCAGGTTGTTATTAATTATAAAAACTCTATTGAAAAGGACAGTTTAAGAAACTTCTCTGATTGATTATATTTCTGTTCTCCACTTTGGAAGAATTGCAAACACACACACACACACACAGGACAGACGGATGGATTGCTATAAACCCTATAAGTTATTTATGCCATTTAGCCACAAAAATTCCCTCCATTTGCAAATACCCCTTACCATTGCTTCTTTTAAATAAAATCAGCCAAACTAGCATGCCTTCAGGATTGTGGATATGGTGTTTGCACGTAATTGGGTCTATTTGCGTGGTAATGAACCGAGGGATCACTTGTTAATATCAAATGGATAAGTTTGACAAAGATCCATTGGTTAGAGGCAGTGTTATTGATGGCGAAGATAATATGGTTCCAAACAAGCACCCTAGTGCCAAACATTCATGCCCAAATTTTGAGTTAGTCATCAATTGTGCAATACTGAAAATTTTATCAATCTACATGGATTGCTTTTGATTTTTTTGCTCATACTGAAAATTTGATTGCAATACTGAAAATTTTACCAACAAAATGTACCTAACTGACTTGGCTCCATGATAACAATGTAGAATCTTTGACAAATCTGAAGTACGGAGAGAATTACCTCACGTCAGCACCTCAGAAGGATGTCAAGGGACTTCTCTCACTCTGCGAGGCTTCATATCTTGCATTTGGAGACGAAGAAATATTGGATGAAGCAAGAGCATTTTCTACTAATGCTCTTAGAGAACTTGTGCCATCCATGCATCCGCACTTAAGGCGCAGTGTGGCTCATGCTTTAGATCTTCCATTGCACTGGAGAGCTCCTAGACTAGAAGCAAGATGGTTCATAGATCACAATGCTAGAGACATGAGTTTTGATCCATTGCTGCTAATATTCGCCAAGCTAGACTTTAACAACGTGCAAAGTGTGCATCAACAAGAACTTGCTAGGTTAACAAGGTAAGCTTGAATAAAACCTACAGCGCTAATTACTTCCAGAAGAGGATACTTGATAGTAAAATTAAGATGTTAAAATCGACTTGCATGAAGATGGTGGAGGGATATTGCCCTTGGTGAGAAATTGGCGTTCGCAAGGGATCGTTTGATGGAGTGCTTCCATTATGCAAATGGCATCGTCTGGGAACCAAACCTTGGAGCATGCCGGGAAGTGCTAGCTAAAGTCTCTAATCTAATCATTCACCTGGATGATGTTTATGATGTGTATGGAACCCTAGATGAACTCATCCTCTTCACCGATGCCATTGGAAGGTAATATAGCTGTGCACTATACATAAATTAATTGTCCTATCAAGCATGAATGGAGATCATTATGTGTGGCATGCAAAATATGTATAAGCAACTTCACCTTTTTTATAATATATATCTTCAGATGGGAAACAAGTCCTAGTGAAACGCTCCCTGAATACATGCAAGCACTTTACTCGGTTATGTACAACACATCCAATGAGGTGGCTGAGCATGCTCTGAAAAAACATGGTTGCCATGTACATTCTCTTCTTCAGAAAGCGGTAAGGTGTCATCCCTAAAAAAAGAACACCATCTACTTACTAGTGACGTATAGTTTTTGTCCTAAAGTGTCCTAATTAAGTTTGCACAATATTTCAGTGGCATGATATGTCTAAGACTTTCTTGGTGGAGGCAAAATGGCACTATGGAAACTACAAGCCAACCCTCCAGGAGTACTTGGACAATGGATCGGTGTCATCCTCTGCGCCACTCTTATTGCAACACGCGTTTCCCATGCTCAACATGGAAGTCACATCAAAGTCTCTTGACCAGGTTCTAAGCTACCCAAGATTAATTCAGTCTGCGTCGTTAATTCTGCGTCTCTGCAACGACTCCGCAACACACTCCGTAAGGACAATATATTTTCTTCCTTGTTAATTCATCACCAAATTTGAATTTTTTTATGATTTTTCTCATGATATTACTTCCATATTGTGCAAAATCACAGGCTGAGTTGGAGAGAGGAGATGCGCCATCTTCCATAGCTATCCACATGTCTGAGAATGGTTCCAATGAGCAAGACTCTCGTAAAGCCATGCGAGACCTTACCATGGATGCATGGAAGTCAATTAATGAAGATGCATTCAGCCATCGCCAGTTTTCTAGACCTTTTGCCAAGACTTGCATGAATTTGGCTCGAATCTCGCATTGTGTTTACCAAGGGGGAGATGGTTTTGGGGCACCAGATGGTCACAAAAAGAAACAAATAAGGGAGTTGTTCTTGGAGCCTTTCATGGTTTGGAAACAATAAATCTACTGAATATAATCCAAGCTCTTTGCTCATCTTGGAAAATTATTGTGTATGCCAATTATTTGTAGATATAGAATTTATTTTCTACTAAATCTACTGAATATATCACAAGCTGTTTGCTCAAGTGAGCTTGCGGTGAGAAGCCTAAGCACTTGGCAATGTACGTATATAAATGAAGGCCAATGTGTAAGATCCTCATAAATTATACCACTCTTTATAGTAAAGATCTGTGTTAGAGTACATGTCTTGTACGATAAAGATTATTAGAGATATAATAGGATCTTATCTGTATCCGATATGGTTTCTTCTATATCTCTAGTAGATTGACTTCTAGTCCAAGTCACCTTATCGTCATTCATGGTATCAGAGCAAGTTCGTATCTGTAACATTCCCGTTTTCGGATGGTGAATAGTATCTACTAATTTGGTTTTCGACTTTCACTCATATGTCAAATTAGCAAGTATTTTCCGAAAATCTTCCAGCTTCCTCTAAGCTCGGGTTTGTGTTTCAAACTTCTTTGAATTCCGAAATTCAAATTCAGGTTTGAATTTCTCCTTTTTCGATTTTGGGCCTTTCCTTTTCTTGGGCTGGCCCCCTTTCCTCCTTGGCCCATTTTCCCCTCTTCGGTCCAACAGCCCCTCCCCTTTTCTTTTTCCGGCCAAGCTCCCATCCCCCTTTCTTCATCACTCGGTGACTCAACCGAGCCCCCTCCCTTGCTTCTCTCTCCCATGACGCCACCACCTGGCCAAGAGCCTGCCGCGCCCACGAGAAGCCTCTGCCACCCGCGTGCTTCTCCTACTCCCTAACACCGCCACCCACTCCCACTGCCCACCGCGACTCCGGTGGCCTGCCCTCGCCCGGTCTTTTCGCCCGTGCATCATCTCTCCGCCGCGCCCGCGCCATGACGCCATGGTCGTCCTCGTCGGCCCACGCCCGCATCACCCGAGCTCCGCGACCGCATCAGTTGGCGCCCCAAGTCGTCGCTCCCTCTGACGCCTCTCCCTGCAGCCCACCAACCTTCGCCCCGTCGCTTCGTCGTGCCAGTGCGCCCACGTGACGCCGCCTCGGGACTGCGCGATCGCACGCTCCCCCCCCCAACGGCTCCAAGCTCCCTTGGCCGCCTATTTAAGGGCCACTATGCTCCCCCTCATCTCCCCACACCTCCTCCTTCGCTCCCTGGTAAGCCATCGTGAAAATCGTCATCTTCCCCTTTTTGGCCGACGCCGCCTCCACTGCCGATCAGCCACTCCGACGCCGCCATCACCGTGCCACCCCCGTCACCGTGCGCCACCGACGCCCGGGACCACTTCCTCCCAAGCCCCCTCGACTCTAGAACGTCGTAGCCCCCGGAATCGGTCATCTTCCCCGCCTCTGGCCGCCACCTTCTCCACCACCCGCCTCCGGCTACCGCATCCTCCGACCCCCATTGACGACCTGGTGAGACCGCCTCCCGAGTTCTTCCCCGTCTCAAACCGCCATCGGAGCTCCTCCGCCGTCGTGGCCGTGCCACCGCTCCGTTCCACCGCGCCGCCTCCCCAGCCACCCTCCCGACGCACCACCGCCAGCATCGACTCCGCCTCGCCAAGGGCTCGTCATCCCCACCTTTTTTCTGGCTCTGCCACACCCTCCCCCACCTGCGACGAGGCCCAGCCGCGTGCGCCCGCGAGCTGTGCTAGCGCGTTCAGACCACGCACACTGTTCACCCATTATTAGCGCCTTAATGATTGTCTTTAACCTTAAATGCAATCATTAACCTTTAATGGATGTCTTAAACCCCCCCCCCCCTCATTTCACTGCCTTGTGGGCCCGCTCAAACAGTGATCACCCGGTTTTCTTTTTGGTTTTCCTCAGTGGCCGACAAGTGGGCCCTACCCACCACTGTTCCTATGGACCATAGACCCGTGGACCATGCATAGTGCATGTGACCTCCGGTCCATGCACTGTACATATGGACCCGGCACTGTTCACTTCCTTTTTTGATTTAATTCCAATTTAAACTTCGAAAGCTCCATTCTCCTCCGTTATAGCTACAAAAATTATGAAATTTGTTTCTAAAGTTTTGTAAATTTAAGATCTTGCTAATGGCATAGGTCTTTTTTAATTTGGAGTTCATTTGTTATCTCTTTTGTATTTATTTACTCTCTTTGCTTGTTTGTGCCTTTTTCCAGTACTTTCGTCCGAATAGGATTTGAAGACACGGGAGACCTCCAAGTTGATCAAGCACAAGAATATCAAGACTCTCTTGCCTATAACCAAGGCGAGTCAATACTTTGATCATTTTGATCCTACATTTTATTCAAATTATATTCCTTTAAATTACCAAAATTGCATTCTTTAATTCTTTAATCAAATGTATGTTAAAGCTTAAGGTAGTTAAATACCCATTTGTTGAGTAATTAATTAATATGCCATCCATTGATATTTGAATCCATTATTCCATGTCACCCTAGTAACTATGTGGTAAATACTAGCTATAGGTTGTACTTAAGCGACATGCTAGTCTTGCTTAAGTACCGGGGTATTAAATACCCCAATCATCATCTCTTCAAACATGAAATAGTTTTGGGCAGTCATTGGTGGTCCATGACTGAATTGAATGAGATAACTTGGTTTTACTCCTCAAAACCACTAATAACTTGCTAGTACCACATCTGGGCAGATAGAATGGTGGTGGGTGCTGATAGAGCACATGAGTGGTTGGTATGTGGAATGAACCGCCTGGATGAATTAAGGACTTAATCTTGTGGAATGACTAAAAGGATCTAGTGGAACCTACTCATATATGTTGCTATAGTCATTAAACTTAAGTTCGTGCTGCGTATAAAGTACAAATGAAATTTATATAGCAAGTAGTGAAGCACTTACTCCTGGTTGAAGGGCACCACTATGTAGCCCTTGTCATCCTGATGAAGTAATGCCGCCGTTATGTATTTCTCGACAAAGGATATGTCTTGTTCGATGGTTTGCATAGAGACCACGTGTGGGTCGAGGAAACCCACCGGTTCGGACCATTCCCAGGCTTTTTTCATCATGTATATATATATAAGCAATGAGTTGTGATATTTATCGGTATTACGTGAATGTAGAACTTGATTGTACACACTTACAGTGTCCAACATCGTAGAAGCGAGGCGTCGAGGGCAGTGAGGTTTAATAGGTCGTATAAGTCGTTGAAGCCCACGACGAAGTGGTCCGACCCGTTGAAGAAATGCTTATACGTGTATCTAACGGTGATTCCAGTATCGCACCCCTTCTCTTTGGTCTTCCGCATGTACCAGGCATGTAAAGCCTGACAACCTACTCTAGCGCGCTTAATACTATGTCGGTGGCCAACGGACATCCGATGGCGTATTTTGAGGGCTTGGGTGGCACCTTAATATTCATCGATTTTGATTTGGCCTTAACGACTGGCCCGCTACACGTCTTCCTGCGAGACAACTCAGGAACCGATACGGCGACACGCTTTTCTTGTTCCTTCGGTGTCTTCTCCACGGGAGCCGATGAGGTGGCCTTCTGAGGCAAGGGATGAGGTGGAGTCATCGAGGGTCCCGTTGGAGAGGAATGGCCGTGTCAAGATCGCGACACGGCTGAGTTCAGGGTGATGTCCTTCTAGGGCCACTGGATAAAAGTGTGCATAGCATCCCCTAGTGTTCTGATGTCTTCGTTCGAGCGAATCTCCAATGGGGCAGCCATGAAATTGTCATGTACCATGTCCACCTAGACCCTAGTGTAACCTGTGCGGTGGGCAGCTTTGTCTTCCTTATCCTTCTGGTATGGATACACCATCCCTTGACCTCAATAGAAATGGACCCAACCATCCTCACTTGGAGCTTGCAGGGCGTCGGCTCCTACAAAATGATACACAATTAGCTAAGGCGTCCTATAGGTCTATCTTTGGTGCATTCCAGAGATGTACATTACCTTGATGTCGTCGATAGGTAATTGGATGTCGTCATGTTCAGAATTTGGAGTGGACGCGATGCTACTCCGATGTTGAGGAGGACTGGCTCCCAAAATAACGGGGGCGGCTTGCGACTGGCTAAGGAGTTGATTCATTTGATCCTGCAATTTTGTTATCTGTCCTTAAAATTTAGCAATAAGCACCTGTTCCAATCGGGTGTCATGCTTGGCCTTGGATCTCTTCCTAGTCCTATACGTGTCGGAGTCGTGTCAGAATCCATCACCCCAAGGTACGTACGTAAACCCCCATGCCTCGCGTACGACCTAGGTGCTCCTTGTTTCCCAGGGCCGTAGATAGTATATCTTTCTCCCTGTCTGCTTGGAAGGAGCCTTGGGAAGATTCGGTAGTCAATGCAGGCTGCAAGAGGTCATCAGATTATTATAGACACTATGAAGTTATGGACTTTTTAACAACTAGGTAGTTCGACATATTTACCAGACATTGGGACACTGCCTCGTCTGCCGGGTTTGTAAAAGAGATGCTACCTGAAGACGTGACTTTTGCCCTCGCTCTTAACCAGCTTAGGGCACGCTCGTCTGTGATCCCAGAAAATTGCCCGGTTGTGTTCTGGTCCTCCGCCGCCCATTCTGTGGCTTTACCCGTGTACCTAGCGGTCCCAAGTCTGTGGGGGTGAGCGTTTTATGCCTGGAGAGCTTTGTGCGCTGCACTTTTCTCCTGAAATTCGACCGTCGTCTTCATAGCCACAAAGGCGTCCCATATTTCCCACGACAAGAATTTATACTTCGTGAAGGGCGTCTGACCCGTGTTCATGTATTTCGTGACAAGCGTGCTCTTGAATGTCCTCCACACGTGTCCCATCGCGAGCAATGCCTGCCGTTCCACGCGTGCCTTGTCTGCTTCTGGGATAGTGAATAAGGCTGAAAGTTCTGTCTACAGCTGGCCTCTCTGTACGTCCGTTAGAGACTTCCAGCTGGGTGTGGTGATGGGGACCCGTTCTCTTGCAAGTATCCCGCAGATGGTCCGGAATCTCGCCGTTGCTATCTTGGGACTCAGAGGGACCCTAGAGGCACTGACCTTCGTGATGGTCAGTCGGCCCTTAGGCAATTTCGATATTCCTTTGCCATCTCGCCTACGTATCACTTCCGTCGGACATCTGGACGCATTCATCGACGTTGATGCTAGCGGCGAAGACGGTGCAGACGCCATCTCGCTTACTTGTTATCTATATAAGTTAACCAACCAATTAACTAAAATTGCCTTGTAAACACATTAATTATATAAACAAATAAAAGTTAAACATTGAACTTAAATATAGAATACTTAGTAAAGAAAATAGAAGTTACCCAAATAGTGAGTTGTGAGAGTGAAGGGGATAAGGGGAGTTGCAAAAGCATAAATGATTGATGATAGTGTGTGCTCTTAGAAGGAGTGTTGCAAAAGAACAAGTCTTTGCCATCTCAACCCTATTGTCTATACTCTTCATAAATTAAACATGACAATACAGATTCAAAATTTGAGCTCTAAATAATACTTTACTGGACTGTCAAATGATCTCAAAATCAAAAGATCACAGAGTAAACTTTCAGTCAAATAGGGGAACCAATGTTGATTATACACAGAACCTCATATTACCAACAGGACTTGAAAAGCCTTAGTGCAACTGAATACAAAGCACAAGATCAGCAAGCCTGCTGCTTGGACAACAGAAGGTCTAACCAACAGGATGACAGCAGTAAGTAACCAATTAGAGCTCAAATATGAATTGATTATCAGTTCAATTTCAGTATTTGACCATCTTCATCATAGAGCAGAAGACCCACCATCACCCTCAATGCCCAAGAACACCCACCATGGCCCACTACTACAGAAAAGACTTTCACAGACGGTTCAAAAACGTCATCACAGACGGTTTCGTGAGCCGTCTAAGTTTATGGGTCAGTGATGACATGAGGTCATCATAGACGGTTTTGAACTGTCTGTGATGTATACTTCCACAGACAGTTTGTGGTTCAAACCGTCTGCGATAAGTAATATCACAGACGGTTTCATCCACAAACCGTCTGTGATAAGCACATATCACGAGCGGTTTCAGCCACAAAGCTATGCGTGATAAGTACATATCACGAGCGGTTTGTGGTTTGGAACCGTCTGTGATGACTTTTCTCTATAAAGGCCCAGCGTTGGTACTTGTACCATTAAATCGGCATCATATATATATTATATATATATTGTTACGTGATCTCTCGGCCACTTTGGGGATCGTCCACATGACATGAGAAGGATGAGGCGGTAGCCACGGGCAACCTCATTGAGCCCTGCAAATTCAAAAAGTATGGATGCAAAGAGGCGTTAGGACATCCAATTACAGATTGGGCGTCGCTATGTTGAAAGTGGCAATGTCGTTGATCTTTGCGTACTCCGGTAGGAAGTGGCATCATGTATTAGCAACCAACCATTCTTGAGCATGTAATCGTCTTTAAACCCAACAAGAACACCAAGCAACCATTCTCATAGTGTTTCTTGGTGTTCTTGTTGGAGATTGGTCGAGGACTAATATATATATATATATATATATATATGATATGATATATATAGAGAAGAGATTATGAATGGAATGGTAGGGCGTGCACAGTGCATAAGAGGTAGGAGAACTTGACCGGCATGAACAAGGGACTATTAATATGAACTAATTATCAATTCAATTTCAGCATAAGACTATTGACACCATTATATCACGAGCAAGGGGACTATTAATATGAACTAATTATCAATTCAATTTCAGCATAAGACTATTGACATCATTACATCACACAAAGAAGAGGACTATTAATATGAACTAATTATCAATTCAATTTCAACATAAGACTATTTACATTATTACATCACGAGCAAGGGACTATTAATATGAACTAATTATCAATTCAATTTCAGCATAAGACTATTGACATCATTACATCACACAACAAGAGGACTATTAATATGAACTAATTATCAATTCAATTTCAGCATAAGACTATTTACATCATTACATCACGAGCAAGGGACTATTAATATGAACTAATTATCAATTCAATTTCAGCATAAGACTATTGACATCATTACATCACACGACAAGAGGACTATTAATATGAACTAATTATCAATTCAATTTCAGCATAAGACTATTTATATCATTACATCACGAGCAAGGGACTATTAATATGAACTAATTATCAATTCAATTTCAGCATAAGACTATTGACATCATTACATCACACACAAGAGGACTATTAATATGAACTAATTATCAATTCAATTTCAGCATAAGACTATTTACATCATTACATCACGAGCAAGGGACTATTAATATGAACTAATTATCAATTCAATTTCAGCATAAGACTATTAACATCATTGAAGCGGTTCATCGACAAGAGAACAAGACCAAGGGTGTCCAAACCCACCACACCAAGTAGCCCTCGGCATCCATCATGAGCACTAGCTAGCCATTTTCATCATAGAGCAAGGAGGGTAGAGACAGAGAGGGTCCTTAGTGCAGCACAACCACGGTGGCGACCCCCACCACCAAAGACCCTCATCCATTTCCTTTACATTGCATAAATCACACAAACATCGAGGACACAACTTAAGGCTCATGCATAAAAATCAAACTCAACAAAAGACATTAAGCTAACAGATCTAGAGGAGAATAGAGGAGGATGGGAAAGCAAAGCCCAGCGGCGGGAGCCCTAGCGGGCGCAAAAAATCGGGCGGCGGCGGCGACGAGGTCGGCGGCGGCGTCGAGGTGGGGAGGAACGGAGTTAGGGCGGCGCAAACCCTAGCGGCCGAGCTGGGAGTGACGAGTTTGGGCGTCACCGTGGTTGTGCTGTTAACGGTGGCGCTGAAAAAAGACACTCTTATCGTCTGAGTGTCTTTTGCGGTGTCACCGTGCTACAAACCATCGGCAACAGGAAGAATGGCGGCGTCGGCAGCGATGGGAGAGCGGACGAGAGTAAGGCGGCTGAGGGAGTGACGAGTTAGGCGCAAACCCTAGTGGCAAGTGGGCTAGCTCCTACTTATAAAGAGACTTATCGAGACGGTTCTATTATGGAACCGTCGGTGATAATATCACGAGCGGTTCCATAATAGAACCGTCGTGATATGTCCATATCACAGACGGTTCTATTATGGAACAGTCTGTGAAATGGTTTTTTTTCAAGTATATACACTTACATGACATGAAGAAATTACATGTTTATATTAAAAAAAGCAGAAACCTATAATTAAACAAGGTTTTTCTAGTGGCGAAGGTAGGCTGCTATCTCCATCTGCAATACTTCATAGGCGATGGTGTCGGCATCGGACGGTTCTTATCATCGTGACGAAGCTGAAATCGTCCACCCGCTGGCGCTTCGTTCGAAAGTGTCTCCGAAGACCCTCGGTCGTTGAACCAAGAAGAATTGAGCCCATAGGCTCTCTTCCCTTCTTGAGGGTCTCGATGCAGTCGACTCGGTCACTGCCGCCTCGATTACAGTCAAGTGACGGCAAGCCTCACGGAGACATGCAATGTCGTTTTGGAGGACTACGTCGATGGCGTGGTAAACTCATCGAAAGTGGGAGATCACCCGAAGACACGGCGGAGGAGGATGTCAAGGCGGCGGAAGGTGGCCGTCACTGCTCCGCAAATTCTGTGAGCGGAGGAGGTGAAGACTGTTGATCAAGCGGTGTTCTTCATAACAGTTCAACTTACACCGAGAGAGGTGCTCGTGCAGTCTTGGCCGAAGGCCATCGGTCTGCGACAACAAGGAAGAGGCAGCCATTTCTGTTTTTTATAAGTATGTGGGGATGATCATCTTGGATGGCGGATGATCCTTTTATAAAACAAGGAATAAATTCGAGCATGAGGCGAAGAGACGCATCGGGGCGAAGCGGATCGATGCGATGAAGAGACGCATCGGGGCCGGGCGGATGGCGGCGTAACGAGCGCGCCGGCGATGAAGAAACTCATCTTTGGGCGATATTATCACGAGCGGTTATTTTTAGAACCGTGCGTGATACTAATAATATCACGAGCGGTTCTTGTTTAGAACCATCGTGATACTTCCTGAATGGTTGTGTTTTAAAACCGTGCGGATATCTTGATTAATATCACGAGCGGTTCTTGTTGAGCGTAACCGTGCGTGATACTTCCTGACGGTTTTCAACATGAACGCTGCGTGATATTGCCTCTTCACAGAGCGGTTTTTAAGCGCGACTAATAGCCTGAGCGGTCTCTAAACCAAAACCATCTGTGATTGAATGTAATACCGACGGTTTTGGTCAACCGTCTGTGATGAGGCGTCCAGTATTAGCCTTTTTGTAGTAGTGGCCATAATCTCATCATATCTAGCACAAATACCATTAATATTGAA
The DNA here is from genome assembly GCA_036346405.1 of Phyllostachys edulis. Lineage (NCBI taxonomy): Eukaryota > Viridiplantae > Streptophyta > Magnoliopsida > Poales > Poaceae > Phyllostachys > Phyllostachys edulis. Next base: position 12,098,989 of record CM070552.1, read on the forward strand.
GAATTTGCACATAATATGGAAACATATTTTATACAAAAAATAGAAGTTACCCAACTAATTAACTAAAATTGCCTTGTAAAAATAGAAGTGCTATATATAATTAGCATTCTTTTGTTCATTCAAGCAAATATAAACAGCATACTTTGAATCAATGTATTTGGTGTGCAGTTCAAATATTAGTAACTAGGATTAACCACTACTAGAGGATTCAAATTTGCAAATCACATGTTTGTCATAGCTAAAAGGCTAGACAGTGGGTACAGTATCGTCCGTGCCCTTTTTCTTGAAGAAGGATCGAAAGGAGAGAAGGGCCAAAGACACTAAATGAATATATGTATTGCTTATGTGTAAAAATGAGGATCCCCCGCTTACATGCCCATGAGGCTTTACTTATAGGGGGCAAGAAGGGATATTTACCTTCTTGTCCCCATAGGCGAGAGAGAGAGGGGGGGGCATTTTAGGTACATTTACCTAAAACACACTATACAGACTAGATTTACATATGTACACCATCCCTGACCGCACACCGGTACTCCTGATGATCCTAGGGTGCGGGGCACCCCATGGTGCCCTGCTACGATAACTCCCTCGTTGGCGTGGTCCGAGGTCGCGAGGATAGGTCCCGCGGTCCCGAGGGGTGAGCGGACGCAATCCTGTCGCCCCCGGCCCCTCGGGAGTCGAGATACCCCCGGACAAGCCGGCGCGGAGCCGCCCCACCGAGGCATGGGCCTCGAGGCAGGCGGCGCGTCGGGGCTGCCCCGCCGAGGCTATAGCCTCGAGGTGGGCGGTGAGCAGTGGCAGAGCCCGTGCGGGCCAAGCCGGCACGGAGCCACCCCACCGAGGCATGGGCCTCGTGGCAGGCAGTGCGTCGGGGCTACCCTACCGAGGCTATAGCCTCGAGGTGGGCGGTGAGCAGTGGCAGAGCCCGTGCGGGCGAAGCCGACACGAAGCCGCCCCACCGAGGCATGGGCCACAAGGCGGGCGACACATCAGGACTGCCCCGCCGAGGCATGGGCCTCGAGGCGGGCAGTGCGTTAGGGCCACCCTGCCAAGGCTATAGCCTCGAGGTGGGCGGTGGCGATGGCGGAACTGTCTGGCGAAATCGGTCTTGAGCCGCCCGCCCGAGGCATGGGCCTCGAGGCGGGCGGCCAGAGGCCGCCCCCACCGAGGCATGGGCCTCGAGGCGGCGGTGTGTCGGGGCCGCCCTACCGAGGCTATAGCCTCGAGGTGGGCGGTGAGCAGTGGCGGCACTTGTGCGGGCAAAGTCGGTGCGGAGCCGGCCCGCCAAGGCATGGGCCTGGAAGCGGGCGGTGCGCCGGGGCCACCCTGCCGACTCTATAGCCTCGAGGTGGGCAGTGAGCAGTGGCAGAGCCTGTGCGGGTGAAGTCGGTGTGGAGCCGCCCCGCCTCAAGGTGTGGCCCTCGAGGCGGGCGATGCGTCATGGCAGCCACTGCTGCTTTCGTATTTGATTACTTCTTTGGTGTGACCATTTGTGATGCTCCTGTTGGGGACCTGGTACCGTCCCCTCCCCCTTTGGCTGCTCCTAGTCAAGTGTGCCCATGACTTGGAGGGTGTGAAGGGGTTTTGGCCGCTTGCCTAAGGAGTTACTTTTGGGCTTGTTTGAGAGCTCATTTGAGAGCCCAGAAGCTAGCGAAGGGGAAGCGAAGCCGATCGTCGTCCCCCAACTTTATTTGATTGGGCTCGTTTGAGAGCCCAGAAGCTAGCGAGGGGGTGGCGTAGCCGATCGCCGTCCCCCAACTTTATTTGATTGGGCTCGTTTGAGAGCCCAGAAGCTAGCGAGGGGGAGGCGGAGCCGAACGCCGTCCCCCAACTTTATTTGATTGGGCTCGTTTGAGAGCCCAGAAGCTAGCGAGGGAGAGGCGGAGCCGATCGCCGTCCCCCAAGTTTCTTTGATTGGGCTTGTTTGAGAGCCCAGAAGCTAGCGAGGGGGAGGCGGAGCCGATCGCCATCCCCCAACTTTCTTTGATTGGGCTCGTTTGAGAGCCCAGAAGCTAGCGAGGGGGAGGCGGAGCCAATCGCCATCCCCCAACTTTCTTTGATTGGGCTCGTTTGAGAGCCCAGAAGCTAGCGAGGGGGTGGCGGAGCCGATCGCCGTCCCCCAACTTTATTTGATTGGGCTCGTTTGGGGCCGCCAGAGCAATTAGGGCGATGTGCATTCGAGCGTGATATGAGATGTCTCTCCACCGGGCAAGGCCCTCGCGGTGAGAGACTCCCTAGTCGCCGAGGTGGGGCCTCTGGAACGGCTAGGGTTTTGTGCGAAAAGAGTGCGATATGTGATGTCTCTCCGCCGGGGCGAGGCCCTCGCGGCGGGAGACTCCCTAGTCGCTGTCGTGACCCAAAAATACATCTTAGGAACTCTCTGTGTATGCTGAACTAGTCCGAGATCAGTAGCTAGCTCACACAGGAAACAGTAATGAAATACCATCCATTTATTCGATTTAACTAAAAAGATCTCAAAGTAACAAATAATAATAATAACTGGACCTTACGGTCAACGTTTAATTAACTTGCCACGCAGGGCTAAAGAAACAAATAAACTCTTGCAGCGGAACGAAACTCTTAACAAAGCCAATCAACATGCCCATAGGCAATCGAGTGGAGAACGCATCCTAATCTGCAAAACCTTCATAGTCTTCCTGCTGAAAGAACTCCAAAGCAGCTTGGTATTCTTCAACCGCAGATCAACCAGAGAACACAAGCCATGAGTACTTTTGAATGTACTCAGCAAACCGTAGGGAAATGTATGCAAATAGTATTCATGCATGGCTTGACAAGGTTAGCTGTATGGTTCTTTTGCAGAAAACAGCATTTACGATAAATACAATAGATAGATTGAAATGCGTAGTTGAAAACAGTAATAAGTAATTAAACAATTTCTTTGAAACAACTAGTGAACTTCCCATTCACTTCCCAACCAAACCAAAGATAAGTGAATCCCCAATTCACCCATCGACACAAACCACCAAGTGAATGACCTGTTCACCAAACAAACATTATATTCATCAAGTGAACTTCCCATCCACACTCCGGCTCATTTTAAAGAAACTCTATCTTTCGTGTGAAATCCCCGAGCATGTCCATAACTACGAACACGGCTATTCGAATAGTTTTACACTCTGCAAAGATTGTACAGCTTGACCCACAAGAGATTAATCAACTCAAAGAGTCTGACCACACTTCCTTGGGTGTGCGACTTAAGTGATCATCACAAGGCTTTTACAAAGCTCCTTCTTAACCCAATTCTGCCCGCTAAGGTTTCAACACTGAATGTCTTTCCAACCAGACAGGGCCCCCCTCTTGCGCCTGTGAGAATACATTTCCCATAACTCACGCTTCCCACGACAGAACCGAAATTAAGACATTGGTAATTAGTTAGCTAGGTCCGTTCCATACCGGACATGTGGTTGTACGGTTAAGGCCCAGTTCAATGGCGCATAAGATTAAGTCCTTGACAAGTTACTCAGGCGAGAATAACACAAACCCACATCGTGTAGAAACACCACCACTATCCACCAACCACTCGCCTAAGCGAAAACTATTTTGTTTAACCAAGACCAATGACACACAACATCATGGTACACAAATTTTAACAAGAGTGGCTCACCACCACGATTCCATATTTTATTAAGTCAATATTAATCATTATGACACATGTGATCATGAACCCATCGTAACTAAGCTGAACTAAGCATCTATACGATACCCATATTGGTGATACAAATATGTCCAACTAAAATTATCCATGCTAGGGTGAGAAAGGATTCAGGGCATTCAAATAAGCAATGGAGGCATAATGACAACAGGTAATAACTAGTCCCAAAACAATTTATATAAAGATAGCATGCAATTGTATAAAACAATATACTTTTGAAATCATACGTTCAATATGATCAAAGGACTATGGCTTGCCTTGGAATAAATCTTGAGATTGATCTTGATCTTGGTAGACTCCTCCTTGCTCAATGCTTCCTGAAGTATCAACGTCTACTCGCAAACAAGCAAATAAACCAAATAAATAAATAGTAGAGAGCAAACAAACTCCAAAAATCAAATAAAAATCTCAGATAAATAGATCTTGAATTTAGATAAATTTAGGAATTTGAATGGACTCAAACGGAATTCGGATGCAAAAGATATGGACTTTGGAGGATCCACATGAAATGATAGAATCAGAATTCAGGATTAAAGGAATTGTTTCTCTGAAGGAAAAGCAATTAATTGAGTCATGCTGACATCATCAATGATTTTTAGTTGAAAGATAATTAGGATAATGAAATTGACAAGTGGGGCCCACTGTCAATGGCTTGGTGCATGGTGGACTGGATCCATGGACCTTTTAGATCGAGTGGGTTCTGGTATGCCACATGGCAGATGACCAGGAGATGACGGGGATGCCACATGGGCCAAGGAAGTGAGGTGGCCGCTAACTTGGCAAGGTGATTCGGCACAGAGCCAAAGAACAAGGGGCGGCAGCCATGGTCGACGGGAAGAGCTTCAGCTCGAGGTGACTTCGGTCGATTGGATGGTGCCCGAGAGAGATCAAGGGGAGCATCGAATCGGCGATGGCATGGGGATCGTAGAAGGAACCTCGGGGTGGCCGGAGGACGTGTGTAGCGGCGGCAAGAGCAAGACGACCGGCAACAAAAAATATGCTCGATGTCATCAATCTGGTGAAAGAAAAGGAGAGACAAGGGAGGGGATTAGATTAGGAGATCATTGTGCATGAGGTGACACGCTCAAAAGGCACGAGGCTCACTGGCAGCAGTAGATCAGAACAAAGGGCCGGCGGCCGGTTCTTGATGACGAAGATGAAAACAGCGAAGGGGCAGTCTTCAGGAGGAGATGATGAGAGCACCGTGAAGCTTGCATCGATGCGAATCCGACAGCAGAGATGGCATGGGCTGAGGTCGTTGAATGGCGACGAACGTCGAGGATGAAGAGCTTCAATGGCCGGCTCGGGCTTTCGGCGATTCCAGCACAACGAACGAAATCCGAGCAACCAAGTTAGGGTTTTGGAAGAGGAGCACGGGATGCACAATATGACATGGACGGGCTCCTTTTATAGTGCTCGGATGGGGGAGTCCACTAGAGAAGGCGGCGGCTGCGCGTGTTGGACAAGAACACGACTTGGGTGGAGTCCAGGTTGAAGAAGACAGCGCTGGCACAGGCGGGGCCACCGGTCGGTGAAAGCAAGAAAAAAAAGTAAGGCACGGGCTGGTTCCTGCCAGATGAAAGCAACAAGCAATTTGCTTTAGCGGTATCCTTGGCGCACACGGAAAAAGGAGGGCGAGCTGGTCGATTCACACGCCAGCACAAAAAAGGGAATGGAGGCGCCAATACTCGGTGGGGCGGTAGCCTAAATTTGGCTACTAGCGCAAGAGAAAGGAGCGACAGGCCCAAGCTTTGGTTGACGCGGGCGAAAAGCCACGGCGGGCTGGCTCGCTCAGTTGCTGGCGCTCCCGCATGAAGGAAAGCTGGAGGCGGGCTGAGCAATTGAAAACGGGCCGGGGATTGAAGAAAAGAAAGAAGCGGGAGAGACGGGCTAGAAATAAATAAGATTGGGCCAGGTCAAAATGATTCAGCCCAAAAGGAAATTCTAAGATTTAATTAGTTTTCTTTTTTAGAAAATAGCAGAAAAACCAAATAGCGAATAGAAAATAGCAAATGCACTCAGAAAAATTCTCAAAAAATCTAGAAAATATATCCAAGCACATAGAATCCAAATAAAATAGTTTTGATAATAGTTGATGTCGGCACTAATCATATTAAATTTTTTTGAACTCTAAAAATTCCAATTAAGTTTTTAACTTTACCAGAAAAATCCAAATGGTTATTTTTCTTTTAAAACTTCAAAACAGACCAAAATTTGGGATGTTACCGTCGCCGAGGTGTGGCCTCCGGAACGGCTAGGGTTTTGCGCGAAATGAGCGCAATACGAGATGTCTCTCTCCCGGGGCGAAGCCCTCGCGGTGGGAGACTCCCTAGTCGCCGAGGCATGGCCTCCGGAATGGCTAGGGTTTTGCGCAAAAAGATCGCAATATGAGATGTCTCTCCGCCGGGGCGAGGCCCTCACGGCGGAGACTCCCTAGTCACCGAGGCGTGGCCTCCGGAACGGCTAGGGTTTTGCGTGAAAAGAGCGCGATATGAGATGTCTCTCCGCCGGGGCGAGGCCGTCGCGGCGGGAGACTCCCTAGTCACCGAGGCGTGGCCTCTGGAATTGCTAGGGGTTTTGCGCGAAAAGAGTGTGATATGAGATGTCTCTCCGCCAGGGCGAGGCCCTCACGGCGGGAGACTCCCTAGTCGCTGAGGTGTGGCCTCTGGAACGGCTAGGGTTTTGCGCAATATGAGATGTCTCTCCACCGGGAGGAGGCCCTCGTGGTGGGAGACTCCCTAGTCGCCGAGGCGTGGTCTCCGGAACGGCTAGGGTTTTGCGCGATATGAGATGTCTCTCCACTGGGGCGAGGCCCTTGCGGCGGGAGACTCCCTAGTCGCCGAAGCGTGGCCTCCAGAACGGCTAGGGGTTTGTGCGAAAGGAGCGCGATATGAGATGTCTGTCTGCCGGGGCAAGGCCCTTGCGGTGGGAGACTCCCTAGTCGCCGAGGCGTGGCCTCCGGAACGGCTAGGGTTTTGCACGAAAAGAGTGTGAAATGAGATGTCTCTCCGCTGAGGCGAGGCCCTCGCGGTGGGAGACTCCCTAGTCGCTGAGGCGTGGCCTCTGGAATGGCTAGGGTTTTGAGCGAAATAAGCGCGATATCAGATGTCTCTCCGCCAGAGCGAGGCCCTCGCGGTGGGAGACTCCCTAGTCACCGAGGTGTGGCCTCTAGAACGACTAGGGTTTTACACGAAAAGAGCGCGATATGAGATGTCTCTCCGCTGGTACGAGGCCCTCGCGGCAGGAGACTTCCTGCTCGCCGAGGCATGGCCTCTAGAACAGCTAGGGTTTTGTGCAAAAAGAGCGCGATATGAGATGTCTCTCCGCTAGGGCGAGGCCCTCGCGGTGGGAGACTCCCTAGTCGCCGAGGCGTGGCCTCTAGAACGGCTAGGGTTTTGCGCGAAAAGAGTGCGATATGAGATGTCTCTCCGTCGGGGTGAGGCCCTCGCGGCGGGAGACTCCCTAGTCGCCGAGGCGTGGCCTCCGGAGCGGCTAGGGTTTTGTGCGAAAAGAGCACGATATGAGATGTCTCTCCGCCCGGGCGAGGCCCTTGCGGCGGGAGACTCCCTAGTCACCAAGGTGTGGCCTCGGAACGGCTAGGGTTTTGCGCGAAAAGAGCGCGATATGAGATGTCTCTCCGCCGAGGCGAAGCCCTCGCGGCGGGAGATTCCCTAGTCGCCGAGGCATGGCCTTCGGAACTGCTAGGGTTTTGCGCAAAATGAGCGCGATACTTATTGCCACAGTGGTGGGCTTATGCACTGAGACCGTAGTCTACGAGGTGTGCGGCGGGGCTCTTCGGCCATACATGTTGTCTCTGTTGCCACGGTCACTACAAGATGAACACCCCTTTACCAATGCATATATGTGTTGGTAAAAATCCAAATAAGTGTTGGTACGATCTATGCCAACGCATTTACATTGCGTTGCCATCGAGGTTGTTGCGAGAGTCTATTACAACAGATAAATAAGAGTTGATAATAGATATGAAAAAGCGTTGCGAAGTAGCAACGGATATAGTCATATTGTAACTACACTTGTATGTGTTGGTACTTACCATGCATGGATGACTTTTACTATTTTAACAATGGATATAATTATATTTTCACAACGCATAGAAGCGTTGGTACTCGCCATACAGATGAGTTTTGCTATTTTGGCAACGGATATAATTAGGTTGCTGCAACGATTATAAGTGTGTAGAAGACAAAGTAAAAAAAATCATTATCGGTCGTGGCATGATTAAAAAAACACTCATATATTAAAAACAAATTGTTGCATTACATAGAGAACCATCGACATAAGACATGATATAAATATTTTAGTTGAACATCATTTCCTAACATAATAAAATCTAAACGTAATGAAGATCATCTGCCTATGTCACCATTCTCCACCTTGCATTCATCATGTCATCCATAGCATCATCCATTTATCTTATCAACCTACAATGAAAAATTTGAGTTCATTAATGCACCATTAGGAAGAATCAAAATCACAACATTTTTGTCCTAAATAGATACTCAGCTCTGCAGTATTTTGTCCAAAAATGTTTTACTAACATCTTTATAGATATATATGTAATTACATGAGAGGATGAAGGAAAAAAGAAAGCAAAATGAGAAATCAACATCCACTTTACATGATACAACAATAGTATAAAATTAGCACCATCTTAAGCCCAAACTTTCTAAAGGATATGCTAAGACACAACATAATAGTATAATGCAGATAAGCAATATCTTACCTTTTTTGGAACAAAATCTAAAAATGCTCGATGAACAGCTAGCTTTTTGGGCAAAAAATCTGCAAAACATCAAATAATACAACTGATTTGTTCAATAATTTTAAGTCATCACCTCATTCCAACATCCAAATATACAATCTTGTAGTTTAGCACTTGCTCGATAAATAATGCATGCCAAGTACACATGATTATTATTTATTATTGAGCAAATGTAGCCCAGCCCAAGGACCCAGACCAAGCCTGGTTTAGGACCAGGACAGGCTTGCAAAGTCTGGGTCCGATGGCCCAAACAGCCAATCCCAAGTGTAGCTTTGGTGGCCTAGATGCAAGAATGCTTTTGAGTGGCCCAAATTGCCCAAATTTTTAATCGGGTCTAGCTAGACATATACACCGACAATGGAATTCTGATTGCATGAAGTAAAAATGGCTTAATGAGGATCATGCCATTGTGCATGCCAGGTATTAAAAAAACAGGTGAGGTGTAGGGCCTGAAAGGCTAAAACACGATGCGATAGGTATCAAATAGTTGGTCAATTGAAACCCTTTAAACAACAGTTGTTTGGAAATTCCATCACGGCATCACCCGCAAAGTAGATATAGTTTTTTTTCTTATAGCATAGCATAGCACCTATGACAGATTGAGAAAATAGCAAAATGATGCTACCATGCGGACAAGCATCTAGATGATGATTCATGACAAACAATCATCAAAGTAGAAAGAATGTACTGATGGATAATCTCGGTGTGAGATTGAAAGTAACCTTGTTTGTCCGTGAAATGTGCAAAAAGTAGAAATAAGTAAATTAACATCATCGACTATCACCATGGTCAATGTCGACATGATAGAATATAACGAAACCATCATAATATAACAAATATTGGTATTGAATTATGGGCTGCAACTCTGAAGATTAATAACACACTCGACCATCGGTGATGGCCTAACATCGACTAGCATGGCACTTTTGAAACTGGCATTTGTTTTGATGCTTTATTTGCTTCATCATCAAGTAAATTTTTCAAAAGGTCAGTAAATAAATAATGATTTCAAGTAAATGGTATTTGTGCACGATGGGTTTTACCTTTCTTGTTAACCAAAATTTAGATTCTTGCGAGAATATTGCCAACAAACTTCTTATGTAACTTTTGCAATTCATTTGTAGAGAAAGCAGACTTAGCAAGTCTCTGACATAAGTGTGTTTTGTCTTCATTGGGTGCATGGGTATGATAGTTTGCGCACTGTGTGCATCGTTCTCTCTTAACACAACATATGAATATAAAAATTCATCAGTATGCTTAATTAACATAGAAGCATGACCATGCTCCTAAAGTGGACTAATGATGGGCAAAGTGTTCAAAATTAATCTTGTGATATAGACAACCAGAAACAGTATCTGAATTACATTCCATACAAAAAAATGGATAGATGAAAACATTTGCACTTTATTTCGTCTCTTTAAGGTGTATAGCAATACAGCATATATCATTTCAAATCTGGCAGCTATGCTACTTTTGTCACTCCATATTAAAATTGGTGGATTAACTGAAGACAGTGATTTATCACAACTGGTTATTGTATGGAACTTGTGATCCAACACTTACATTGCCCAATCAGAAAGTTGCATATTGTGGCAAATCCCTCTTTGTCACCATTTGCCTTGTCAAACTATTCAACAGCTCCTAACCAATCGAAGGGAGGGAAATATACGACCTACAAAAGAACTCCCCCATTAACAAAAGTAGAATGTCCTCAATGATAAGATTATTAGAGCATGAATGGAAAAGGGCCCTTCAATTTTTTGTGTGCACCTACTAAAGAGCAAGTCCACCAAACATGTCAAGAAAATTATACAGTCAACTAATTTTAATTTTTAATAGCTAACGCAACAAAGAGACGGTTACAGCACCCGCTATCATAAACTAGATAAATAAAAGCAATTCTTGACGCTCTAATAGTCTCACCTACAAAGGGTCACATAAAATTGTCATTATCTTGCATAAGTTAAAAGAGATGCTGAAACAAAAAGATTGCTCCGGCAGACATGGGAGTCCAAGCAAGCGACGGTACTACGAAAGATGGTCTGTATCAATGTATCTTGTATCATCAGTCAAGTATCAATGTATCAATGTATTGGCTACTTAACATCTGTATCAATGTATCATCATTCATTAGTCAAGTGAAAATGCAAAATTCAACAAGATGATCTTTGGTTGCATTCAGTAAAAACATATATAGCATGAAATGCACATCAAAATGCAACCGAAACTGGCTACTTAACATCTGTATCAATGTATCATCATTCATCAGTCAAGTGAAAATGCAAAATTCAACACAATTGTTACTGTAACATGGTATGAGTCTTTCGAAATGGTAATGTCAGGAAGTTATGAGCTACGATTCTGCAGGTGATTCAGTCAACATGTAAAAACTAGGCTTGTTGCTCATTCATCGTCATCGATGCAACATGGAGAGGGATTTTGACACAATTGGACCACCATCACGCAACGCGGCTGTGATTACTTCAGCTGGGAGAGCTGAAGCCGATTCGATTTGGGCGTTGCTGAAACCGTTTCAGATTCAAGCAACGTTGCCGAGTTGGAAGCGGTGCTAGGGGGAGCAGGAAGAGAGGGGAGGGCGGGCGGTGCGAGGGTGGAGCAGAGAAAGGAAGGGGGCATCGGAGGAGGGGAGGGCGGCGGCGTGGGAGAACTGAGAAGAGAGGGGAGTGGGGAAGGCAGCAGCGCGGGAGGGGGAGCAGGGAGTGGAGCATCGCATGGGAGGGCGGTGACGCGGGAGGAGGGACCAGAGAGGAGCGAGAGGAGAGAGGGTAGGTCGGCGGCGAGGGAGCAGAGGGAAGACGAGTACGGCGTACCTCGATTCGATGGCGGGACGACCGCATTTTGGAGGTGGTGAGCTCGATTCGGTAGCGGAGATGGCGGAGCGAGCTCGATTCGGCGGCGGCGAGCTCCAATCGGTCACGCAAGATGGCCGGAACCGGGGTGAGCTCGATTCGGCGGCGGGGGAGGTCGAACCCTAGAGCGCCGCAACGTGGTCGGGGCATCGACGCTGTTCTCCTCTTATCTACCGCCTCGGCGCCAGCCTCGCTTAGCACCGCCGAGAGCCGCGGAGGACCACCCTGGGCCACCTTGCTTCGTCTCGGCGCCCGGCCCGCCTAGCTCAGCGCCTCGGTGGAAATCGCTGCGGGAGGGAGCCGAGTAGCGCCTAGTCAGCGCCTAGTCTCTGGGCAGCGGCAACGAGGGAGGGGAAGGGAGGCGGCGGTGGTGAGGGTTAGGGTAGCGAGGCTGGGGCGGCGAGAGGAGGGAGAGGCTGAGACGGGGAGAGACACCGAGAGGAGAGGAGATGAGCAGGAGGTGCGGGAGGATTAGGGCATGGAAGGAAGAATCGCTAACCTGTGTGTGGGAGGAGTTTGCGTGTCAGTGCAGCCAGTTGCTTTGGATTGTTCTTGCGAGGGAGGTGTGGAGGCGTGGATGGGGAAGACAGAAAAAGCCCACGATTTATGTGGAGGCATGAGCAGATTTTTAGGGCGGTGAGGAGATTTTACCTTGCACAACTAAAAAATTGGTGGGATTGGAGATTCTAAGAGAGGGAAAACGGTGGGATAAAAAAATACACAAGAAAAAAATGGAGGGAATGAATGGAGGGAGATGAAAATAGTTTTAGGAGTTGAAAACAGAAGGGGGATTGGAATATAACGGGGAAGGGTACGATGGAACAGAAAAAAAAAACCAAGGGGATTTGCATTTGTATTTAATGATATTTTGTGGGTAATTTCAGCGAACTTCAGTGGCAAACGATTTTATTTCGTAAAATTTTCAGCAAAAAGAAAAATAAAAAACTAGGCATTTCAAATGTTTGAAACAAATAAGGTTGCAACGCATGTTATCTGTAGCCATCCACATGATTTATGACGAATAGGTTTTACAACACATATTATGCGTAGCCATAATATTACTTCGCAACGTATGCATAGAGCGTTGCGACGTATACGTTGGTAAAGGGGCGTTCATGTTGTAGTGGGTGGTGGGCTTATATATGCCACCCTTGTGGGCTTTCACTGCACACTCCGGAGAGTGAGTCAGTGTGCGCGAGGCTCGGGGTCATATGCTGCGTCTTTGTTGCCACGTTGGTGGGCTTATATATGCCACGCTTGTGGGCTTTCATTGCACACTCTAGAGAGTGAGTTAGTGTGCGCCAGGGCTCGGGGCCATACGTGGCGTCTCTGTCGCCACGGTGGTGGGCTTATATATGCCACCCTTGTGGGCTTTCACTACACACTCCGGAGAGTGAGTCAGTGTGCGTCGGGGCTCGGGGCCATACGTGGCATCTCTGTTGCCACGATGGTGGGCTTATTGATGCCACCCTTGTGGGCTTTCACTGCACACTCTGGAGAGTAAGCCGATGTGCGTCGGGGCTCGGGGCCATACGCGGCGTCTCTGTTGCCACGGTGGTGGGCTTATTGATGCCACCCTTGTGGGCTTTCACTGCACCCTCCGGAGAGTGAGCTAGCATGCAATTTTTTTTAGCAGAAGCCTCCTGTGGGCCGAAGGCTGCTGAGGCCCTTCGCACCGGGGCCGAAGGCTATATTTGTAGGGCCACCTCATCCCCTTCCTTGTGCTGACCTGGCCGCCTCTGGTTGTCTACCACAAACGCCCCCCTGGAGGTGCAGTCGGAGGCGGCTCATGGAGGATGTTGACAGGGCGCCGGGCGCATCGTTGCGGCGGAGGGCGCCAGAGGTGGAGTGAAGACAAGACTCCGGGTGGCGAGCGAAGGGCATCCGTTTGGCCAGAGCTGGAGGCGCGGCCAGCGAGGTGGCCTCGCGGCGAGCGATGCCCTTGGGCCAGGAGCTGGAGGCGAAGTCAGCCCGAGACGAGCGATGCCGGAGGGTCATGCACCTATCAAACACCCGAAGGGTGAGGCGGGGCTGGTGAAGCTCGCTCTGGAGGGCCTCCGGAGGTTGCAGCCTTGCAGGCAAAGCTGAGGGGTCCCCGCGCTGGTGCGAGGCGGTGCTGCGATGGGGGAGGCCCGTGGGGTCCTGAAGCCAGGCGGGGCTAAGCCCGAAGGTGGGGGTGCTTCGGAAGGGGCTCTGGGTGGCTGGAGGGCGTGGCGGCCCAGACGTGGGCGAGGCGGCCCGAAGGCACTCCGGAGAAGTCGAAGGAGGTGGCCCGAAGGCACTCCGAGGTGAGGTCCCTAGCTGGTGGCGAAGGTCCCGGGGCCGGTGATGGCAAGGTGGTGGCGTCCGCGAGGAGCGGGCTGGAGGTGTGTGCGGCGGAGGCTTCGACCTGGATGCGGAGGTGGCCTCGTGAGAGGGGCTAGAGGTGCGCGCGGCGGAGGCTTCGACCTGGATGTGGAGGTGGAACCCGATGTGCTCCGGAGGGGCGCTGTAGCGGTCGCGAGGTGGAACCTGGCGGTCCCTTGGCCGCCGCACGGAGGGGCGACGAGGCGGGATTTGAGGTGTGCGCGACGTTCTTCCGGAGCGAATGCGCCCTCCAGAGCGAGGGACCGCGCCGAGGCTACTCCGGGTAGCATGCGAATGTGGCCTCCGGGGGCTTGGGCCAACGGTGGTGTGGCTCTAGAGGCAGTCCAAGAGGGCCCTGAGGCAGGAGCCGGTGGTCCTCTGGGGCGGGGCGGTCCGAGGGTGGCAGAGCTTGGTGAAGGGTGCCCGAGGACGTGGGGGGGCCCGGCGGTGGTACCCGGTCAGGGCCTTCGGAGGCGACCCGAAGGCAGAAGCTGCGGTGGCGAAGGGGCCTTCCTCCGGAGGTGCCTCGGCCCGGAGTGGGTTTGCGCCGGAGGAGGTGGCTGACGGGGGCCTTCGGAGGCGACCCAATGCGGAGTCGTAGGCAGGCGGAGGTTCCGAGGTCGTGTTTGATGGCGATGCCGTCGGTTCTTTGATTGCACTAAGTTCCATCATCTTTGTATGTGAGTTGCTTCGTTCTTTGCTTATATCATAAGATCAGCAACTAGGCATTGAATTTTAGTTCGGATTGTTACCTAGCTTTACAATATCTAGAAATTTCAGATTGCATAGGTAAATATTTTCCCTTCAAGCTCCACAAATAAGCCATTGTCTAATAGTGCTTGTGCAATTGAATTCGCTTAATCTATCACCTTGTGTTGTCTATCGTCACCAAAGTGCGTGCAGCTCTTCAATTCCATCAAGGACGCATAAGAACTTCGGTTGGTAAGAGAAGGTAAGGTTGAGTGATTTCCACAAATAAAAACTTCCACATCCACATATATAGTTTTTCTTTGCTTTGCTACTAACCATGGCAGATCACGAGTATACGTATCATCCTTTCTATGGTAGTAATGACCCAGAGGAGTATCTTGAGTGGGTACAAGACATGGAGTTCGAGCTTGCATCCCAGAAGTTCGAATCAGAAGCCAAGGAAGTAAGAGTGGCCACTATGTTTATTGAGGACTATGCCTCTAGTTGGTGACAACAACTAAGTGAAAAACGACTCATTACATCTTGGGTCAATTTAAAATGGGTCATGAGAAGAGAATTTGTTCCATCCTATTATGAGTGGGAGCTACTACGCCATGTGGAGAGCATTGCACAAGGATGCAGAGTTGTCCAAGATTACTATGTTGAGCTGAGTCATGCAATGCGCCGTGCCAATATCACTAGTGCATATCAAGAAAAGAAATACTTCAAAGTAGGCTTGAATTTTCAGATCGTTGCTGCACTTCAAAATAAATATTTTCATAGTCTGCAAGATCTTGTGAAATATGCTATGAAGATGGAAAAGAGACTTAAAGACATGCATGCCATCAATTAAATTTGCGCCGACTCTTTATTTCTCATTCATCCACTGAGATCGTAGTTGATGGCAATTGCGCCATTGCTAGCCCACAGTTAATGGAAGATGAAATGCTTCGAAACCCATGTGAGGATGGGAGCCACATAGCCAAATTGAGTGAGAGTATTGAAAATTGTGGGCTGTGTGATTCCACCATATGTGAGGTTGAGAACATCGCATTTGAGAGTGTGAGGGATACACCAAAAGAAATGAGTGAAGTAGATGAAACTAAAAGTGAGGTTATTGCTGAAATTAACGATTTACTCTCTACTTCTAGTGTTGTTTCTCACATTGTGCAGGTTGATATTAAAGAAGAGGAGTTGAAGTTTCAACAACCGGCACTGTTGGAAGTAAAAGACGAGGAGAGATAACCACGGTTGGGGATGGAGTGCTCGCTGCCCCGTGGTTTCATCATGAAGATTTGATACCTACAACACCTACAACAACCGAGGAGGACATTAAAGGTAACAATAATAGTGTTGAATTGAAAATTCATCAAGAAGAGTTAAGTAAGAGTGAGAACTCTAGTGTTCCTTTGAATATTCCATATTTTGAATTTAATGCGCTTAATTTACATAATGTGGGATTGATTACTTATGATGAAGTTCTTACTAGAATATCCCCTGATGATTCTTTATACTATATCATGTTCGATGATCCTAGAGAGCTATCTAGTGTGATTGAGAACCTTGCTGAAGTTTCATGTCTAAAATCTCTAGTTAGTACCTACGCCTACACTTATAAATTCAATTTGATTGGATACTATGATGTAGACAATAAGTTTTATGTTTATCAAATATGCATTACATGTGATAAACTTGCTAAATTGAAATTACATATTGTGGACATACCATCTTTTGTACAATGGCATGATCTTTCTGGGATGGGTTTAAATGATAGTGCTTACTGTTTAGAACAAAATATGCTGCATAGTTGTTCGCCTCTTACTTATATAAGAAATCAAAGTAGCGCAACTGAAGCATGGAAGATACTAAAAATTTTCTCTCCCATACTAGAACAATTTGATGTAAATAGTTCAATAAATACATTGTATACATCTTATGGTTATTGTGCTGAATACATTATGCAAAAGAAGGGGAACACTATAACAATTGACGATGAATACATATACCATGCATACACGTTGTTTTCTTTGTTAAGCACATTTTCAGGTTATCAAAAGCCGAGGACAGCTTTTCTTAAAAAAGGGAGGATAATCTGAATCTGAGACACACTTAGTCTTGTCTGCAGCATGCCCATGAGACCTTCGGTCATGAGCTTCGGTCCTGTAATTTTGTTTATTGGGCTTAGTCCGAACCACATGTACTTCGGTCATTAAGAACTGGTTGAATAGGTAGGCTAGAATTTGAGTCGGCTTAATCAGTGGCAGAGCCAGCATTTTGACTACGAAGATGCGAACTTAAGACATATATGTTCCAACACAAGTTTAAATGACATAGTACATAAGTTCAAATATGTCAAATTATATGTTTGCACTATAACCAACATTACAAAATATTTTAGAAAATTACAACTTAATACGGCGTTCCTTCATGCTATGAAAGCAATATTACAATGAAAATCACTACCGGGGAGATCAAGCCAACACTAGACCTTGAAGGAGCCAAGGAGGGGAGCGAGCGAGCCGTCACGGGGACGAGCGGTCCTCAAGGTCGAGAATCGAGGGCCGCGACCAGCCACCGGCGCGTCGAGGCTGAGATCGTCGCCAGAAGCTGAGCGGCGCTAGAGCGCCCGATGATCTTGCCGCCAAGAGTCGCCCCATGTGTCTTGCACCTATGGCTTTCGCCAGAGTGCCTGGACGAGCAGATCGCACTTAGGCCTGACACCTCCTTGATTAGTTGACTTGGGCTTGATTATCATATTCTGTTGGGCATAATGCTAAATGGGCTGCTAAGAGTTGTAAACCCGAACAATCAGAGTCGAGGACGATACTTTTTCAAGAGGGGAAGGATGATGAGGACATCCCGATTGGACCGATTACACGAGCAAGGGCTAAATTAATTAACCAACAGGTGAACTCGCTCCTAATTAATTTTAATCTTGATTTTAATGAATATATGTTACTACCTAATAGTCTCATATTGTGTGTGTGCAGTTTTATACGTATAGAAGCATAGGAGACTGTATCAGGCTAAAGGAGCGAAGATATTGTTGCCAATGCAAACATATGTTTGATGACATGTACTGTGCATGCATGGAAATAATGTCCTCGGGTAGACCAACTTGCACTATGTGCATACGTCAAAAGGAACCGGAGGAAAGAGAGACATGCATGTGTGTATTAAATGCATGTGCATGCATCCAGATGGAAATAATAGGCTGCATGCATTGCAACCGAAGGAATATTTAATGGAGCATGCAACTGAAGGTAATGCATGTGTGCTGCACGAAGGAAATAAGCAATTGGCTGTTTGCAACGTGACTACAGAGAAGACCATCTTTGGGGTTTCGGTCCGTGCATGCCCATGAGACCTTCGGTCATGAACTTCGGTCCTGTAATTTTGTTCATTGGGCTGAGTCCGAACCACATGTACTTCGGTCATTAAGAACTGGTTGATTTGGTAGGCTAGAATTTGAGTCGGCTTAATCAATGGTCAGGATTTTGACGATAGAGCTATAAATTTAAAACACATCTGTTTTAACACAAGTTTAAATGACATAGTACATAAGTTTAAATATGTCAAATATTTTAGAAAATTACAACTTAATACGGCGTTCGTTCATGCTATGAAAGCAATATTACAATAAAAATCACTACAGGGGAGATCAAGCCAACACTAGACCTTAAAGGAGCCAAGGAGGGGAGCGGACGAGCGGTCCTCAAGGTCGAGAATCGAGGGGCGCGACCGGCTACCGGCGCGTCGAGGCCGAGATCGTCGGTGCAGAAGTCAGAAGCGGCGCTAGAGCACCGTGATACGCCGATGCCGCGATGAGCTGCCGGCTGCGGCGCTGCTGCCAGAGTGCCTCGTTGGGCAGATGGCACTTAAGCCTGACACCTACTTGACTAGTTGACTTAGGCTTGATTCTTATATTCTGTTGGGCCTAATGCTAAATGGGCTGCCAGGAGTTGAGGAGTACGTTGTTAGTATGTGTAGTGTATACTTTATGTATTAAGGGGGGTATATACCAGTTTTTTGTGCAAAAATTTTGGGGGTACGACTGTACCCCCATGCACCTACTCTACCTCCACCCCTGGGCTTAATAGAGCTGGTTGAAGACAATTCGGTCACTTGACCGAATCAACTTCAGCGGGCCGTAGATCCAATGCATGCGGATGCAAAGGGTGGGAAATAAATAGCCGCACCCCTCCTCTTGTAACAAGGGACGTCATATTTTCAGATATCAATATATTCTTGATTCTAGGGTTTGAGCAATATTGTCCCCACTAGAATCGGGAGTTCCAATCTGTTGTGCCGTTCCGTTGTTCTTATGATTCCTTGTGTTTTGCAGGAGCAATGACACATCTACTTTGTGTGGTCGGGTAGACAGGATCACGAGCATGTGGTTGGGCGAATTCTTTTGTCGTAGATTGCTGTTTGAACAGTGGTTGGCGCCATCGGTTCGTCAGGCTGCATGGATCCAATGTTATCATCGATCCTACGTCGTGAAGATCGGGCATTTCCCGTATCAACTGTGGCAAGTTTTGGCACAGAAATGAGTGTATGATGAGCAGGCCATATGGCTAAGAAAGTGGCAAGTTTTGGCACAGAAATGAGTGTATGACGAGCAGGCCATATGGCTAAGAAGGTGACACGTACATGACAATTGTGACATTGAACCAAACACTAGCATCATTCGGTCAAACCATTCTAAGGAAAGTGTGGCAACATTTGGCTCACAACCAAACATGGTGTCACTACTACACAAAACGTTATCACAGATGGTTCTAAACCGTCATCACAGACGGTTTTGTGAACCGTCTGTATTTATGTGTCTGTGATAACAGGCGGTTATCACAGACGGTTCTTATTCAGAACCGTCTGTGAAATAGACTATCACAGACGGTTCTTGTTTAGAACCGTCTGTGATAGTCTATTTTCACAGACGGTTCTGAATAAGAACCGCCTGTGATAGCTATTTTCACTGCAAAAAAAACCGGATTACTTGCTGCTGCTCAAACCTGCATGAGAACTAAGCAGCTTCCTCATTACTTGTCCAGTTGCATGCGCACACGCAGTTGGAAAAAAGAGGGAAGAAGATCGTATATATGCAGATATGGTGAGTACACCAGAGAACACCCCCATCACCATAGCACCATCATCACCATCCAAATCTGACCAAGCAAGGTACTCACCATCTTTCCCCTCCCACTATTATTTTGGTCTCAGCCGAACCAACTAGGTGAACCAACCCATTTCATTAGAACACTAACAATAGCCCATATCATCATCCATTCCCACATCGTAGAGCAAAGGGTAGAGAGAATATCTAGCATCACAAATCAAAATGAATAAATGAAGATTGCACGTACAAACCAATATAACCAACAAGAGGAGGGGGAACGAAGCCATGAGGAGGGACCAAGGCCAGGCACAAGGCGAGACCTTCCAGTAGCCGGAGCCAAGGCGCGGGTTGGGGCGACGCCGTTGGGATACTTATGTCCTGTGGTGAAGAAGTACCACTCACCCTCCCCATGGAAGACAAGGATGGGGTGGCCTCCCGCCGTTGGGATATTTAAGGAGAACGCCAAAATATTTTGCCTCCCATGCACGCGTTTAAATTTTCGAACTCCCGCGCTGCGAATCACAGACGGTTCTTATCAAAAACCGTCTGTGACGACATATCACAGACGGTTCGTATGACGAACCGTCTGTGATAAGTATCTCATCACAGACGATTCTTAATACGAACCGTCTATGATAAGTATATCATCACAGATGGTTTGTATTAAAAACCGTCTGTGATTTGGATTTTACCATGACTTAAAATTTTTCTTACTCTCTGATTTTACCATGGCTTAGAATTTTCCTTACTCATCGATTTTACCATGGCTTGGAATTTTCTTTACTCTTTGATTTTACCATGGCTGGCTATGGTAAAATCAAAGTCAAAGAGTAAGGAAAATTCCAAGCTATAGTAAAATTACTCTCTGATTTTACTATAGCCATGGTATCATGGCCATGGTAAAATCAAAGAGTAAGGAAAATTCCAAGCTATAGTAAAATCGAAGAGTAAGAAAAATTTCAAGCCATGGTAAAATCAAAGAGTAAGAAAAATTTGATGGTAAAATCCAAGTCATAGACGGTTTTTAATATAAACCGTCTATGATATACAGAGACATCACAGACGGTTTGTAAATAGAATCGTCTGTGATACTTCATAGACGGTTCTTAACAATAACCGTCTGTGATGACTACGATTATCACAGACGGTTCTTGTTAAGAACTGTCTGTGACGTATCAAGAACCGTCTGTGACGTATCACAGACGGTTCTATTTAAAAACCGGCTGTGATAGTTACATATCACAGGCGGTTCCAAAGGAACCGTCTGTGATGAGGCGTCTTCTATAGCTTGTTTTGTAGTAGTGTGTAATTCCGTTGGTTACATTATAGACTCCGTAGAGCTCAAATACCACATATATGAGGCCAAAATTTTCCAATTGTTTCTCTTGTTTTTTAGAGAATCTATTAGTCATGTATATATACTCGATCCGACGGCTTCGCACCCATCTGAATTGAACTGTGCGATGGCGATCCGACGGTTCACGCCCGCAGAAACAAGAGCTCCACACAGTTTTGGAAACTACGGGGTGTTTTCACAAAAACGCTGACATGGGAGCTCCTGGAGCAGTATTCCTTACGCGTATAGATAATAAAGAGTTGTCAATGGCACAATGTCCATGCTAAGTGCTTTAATAAATGCTTTTCTAGAAGAGGACAGTGCAATTTGTTAATTAATCCACGACCTTCTTTTCTATACATCATGTGCTAGCAAGTGTCCCGTTTCTAAAAATGTGCTATCAACTGGTCTCACGCGATATATCGATGGCAATCGACGAACAGTTGGTAGTACGTTCTCAAAAGCGTTTCGACTTACGGTTTGTCGTACGTACGCTCTCACGCATCTTCTGATTGGCACAAGAGAATAAAACTCGAGTACAGTCTCAACAAAAAGAAAAAAAGGAAAACTCTAGGCTGGCCTTTGTCACAACAGAACTCTTTGTCAACAAAAAAAAAATGGAAACTAAAAACGAGGCAATTATGTGTCACGCGTGCTGCAGTGTTTGTGGAAGAGAATGCTGCGGACAAGTCAGCCACCGGACAGAAAAGAGACTGTCCGGCAACAGGACAATGTTCGGTCGCACGTGGCAATCACGTGGCAAATAGCGATGTCAGCTAGTCCCACAATTTTCACGGGTTGTCCCAGCCTCTTTCATTGTCCCTTTCAAATAAATTTGGGTTATTAATTTTGCAGTTTCCTAGGTTGTCATAAGGACCATGCCTATAGCTTGCTCTTGCCTATAAATACAGACGTACTCTTATGGTTATTACTCTCCAGCAACAAGTAGCTTAGCCAGCGTCCCTCGTTAATTCTCAACAAAAGAAAGAAGCATTGCGTACGGCAGTTTCCTCGGTTAGTTAGACAAGTGTATCCATGGCGTGGCAACCAGCGATGGCCACGGCTAGTACGTGCGTTCGGCCGTCCCCAGTAACAACGCGGCGCGCGGCGCTGCACCAGGTGCGGTGCTCCTCGGCGCCGGAGCGTCGGTCGGCGAACTACCTGCCCAACTCCTGGGACTACGACTCCCTCCTCTCGCTGAAAAATGGTGGCCAAGACTTCAGTCTGGTGATTATCTATCATAAGTACTTCGTTAATATACGCCTGTCTCTTTATTAGTGTGTGCTTAAGCAAACATTGATGACTAAGATCTGTTCGTTAAATGAAATTCAACGGCTAGGATTTATGTGCTGACGTGGCTCAACGACAACCGAAAGATGCATGTAAACGTAGCTCTAAGTTTTTGAAATATCAGTACACTTAATCCAACGTTCATATATGTTGGCAGTCCATTCATCTCTTTGCAGTCTGTACAAACTGTCGATGATATGTACCGTAAAACCAGTATTGTACACCTTTAAGGCTTATTTAGAATACATAAATTTCACACGATCCGAACAGGGTCATAAAATGTTAACACGTCAAATGAATCTGATTCTAGAATTCGTGGGGCAAACTACGAAGTAGAATAGTATATACCCTTAGTTAAATCTGCAAATACTTCTCATGCAATTATGTCATTGATCTTTTATCATCTGATTATAATTAACCTCACGCATGCATCGCGCAGGTCGGTCCTTCGAGCTTCGATAAGTTGAAGGCAGGTGTAAGGGACCGCCTGGTGCTGAGCAAAGGTGACCAAACTGCTAAGCTCAGGCTCGTCGACACAATGCAACGACTCGGCATCGCCTACCACTTTGAGGAAGAGATCAGTGATATCCTCAGCTCCATCCACATGGAGGGTTCCAAAGCTCATCACAGGGATGATGATGTCGCTTCTGCAGCCTTAAGGTTCAGATTGCTCAGGGACAATGGTTTTCCAGTATCCCCAGGTTGTTATTAATTATAAAAACTCTATTGAAAAGGACAGTTTAAGAAACTTCTCTGATTGATTATATTTCTGTTCTCCACTTTGGAAGAATTGCAAACACACACACACACACACACAGGACAGACGGATGGATTGCTATAAACCCTATAAGTTATTTATGCCATTTAGCCACAAAAATTCCCTCCATTTGCAAATACCCCTTACCATTGCTTCTTTTAAATAAAATCAGCCAAACTAGCATGCCTTCAGGATCGTGGATATGGCATTTGCACGTAATTGGGTCTATTTGCATGGTAATGAACCGAGGGATCATTTGTTAATATCAAGTGGATAATTTTGACAAAGATCCATTGGTTAGAGGCAGTGTTATTGATGGCGAAGATAATATGGTTCCAAACAAGCACCCTAGTGCCAAACATTCATGCCCAAATTTTGAGTTAGTCATCAATTGTGCAATACTGAAAATTTTATCAATCTACATGGATTGCTTTTGATTTTTTTGCTCATGGTAGACCAACAAAATGTACCTAACTGACATGGCTCCATGATAACAATGTAGAATCTTTGACAAATCTGAAGTACGGAGAGAATTACCTCACGTCAGCACCTCAGAAGGATGTCAAGGGACTTCTCTCACTCTACGAGGCTTCATATCTTGCATTTGGAGACGAAGAAATATTGGATGAAGCAAGAGCATTTTCTACTAATGCTCTTAGAGAACTTGTGCCATCCATGCATCCCCACTTAAGGCGCAGTGTGGCTCATGCTTTAGATCTTCCATTGCACTGGAGGGCTCCTAGACTAGAAGCAAGATGGTTCATAGATCACAATGCTAGAGGAATGAGTTTTGATCCATTGCTGCTAATATTCGCTAAGCTAGACTTTAACAACGTGCAAAGTGTGCATCGACAAGAACTTGCAAGGTTAACAAGGTAAGCTTGAATAAAACCTACAACGCTAATTACTTCCAGAAGAGGATACTTGATAGTAAAATTAAGATGTTAAAATCGACTTGCATGAAGATGGTGGAGGGATATTGCCCTTGGTGAGAAATTGGCGTTCGCAAGGGATCGTTTGATGGAGTGCTTCCATTATGCAAATGGCATCGTCTGGGAACCAAACCTTGGAGCATGCCGGGAAGTGCTAGCTAAAGTCTCTAATCTAATCATTCACCTGGATGATGTTTATGATGTGTATGGAACCCTAGATGAACTCATCCTCTTCACCGATGCCATTGGAAGGTAATATAGCTGTGCACTATACATAAATTAATTGTCCTATCAAACATGAATGGAGATCATTATGTGTGGCATGCAAAATATATATAAGCAACTTCACCTTTTTTCTAATATATATCGTCAGATGGGAAACAAGTCCTAGTGAAACGCTCCCTGAATACATGCAAGCACTTTACTCAGTTATGTACAACACATCCAATGAGGTGGCTGAGCTTGCTCTGGAAAAACATGGTTGCGATGTACGTTCTCTTCTTCAGAAAGCGGTAAGGTGTCATCCCTAAAAAATAACACCATCTACTTACTAGTGACGTATAGTTTTTGTCCTAATTAAGTTTGCACAATATTTCAGTGGCATGATATGTCTAAGACTTTCTTGGTGGAGGCAAAATGGCACTATGGAAACTACAAGCCAACCCTCCAGGAGTACTTGGACAATGGATCGGTGTCATCCTCTGCGCCACTCTTATTGCAACACGCGTTTCCCATGCTCAACATGGAGGTCACATCAAAGTCTCTTGACCAGGTTCTAAGCTACCCAAGATTAGTTCAGTCTGCGTCGTTAATTCTGCGTCTCTGCAACGACTCCGCAACACACTCCGTAAGGACAATATATTTTCTTCCTTGTTAATTTGTCACCGAATTTGATTTTTTTTTAATGATTTTTCTCATGATATTACTTCCATATTGTGCAAAATAACAGGCTGAGTTGGAGAGAGGAGATGCGCCATCTTCCATAGCTATCCACATGTCTGAGAATGGTTCCAATGAGCAAGACTCTCGTAAAGCCATGCGAGACCTTACCATGGATGCATGGAAGTCAATTAATGAAGATGCATTCGGCCATCGCCAGTTTTCTAGACCTTTTGCCAAGACTTGCATGAATTTGGCTCGAATCTCGCATTGTGTTTACCAAGGGGGAGATGGTTTTGGGGCACCAGATGGTCACAAAAAGAAACAAATAAGGGAGTTGTTCTTGGAGCCTTTCATGGTTTGGAAACAATAAATCTACTGCATATAATCCAAGCTCTTTGCTCATCTTGGAAAATTATTGTGTATGCCTATTATTTGTAGATATAGACTTTAATTATTTTCTACTAAATCTACTGAATATATCACAAGCTCTTTGCTCAAGTGAGCTTGGGGTGAGAAGCCTAAGCACTTGGCAATGTACGTATATAAATGAAGGCCAGTGTGTAAGATCCTCATAAATTATACCACTCTTTATGGTAAAGATTTGTGTTAAGTACATGTCTTGTATGATAAGATTATTAGAGATAGAATAGAATCAGTTAATATCTGTATCCGATATGGTTTCTTCCATATCTCTAGTAGATTGACTTCTAGTCCAAGTCACCTTATAATCTATATATATGCCCTCTAATTTGTAATCTCTCTATATATGTCCTCTGAGGCTCAAGCAATACGTCTAATTATTTCGACTCTTCTATCATCATTCATGGTATCAGAGCGAGTTCGCATCTTGGCCTGTTCTTAGCCACCATAAATTTCCGTTGTGCGCTGGTTCACAATTTCGGCTAAATTTTGCCGAAAATTCGGTCCTTTCGTTACCCTCAGAAAGAAATTCAATTCATTCAAAAAATTTCGGTCTGTTTGAATTTGGAGGGAATTTGAAGGGTTAACTAGAGTAAACACTTCTGTACTCAACAAGCCACATAGAAAAGCTAAATAATTACATACAAAGAGTTCAATGGATGGTTAGGGTTTACCTTAACAGGCATATGTTGATGCATTTTGCATTTAAAGAAATTTATCTTTAAAACAGTAAAACAGTCATAAATAATAACATCAGGGGGTTCTCAACAATTGCACAAACCAACTTAACATCTCAAAAACCCTACTTATGCCTTTGTTACTGGAATTACCCAGTAACACAGTTTCAATAACCAGAAGCACGGTGTATTCGAATACTTTTAATTATACACTATGCAGAGTTGCCGAACTTTACCCACAAGATATCTCATACTCATACTGTCATGCAATATACACGCAACACGTTAGCGTGCGACTGAGTTGAGATAACAAAACATTTTCACTGCTCAACCTTTTCTAGCATCTACTCGGTAGGTTAATGGACCATACAGCCACGGGGGACCACTGGCCAATGGAGGAAATATTGACCCGATACTAATGGCGGCTACCGTTGTGAAGACCACTGAGTATCCCCTCAGGCCCACTCCTGTTCCAACCCAATTCTTGTAGATATTCAATCGGGAGAGTAGTGTACTAAGCTAGGAAGTAATGACCACACATGTGGTTGAGCTGTTTTCTGCGTCTGTTACTATGGCACAAGGTTCTTGTCCTTACTTGTCTCTAGTAGGGGAGTGAACTGACAACCAACTCGTGGCCTTCCACCCTCTTGGTCCTACCCTTGACTCACTTTTACCACAAGTCTATTGGGTTGTCCAACTTCCTGAACCCAACCCTCAACTCTCCTCGAAAACCATTGGCAAACTGCCAATACTGCTTTTAAGGATTTATACACACATTTGTGTGATAAAGCTAATGCGGCTAATATTTTATGTGATCTTGTCAAGGTGAATATGGCTTACAAAAGGATTTTAACCTTGTCAAGGTTGATATGACCTACAAGTGTTAGGTGGGTTTGTTTGTGGGGTAATATGATTTATCTAATTATCATGGCATTCAAAAGTATTATTTCAGTATTTAAACTAATTGGCACAAATATAATAATGAAAGTAATAATATAAATATATGAAAAATGGGCTCAAAATGATCAAAGGAATGCGACTTGCCTCCTTGCACAAATTCTTCTAGATACTAGTCTTGTCCAACGTCTTCTGGAATCTGGTTGTCAAAATCGTGACCTAACGAGAAGCAATACAATAAAATAAACCAAATAAAATCTGGCTCAACAAGGAATGAGCTAGAAATAACATGCAAGTAAATAAAATCGGCAAAAGAAACAAAAGAAAGGTGCTGTGGGAGGGTGGGTATTTATTTGGTGTTTAATTGGTTTGAACGGAGTTGTGAGACGAATCCAAGTACAACAAAAATATAGTAAGAGATAATGAATCCTATAGAAATGTGATAATATTTATTGGGAGCTTGATATAGCTGATCGGAGTCAAGAATGGGCTTTCTGGGATCGAGGCAGTCGAAAAGGACATAAGTTGTCAAATTAGGGTTTTGGTGAATAGTGTTAGATGATGAATAGTGCTAAGTTACTATTCGTGCATGAAAAAGATTAGGAACGGTAATTATGGTTTACTGTTTGTGGTTGCCTAACAGTGTATTTTTTGGATTTAGGAACAGTAATCTATTTCTTTTTTTCGGTTGATGAACAGCAAAGAGTTTACGGTTCATTTAAACAGTGCTTGCCGATTTTGTTTGAACAGTAATGGGTCGGCCCCATTACTATGCGGCCCACGGCCCGGTCGGCCAGGCCTTAAAGGCCCGACTCGGTTGACTTCGAGCTGCGCTCGACCAAAAGGCCAGAGCACGCTCAGCTCATCCGAGCCGACGGCGGCGCTAGCAACAGCGATGGTGGCTGACGGTGGGGGTAGGTGGTGCGGGGAGCACCACGGAGTCAAGGTGAATCCATTTTGGGGATTTGGATGGGTGGTGGAGGTGCGAAAAGGGGTGCACGGCGGCGGAGGCACACGGCCGGGGCAGGACGATGGTGCAGACGGCGCTCCGGTGGGATTTGGGGGGGGTAGGGAAGGTGGGGGAAAGAACCGAGGAAGGGAGGGGAGGAAGGAAGGTGGTGAATTTCACCTGGCGAGCTCGGCGGGGAAGAAATGGAGGCGGTGGAAATCGAAATCCGGCTGGTGCCGACGATGGGAGGGAAGGGGAGGTGGTAGGGGTGGGAGGTGGTGATGAAGGCAAGCTCTGGGGCGGCTTTTATAGGGCGATTGAGGTGGTGGGAGCAGGATTTGCACGAAGGGGCGCACGACACGTGGCGGTGAGTTGGGACGGAAGGCCGTGGACGTCGCCGGAAGGGCAAGGTGGCAGCACGGGTGGGGTGAGGTGGGGGTGGAGGCGCGGGCTGGCTTTGATGGCGAGGCCAAGTGGCTCGAGAGGTGGCGGCGAGCTGATAGGGGCGAGGAGGGAGGCGGTGACGTCGCAGGCGTGACGCACGTGAGAGGAAGAAGGTGGAAGCGCCCGGGTGGAATGCGCCTCCGGGGTGGCAAAGCGGGTTTTCCCGAAAGGGAGAGCAAAAATTCAGGACAAACTTCCGAATTGGGTAAGTTTTTTAAAACCAACCAAAAAGCTTTCAAAAATTTGAAAAACCTGCAAATTTGGGTTATTTCAATCTACCCCCCCCCTAAAAGAATCGCGTCCCCGAGATTCACTCAAAGCCAGGGGACAGGTTGGAAAATTACACTACATTTTCGATTCCTTTTTCCATGCTACTCTTTTTGTTGTAAGATTCTGGGAATGCGACTTCTGGACTAAAAATCAATATTGATCTTGCATGAAAACATAACGTTAGTATTTTTTGTGTCTTCTGCAGCTTCATTGGTAGTGACATAATTAATTTTGACCTGGATTGGTCTTGTTGTTGGTCTTCCTTCTCCTGAAATTTGTTCTGGTCTTCTTAACCGTTCTTTGGATTGTAGCATACCTCCTTTGTTAACCTGTATTGTTGGTGGCGTCTTGTTGATCTGTGATTGACTCTTCACTTGAGCTTTGGCTGCTTTTGCTTTCATACCCCTCAGCGGGCAGTGAACCTTGTAATGGTCTGGTTGTCCACAGTGGAAACATATTACTGATTTTTGTGGACATTCCCTTTGGTAGTGATTGTCTCCGCATATGTGACATCAAACTGTGGTTGGTCGACTCACATTGTATTGTGGTCTTGGATTGGGATTGGTAGTTGGTCTCTGCTGAAACTGTACTGGTGGTGCTGTCATCATTCTTTTTCTGGGTGCACTTGGTTGAGGCGTCATTTGCATTGCCCTTCTTTTCCTAATGTCTTGTAGTTCTTTTCTAGCTTCTTCTAATATTAGCAGTTTATTCACCATAGCTGATATGTCTTTGAAATCTAGGGCTAAAATGTGAAATTTCAGTGATTTTTGTAATCCTTCCGAGAATTTCTCCATCTTCTTTTCTTCAGTATCAGCATCATTTGGGGCATACCGATCCAGGTAATTGAATTGATGTAGATACTCTATCACAGTAAGTCCTCTTTGCCGGAGAGCAAGAAATTCTCGGCGTTTGGAGGCGAGCACACCAGTGGGGACGTGCGCCTTATGAAATGCATCCTTGAATTCTTGCCATGGTATATCTTGTCCAGGATGGAGTGTTTGGTGATTCATCCACCATGCTGCAGCGTGTCCTTGAAGTTGATGGGAGGCAAAAAGAGTCTTCTCTTGATCAGTGCATTGGATAGTGTCTAACTTTCTTTCCATATCTCTTATCCAATCATCTGTTGCTAGTGGTTGTGGTGCAACCATAAAAGTTGGTGGTCTTGTTTTCTGAAAATCAGCTCATCTTGATCCTGTGGTGATTCCTCCATGTGTTGTTCCTGAATAAGGTCCTGATGGTACTGGTGATTTGGTTGCTATCTACTCTAGGAGTCTGATGTGTTACTCCATCATCCTGGTTTGATTTTGCTCTGCTTGATATCTATTTCTTTCCATCATGGCCATTACTTCTGCCATGGTTGGCTGATGATCTTCTGAGTTGGTCTCATTTTGGTGGTCGTTATTGCCATGACTTCTTGTTCTAACTCTTGACATCTTAGGAATGTATTTCTGCAACGATTTTGACCAAATGCAGATAGGTGAGTAAGATTTGGATTTGAGTCAAGTGAAGAAAGATCAAGGTAAGTATTAAGATGAAAAGGAGGAATTGAAATTTGACAAGGATGACATACGGGTACTAGTAGAAAAACAAAATATCAATAAATAACATACATCAATTATTTATACGAGTTGTATACATACTATTTAGAGCACATAATACAACTTGTGTTATAATCAAAAGTTCGCCTAATTAGGGTTTACTCTTTTTAACACTACTCTAGTGTACTTTAAACACTATTGCAACTTCTGATGAAATGTTGAAATTAGGTGAAAAAGAGATAAATCTTTTATAGAATCAAATCGAGATTTTACAAATCTAAGTTTAGATGAGATAGCAATAGAAGAGAAAAGATAGCAATAATACTTATATTTTTGTTTTCAGAAATTCTTTTATAATTTTTCAAACTAGGATTTTGAAGGTCTTCATTTCCTTATTTCCTAAAGTCAAATTAAGGTCTCAACCAACAGTCAATCTAAGCTCTGATACCACTTTGTAACGCCCCCAAATTCTGGGACCGTTAAACTCTTCACAACCGTCCAGGATGTGTAGTTGCGAAGTAAGCAGTGTCTCAAACAAGCTTCTGATTACAACAAAAGCCAACATTTTATTATACAAGGATAAGGCTTAACAGCTAGTTTTAACCTGACACAGTCATCCAAGCCCAAATTTAATATAATACAAGACAAAAAGAACTTCAAACCACAGGCACGCTTGAGCGCGGTCGAGACCTAATAACAGTAGTCGCTGCCATCCGAGGGTCCACCAAAATCCTGCTCAACAAGATCCTCTGCATTTTCCCTGGTCTCTTTTGTAGATGATTTTGCAGATTATGCAAGAATGAGTACAAATTCTGTACTCAACAAGCCACATGGAAAAGCTAAATAATTACATGCAAGGAGTTCAATGGATGGTTAGGGTTTACCTTAACAGCCATATGAGGATGCATTTTGCATTTAAAGCAATTTATCTTTAAAATAGTAATAAATAATAACATCAGGAGTTTCTCAACAATTGTACAAACCAACTTAACATCTCAAAAACTCTACTTATTCCTTTGTTACTGGAATCACCCATTAACACAGCTTTAATGACCGGAAGCACAGCGTATTCGAATACTTTTAATTATACACTATGCAGAGTTGCCGAACTTTACCCACAAGATATCTCATACTCATATTGTCACGCAATATACACACAACACATTAGCGTGTGACTGAGTTGAGATAACAAAGCCTTTTCACTACTCAACCATTTCTAGCATCTACCCGGTAGGTTAATGGACCATACAGCCTCAGGGGACCACCGGACAATGGCGGAAATATTGATCCGATACTGATGGCGCCTACCGTTGTGAAGACCACTGAGTGTCCCCTCAGGCCCACTCCTGTTCCAACCCAATTCTTGTAGATATTCAATCGAGAAAGCAGTGTACTAAGCTAGGGAGTAATGACCACACATGTGGTTGAGCGGTTTTCTGTGTCTGTTACTATGGCACAAGATTCTTGTCCTTACTTGTCTCTAGTAGGGGAGTGAACTGACAACCAACTCGTGGCCTTCCACCCTCTTGGTCCTACCCTTAACTCACTTTTACCACAAGTCTATTGGGTTGTCCAACTTCCTGAACCCAACCCTCAACTCTCCTCGAAAACCATTGGCGAACTGCCAATATTGCTTTTCAGGATTTATAGACACATTTGTGTGATAAAGCTAATGCGGCTAATATTTTATGTGATCTTGTCAAGGTGAATATGGCTTACAAAAGGATTTTAACCTTGTCAAGGTTGATATGACCTACAAGTGCTAGGTCGGTTTGTCTGTGGGGTAATATGATTTATCTAATTATCATGGCATTCAAAAGTATTATTTCAGTATTTAAACTAATTGGCACAAATATAATAATGAAACTAATAATACAAATATATGAAAAATGGGCTCAAAATGATCAAAGGAATGCGACTTGCCTCCTTGCACAAATTCTTCTAGATACTGGTCTTGTCCAGCGTCTTCTGGAGTCTAGTTGTCAAAATTGTGACCTAACGAGAAGCAATACAATAAAATAAACCAAATAAAATCCGGCTCGACAAGGAATGAGCTGGAAACAACATGCAAGTAAATAAAATCGGAAAAAGAAACAAAAGAAAGGTGGTGTGGGAGGGTGGGTATTTATTTGGTATTTAATTGGTTTGAACGGAGTTGTGAGACGAATCCAAGTACAACAAAAATATAGTAAGAGATAATGAATACTATAGAAAGGTGATAAGATTTATTAGGAGCTTGATATAGCTGATCGGAGTCAAGAATGGGCTTTCTGGGATCGAGACGGTCGAAAAGGACAAAAGTTGTCAAATTAGGGTTTCGGTGAATAGTGTTAGATGATGAATAGTGCTAAGTTACTATTCATGCATGAAAAAGATTAGGAACGGTAATTATGGTTTACTGTTTGTGGTTGCCAAACAGTGTATTTTTCGGATTTGGGAACAGTAATCTATTTCGTTTTTTCGGTTGATGAACAGTAAAGAGTTTAGTGCTCATTTGAACAGTGCTTGCTGATTTTGTTTGAACAGTAATGGGTCGGCCCCATTACTGTGCGGCCCACGGCCCAGTCGGCCAGGCCATAAAGGCCCGACTAGGTTGGCTTTGAGCTGCGCTCGGCCGAAAGGCCAGAGCGCACTCAGCTCATCCGAGCCAGCGGCAGCGGTGGTGGGTGGTGCGGGAAGCACCATGGAGTCAAGGTAAATCCATTTTGGGGATTTGGATGGGTGGTGGAGGTGCGGAAAGGAGCGTGCGGTAGCGAAGGCACACGGCCGGTGTAGGGCGGCGGTGCGACGGTGCTCCGGTGGGATTGGGGGGTAGGGAAGGTGGGGGATAGAACCGGGAAGGGGAGGGGATGCCATAGCCGGAGGGGTAAGGGGAGGGGAGGAAGGAAGGCAATGAATTTCACCTGGCGAACTCGATGGGGAAGAAATGGAGGCGGCGGCGGAAACTCGAAATCTGGCTAGTGCCGGCAATGGGAGGGAAGGGGAGGTGGTGATGAAGGCAAGCCCTGGGGCGGCTTTTATAGGGCAATTAAGGCAATGGGAGCAGGATTTGCACGAAGGGACGCACGGTGCGTGGCGGTGAGCTGGGGCGGAAGGCTGTGGATGTCGCGGGAAGGGCAAGGTGGCGGCATGGGCGGGGTGAGATGGATGTGGAGGCGCGGGCTGGCTTTGATGGTGAGGCCAGGTGACTCGAGAGGTGGCGGCGAGCTGACGGGGGCGAGGAGGGAGGCGGTGACGTCGCAGGCGTGACGCGCGCGGGAGGAAGAAGGTGGAGGTGCCCGGGTGGAATGCGCCTCTGGGGTGGCAAAGCGGGTTTTCCCAAAAGGGAAAGCGAAAATTCGGGACAAACTTCCGAATTGGGTAAGTTTTTGAAAACCAACCAAAAAGCTTTCAAAATTTTGAAAAACCTGCAAATTTGGGTTATTTCACAACCTTCCTCCCTAACGGCGGTGAACTCCCTCACCGCGTGCTCCTTGGCCTCCCCGTTTTACGATCGAGTCTGTTCGTCTCAAGCACGCCTTTCTTTCTGTTGGCTGCATTTGCATACATGCATGTTGTATGCATGCACCACATGAGTTGCGTGCTCCTCCCTCCTTGTTCTTTGCCTTTAATTCCTTTTAGTTTTCTATTTTTCGAATCTTTTTCTTTTCTATTTTGTATCCGATCCAGACAAAGAAGTAGCCCATGCCCTTGCATGCATGTCTGCTGCTGCTATCTTCTTTCTATTTTTTTTCTAGGGAAAAATTAGAAAATGATATAGCATGGGAATCGTTTCCAACGGAATAGATCCTCACCGTTCGATCCGTTGTCCCAGACACACAGATCTCATGCACGCGACGCGGAGCCAACTCGGTTACTCAAACCCAACACGTTGGTCTGGTTGCCTCGTTCCAATTTCCATTCCCCATTCTTCTTCTCTCTCTCTCTCCAATGTAGCTACAATCCCACCCGAGCAGCCATAGCAACCAAAATCTAGCAGCGAGCAGCCATAACAAGCAATTGAGCATGGCCGCGGTTTCATGCAATGGCGGCGTACAGTGAGCGGTCGAGCGCGGCTGTAGCATCATGTGGTGTTGGTGGACGGGGAGTAGCGAGCTATCATGGTGTGCGCTCAAGCGCTGCTGCGGACTTGTGAGGTGGTAGCGCACTAAATGACAACCTGGAAGCAGCCATGGCAAATGGTTGAACGTGGCCACGGTTCCTACGGCGACGGTAAACGGCAACACGTCATTAGTTGGCATAGAAGCTATGGGATCGTCGTAGTGTGGCACTATGGTGGTAGACAGCGACAGGCCGCGGGGCTTGCTTCATAGCAGCGACACGGATCGGGTGACGGCATGGAAGATCAAGTGGCAATGGTGTGGAATGGCCCGGCGGTTCATGGATCCGGCGATGGTGTGGCAAACGACAATGAGGTGCAGCGGACATGGTCCCCTTCGGTGTGGCATGCAAAGTGTAGTAGCGTACCATAGTGGCCGCGGGCCGCGGGCGACCGAGGATTATGACGTGGAGCCATAGGCAGTTGCCTATGAGCTCAACAACGTGCAACTTGCCAACGAGATCCCTAGTGGCTCCCAAACTTTTGCTAAAATTTGATGTTTCTTTTTGAAACTTGAATGAAACTTATGAATTTTCCCATCAAACTTGTTGAAACTATATAAAACTTTGAAATTTTAGTTTTGAAACTCAATTGAAATTCTTCTAAAACTCATTTTTAATGAAGTTTTGAATTTGAAATTGGAGGAAACTAATAGTTTCAGATTTGTAACTCATTGAAATTTTGTTGAAACACACTAAAACCTTATGACACTCTTTTGAAACCCGTTGAAACCTTCGAAATGTGTTCTGAAACTTTACAGTTTGTCTTATGAAACCTTATAGTTTCAAGAGGTTTTTTGTAAGTTCCAAGCAGTTATATTCAAGTTACTTTCAGGAGGTTTCATTCAAGTTTCAAACAATTTCACTCAAGTTTCAGGAGGTTCCACTCAAGTTTCAGCATGTTTCGTTTAAGTTTTCAGGTGGTTTCATTCAAGTTTCAAGCAATCCTATTCAAGTTTCGAGTAGTTCCATTCAAGTTTCTAGAGGTTTAATTTCACCCAAGTTTCAAGAGGTTTTGTTCAAGTTCAAGCAACTCCATTCTAGTTGCATGCGGTAAGCTCAAGTTTAACGAGGTTCCACTCAAGGGAGGTTTCACTTAAGTTTTAGGAGGTCCATTCAAGTTTCGGGTGGTTTCAAGAAGTTTCATGTTGGACCCGGATTTCGCAAATCTAAATCCTCTGTGAAAACACTACGCTATTCCCTAGATTAGTAGATAGCACGCACAGACACATTGCTGAATCATTTCATACAAGGCGTGAACTAAAACATTCGATATAATACAAACATCAGAGTGACATAGACCACGTTGGGTCGAGTTTTATAAGAAGGGCCGAATAGGTCAAACTGATCACAATACATAAAAGCAGCAGAAACTACAACAGAAGCAAAAAGGGGGTAGAGCACATCTCTCTACAGGAAAGCGATTGGGGCACCCTGTGTACGACTGATATTAACCAAGGACTTGGAAAATATTGGTCATACGCAAGCACCGAACGAGCCAGCTAGACTGAGGCGAGACCTATACTAACAGAACTAGACTACGCTTCATCGTTGCCTTGACCATCGACTCCAGGATCCTCGTAGTATGCATAATCTCCACGATCCGCAGGGTCTGAAGGGTTTGAGCAAAAGAGCGAGAATGAGCACAACTTCCGTGCTCGCGAGCCAACACACAAGATGCAATAATATACATGCAAGGCTTAACGAGGGTGGTTCGGGTTCTTTTATTTGCCAAAGCAATGTTTTCAATTAGTAATATTAGTAAAATCCTATCACTTAGCATTTTAACCAAATTGCATTTTATTAAAGAGAATAATTGTGCAATATTAAATATAGCGAAGGTTACCTCCACCTATGCTTATTTTGATTGTGGTTAAGACCACCACTAACAACACTGGGTACGACCACCCAGGAGCAAACCAAAATCAGGGCTACATCAGCCCGCCAAGTTTTTATCCCATCCACAAAGGGTTTTTTTTTCTGAAATAGAACTAACTCTAATAAGTTCCTATGTCCGCCTTTGACCGTAGGCATGGCTGTTTAAACAGTTTATGCTCTATAGAGACTATAGACTTTGCCCACAAGAGATAATCAACTCGTTCCCCACATGAGACTTTACCCACAAGAGATAATCAACTCGTTCCCCACATGATTCCTTGGTCATGTAGTTGAGAGATCATCACAATAACTTTTCAAATTATCTCGCCCCTTCCGTCATCTCACCCATATGGGCAGCACCCATAAGTTGTGTGGGATGTTCACCACAACGACTAGCGCAGTTGGCAACTTCACCTTACCTCGATGTCCCACTCAAGCCAGAACACATCCAACGCTTGCACTACCTCGATCCCCTCCAACGAGATGACTTTCAAGGTTCTACAACGTTACTAAGCCAAGTTGTGCTTTACAGACTTGTGGTTGTACTTGTTTTACAATGGGGGATCATCACCGGATTAAATCCTTAGTGCCACCTAGGCGGTTCATACTGCGTACCCACTATTCTCGTGCTACATCAGCACGCACCATCATACCATCCGCCCAGATGTGGTAATAGCAGTTTGTTGGGGTTTTGAGGAGTAAAACCAGGTTTAGCACAAATACTTCAATCATGTACCCCCAATGACTACCCAAAATCATTGCAAGATTTAAGAGATGATGACTAGGGCATTTTAATGCTCCCGTACTTAAGCAAGACTAGCATGTCGCTTAAGTACAACCTATAGCTAATAAATTACCACTAGTTACTAGGGTGACATGGAAATAATGGATTCAATTGCCAAAGGATGGTATAATAAATAAGTAATCATCAAATGGGTATTTAACTACCTTAAGATTTAACATACATTTCCTTAAAGAATTTCAAGCATGCAATTTTGGTAATACAAAGCAATATAATTTGCGTAAAAAGTAGGCTCAAAATAATCAAGGTATTGACTCATCTAGGCTAAAGGCAAGAGAGTCCTGGTAGTCTGGTGCTTGGTCGAAATGGAGATCTCCCACTTTTTCGAACTCTACTTGGACGAACGTACCGAAAAATAGAACAAACAAGCAAAGAGAACAAATAAATACTACAAAAATAATAAATGAATTCCAAATTAAATAAGACAAGAGCCAAAAGCAAGGTCTTGAATTTAGACAAATTTAGAAACAAATTTTATAATTTTGGAGTTATAACAGAAGAGAACAAAGCTTCTGAAGCTTTGGTTTCGAGTACTGCTCATCTGACTTCGAGGTCGAAAGAGGGATTCGACAACTCGGCATGGTCGAAAGAGAGATTCGACTACTCGGCGTGGTCGAAAGAAGGGTTCGACTACTCGACGTAGTTGAAAGAAGGGTTCGACTACTCGGCGTGGTCGAAAGAAGGGTTCGACTACTCGGCATGATCGAAAGAAGGATTCAACTACACAGCGTGGTCGAAGGAAGTATTCGAGTACTCGGTGTGGTCGAAAGATGGATTCGACTACCCGGCATGCTCGAAAGAAGGGTTTGACTACTCAGCGCGGCCGAAAGAAGGGTTCGACTACTCAACGTGGTCAAAAGAAGGATCTGACTACTCGGCGTGGTCAAACAAAGGATTCGACAACTTGACGTGGCCGAACGAAGGATTCAACTACTCGATGTGGTAGAAAGAAGGATTCGACTACTCGACGTGGTCGAAACATGGATTCTGCTACTCGACGTGGTCGAAGGAAGGATTCGACCACTCGGCGTGGTCGAAAGAAGGGTTCGACTACTTGACGTGGCCAAAAGAAGGATTCGACTACTCAGCGTGGTCGAAAGAAGGGTTCGACTACTCGCTATGGTCAAAAGAAGGATTCTAATGAGGACATGACTCCTATGGATACAACCATATTTGCTATGCTTGCTGGTCCAAGTACAAGAGCTCGTACGCTTCACTTAACTTATCAGGTGAGCTCATTTTTAGGAGTGTCTTTATATTATATGAACTATATGATGCTACCTAATGATGGAATATCTATATGTGCAGCACCATGTCACTTTTGGTCCAAGACAAACAAGCAGTTCGAGCGGGATCCGTTTTGGAATCCAGTTCGGCCTCCGGAATCAGCCTGACAGCACTGACTTCAAACGCCCATAACTTTCACATACGACGTCCGTTGGAGGTCCACGAGTACTTGATGGAAAGATAATTTCGTCCTCTTTCCAACGGATCTAGCCTCACCTCCAAACTCCTTCTGGACTGATCGCAATCATCAAAAGAAGGCGTCATATCACTTGTTTGGCCCAAACCGGGCTTTGTAATCACATCAACTAGGCCCATCTGCCGACGCCCACCCCGGGCGTGGTACTGTTCACGTGAACAGTCACCCACGACCATTAGTACCACCTCACTAGTTCGTTAGTTTTGTGGCTCGCTCCCTATTTAAGGAGGCCGCACCTTTAGTTTTCCTTGGATTTTGTTGAGTCAAAAGTTAGCTACAACGCAACCGTGTATTGGCTTGTGTCGGCTAGACCAACCTGAATACCGCTATCAAAATCCCAAATTCAATATTTCAATCTTTATTCGCAATTTCAGATTGCTTTACCTTGTTCTTGCGTGCTTCTTCGGTGTATGCGTGAATCGACCTTCGTGGTCGAGTCAAGCGGGTATTCGTGCACGGTTGATAACGACTAGTCAATCGATTCAGCGATTGCGTGGTTTCGAGCCTTGCGTGTTCGTAGCCGAGATCGTCGTGGTTGAGCGACGCCACCGGACTTATCGTTCTCATCGAAAGATCGGGCCAACAAATAGAACCTTAGGGTTCATCGTGGTATCGAGCTACAGTTCATCGGTGAGAATTTTTTTCCTCTAGCTTCATATAGCCAAAAATCAAAATTAGGTTTAGTTCATCGTCCAAACCAATTTGTGCCTTTGCAATTTTTCTTTTTAGTTTTGCTTTGTTGAATTGTCGTTGCATCGTCGAGTCTTAGTGCTGGGTTTCCTGTCTAAATTGGTCTAGTTTAGATTTTTCTTACATATCGACTGTCGCGTGAAGAGAGACGGGAAAAAAAAAACAAAACAAAACAGATCTATTTCGGCGTCGGCCGTCTCGCGCGTGTGCCTTCGCTGGATCCGCGCCGTGCGCGTCTCGCGTCGGTCTCGATCCACTGCAGCCAACAAGACCTCCGCCGCCTGCTCCTTCTGCGCGGCCGGCTGCCTCTGTCTTGTGCACGAAATCCAAAACAAAACATCCAGGAGCCGCCGCCCCTTTCTTTCTTCAAAGAATCTTGTTGACTTGTGCTGCTTTACGTGATTCAATAAAGAAGGATTGCTCTGCTGCACATCACGCCAATCTGGTTTCTCCAACAACCATTGTTTATTAAATCTCAAAGCCAAGTTAGGTGCTGTGATTCACGTGTAGCAAGCGACAGAATCGAGATCTGCCGAAGGCAAGGGCCAAAAAAAAAAAAAAAAGGAAAAAGGAAAGAGCATCAGAGCACGCGGTTTTTAGATCAGAGCACGCGCTTTTTTATCAGCAACAAAAAAAAGAGCGCGTGTTTCCGGTTCCGGTTAGCTCCCTGAGGCTTCAAAGCA
Organism: Phyllostachys edulis; assembly: GCA_036346405.1. Taxonomy (NCBI): domain Eukaryota; kingdom Viridiplantae; phylum Streptophyta; class Magnoliopsida; order Poales; family Poaceae; genus Phyllostachys; species Phyllostachys edulis. Next base: position 12,138,496 of record CM070552.1, read on the forward strand.
AAGAGAAAAGGAAAAAAAAAGAGAAGAGAAGGAAAAAAAAAGAGAAGAAAAAAAAAATCAGAGCTGCCTCTTTGTTCAATTTGGCATAGTCATTCATTGCTCGTTGGCGTTGATTGTCGGCCTTGGCCTTCATTACACTACTAGTCGTTTTGCGAGTTGCTCTAGCTAGGCTTGGTTTAGACTAGGACCAAAGACTTGTGACTAGTACTTTGAACTCGCTTTTCAATTTTGCATACTTGAATTGAATAATTGTTATTCCTTTGCTACATACTAGCCTTCCGAGCTCCACTTCCTACTAACTCAAGAGGTGCCGTTCCTCATAATCGCTAATGATCGCAAGTGAGATTATCACGAACCGACCACCGGTTGTACCACTTCCTTCTGCATTGGTAAGAACTTGCAAGAGCTTGAGCGTGTATGACTTGAGCCTCCAGATCCTAGTAGTTGATAGGAACATATACTTGTGATTTGTTTCCTTGTTTTCTACTAATAATGACAGATTGGTTGAAGATGACCGATTACGATGTTATCACGGGCAGATTTGAACTCAAAGGGAAACAACTACCTGCATACATGTTACCACTCACCGCTGAGAGTACGTCGTTGGACTACTTTATATGGGTTAATATGTTGGATATCTACTTTGAAAGACAGGACCTTGATCCGTATGAGAAGATGAGCATGGCGAGGACGGCACTGATCGGTGATGTTCAACATTGGTGGTCGAATCTGGAGTACCACTTCATGTACACATGGGAGCAGATGAAGAAGAAATTGCAACGTCGTTTTGTACCTCCACCACCCACAGTCACAAGTGAAGTGCAACCTAAGGTAACTAAAAATGCTGACATTGTTTTAGCTCCTACCCCATCTCCAGATACTGCCAAGACGCTTGAAGAGATGAACGATGATTTGGTGCATCCTAAGTCATTAGAGGAGAAGTTTGAGGTACCTACAGTATCTGATGAGGACGACAATGACAAAGATATTGATTTGGTGCTACAGCAAGACATAGAGCCACATTGTGAGTATATACCTACTGTAGTGCAATCTTGTGATTTTTCTTATGTTGACTTGAACAAACCATGTGCTGCTCTTAAATCTCATAATTGCGCACATGTTGAATTAATTACACATAAGGAAGTACTTGATAGAATATCCCCGCCTGATACTTTGTGCTATATCATGCTTAATGAGCCCATTAGTTTGAATGTGCTAGGAGAAAGTTTTGAACTTTCATCTCTAAATTCTTTTTCTAGCACCTCCACCTACTATTTTAAATTAATTGGAGATTATGGTATAGACAACCAATTTCTGGTTTATCGAATATGCATAACTTGTGCTCACATGGATGAATTGAAACTTGTTGTTTTGGATAACAATTCTTGTGTGCTGAACCTTGTTCAATCTGAGAGAAAAATAAAATTTAGTGCTTATCCAATGGCTATGTGTTCACCTTTAATTGCACAATCTAGTATGGACAATCTGAATAAAAATGTTGAATTATGGAAGAAATTACAAATCTTTTCACCCTTGCTAGATGAGTTTGCTATTGCTCGATTGAAATCTGATTTTATGGATGACCGCTGCTTGATTCCAAAAGTTGTATGTTTGTCCATACGTGCTACCACCGCAAGTTTACAATTTCAGAGATTTGAATTGCATAAACGCTTCACTTACATTTGCAAAACTAGTTGCAATAATTGTTGTGTGAGAAATTTTGTTTTGATCATTCACATATATGATTACTCTTGGATTAATAATACAATGATCTTTTATGATCGCTCAACGTGGTCTCGACTACTAACATTAAGGATTCGCAACAACGAAGATTCAACTACTCGATGTGGTAGAAAGAAGGATTCACTACCGACGTATAAACATGGATACCATGCATTCACCTTGGCTTCTTTGAAGGGTTCCCTACTTGACGTGGCCAAAAGAAGGATTCGACTATCAAAAGTCGAAAGAAGGCTTCGACTTCAATGGTCAAAAGGAGGATTCTATGAGGACATGACTCCTATGGATACAACCATATTTGCTATGCTTGTCGGTCCAAGTACAAGAGCTCAGACGCTTCACTTAACTTATCGTGAGCTCGCTTTTAGGAGTGTCTTTATATTATATGAACTATATGATGCTACCTAATGATGGAATATCTATATGTGCAGCACCATGTCACTTTTAGTCCAAGACAAACAAGCAGTTCGAGCGGGATCCGTTTTGGAATCCAGTTCGGCCTCCGGAATCAGCCTGACAGCACTGACTTCAAACGCCCATAACTTTCACATACGACGTCCGTTGGAGGTCCACGAGTACTTGATGGAAAGATAATTTCGTCCTCTTTCCAACGGATCTAGCCTCACCTCCAAACTCCTTCTGGACTGATCGCAATCATCAAAAGAAGGCGTCATATCACTTGTTTGGGCCAAACTGGGCTTTGTAATCACACTGAACTAGGCCCATCTGCCGACGGCCCACCCCGGGGCGTGGTTACTGTTCACGTGAACAGTCACCCACGACCATTAGTACCACCTCACTAGTTCGTTAGTTTTGTGGCTCCTCGTTCCCTATTTAAGGAGGCCGCACCCCTTAGTTTTCCTTGGATTTTGTTGAGTCAAAAGTTAGCTACAACGCAACTTCGTGTATTGGCTTGTGTCGGCTAGACCAACCCTGAATACCGCTATCAAAATCCCAAATTCAATATTTCAATCTTTATTCGCAATTTCAGATTGCTTTACCTTGTTCTTGCGTGCTTCTTCGGTGTATGCAGGAATCGACCTTCGTGGTCAGGTCAACTGGGTATTCGTGCACGGCTGATAACGACTAGTCAATCGCCGGCGATTGCGTGGTTTCGAGCCTTGCGTGTTCGTAGCCAGGATCGTCAGGGTTGAGCGACGCCTACCGGACTTATCGTTCTCATCGAAAGATCGGGCCAACAAATAGAACCTTAGGGTTCATCAGATTCAACTACTCATCGTGGTCAAAAGAAGTATTCGACTACTCGACGTGGTCAAAAGAATGATTCGACTACTCGACATGGTCGAAGCAACGATCCAACTACTCGGTGTGGTCGAAAGAAGGATTCGACTACCCAGCGTGGTCGAAAGAAGGATTCGACTACTCAACGTGGCCAAAAGTGTAACATCCCAAAGTTCTATTACCAAAATAAAAATATTATCTTATTGGATCTTCTGGTTGTCAAAGTTCTCTCTTGATTTTTTGTAATTTAAAAGAGTTTTATTTGTTAAAAGAAAAAAATTAATTATTTAATCTCTTGGTTTTAAAGTCAAAAGGAAAATTTATGGAGTTTTCTGGGATTTTATTGAATTTAAAGTGAAAAGTAAAATTTTAATTAATTTTTGGAATTTTAAAATATTTTCCCTAATCATTTTAAAGCTAGTCCGAACACTCACATTGAGCTGTTCGGACCAGTCGTAAATTGTGAACAGTATTCGAAAAAAAATATTTTATTTTTTCCCACTGGTCATTCCACCTGTTGCCAACATGCCAAGTTTGTTTCAATCAATATTATACCTACTTTATTTCCTTTTGGTCCCTCCTTTCTCTCTCCTTCTTCCCCAAAGTGTTTTGCTGTTTCTTCCCGAGAGCAAATGGCAGCCATATACCCGAACTTGCTTCCATGGTCGCCACCCTCGCCGACCTCACCTCCAGCCACCGCCGCCGCTCACCGTGCCACCTCCTTCCTCGGCCACCCGCACCGCCGCCCCTCCTCTCCCCTCTCCCGGCCGCATCTGTTGCAGTAGCCGAAGCTCCCGAGCTCCATTAATGGCTGCCGACCAATCTTTCTCCCCTTTCTCCGCACTCAGTGCATTAAAATCGATTCCGTTTGAAGGGGAAGGTGCGCATTAATCTCGCGCACGTTACCACACCATCAATTGAACGTGTCCTCCTTTGCATGTAACCAATTTGGCCGGTTGAATTGTTCTTTAACTGCACCCGAAAATTTCGCATTTTCACGGATGAATTCCCGCTGATTCAAAACCCTCCTCCCCTATATAAAGGGAGCACTAGGAGCCCCTCTCCATCCTCAACCCATCCCCCAAAACCACTCCTCCCCTCCCCCTATTTTGGTCGAATTTCAGAGTTCAATCTCGTTGGACGAACGCTGTTCATCGACCAATTGCGCCTCCTACGGTGGAGCCCCGGCATCATCGACTGCACCGCTAGCTTCACCGCGTGATGTTCTACGCCATGCTCACCCTCTCGTCGCCGAAGCATCGCCAGAGCACCGTCGCCTCCATGAGCCACGCCGTGTCGACGTCGTCGTCCTCATCTCCGGCCATCCGTACACGTTCCACCACCACCGAGGTGAGCACCGGCATCCCCATCCTCCCCTCTCTCCATTCCACCTCTCGTTGGCCGCCGGAGTGCCGTCATTTGCTAGCAACGTCGCCATCCGAACCTTAAGCCGAAGCTTTTTCTATTGCGAATTGCGTCGCTATCGAACTAGCTTCGGCCACATCGTCTCCACCCCTGGCTTCGCATTGTCGTGCTCTAAGTGATGCTTCCCTCCCCTCGCGGTGTCGTGGTCCGAGCACCATCGTGCCGTGCAAGCTACCGGCCTTCTTTTGTTTTCTGTTCGGCATGCCTCACATTAACGAAGAACAGTAGAATTTTTTCTAATCAGGTGCTTTGCTTTGTACATGTCCATTTAATTCCTTTCAAAAATTCGTTCTCTCACATGCAAGCTCCAAATCCAACGATTCTTTCTCCTAAATTCATCTAAATTCATTCTCTACTTCCAGTATTTATTTTGTAATTTTTGGATTTTATTTGAATTTGGCTTATTTTCACGTATAGATTTCAACGACTTCGGACAACCGGATTTCAACATTATTTGAGAACATCGAATAATCAAGCAAGGCAAGTTATACCTTTGATCATATTTGAGCCCAGTATTTAAAATTATTTAAATTCTATTTTAAATTATTATTGCATGTGTATTTATATTCAAGTAATTCAAATGCCTGTTTTAAAGTTATAGTTATTCCCAATTCCATTGTATAGCCAATCTTGTTATTGAATTAGTCACCCCTTGACATCATAAAGGAAAATCTAGTTTATGCAATAGTGTGAACTAGAACACTTTGAAAAAATATATGCTTAGTGAAAGCTTAGACCAAAAATCTTGATTTGGGAGAATTTTAGCCAAAAGTTCAACTATGATTTGAAGATGATTCTATGGTATTGTCTTTACCATAGAAATTTATAAAATGACTTTACTTGTTAAACAAAAGCAAAATTGGTTTGGACTTGGGCAAAATGGTTGTTTGGATGGTGCATGTTGATGCATGAGATCGAGTCATTTCTATGATCGAGGCCCATGGGTTTTATGGAAAGTTGTCCAAGTTAGTTAAGGACCGGTCTTCGAGCTGCATTTTGCTAAGCCACATCGTACTACCACATGTCCTGTGTGGGCGGGACCTGGCTAACTAATTTGCAACGTTTCACCGTGGTTGTGCCATCTGGTTGCGTGGGTGTCTTTTATGACCTACTTTTATGTATTCCCTCCTAGCGCAAGAGGGGGCTTAAATCTGGCGGATGGTTAGTCCAAAGGAAACGAAACCTTAGCGAGGCGGGATTACGGTGGGATGAAGCATTATAAAGGCCTTGACATATGCTCTAGATCTTACATTTAAGGTAGTGAGTCAGAATAAATTTCAAAAATTCAAATTCGAGAAAATTTAAAACTTATTTATTTTGGTGGATTTTCAATTTTCTTAAAGCTTTCATTTTTTTGACCTTAAAGCTAAAACAAAGTTAAATACAAAAACTATTACAAAGTTTAAGTTGAAATTATTTTATTTAAGTCCAAAATCATTCTAGGAATTTCGTGAATTTTTCTAGAATTTTTGGAATTTATTTGCTATTTTCTAAAGCCTCTTTTAATTATCGAATTAAAACAATTGGAAAACAAATAGAAAATACCTCAAGAAGTGAATGGGCCGAATCTGCCGCCCATTTCTTCACGCCAAGACGCCAAGACGGCCGAGCTGCCCACGCCAAGACAAACCTCGTGAATCGTGGCCCTTGAATTGGAATCCAACGCCAGACATCACTCTCTCCTTTCCTTTTTCCATCGCCATCGACGCGTGGGCCCGCCTGCATCTCCTACCTTGCCTTCCCTTCCTCGCGTGGGTCGCACGCAGACGCCATTAGCGCCCGCCGAAGCTTTCCAATTTGCCCAAATCCGCCGGATCCTTCCCGATTCCGCGCATTGATTTCACCACGCCAAATCGCGCCCATCATGGCTTCGCCCTTCCATCTCCGCCAAGATCGCTGATTTCGCCGACCCGCGGAGATCTTCGTGCCTCCACGCCACCTTAAGCTCGCCGCGCGCCTATAAATAGGTGCTCCGGACCGCCTCTCGTCTCATCTCGGCGCCACCACCCGCCCTCTTCCTCTTTCCTAGCGACCGAATTTGAAGTTTCTCCCCGTGCCACGTTTGAATCATCTCCAATTCGGCGCCACCGCCGACTCTCGACCCGCTCCACCACCGACGGCATCACCGCTTCCACCGCGACCTCGTGCGAACCCCCACCTCGTCAAAGGACCACCGGAGCTCCTTCGCCGAGGACCCAGCCGCCGCCGCCAACCTCGCCACGATAACCTTTCCGCCACAAGATCTTCGCAATTTCGTGAGCATCATGTTCAAGATCGCTCTACTCTTCCTTTTGGTACCACTCATGCACCTCGTCGGGCGTAATCGCCGGTGAGCTCGTCGCCGCTTTTGCCTCATCAGTCGGCCGACGTGACACGCCCACGCCATGGTCGTGTCGGCCCACGCCGACGCTAAAGCCTATGTGGCGCCCACATGGCGCCACCTCACCTCTCGTGCTCGCCCCACAACCCCGCAATCAAGCTGAGAACCAGGTCCATGATGGACCGTTGACCATGCCCGTGGACTTGGTCTTTGACCAAGGGGCCCACCTGTCATAGACTCTAAGATTTTCAATTTAAAATAATTCGGCCGAAATTCAATTTCGAAGGCCGACGTCATAATCCCAATTTTCCTTTAGGAAAATAATTCGAAATTCATTTAAATTGCATATTTAGGTTTAAAATTTGTAAAATTCATAACTTTTGCATCCAATCTCCAAATTGGGTGTTTCAAATTTCTAAATTCATGTAAAATCATTATCTAGCTAACTAAACCAAAATTATTTAATTTGAAGCTATTTTGAATCTGTATTTAAATTTAGAATTTCTTTTAAATATCAAATTTAGGTTAAAACTTGTAAAATTCATATCTTTTGAACCTCAACTTCAAATTGAGTGATTCAAATTGCTAAAATCTTAGAAAATTATTATCTAGCTAAATAAAATAAAATTATTTCATTTGGAGTTAATTTGATTTGTCTTTTGGATTTATTTGAATTTCATTTGAATTTGTCGACTTTCGCAGATAGTGTTTGACGATTCCTGAGAGGTAGATCTTTCAGAGGGTTTAGAATCTCAAGACTTCAACGAAGGCAAGTTACATTCTTGACCATCTTGATCCCAGTATTTCAAAGTTAATTAATTCTGTTTTTAAAGTTATTATTGCATGCATATTTTTATCCAAGTATTTTAAATTCTGCTTTTAATTCTTAGTTATGCCAATTCCTTTGTATAGCCAATATTGATGTTTGGAATGCCATGCCCTTGTCACCTTAGTAAAATAATTAAGGTAATTATGCTTAGTCATTGCTTAGACCAAAAGATGATTTGGGAAATTTTGCCAAAATACAAAGATGTTTTGAAAATGAATCTATGGTATTGCTTTTATCATAGATGTTTGGAAAACGCTTTTGCCAAAGAAAAATAAATGAAATTGGTTTAGACTTGGGTGAATTGGATTGTTGGTGGGTGCAAGTTCATGCACGGCTCAATGCAAATAATGATTGAGACCTGTGGTTTGTTTTGAAGTCGCCACCATGTAAGGACCTATCTGCATGTCATGGATGTTAAGCCAAACTCGTACCACCACAAGTCCGAATGGGACAGACTTGGCCAAATAATCTATATCATTTCACCATGTTTATGTCTTGGAAAGATGTGGAGTCGTGAAGACTTATTGATTATACCCACATGGCGCAAGAGGGGTAGTCGCTTGGTGCGAAGCCTTCGACACTTAAACCTTAGCGCATAATTATGTTGAAATAATGTAGGGTAAAGGCCTCGTGATAGTCGCTAGTCGCACGCCTACTAAGCGTGTATTGGCGACATAATAAGCAAACTATCTCTTGTGGGTAAAGCCGCACCAACTCGCAGAGTATTAATCTATTCAATAGCCGTGTCCACGGTCATGGACATGCTTAACAAAAGCCACTCAAAGTTAGTCTCGGTTTTGTTTAAAAAGACTTGTCACCGGTTTATGAAAATGGGATTGGGCGTAAGCTCGGTGTAAGGGGTAGTCCTTCACCATTTGTGTATGGAGGTTCATCCTACACTTGACATTGAGAAATTGAAATATGATTTTGATCTTCTTAAATTCTAAAATGGCCTTGGAAATTACTAAGAGTATTTAAACTAAAAATGTTGTCTTATGCAAATAAACCCCGCCATTACCCTTTGCTCACTTTATGCATGCATTCAATCACATTTTACGGTGTAACTTGCAAGCACAGGGGTAATGCTTACTCTTGTCAATAATCTTTATTCAGAGAAGACTTCTATCAAGACGGTGAGGACATCGATGCTTAGGCCACGCTTCCCAGCATTTATTGCCTCGTGGCGAATCGTTGGGTCTACTACTACTATTTTATTTCATTGTGTTTCACTTTATTTGGCCTCAGTCCGATTGTAATAAACTCAATAATTATTAATAAAATGCGTGATATGTTTTGATTATCACTTTTGTTTAACTGTGTACACTAGAAATCCGGACTAGTGTATGAACACAGAGAATTCGGGATCCTTCGCTCCCGGGTTCGACATGAGCAGTGGTGCAGTGGTATCGACGGATGCCAAACAAACTAGAGAAGTCGTGTCATGTGGGTAAAACTGTACAACCTCTGTAGAGTGTAAAACTATTCGAATAGCCGTGTCCACGGTCATGGACATGCTTAGCAAAGCCACTCAATGTTACACTTGATTTTGTTTTCAAAATGTTTTGTAAAATAGTTTATGACATGTATGGGTGTCCATGAGAAAAGTTATGGGTTGAAGCCTCGGATTGGTGCCCATGTTTAAGTTAGTGTTAGGTTGGTGCCTACACTATCTTTATTAATTCAATTCAAATTCAATTTTACATATTGTAAAACTTGAGCTCTTGAACTTAGTATTGTATTTAAATTGTCAAATATTGCTTTTTGCACAAATAAACCTATAAGCCATCCTTTGTTACATCCATTCATGCATTAACTCTGTTATTGGGTGTAACTTGCGAGCACGAAAGTTGTGCTCATCCTTGCTTAATGCAAATAAATTTCAAAGGAGATGGACTTTACTACTGGTGTGGATCTCGATGACTAGGCCGCTTCCCTAGTCGATTGCTTGTGGCAGATCAGCTGGACTCCACTACTTCTTCTTCTTCCACTGTGTTCTTTATTGTTGGCTTGTAAGCTTTTTCTTGTAATAAACTCTGTTGATTATTAATAATATTATGTGATTTATGGATGTTACCATATCTGTTTACTGTGTGAACTAGTTACTGATCATGGGACTAGTTCAGAAATACACAAAGGATTTGGGGTTGTTACTCTCGGGTCTGACAAAAAGAAGGGTTCGACTACTCGGCGTGGCCGAAAGAAGGGTTCGAATACTCGACGTGGCCGAAAGAAGGATTCAACTACTCGACGTGGTCAAAGGAAGGATTCGACTACTTGGTATGGTCAAAAGAAGGATTCAACTACTCGGCGTGGTCGAAAGAAGGGTTCGACTACTCGACATGGTCAAAAGAAGGGTTCGACTACTCGATGTGGTCGAAAGAAGGATGTGACTACTCGACATGGTCGACGTGGTCGAAGGAAGGATTCGAATACTCGGCGTGGTCGAAGGAAGGATTCAACTACTCGACGTGGTCAACAGAACATGAGAGAGAACAGGGCATGGGGAGCTCACCAAGGCCGAGAGAGAGGTCGGAAGAGGTCGACGGATGGCGAACAATGGTGCGGAAACTCGCGGTTGAAGGTGAAGGAGGACGGCGATGAAGGGGGCAGCCGGAACTAAAGGAGAAGAGGAAATATGGTGGCTCACTAGTGCAGCGAGGATCGACGAGAGGTGTGCGACGGCTTGCACTCGGATCTCAGCTTTTGGGCAAACCACAACAACAAGAGCGAGAGAGGGAGAGTTGGGGGGGGGGGGGAAGGAGGTGAAGGGAGGGCTGCTCGGGCTCTTTATAGCCCGGAGGAGAGGAGGAGAGAGTCACTGAGAGACACGGAGGCGCGCGGTCCCGAGGCGGGTGGCGATTTGACAGAGCAGGCAGGGGAGCAGGTGGTCTCACGGGGGGTGCGACAGAGTGGGCACGTGCGTGCCAGGGCTGCTCAGTGCTGAGCCTAAGAAAAGAAGTGGGCCGAGCTCAAATAGAGAGGATTTGAAACTGAGATTCAAGCTAAAAATTTGAAACCCAAATTTTGAAATGAGGAAGAAACTAGATAATTTTGCAATTACACAATAATTTGAAATAGGTTTTGAAAACCAAGAAGACAAACGAAAAGATACTATTCAACATCCGAAAACGGGATGTTACAAACCTACCCACCTTAAACGGAAGCCCGAGATTCGAGCTGTTTTGGGAACAGGGACGAGAAATCCAACTTCAGCTGATCTTCGCGCTCCTAGGTGGCTTCTCTTGCCAAGTAGTTGCTCTACAGAACTTTGCAAAGGCAGATGATCTAGTGTCTGGTTGGCTTCTCCATGACGTCAAGAATCTTTATCGGATGCTCTAGATAACTCATATCCTTATGAAGTACGATGGCTTCGACTGGAGTATGCTCTTCAGGCACTCTAAGACATGTCTTGAGCTAAGAGACGTGGAACACATTGTGGACGTCTGATGGATCTTTAGGTAACTCTAGTTGGTAGGCTACTTCTCCACGCTTGGCGGTGATCGAGAACGGTCCTATATATCTTGGTGCAAGCTTGCCTTTCACTTTAAATCTTCGAGTTTCATGAAGCGGTGATACTTTAAGATACACCTTATCTCCAACTTCAAAAGTTAATTCCCTTCTATGGTTGTCGGTATAACTCTTTTGTCGAGACTGAGTTGCTTGAAGTCAATCTCTGATCAATCAAACTTTCTCTTCGGCTTGCTTGAGGGTATCTGGTCCGAAGATATAGCCCTCTCCTGATTCTGACCAATACAGAGAGGTTCTACATTTTTTCCGTAGAGCGCTTCAAATGGGGACGTTTTCGGACTTGATTGAAAACTATTATTGTATGCGAACTCAGCATACGGTAGGCATTTCTCCTAGTCTACTATACATTCCAAAGCACAAGTTCGAAGCATGTCTTCTAGAATCTGATTTATTCTTTTTGTCTGAACATCAGTCTGAGGTTGATACGCCGTGCTGAAGGCAAGGTGGGTTCTGAGAGCATCATGCAGACTGGCCCAGAAATGTGAGGTTAACTAAGAACCTCGATCCGAAACTATCCTCTTGGGTACTACATGTAAACACACAATACGGGCCATATATATCTCGGCTAATCTGTCTAATCTGTCTTCCTTGTAGGTTGTCTTCACTGGGATAAAATGGGTGACTTTTGTCAATCTGTCAACTATGACCCATACCGAATCACATCCGGACTTGGTTCGAGGCAGACCAGTAATGAAATCCATTCCAATTTCTTCCCACTTACACTGAAGGATCTGTAGTGGTTGAAGCAATCCTGCAGGTCTCTGATGTTTGGCTTTGATTTGTTGGCACACATCGCAACAAGCTACAAACTCAGCGATGTCTCTCTTCATTCGCGGCCACCAATATAGAATCTTCATGTCTTGATACATTTTGGCTACCGCTCGAGTGAAGTGTGTATGCCGAAATCGCTTTTCAAGATCAAATCCTTGAGTTCCTTCTGGTGGGAAACAAAGAGACGTTTCCCAAACCATAGGACTCCTTGCTGATCTTCGATCATCTTAAGGGTTTTTCCTTTAGCCATGAGATGCTTGAATCTCTGGACTCTAGGGTGTCCTTCCTGAGCGGTGTTGATCTACTCTTCTAGAGTTGGATGCACTTCTATAGCAGCTAGGGTGCCTCGTTCTATTAACTCGAGGTTGAGTGCTTCGAACTCTTCGTAGAGCTTAGGTTGGTGTTCTTGAATCATGACATTACTATGGTAGGACTTACGGCTTATGTATCGGCAACTACATTAGCCTTTCTAGGATGATAATGAACATCCAAATTGTAATCCTTAATCAGCTCTAACCATCTTCTTTGTCGGAGGTTGAGATGTGACTAGGTGAAAATATACTTGAGACACTTATGGTTCGGGTATATATCATCATGATTTCCAATCAAGTAATGTCGCCGAACCTTTCGGGCATGCACTACTGATGCTAACTATAGATCATGAGTTGGATAGTTGTCTTCGTGAGGATGGAATTGTTTTGATGCATAAGCTACAGTTTTTCCTCCTTGCATGAGTACGCAGCCAAGACCCTAGCGCGAAGCATCACAATAGACTTCAAAGTCCCCGTGTATGTCCGGCAGGATCAACACTAGTGCAGAGGTTAACCTTTTCTTCAATTATTGGAAACTCTTTTCACAAGCTTCTGTCCATTCATACTTCTTCTCCATTTTGAGCAGATGTGTTATGGGCTTGGAAAGCTTGGAGAATCCTTCTATGAAGAGTCTGCAGTATCCAGCCAAATCGAGAAAACTTCGCACTTCAGTTACTGAGGTAGGCTGCTTCCATTCCAATACAGCTTCTACTTTAGATGGATCGACTGCTACTCCTTTAGCAGATATAATATGCCCGAGGAAACTGATCTCTTGAAGCCAAAATTCACATATGTTGTACTTGTCATAAAGTGTAGGATTATGGGTAGGCTATGATAGCACAAAACAAAAATTCTACCGTATAACCAAGGAACCTCCGCAAGTAATAGATCACAAGATTACCACTAGACGCGCTAACTCATAGCGTAGGTAGAATCGATGTAGTGAGTTGATGCAGTAGTAGCCGTACTCGCCGCACGATTCTCCTCCTCCTGCTCCTTAGATCGTCACGAGTTGTGGATCATCCTACTGCAGATGCTTCGCAACAACACCTCCAAGGTATCCACACATACGGGGTAGGGACACCACGCGCTGGAGTGCTGGCGCCGGCGGCGTGGTTGAGGAAGGCGTGGCTATTAGGGTTTCAAGAATTCTCTAAAAAGCATCCCACCCCATGCCACCGCCCCTCTATATATAAGCATCCATGATGGATCTCGAACTTGAGGCCCATTAGGAACTCATGGCCTACAAGAATTTGGATCACCATCCAAATCAAATCCTAGCCCTTTAAGTGTGTGACCCTATAGGTTCATGTGTAATCGGTTATGACTCAGAAACTCTTTTCCGACCACCGGTCATTAGCGGTACCTAGCAGGACAGAACGATTCCCAAACACACATAGAATATATCGGACGAACCTTAATGCAATATTATCTACGACCAGGTCCTTATCACTTACGACCAGCTCGTATCTAGTTATGACCAGTCCATACTTAGTTACAACTAGTTCGTAACTCCTTACAACCAGTTAATACTTAATTACGACCAGTTCATAACTCCTTACGATCAGTTAGTGATTACATTCGAGCAGTCTATAACTAGCTCATATCTCCATACGACCAGTTCGTGACTATGTTCGACCTGTCTACGACCAACTCGTATCTTCATACGACCAGTTCGTGACTATGTTTGACCAATTCGTATCTCCATACGACCAATTCGTATCTGGTCGAACTGAACGACCTGCTTTTGTATTCTCCTTTTGCCTCATGACATCTGGTTGAACTGCAAGTGAGATAATTTGTCATCCATGCACTGTTCAATACTTTCTCAATCAAGTGTTGAATAACTTCATGTGGTCAACACTTCGACCACTAATGGCATGGCCATGCACTTTCTTTATCTGACCACAACGAGGGGCCCATAGACATCTCTCCTGTTATGTTAGGAGGGGAAAATCTCATATCCGACCAGTCATATTCCTCCGCATGTTTCATAGCATACTCGAAAGCTACCTTTATAATTACCCAGTTACAAGTAGTGTTTGACAACCCTAACCATGCTGATCTCAGGTCTAAGGATTATACATCATCATTGCTTGAGACCAACTAATGATGCATAGAATCATAACAATCTCAACAGTGTCTCAAGGTGGGTCTTATCCAACACCATGTTCTCTAACATGTGTCCATATTATTGGTTTGATATCTCCATATCTATGACCTGTGAAACATAGTCATCAACTAATACATATGCTAGTCTATTAATATGTGTTCTCATATGTTTCCGACTAGGAAACGTTTATGAATAACTATCACAGAAATACAGAGTTTCACAATCAAGTCACGTACTTGATAATAAATACTAACGATATTATTCCTAGAACAAGAAAACATATTATCCAATATTATGAACATAACGAAATATAATTATCTCTGTGATTGCCTCTAGGGCATATTTCCAACATAAAGCTAGTACTCTTTAAGCTTTTCTAGGACCAAAAGCAGATGTCCAGCGTGCTCTTCACGGGTCTTAGAGTAGATCAAGATGTCGTCTATGAATACGACCACAAACTTGTCCAAATATTCCATGAATACTTTGTTCATGAGGTTCATGAAGTAGGCTGATGCATTGGTCAAGCCAAATGATATAACTGTGAACTCAAACATGCCATACCGAGTGGTAAAAGCCGTTTTAGGGATGTCCTCATCTCTGATCTTAAGCTGATGGTATCCTAACATTAGGTCTATTTTGGAGAAGACTTCTGCTCCTGACAACTGGTCGAACAGGTCGTCAATGCGTGGCAAGGGATACTTGTTCTTGATGGTCACATCATTGAGTGCTCTGTAATCCACACACAATCTAGCGGTGCCATCCTTCTTCCTTACAAACAGTACCGGCGAACCCAAGGGAGAGGAACTAGGTCTAATAGATCCTTTTTCTTGTAAGTCTTCAATCTGAGTGTTGAGCTCTTGAAGCTCGTCGATGACCATTCTATATGGTCTCTTGGCAATTGGGGTTGTCCCTAGTTTTAAGTTGATTACAAACTCAACATCTCTATCTGGTGGTATACCAGGCAATTCTTCTGGGAAGACTTCTGGGTAAGCTTGGACTACAGGTGTTGTCTCTAGAGACAATTCTTCAAGGTGGTGGATTGCTCGATCCAAAGGAAAGGAACGATCAACACTAACCCTTATTGTGGTTCCTGGGTTATTGGTGAGAACCACCTTTCTGTTGGCACAATCTATTAACCCTTGGTATCCGACCAACCAATCCATCCCTAGGATAACATCCAGATTTTGGGATTCTATCACTAGAAGGTTTGCTAGGAATCTGGAATTTCCCAAGGCAATCTCTACTCTGGGACTTACTGAGGTAGCATAGAAGGATCCCTCGGGTGAACTAGGCACCACGGGTTTCATAAGCTTATAGGTCGACAACTTAAGCCTTTCAACAAACTTTCTCGAAACAAAAGAGTGTGAAGCTCCAGAATCAAACAAAACTTGTGCGGGTACTGAATTAACAGAGGACATACCCCTTAGCACTCCTAGGGCTTCTTGGGCCTCCTTGGCTATGACATGGTTCACACGGCCGCGATTCGGTGTCGGGGCAGACCTTGAGGCCATGCAGGTGTTGGAAATATGCCCTAGAGGCAATCATAGAGATGATTATATTTCATTATGTTCATAATATTGGATAATATGTTATCTTGTTCCTAGAATAATATTGTTAATATTGATTATCAAGAATGTGACTTGATTGTAAAACTATATTTTTGTGATAATTATTCTTATACGATCCCTGGTCGGAAATATATGAAGACACATATGAATAGACTAGCAAATGTATTGGTTGATAACTATATTTCACGGGTCATGGATATGGAGATATCAAACCAATAAAATGGACACATGTTAGAGAACATGGTATTGGATTAGACCCACCTTGAGACACTATTGAGATTGTTATGATTATATGTGTCGTTAGTTGGTCTCAAGCAATGATGATGTATAATCCTTAGACCTGAGATCATCATGGTTTCCTACACGTGTAATAGTACTCTTAAGGGTTGCCAAACGCTACACCATAACTGGGTAGTTATAAAGGTAGCTTTTAGGTATGCTATGAAACATAGCGAGGAATGTGACTGGTCAGATATGGGATTTGCCCTCCTAACATAACAGAGAGATGTCTCCGCCCCTCGCTGTGGTCGGATAAAGAAAGTGCATGGCCACGCCACTAGTGGTCAAGTGTTCGACCACGAAAGTTATCTCGACACTCGACGAGAAAATATTGAATACCCATGGATGACACAACATCTCACCCGGAGTTCAACCAGATATCGTGAGGCAAAGGGAGAATAGACGGTAGGTCGCTTAGTTCAAACAGTATGCATCGTCGATGGAGATACGAGCTGGTCGAGATCGGTTTAACGTAATCACTGAGGTGGTCGAAACACGGTCGTAAGGAGTTACGAATCGGTCGTGACCGATACAAACCGTCAGATAGAGATAGGACACGTCGTAAGTAATGAGGACCGTCGAGATCATATTGTATTAAGGTTCGTCCGATATAATTTGTGTGTATTCGGGAATCGCTATGTCCTGCTAGGAGCCGCTACGACCCATGATCGGAAAAGGTTTTCGAGTCACAACCGATTACGAATGAACCTACAGGATCACACACTTAGCGGGTTGGAACAAACCAGTACGGATACGATTCGTCAAACGTGTTCGGATAGAATCCGTCATGAACACTATATAAGGAGATGCTTGAGGCTGTTTGGGGTGGACGTAACAGACGAGTTGACGCAAGGTTTTTATTCTACCGAAACCCTAGCCGCCATCTTCCTGAGAGCTCTGCCGTGTGATTTGGTGCTAGTACACCGGCATACGGTTGTTTCTTCCCTGGACGTATGGATACCGTAGAGGCGCTACTGCGACTGTTGCGCTTAAGGACGATCTGCGATCTTCACAAGGAACTGCAGAGGTTGTTGGAGGAGACGATCGACTCGCGAGGACGCTGGACGGTCGACTATGACCACTACATCGACGCGCTCTACGTTGGACCAGGCTGCTCCAACCCTTCTTCCGCTGCTATGCGCGTTTGGTGGTAACGATCTGTGATCATCTACTTGCTTGGCTTCCTGTTTTGCGTGGTAGAAATTTTTTTTGTAGCTATCGTAGCCTACCCGTATCCCAACAGTTGGTTCAGTTTCATCTAGTTGTACTTCAGCTATTGCTTCTACGGCGGCGGGTCTTGCTGATCCTCAACCGCAGGTGCTGCTGCTTCTTCTCCTTCTTCTGTGGATTCTTCATTGGCTACTGGACTTTCACCACCTCGGGTAGCGAGGTAGTTCTCCCACCAGGCAGCGACGGCTCCTTTTAGCTAATGGGTGGCAAAGTCCACATTGTCTTCTTCTGAACATCAGGCGAGACAAAGCTTCTTCTTAGTATCCCTGAGCCAGTCTTTAGCTTTCAGGGGTTCATTTGCTACAACAAAGGTAAAGGGTCTGGTCCTAAGAAAGTCTGCAAGCTTGCAGTTACGACCAGCTACTCTGCTCTGTTGACTGGTTAGCAATGGTTGGATAATCTGCGTCTACTAGAACATAACTTGCACCATTGATGGATTTGCTAGCGGCGAGGGAGGAAGATCATGTCCACGACCCTGGCCATGACCATGACCACTATCACTGCCACGACCACGACCATGGCCTACTGCAAAAGCATCATGACTTGGGGCAATGGCTCTCTTAGGTGCCATCTAAAGAAACACCGAGGCTTAGGACTAGAGGGAAGTATATGAGGGTTTGCTAACCCTCTAGAGCACAACAGAAGAACTCAAACCAAATGAAGAAAAAGATCAAATACAATACAAAGCCCAAGATGGTTGCAATAAATTAGGGTGGGGGGGTTAAGTCTTACATGGCTTTTGAAACATAGCATACAGGCCATGCTAAGCCACGACACAAGATACAAACCACAACGTCCACAGAAGGGCAAAGCACTTGCAACCCAAAAGTCTGCCTAGCAAGTACTGCTAGCTAACCTATACTAGTCCTAACTACTCCAGCATGATGATGAAGATCTCGGGGTCGAATTCTCCTTCCTGGAGGGGTAGGTTGTAGCAGAAGGGTGCTCTTAGCAGAAGATCTTCGTGCATCTAGCTCAGGCAGGTGCAGGTGAAGCGTGTTGCGTCTTGGACTGCTTCATCACAACTACTCGTGGGATGCTCGGCTCTGAAGCTGTGAGAGATAAGCTCGCCATCGAACGACAATATGATCATCTAAAATTTTAAAACAAGAGAAAGAGCCAGCAACAGAGTAGACTCACAAAAGGAGGCAAGCATAGAACTAAGAGGGATGAGTAAGCAATAAATACGCTATATTTTGATCAAAACTTTCTTAGTTTTTTAAAATAAGACCCAAGTCCTATGGCAACGACCAGTCGAACTAGGGATTCTACTGTCGTATGCTCTGATACCAACTCTATCGGACCCGGATTTCGTAAATCCAAATTCTCTGTGAAAACACTGTGCTATTCCCTAGATCAGTAGATAGCACTCACAGACACATTGTTGAATTATTTCATACAAGATGTGAACTAAACCATTCAATATAATACAAACATCATAGTGATATAGACCGCGCTGGGTCGAGTTTTGTGATATAGACCGCGTCGGGTCGAGTTTTACAAGAAGGGTCAAACAGGCCAAACTGATTACAATACATAAAAGCAGCAGAAACTACAGCAGAAGCAAAAGAGGGGGTAGAGCACATCTCTCCACAGAAAAGTGACTGGAGCAGCCTGTGTACGACTAATATTAACCAAGGACTTGGATAATATCGGTTGTACACAAGCACCGAACGAGCCAGCTAGACATAGGCGAGACCTATACTAATAGAACTAGACTACTCTTCATCGTTGCCTTGACCATCAACTTTGGGATCCTCGTAGTATGCATAATCTCCATGATCCGCCGGGTCTGAAGGGTTTGGAGGAAAGAGCGAGAATGAGTACAACTTCTGTGCTCGTGAGCCAACACACAAGATGCAATAATATACGTGCAAGGCTTAACGAGGCTGGCTCGGGTTCTTTTATTTGCCAAAGCAATGTTTTCAATTAGTAATATTAGTAAAATCCTACCACTTAGCATTTTAACCAAATTGCATTTTATTACAGAGAATAATTGTGCAATATTAAATACAGCGAAGGTTACCTCCACCTATGCTTATTTTGATTGTTGTTACGACCACCATTAACGACACTGGGTACGACCACCTAGGAACAACACTGTGTACGACCACCCAGGAACAACACTGGGTATGACCACCTAGGAGCAAACCAAAATCAGGGTTACATCAGCTCAACAAGTTTTTATCCCATCCACAAAGGGGTTTTTTTTAAAATAGAACTAACTCTAGTAAGTTCCTATGTCCGCCTTTGACCATAGGCACGGCTGTTTAAACAGTTTATACTCTACAGAGACTGTACACTTTACCCACAAGAGATAATGAACTCGTTCCCCCACATGATTCCTTGGTCATGTCGTTGAGAGATCATCACAATAACTTTTCAAATTATCTCGTCCCTTCCGTCATCTCACCCATATGGGTAGCACCCATTAGTTGTGTGCGATGTTCACCACAACGACTAGCGCAGCTAGTCTACACCACAACAACTAGCACAGCTGGCAACATCACCTTACCTTGGTGTCCCATTCAAGCCGGAACGCATCCAATGCTTGCACTACCTCGATCCCCTCCAGTGAGAAGACTTTCACGGTTCGACAACGTTACTAAGCCAAGTTGTACTTTATAGACTTGTGGTTGTACTTATTTTACAATGGGAGGTTCATACCGCATACCCACCATTCTCGTTCTACATCAGCACCCACCATCATACCATCCACCCAGATACGGTAATAGCAATTTATTGGGATTTTGAGGAGTAAAACCAGGTTTAGCGCAAATACTTCAGTCATGTACCCCCAATGACTGCCCAAAATCATTTCATTATCTAAGAGATGATGATTAGGGCATTTTAATGCCCCCGCACTTAAGCAAGACTAGCATGTCGCTTAAGTACAACCTATAGCTAATAAATTACCACATATTTACTAGGGTGACATGGAAATAATGGATTCAATTGCCAAAGGATGGTATAATAAATAAGTAATCATCAATTGGGTATTTAACTACCTTAAGATTTAACATACATTTGCTTAAAGAATTTCAAGCATGCAATTTTGGTAATTCAAAGGAATATAATTTGCGTAAAAAGTAGGCTCAAAATAATCAAAGTATTGGCTCGCCTGGGCCAAAGGCAAGACAGTCCTGGTAGTCTGGTGCTTGGTCGAAATAGAGATCTCCCACTTCTTCGAACTCTACTCGAACAAACGTACCGAAAAACAGAACAAACAAGCAAAGAGAACAAATAAATATTACAGAAATAATAAATGAACTCCAAATTAAATAAGACCAGAGCCAAAAGCAAGGTCTTGAATTTAGACAAATTTAGAAACAAATTTCGTATTTTTTGGAGTTATAACAGAAGAGAACAGAGCTTCTGAAGCTTTGGTTTTGATGGTCGAAAGAGGGATTCGACTACTCGGCGTGGTCGAAAGAGGGATTCGACTACTCGGCGTGGTCGAAAGAAGGGTTCGACTACTCGGTGTGATCGAAAGAAGGATTCAACTGCTCGGCATGGTCGAAGGAAGGATTCGACTACTCGATGTGGTCAAAAGAAGGATTCGACTACTCTGGGTGGTCGAAAGAAGGATTCAACTACTCGGTGTGGCTACAAAAAGGGTTCGACTACTCGACGTGGCCGAAAGAACGGTTCGACTACTCGACATGGCCGAAAGAAGGGTTCAGCTACTTGGCGTGGTCGAAAGAAGAGTTCGCCTACTCGACGTGGGCGAAAGAAGGATTCGACTACTCGACGTGGTCGAAGGAAAGATTCGACTACTCAGCGTGGTCGAAAGATGGGTTCAACTACTCGACGTGGCCGAAAGAAGGATTCGATTACTCGACGTGGTCGAAGGAAAGATTTGACTACTCGGCGTGGTTGAAGGAAGGGTTCGACTACTCGGCGTGGTCGAAGAAAGGGTTCGACTACTCGGCGTGGTCGAAGAAAGGGTTCGACTACTCGGCGTGGTCGAAGGAAGGATTCGACTACTCAACGTGGTCAAAGAAAGGAGATAGAAGGATTCAACTACTCGGCTTGGTCAAAAGAAGGGTTCGGCGTGGTCAAAAGAAGTATTCGACTACTCGGCGTGGTCGAAAAAAGGGTTCGACTACTCGGCGTGGTCGTAAGAAGGGTTCGACTACTCGGCGTGGTCGAAAGAAAGATTCGACTACTCGACATGGTCGAAAGAAGGATTCGACTACTCGACGTGGCCAAAGGAAGGATTCGACTACTCGATGTGGCCGAAGGAAGGATTCAACTACTCAACATAGTTGAAAGAAGCATTCGACTACTCAGCGTGGTCGAAAGAAAGGCTCAACTACTCGATGCGGTCGAAGGAAGGATTCGACTACTCGACGCGGCCGAAGGAAGGGTTCGACTACTCGGTGTGGCCGAAGGAAGGGGTTCGACTACTCGACGTGGTCGAAGGAAGGGTTCGACTACTCGACGTGAGAGAGAACAGGGCACGGGGAGCTCACCAAGGCCGAGAGAGAAGTCGGAAGAGGTCGACAGACAGTGAACGGCAGTGGGGAAACTAGCGGTCGAGGGCGAAGGAGGACGGCGATGAAGGGGGCAGCCAGGACTGAAGGAGAAGAGGAAATGCGGCGGCTCACTGGTGCAGTGAGGACCAAGAGGAGGTGCGCGGCGGCTTGTCCTTGATCTTCTTCGACCACTGCTTCAACACAGGGCTTAAAGCCATGAGTACGTTTGAATGTACTTAGCAAATCATAGGGAACAAATGTGCACATAATATTCATGCAATGGCTTGGCCAATGAGAGCTGTAGGGTTAGTTTGCAGAAAGCAATATTTGACGGTGAATAGCATAAGTAGATTGCAAAGCTCAAGTTACAAGAGTAATACATAAGTACACTTGTTTTCAAAGGAGGTCGTGAGCACCAACTCACTCCCAAGACCACTCGTGGAAGGCCTGGTCGCACCCACGACCAAGACCACTCCCACGACCTCTCTGGAGCACCAGCTCTAGAGCTCCCACGATCACCCCAGAGCACCAACTCTGGAGCTCCCAAGACCACTTTTGAGAAAGCTACCCTTCATGCATTTGTTCTAGGCAGTGTCCATAACCAAGGACTTGGCTATTCGAATAGATTTTTCACTCTGCAGAGGTGTACAACTTTACCCACAATCCACGACCTCTCTAGCGGGTCGGGTTCCCGTCGAAACCCTTGCTCACTTCCGAAGGTGAGCAGTCTAGAGAGCGTGACAAGGCCTTTACAAAGCTCTGACCTGGCTTAGTTCTACCCGCTAAGGTTTCGCCATCCCAGTGCCCCCCCCCCCTTGCGCCATGCGAATTAGCATGCACCACCACAACAAAACCAAACCAAACTATTGCTAATTATTTGGCCCAAACCACCCCCATAAAATGGTCTTGTGGTTGCATGGAAGGCCCGGAGCAAAGGAACAAAAACTTAAGTCCTTAAACCACTCAAGCGAGACAACCTCATCCCAATGTGCGTATAGCACCCCCTTTACTGCACGATCACTCGCCCGAGTGAAAACATTTTGGGTTTTACCCGGCCAAAAGACCACCCTGGTCTTGGCACAACAAATTTTACAACAGTGGCATTGCACCACGATTGACACAACTGAGGCATCCCACCACAGCTGCACAACAGTGGCATCTCACCACAAATCCATAGTTCAATTAGTCAAGTTATTAACATTGATTCATGGTTCTCGAGACCAATGCATCTAAAGCAGGACTAAGCATAAATACGCTCCCATGTTGGCAATATCAAAACAAGACCAACTAAGATTACCCATTCTAAGGTGTCCAAGGGGAACATGTTAACATGTCGAGTTCAATCATTCAAGGAGGCATATTGTCAAGTAGGAATTTAGCTACTGCCCAAACTATTTTTATACAAATAGCCATGCATGATAAGGTAAAACAATATACTTTTGAAATGCTAGGTTCAACATAATCAAAGGTCTGCAACTTGCCTTCGTTGAAGAGTTGCGAGGCTTCGGTAGAGGCTGTTGGATCCAAGTACTCCTCCACGAAGTCGGAATCTACACGTTTTGAGAAGAACCAAATAAACAAACAACTCTCAGAAAAGAACTTAAAAAGACTTAAAAGAACTTAAACAAACTCATTCAAAAACCAGAAAACAGGAAGTCCCGACGAAAAAGAGATCCAAGCCTGAGAGGGTGGTCTTTGCAAAAAGACCAAGAGGTGGTCATGACGGAAAGGAGATCATGGCTGAGAGGGTGGTCTTTGCAAAAAGACCAACAAAGACCAAAAGGTGGTCTTTGCCAAAGGAGATCCTGAGGAGATCCAGGGGGAGGTCCTGAGGATGACACGACAATTCCACGTGGTCGCAAAAGAAACACGACCACGTAATGTAGTCGTAGGAAGGATGTGATCACACAATGTGGTCGTATGAACAAGAAAAGGATAGGCACCAAGAAACTCACCAAGGCCGAGAACGAGTTCGAGGACAAGATGGAGCTGATCCAGTGGCTGGACAGCAACCAGCTGGCGGTGACGGGGGAGGACGTCGCAGAGGCTCTGGCTGACTCTTGGCGATGAGGAGGAGATGGCGCAGCTTCAATGGGCTCCTTGCTGAAGCTTCAAGCACGGAGAAAACTAGACAAGGGCAAAGAGGCTAGGAATGGGGAAAAAGGTGATGAAAGGAGGCCCACTCAGGCTATTTATAGCCAGAGGTGAGAGAGAGAGAGAGAGAGAGAGAGTAACGTCCCGCTTCTCCTAGGTTCTTGCCCTGTTTCCAAAATAAAAATAACCCTTTGGTTTTAATGAGAGTTCGAAGCTTAACTTGAGTTTTCAAAAGAGCTTTAATTGATTAAACCAAACTTGAACTAAATCTGTTCGGTGCCTTTGGTTGTTTAATTGGAGTTTTCCCGCTCTCCTCTGTAGCTTCTCTGTGTGCCTCTGGGTGTATCTCTTCTCCTTTAACTTCCTTTGTTGGTTCGAATCTCTTTGAGGCTTAGACCTCCCCCTTCGCTCAGACCTCCCCTTGCTTTGGTTTTCCTGCTGAGGACCCAGCTCGGGTTTGTGTTTCAAACCCCTTTGATCTCTCAAAGCCAAGCTTGGCTTTGTTTCCTTTGGACCTCCCTTGACCTCTCCACGCTCATTTGTAACCCCCGAGTTCTCTTGGGCGCCCCTGAGTTCCTCTGGACCTCCCTCGTGCCCTTTGGAGCCTTCTTTGACCTCCCTAAGTCTTTTCGGGCCTACCTTTGTCCTACGGACCTCCTCTGAGTCCTTTAGGACCTCCCCCCTTGTTGAGATCTGGCCGTTAGGACCTCCTCTCTGGAGATCTTAACCGCACAGACCTCCCCTTGTTGAGATCTAGCCGTTAGGACCTCCTCTCTGGAGATCTTAACCGCATGCATCTCCCCTTGTTGAGATCTGACCGTTAGGACCTCCTCTCTGGAGATCTTAACCGCTAGGACCTCCCCCTTGTGTGGATCTGTCCGTCAGGATCTCCCTTTGGAGATCTTAGTCGTCCAAGTCTTTCCTTTTGTTTGGATCTAAAGGTCCCGACCTCCTTAGGTCCAAGACCTCCTTAGCACTTGAACCCACCGTTGGCTCCTGCGGTCATATCGCTTAAGGCTTTGCCTTCCTCACCTAAGGACCGTCCGATGTTGTTCGGATGGCACGATCCTAAGGGCACGCTAAGCTCGTCCGAACGCCCCTTTCCCTCCTAGCCATCCGATTTAAATCGACGGCCTAGTCTCGCTTGGCTCGTTTCGCTCGGTCCAACGGCCTTTGTTTTGGCGCCATTCGATCTTGATCGACGGCTCAACTGTGAGGTAACGCTTTGGATGGTCCGAACGTTCCTTTCCTTCTCGACCGCCTGATTTCAATCGAACGGCTCTCTTTCTTCGCGTGTTTTCCTTTGTTCCCATGACCTCTTCCTCGCTATTTTGCAAGGACCACCTCCTCGATCCTTGCTAGTCTTTTGTAAAGACCACCTCCTAACCAGTAGTATCCTCGCTGGTCGACCTCCTGCACCCTTTGATCAAGACCGTTAAGGTCCTCCTCTTTGAGATCTTGACCGTTAGACCTCCCTTTTGGAGATCTACTCGTCAGGACCTCCCTGCACCCTTTGATCTGGACCGTTAAGGTCCTCCTCTTTGAGATCTTGACCGTTAGACCTCCCTTGTGAAGATCTAAGTGTCAGGACCTCCTTTTGAGTCCTTGGACCTCCCCTCCAGGACCTCCCCCTTGAGCGTTTTGGACCTCCTATCCAAGACCTCCCAGTGATCTTTTGCGGAGGCGACCCTTGCGGTGGGGCCACCTCTTTGACCAGTGGTGCATCCTTTGATCGGCCCCACTTGCCACCTCTCTCAACCTTGTTATTATTGCTTTTGCCTCGAACTCAGGCGCATTTAATGGTCAAGGGTCACATTAAATGCAATACATCCGAGGTACCTTATTTCAATTCTTTTAGGCAAGCCCCGCCTAGCCGCCTGATTGCCAACACGCTATTGAACCTCTTTCTTGGTGCACTCCACCAACTCGCTATATATAGCCCGGGTGGCAAACCCTTGTAACCTTTTGCTCACTTGCCACCTTGCTCTGCCTTGTTCGCTCCAAGCCTGTGCTCGGAGCTTCACCAAGAGTTAGCTGCAGGAGTTGGCATCTTCTCTAGAAGACCTCCTTGCGGATCTTTGTCGGGTCTTTTGCTTAAAGACCACCCTCTCTTGCCTTGGACCTCCTTCTCGCTTTGGGTGCCTGCTTATCGGTTTTTTTGGTTGAGTTTTGTTTAAGCTTTTTTAGTCTTCTTTTGAAGTTCTTTGGCCTAGTGTAGATTTGCTTGTTTGTCTTTTGCGAACGTGTAGATCATGAGTTCGAGGAGTTCTTGGATCCAGCTCTTCCAGCCGAAGGTTCTCCACTGCTTGACCAAGGCAAGCCACAGACCTCCTTTTGATCATTTTGAACCTAGTTTTGCAAATATATTTTGGTTTTACTTTATCATGCATGGCTATGTTTATAAGAAAATGTTTGGGTTGTAGTTACTCTCCAACTTGCTATTATGCCTCCTTTATACTTTGTCCCAATCATGTTGACATGTTCACCTTGTAAGCCTTAGGCTAGGTATTTAGTTGGTATTCCTTGTTATTTGCCAACATGGGGCCGTAGGTTATGTATTGCTTCGCTCTAGAAATCGTGGGACTGTGAATCATGTTTCATTCCTAATAATCTTGATTAATGAGCTATGGAACTTGTGGTCGGTGCCATCATTAGCCTATGGCAGATGCCTAAGTTGTGTTGATCGTGGTGTGAGGCCACTTTGTTAAAATCGGTGTGCCAAGACTGGGTGGTCTTTTGGCAAGGGTAAATTACAAAAGGTTTTGCTGAGGCAAGAAGGTAGGGAGGAGTAGTGGTGCTATGCACATCTGGGTTTGAGGAAGTCTTGCCTTAGCACAATTAAGGACTTAACTTTGTGTTCTGTGATCTGGGCCAATCGGTGCAACCACAAGATCATTTTATGGGAATGGTCTGGCTGAATAATTAGCAATGGGATGGCTTGGGGTGTTGTGGTTGAGTGTGTGATTCACATGCAAGAGGGCACCCCATAACCTCGGACTTCTAGACCAAAGGGGGATTACAAACCTTAGCGGGCAGCCCGAGCCGCTCAAAGCTTTGTAAAGGCCTTGCTGCGCTCTCGGACAGCTCACCTTCTAAGTGAGCAAGGGTGACCGAACCCGCCCCGCTAGAGAGATCGTGGATTGTGGGTAAAGTTGTACACCTCTGCAGAGTGTAAAATCTATTCAATACCAAGTCCTTGGTCATGGACATGCTCAATGAAAATGGTGCAAGGGGTAGCTGCTTCAAAAGTTGGTGCCATCGACACTTCATGAGATGCCTTGGCTTTGCCTCAAGAGACCTTGGCCGGCCCAGAGGGGTCGTGGTTGGCTCGGTAGTGGTCCAGGCTGGTGGTCTGGACCTCTGGAGGGGTGCTCTAGAGTGGTTTTGGGTGAGGACTGCCTTTGTGTGACCGACCTCCCCATTTTTGTTGTGGATGTGAGTTGGTGCTCACTTCACTTTTTCAAGCATCAAATGTATTATGTACTAGTGTTTTGACTTGCTACTTTTCAACCTACTTATATATGCTATTGCTGTCAAAACTTGGCTTTGTGCAAACTAACCATACAGCTCTCTTTTGGTAAGCCCCTGCATGAATATCAATTGCATAAATGTTCCCTGTGTCTTGCTAAGTACATTCAAAGTACTCATGGCTTTAAGCCCTGTGTTAAAGCAGATTTCGAAGATGATCAAGTGCAGGGCAGTGCAGACCTCTTTGAGGAGGAATTCTTCGACGATCCAGCTGCCTAGGACGTCCTCCACCCGACAGCCTGTGGAGCTTGTTGGATGGCTTCTACGTGCTTTTGGTGTTGGAGCTCTAGAGCTCTTTGTTGCCAGTTGTAAGTCCTTGTTGGTTTTGTAAGCCCTCAGTGGCAGACCTCTTGTTAACAAGCTTGACCATAAGGTCCTATCTTATATTAAGTTTAATTTGTCTGCTTCATCTTTGTTTGACCTCGTGGTTGTGGTATTAGCTTGTGTTCCTGTGTGAAAGCTAGCTGCTGTTGTCCTGGGACTAGCTCGGATGCACAGGGGCAGGACCTCTAGGAGGTCCTACAGAACTTAGCCTGGGAGGTCCTGTCGGACCTCTCTAGTGATATACCTAGAGGTGCTACCGAAGGGCTGCGAGCCAAGACCTCCAGGAGGTCTTAAAGACCTCCTGGGAGGTTGGTTGCGGGCCAAGACCTCCAGAGGTCTCAAGACCTCCCCGGAGGTCCCGTGGATCTCATCGAAATGCAACCGGCGGTGCTACCACTCCTCTATGTGGTGGCACCGCAGCGCAAAAAAAATATGGTCCTCTCGGACCTCTTGCGGTATATCACAGGGTGGGTCGTCACAGGTGGTGCCACCACAGGGAGAGAGAGAGAGAGAGAGAGAGAGAGAGAGAGAGAGAGGCTCATGGGTCAAAGGCAGGTGAAAAATAAGACTAGGACAAGACAAGGTATGTCCGACAAGAAAAAGGAGGAGACAAGTGGTGAAAACAAAGTACCACAGAAATGACCACATTTAATGCGACACAACGGGCATTTAATGCGCCAAGACTTTTGTGGCGGAAGAATTGAGAAGTGAGCAGGACTAACAAGTGGGGCCAGTCAAACTCAGGTGAATAGATCGGTCAAAGGGGTGGTCGCGACCAAAGAGGAGGTCGTGACCAACAAGGGTGGTCTCAACCGCAAAGGTGGTCTTTGCAAAAAGATCAGAGGTCCTGAGGACAAGGAGGTCCTGAGGAGATCATTCCCGCAAAGGTGGTCTTTGCAAAAAGACCAGAGGTCATGACCACGAGGTGGTCCTAACCGCAAAGGTGGTCTTTGCAAAAAGACCAGAGGTCGTGACCACGAGGTGGTCCTGACCGTAAAGGTGGTCTTTGCAAAAAGACCAGAGGGAGGTCCAAAGGACAAGGAGGTCCTACGGAGGGGAGGTCCAAGGAGAGTAAATCTCAAAGGACATCTTGAGGGTTAAGATGAATCAAGGGGAGGTCTCGACAGCCAAGATCAATCAAAGGGAGGTCCTGACGGTCAAGATCAGTAAAGGGGAGGTCCTGACGGTCAAGATCTAACAAGGGGAGGTTCTGACGGTCAAGATCTAATAGGGAGAGGTCCTGACGGTCAAGATCTAACAGGGGGAGGTCCTGACGGTCAAGATCTAACAGGGAGAGGTCCTAACGGTCAAGATCTACCAAGAGGGAGGTCCTAACGGACGTGACGAGATCCAAATGAACACAGGGAGGTCCAAATGAACACAGGGAGGTCTACAAAAAGTCAACACTATGTTTATGTAAGATCTTCTATTAGACACTCATGTTGATGGTTATATCCGATCAGTCTACGACCAACTCGTATCACCATACGACTAGTCTTTTACCTAGTTGTATCCCCATATGACTAGTCTGAACCTAGTCGTATCACCATACAATTAGTTCATACATGGTCGAACTTAATCATCAACCATCAATAAAAGATAGTCCCGCCATAAACCATGTTTCCCTCAAACAACATATAGTGAGTTCAAGATCCATAAATCATTAAGTCCTAGTGAGCTTTCGCATCACTGCTAGAAACTTAGTGATTTTAGGTAAGCAATCATTTGCTAATCATATCACATATGACTCTTGTTTGATTGGTAACATCTCCATGCACTTTCAACCAACACTATACCCCAAGGCTCAAACCCGTTTTGATAGCCTTGCCAAGTTAAACCAACACTATACATGTGGGGGTCCGACACCCACCCTACCTTATTAAGATAGTTAATGGCACCCTACTTTGGTAAACCTGCCAATTAACTATCAAAATCGTGATAGGCGCAGCAATTGGAAAGGCATCACATGTCGGCACGCAGACCGTTATACAATAATATGTAGCTCGATAGCTATCACACAGCATGACACACAGGCCATGTGAAATCCATTTATGCATCACATACACAATGGGCCATACTATTCACATCAATCCCTGCAAAAACGAGTTATGCATAGAATCCAATTCTATCGAGCGATATGAACACATACTATTATATAATGCGACTACGACGGTCTGAGCCTCAAAAATCATTGGATTAATCATATTAACCCTATTCCGAACCAATCTAGTCACTACCTTGATACGACCATGCATTGCGGCATACTCCGATGACGAAATTCTGACCGACAGGAATATTATGCAATGTGGTCGTGAACAAACGCAGAAGACCATCTGGTACTTATAGCTCATACCTTCTCGTAGACCCATCGACTACCGTCAAAAACCAATCGATCTTATTGACTAGTGCTTAGATCGTTCCATCCATATGAACCGATATAGGTTAACAGACCAAACCAGTAATAGATCCAATCTACTACTACCACATATCCAGTATATGCGACCGATCTGGATCAAAAACTATGCAGGATGGCTCTGATACCACTGTAGGGATACGGGTAGGTTACACTAGCTGACAATTCAAAAATTCTACCAAGTAAACCAGGATGTCATGCAAGTAAGAGATCATAGATCGTTACCACCAGACTCGCAATGCAGCGGAAGAAGAGTTGGTGCAGCCTGGTCCAACAAAGAATGTGTTGAGGTAGTGGTCGTAGTCGATCTCCCATCATAGTCGATCGTCTAGCATAGTCGATTGTCCTTGTCCAGAAACCAATTGAGTTCCTCGCCAAGGTCGTGGATCGTCCTCAAGCGCAACAGCAACCATAATAGTATCTCTACGGTATCCACACGTCCAGGGAAGGAACACTGTACATAGGTGTGCTAGCACCAAGTCACACGGGAAGGCTCTCTCAAGAAGATAGCAGCTAGGGTTTCGATGGAACAATTCACATATATCGCCTCTGTCTCATATAGCCTCAACCATCTCATTATATAGTGCCCGTGATGGATACTATCTGAACACATTTGACGAATTGTATCTATACTGGTTTGTTCGAACCCGTTAAGTGTGTGGCCCGTTAGGTTCATGTGTAATCCGTTGTGACTCGAAAACTCTTTTTCGATCACAAGTCGTTAGCGGCTCCTAGCAGAACACAACGATTCCCGAATACACATGAATTATATCGGACGAACCTTAATGCAATATGATCTACGACCAGATCCATATCACTAACGACTAGCACATATCTCTATACGACCAGTTCGTATTTGGTCTCGACCAGTTCGTAACTCCTTACGATCAGGTTTTGATCACTTAGTGATCATG
Source organism: Phyllostachys edulis (assembly GCA_036346405.1). NCBI lineage: Eukaryota > Viridiplantae > Streptophyta > Magnoliopsida > Poales > Poaceae > Phyllostachys > Phyllostachys edulis. The sequence continues at coordinate 12,169,603 of CM070552.1, forward strand.
CTCGACTAGCCTACAACCAGCTCATATCTCCATGCGACTAGTCCGTATCTGATTGAACTCAAAGACTTTCTCGTTTATTCTCCTTTTGCCTCACGATATCTGGTTGAACTCCAAGTGAGATGTTATGTCATCCATGGACTGTTCAATACCTTCTCAATCAAGTGTCGGATAACTTCACGTGGTCGAACTCTTCGACCACTAATGGTATGGCCATTCACTTTCTTTATCAGACCACATCGAGAGGCCCAGAGATATCTCTCCTGTTATGTTAGGAGGGGCAAAATCTCATATCCGACCAGTCACATTCCTCCGCATGTTTCACAGCATATCTGGAAGCTACCTTTATAACTATCCAGTTACGGAGTAGCGTTTGGTAACCCTAAAGTGTAATCTTACGCATATAGGAAACCATGCTGATCTCAGATCTAAGGATTATACATCATCATTGCTTGAGATCAACTGATGATACATGAAATCATAACAATCTCAGCAGTGTCTCAAGGTGGGTCAATCCAACACCATGTTCTCTAACATGTGTTCACGTTATTCATTTGACATCCATATATCCATGACCGATGAAACATAGTCATCAATCAATACATGTGCTGGTCAATAGTCACTAGTGTTCCACCCAGTGTCATCCGACCAGGGATACTTTTAGAATGACATCATATAAGTTAAGAGAGTTTCACCAACGAGTCACATACTCGTTAATCTTTATAACTGATGATTCATTCAAGGAACAAAATAACACTTATTCAGTAACACATAAACATATATGTGATATCATCTCCATGATTGCCTCTAGGGCATATCCCCAATACAAGGAGAAGCTGCAGGTGAGCCAATGTAGAACATCTTTGGTTCGAGCATTCTCCGTATCCAGGTGTACCATACTAACTTGTCGGAAACCACTCAGGTCAACACCGTATAGACCTTCACGAATCGTACCAACACCGTAATGCACTTTTAATCTTGTGGGCTTCGACATGGCTAATTTCTCACTGCAAATATGTCGAACATTTCAACTAACCATTTGTCATAATACATTCACGAAATACGTGCTAAACCAATAAGTAGCGGCACGTCGTCTACATTCACGCGAAGAATGGATGAGACTATTACGTTCACGCGAAGACCTTCTCTCCTTATCAACGAGCTTCCCTCTCCTCCTCTCCCTCCCTCGAGCTCCTCTCCTCTTCTCCCTCTCTTGAGCTCCTCTCCTCTCCCTCTCCTGGGCTCCTCTGCTTCTCCCCCCGTCGTTCTCTATTCTCCTCTCCTTCCCCCCCCTCTCCTCTCCTTCTCCCCCTCTTCACTTCCCCTCTCCTTCGCTCTCTCCTTTTCTCCTCTCTTGAGCTCCTCTCATTCTCTCCCGAGAGAAATGGCGAAAGAGACCGTGAGTGTGTCTTTCTATATAACCGTCTAGTCGCTCAACTGTTGGAAGACTTGGCGGCAAGTAGCGACCGAATGGACGAGCGACACGGTACTATACTTGCTGTAAAATCACCCAATGGTCGAGCGACTTAGATGTAGTCACTCAACCACCGGGCGACAACCATAAGTCGCTCAACCATCGGGCGACTGCTATACGTGTAGCTCCACCGTTGGGCGACTTGGTCCAGTCACCCAATGGTTGACCGACTAGACCCAAGTCACCAAACGGTGGAGTGACAGGGGATTATTTGTGTAAAATAAAAAAAGACAAGTATATTAATATATTTTGGAATAAAAAATGATTATTTAAAAAAAATCGATGATTTTCTCATTCAATTGCAAATTGTATGATTCAACTGTTGCATGTGTTTTAGCAAATTGTTAATCCATAGTTGTATAGCACACACGCGCGCACGTACGTGCGACTCCCTATTCCGTATCTCACAATGTAGGGAGTATCTTGCGCAACCAACAGTATGTACATGTAGTATACAAGTATATAAGACCACTTATATGGTATTTACACCTTTTTCGGGGTGGTATATACAATTTTTAGACATACTCCTTTTTATATGCTAATATGAAGATATTTACAAAATATGCTAAAAACTATGGACTCTCTTGCAATTTTTTCATATGATTCACATTGGAGTATCTTATAATTATTATATGAGTATACCCAAAGTGATAAAGGAGTAGGTCAAATTCTTTTAGATGGTATATCAGAGGTGGGAGTAACTACTCCCGAGAGTATAAAGTATTAATCCTCTGTGTGTGTGTGTGTGTCTATATATGTGGATATCATGGGGATATGCTCACGATCTTAGGATGATGATACAATTGGCAATGACGTTGAAGGTTTGTCGATTCATGCGTTTTCGGAGAAAGTTCAGACTGTCAGGTCTCTAGCGGTCTAACAGGCCATGCTTCAATTGGTTTTGCTGAGAAAGTGTTGGCAGTCCAACCGGCCAAATCGGCGATCCGACCGATCTTTAAGTGGCGGTCAGACCGGCATTGTGAAATCGGTCAAACCGGCCATAAAAGTTTTTGGATTTTTGAGCTGGGCCAAAAATAAAGGGTGTAGGCAAGAAAGGAGATTCTACTACCCTTGGTCTCATATTTTTTGGAGCTTTCAGGCATAAGTTCTATTCGATTGAAAATTCCAGAGATGTTCGGATTTTTAAGGGTGGAATTTTGGCTAAGTCCCAAAGTGGCGGTCAAACCGGCCTTCAGGCGGCGGTCAGACGGACCATGGGCGGTCAGATCGGTTTTGGAATGGCAGTCTGACCGGTTGTGTTCTGGTTCGTCGTCCTTCGTGGCGATGATGTTTGCTTGTTAGGCCAAGTTCTTGGTGTTCACTGCATATGTATTGCATGATGCATGTTTTGACTAACGTAGGTCTAGTTGTGAAGAACTTGTTCCCGGAAACGATTTCTTGGTCTATTGCTGTGCAGATTGCTTGGAGGTCAACGACGTGGATAATCAGGATTAAGCTTGGAGAGCTGAGATTCAAAACGATCGAGGATGCCGAGTGAGGTCAATGGACTCAAGCATGGCGCAGATTGGACAAGGATGACCGAACGAGCAGTTCGGTGCGACGGGTTGGATCAAGCGGCGCGGGGGTCGGTGCAAGTGCCTTGGTGGTTTCGGCAGGAGCAGGAGAGACTTGCCGACATGATGAGAGCCGTTGATCAAACTACACGTGGCGAAGCAGGCGATTGCTACACCAAGATTTGACTTAGTCTTCGGAGATAGATCAAGAAGGGGTATTTTGGTAATTTCACCTAATACTGCTTTGGTGACCTTTTGGCTAAACCGCGGCGCAAGACGACGCAAGGAGAAGCGGTTTAGATCAAGAGGAGATGAAGACGGTGCTTTAAAATACGTGCGTGAGTTAAACCCGTTTGTGTGTGGGCTTAACAGGTACCCAAGAGAGAAACTCTTCTAGAAGGATAGCCTCCACTATAAATAGAGAAGGGAGGTGGCTGCACCCCCTATACCCTTCATTTTAGAAACCCTAGCTTTTGGTGTTAGGGTTTGGAGAGATTAGTGAAAGGTTAGGGTTCTAGAGAGATGGATTGATTTAAGTGCTCAAGTGTTGAGCTTTGTCCTCTATGGTGGAATGGTTGTAAACACACAATCTATCTAATCAATCCATGCAAGATTTGCCCCCAAATTGAGTTCGTTCTTACTCTTTCTCTCTCTTTGATGCTTTTGGGATTTTTGGTGTTCCTTATGTTTTTATTTGGGATCTTGCTGTGATCTTGCTTGCTGGGACATGTGGATATGATCTAAGGTCATCTTGATTATCATCCACCCACGAGCAAGCTTTTGGATCTAAGTTTTGATTTTGCCCAGTTTTGGTGAAAGAAATAGTGATTTTATGGGGTTTTGCTCTTGAGGGCTTTTGGCTTGATTCTTCCTGTGATTGAGGATGCTACGACGTATGGAAGACCATCCTTGTCTATCTTGGATTGATTCCTTCCACGAAATCATCTCAATCACCGTTTTCGTATTTGGCTCGGTTTTAAAGCAACCTTTACTAAAACGGATAAAGGTCGAAACTTTGACAACGATATTCACGATCGTTGATTGGAATAGGTTCCTAACATCCTAAAGAAGGTATGTTTCAAGTTTCGTGAAGTTTGGAGTCACGAATCAAAAGTTAGACCATTTTTTGTTTTGGAAGTTCGGGCTAATTTCACTGTTTATCAGGCTGGAGGTCAGACCGCCCATTTGAGAGGTTAGACCGCCCCATGGAGCGGTCAGACCGTGAGAGGTCTGACTGCCCAACTCATTGTGAATTGAGTTTTTGGTAATTTTGGTTGTTTTGCTTCGGGGTTTCGATTGGATTCAATACAAGTCTTTCGCTGTGCTTGTACTTTGATCTTCATAGCTTCCATAGCTATTGGAGTGAAAACGTGTTGAATCTGATCTAGGAGAAAAAGTCATCATGCTCCTATTCACCTCCTCTAGTCGCCTTTTCGGTCCAACAATATGTGTGTGTGTGTGTGTGTGTGTGTGTGTGTGTGCGCGCGCCACCGTACGTACCAATATGCTAAAAAAAGATATGATGCTCAAACATAGAGAAAAAAACTATAGGAGAGGGCCTTAGGGGAGACCCCTCCCCCCTCTCCATCCATTAATTCCAGCAAAAATAAATGACAATGAAGCATAATCTAACATATACTTAAATGACCAAATCAACATATACATATGAAGATTCTCCAAGTCATTTAAAATGAATAATATGCTCACACATAGTATGTGTACAACTAAAATATGCATTAAGCTAAGATTTAGAAGTTTGTATATTGCTCTCAGAAGGCTAGTTGCACAAGGTTTAACCTTGGCCATCACAGCACTTATGTCCAATATAATCACAAATTGAATATGACAATTTATAGATTAGGCCTTGAGCTCAATTAAAAACTTGCTATTCTAATCAGACAGATTCAAGTAAATTAAACAACTTTATCTATGCTTGACAAAAGAACAGCTTTTCATCAATTTACTACTAACAAAGGGTAGATCAGTGACTGAAGATAAGTCACAAAACAACAGTATGTAAACACTGAAACAGCTATAACATGTGAAAATGATGGAAAAGCTACAGTAACAGCAAGCTGACAGTATGAACTAATCTGCTCAAAGCATAAGAGAACAACAAGAGATCTAACAGCTCAAGGCAAAATCTATATACAGTATCATATCCAATTTCATTTGTGACAACGAATCATCATAGAGCAATTCATCCGAACCCACAATTATCACCTTGCAATTTCTCCCAGTACCAGAGATTAACAATCTCAGATTGAAAATTCACTAGCACAGCACAAATGCAAAGGGATATAAAGAGGAATGTCGCAATACTCACAGAGCCGGTAGCACTAAAAGCTATCTAGAAGAACAACCAACAAGGCACGCTTAAAAGCGTTGTCCAAGAAAACCTAGCGCCCCACCGTGGCACGGTGAAGGATGAGGTCAACAGAGATACAGTGTCGAACTCCACCTAGGGTCACACCAAGGGCGAAGGTGAGGAAGTAGGAAGGATGTCGCACAAGAACACCAATCAAATACTCCGGCCGAAGCACTCACCAAGCACCACCAAAGGAATGCTCCCCTTCACTCCAGAATAATCGAATCGATCCAATCCGCAATCAATCCAGGAACACAACAGTCCCGAATCCCCTCTAGAACCCACACGAAGAAGGGTTCCAGAAGAGTCACAAGTGCACAAGGACCAGAGAAGCGATCTCTCAACCGACAATGCCACAAGTAGATCAAGATGTCACAAGAACATCCAAACCTCAAGAGCAAAACACAATTTGGAATAGAAGATGAAGAAAAGGACTTACTGCCAGATATCTTTCTTTCTCCGCCAAAGCCAGCCAGGAGGCTCGCCCTTTGAAGAGGGAGACCCAAGGATCCGGCACCGGCTGCTGCAAACCGCCTCCGCGCATCGCACGCGACAGTTCGTGCCTCCTGGGTGTCGCCGCCTAGGATCCCCCCTTTCCTCGCGAGAGCAAGAACCAAAAAACAAATAGCCAAGGCCCAACCAACTCCAGGAGAGCCATCAAGAGTCAAGCAACAGCCGAAGGAAACGGCGGAGAGGCCAAGGGATAAGGATGCACACCTCCTTCACACAGTTCCGACAGGTGGGCCCTACAAGTCTCCTTTTATTTATTTATTTTTGGTTCATTAATTTGGGAAATTCCCAAAAAGCCCACAAAGAAACCAGCAGTTCACCCTACTCAGCAGCATACAACCTTTGTCGAATCTCCGCCTGGCTTAGTGCTGTATCAATGCTGAAAATGAGCAATGGCACGAATTAGGATATGTCTGAGAACAGTGGAAGAGAATAGTCGTGAAGTTTGTTGGCTGTGGATATATGTTCAAGATGTCTTTGCTACCCATTTCAAAACTACAGTAAAAACATGTATGCATCGGATAAGAATGCTTACCAGCAGAGAACATCTCCAGTTCGTGCGGTCTTCTCAGAGATCCAATCTGGAACGAACTCTTCCAACAATCTCAATTGCTCTTCAACTTCACCTACAGATGTAGTAATTCAACATCAGGAATCACACTGCAGATAGCAGTTGGAAGCAACAAAGATAGAAAGCAAAGCTCACACTTACCTCTGTCCACAATCTTTGGATTACTTGCAATTATCTTGTGGATGAGCTCCTGCTTTGTCATTACAGAGCGCTGCCTCGACTGATAAATAAGGAAGATAATGTCAAAGGTGCTTGGCAAGGATGCTATCAGCTTCTGCCTTTTAACCTGATCGGCAAAGCCCGTTTCCTTCTCCTCCAAAGCTCTCTTTTCCTTCTGTTTTACCTGCAAGGAGCAAATATGTTATCCTTTGTTCATAGAGCGAACTGAGAAAATCATTATCACCATCAGCAAGAACTTACCGATTGCAAGAGGGACTTTGGAAGAAAACTGAGTAACTCATCATCGCCATAGGTGGCAGATATACTCGTGCTTTGGTTCTTTTCATCCATACTACTTGCATCCTTTGTTGGTGTCATGAACAATTTAGTCCTAGCTGATCGCTTAGCCATCTTCAGAGGTGGTGTGTCGTAGCCAGTAGCACCAGTAGCAGAGATTGGCCTTTTTGGGGTGTGAAGGCCTGGTGTAGCTGCCATTAATTTCACTGGTGTAGAGGCAAACTTTGCAGGAGTCCCTTCTGAAGCACTAGACTTGAATACAACATCCTTGCCACATTTCTCTTGCACTTGGGTTTCATCATCTATGCTATGACAACCAGAAACTGGAGAACCGACCAGCGACTTTCTGCTCAATGGAGATGGAGCAATGGACTCAGCCTTTGCCAGTGGACTGGTTGTGCTGGCAGTTGCAGCGCAAGTTGAAGATCTCTGTGAAAACCTTCTCTTAAAGGAATGCGACAGGTGCGACATCGCAACAGGCTGCTGTTCATTGGGACTCAACGAAGGCAATGTAGATGCAGATTCAGGAAGAACTCTTGGTGTTATCTGAGAGACACTTGATTTTGTTTGATTTAATGGATGTGGCAGCTCATGCTCTGGAATGTCATCTCCCTAAAAGATAAATAACAGAGGAACCATGAATCCTGAATTTCAACTATAGGTACCACAAATAGCTTATTCTCATAGAACGAACTAGCACTAGACACTAGTCATACAGTTGCTAGTCTATTTTCATTTGACTCATACAAGTACTTCTGTTGAAACAATAGCAAAGAACGAAGAATACAAGATTATCATACCTCGGGATGGTCCCTGAAGAAATCCACAAGCCTCTGCCTAAAGATCCTTCTCAAGGCCGAGTACCCGGTTTCCCCCTTTTGCTTCACATTGCCCTCAACAGCATCAACCAGGAGTTTCACCTGAAGATCTGGCTTCATGCAGCATGTCTTTTCGTCACGCAAAAGGATCTTATTGATGACAATCGCCTCAGGCATTATGTACTTAAGCTGCGCAAGATGGCAGTAGGTAAACCTCCTGCGCACAGAATTATAAGAATCAGAGGTGGACTAGTACAACACAATAGCAATCCTGACTGTTTATCAAGAGAGATTAGTACCGTTCCGACAAATTCTGAATGCTAGCGCAGATGTTGGGGAAGGTCGCCTTGGATCCCTTCATACGGAGCAGCCGGGTGGAGCTCTCGAAGCAATTGAAAAACTCGCAGAGCATCTCATAGCTGAAAACGTACATTACACACAGAAACCCACTTAGAAATTAGCATCACCGCAGAAAAAAAAATTGCTAGTAATTCTCAGAAAAGATGGTTTGCGTTAAAAAAAAAACTAATCTTGGGCGTAGAAATTGGCACGACTACATAAACAAAATTTGCAAGTACATATTACTAGAATGATGGTCTGAAAATAAGAAGAAAAAATGATTTTTTTTTTTTGGGCATAAACAAGAAATCGAACCAGATCCAGCACTAATTGCAGATCCCGGATCCATACCTTTCTGGCAGCTTAACCTCGGCCTTGCGCTTGACCGGACTCCGGCCGATTCCGGCACCAACGCCGAGCTCCTGCTCGACGGACGCGAGCTCATCCTCCTCGGCCGCCTCGACCGCTGCCGCCTGGCCCTTCTCCACAGACCGCAGCCCGAGCGCCGCCCGCCGGACCTCCTTGACGGAGAACGCCACTCCGCGGTTGCGCGCCCTCCGCGGCAGCGAAGGTTGCTCCGGCTTCTCCTGCGTCCAGATCTGCTCTGCCGCCGTCACCACCTTCTGCTTGGGCTTCTCAGGCGTCAAGATCTGGTCGGCCAACACGGCAGCCGCCGACGACGACAACGACTTCTTCAGCTTCTGCGGCGTCGCGGCACTGGACGCCGACACCGCGGCCTTCTTGGAATGCATGGCCGCGTCCATCTCGGGGAGGATTTGGGCGTGGGATTAGTAGGGTTTCGGGGGATTTGCTGAGGAGACACTGATTTGGGAGGTGTGTATATATTACCGGGTTACAAGGTCGGAGATGGCGCCAATTTGGCGGGAACGGGGATGGTGCGAAGCGCTGTGGTAGGGCCGTTCGCGCCAACAGGTTGGACCGTTGGAGGCCCAACTATAATAGCACGGACGGAGTCCCCATATTCGAAGCCCAACTCGGCCCAAAACCCCTGATGCTTATGTAAGTTTTGTGGTAGGGGCGAGAGTTGATTTCCATGTCAGTGGGATTCAGTTTTTTTCCATTTGAGATGCCAAAACAAATATATGTATAAGAGCATCCACAATAGCCATGTCACTTGTTACTAAGGGATGGACACATCAGCATTTAGGTGATGTATAGAAGAGATAGTGAGGAAAGAAGATGTGCTTGTTTCTAGATAAAGAAACAAGTAAGTTATTGATACCAAGACACAAGAAACAACAAAATACTCTGTTGGAGACTTGCTTATTATCTAAAACCTCGTTTTGTTGGTCATCAATATTAATTATGCATATTTGTAGCAATTAAAGTTTTAGATACAAGTTTAAGAAACAATTTATTGAAATTCTTGCTTCTTTTTATTAGATGGAATACTCTTTTTTCGCTTAGGAACAAGCCCATAAACAAACTATTGACTTCGCCTAGCCGTAGTTTTTTATATGAAAAATGTTGTTGCGGAAAAACTCCACCTGCCTTTACTCTCCACTGGTCAGGATGGAACATGTGCAACAGGTCCTACATGTTAGTGAGAGTGGTAACTTTACGCTAATCCGTTCCACATGTTAGTGAGTGGTAGCTTTACCCTAATAATGAGAGGAGTGACCAAGGAAGACACTAACGGCGAAACCAAGACGAGAGACAGCAGATGCGTGCAACACTCCATGCACTCCAACGAAACCGAAATTGTCGATGCTATAAGGAAGACGATGACCTGGTTGGGTCGGGGCTTTCGTTGTATTGGCTGGTGTGTCAGGGCGGGAGGCAGGAACCACGTGAATTTTTTAAAAAATATAATTCAGTTTTAAAATAAAATTACAGTAAATAAATTCATGCTTAATAAAATTACAAAAATAGGCTTATGTCGCCAATTCGTTCGGTGACAGAGGTCGGCGACGGAGCCCGGTCGCCGAATGAATTGGCGATAGGATTTTGTCACCCAAATAAATTTGTCGGCCAAATAATCAGCGACAAGATTGTTGATCAAACAATACTCTGTCACCAAATAATTGGTGATAGAAGCACATTTTGTAATTTTGTTAAACGTAAATTTATTTATGTAATTATGTTAAAAATGTATTATTTAAAAAAATCGGAACCAGGTTGGGAAGTTCTACAGTTGAACATGTAACAGCCCAAAATCCTTAAGTTGGATTAACTATACATCTACTATGCATTTATGAAATTTTGGACCTTTTTAAAACTTTTTGTTGCAAAGCAAATAGGTTACAACCTAGTTTTCCAAAGCCTAGAAATGAAATTTCTAAAACAAAAATATAAGTTTGTCAAGAATTTGAAAACTTTGTTCAGAGTAGGGTATAAAACCCTATGTAGAAAATCCTTTGATTTTGAAGACTAGATTGAAACCTAGTAATCCAGTACTTCTTCTCCAATTCAAAAGTCCAATTTGAATTTGGGGCAAAGCTAAAAAGGTTTTAAGTATGGAAATGTATTTTGGAATTCAACTTAAAATAGTAATACCTCAGATACTCCTAAAATACTTGAGATAATTTTCACAAGAAATCTCAATTTTAAACTTGAAACTATAACTTCTTTATCTCAGAATTACAAACTGAAATTCTATTTTTGAAAATATAGTAATACCCATAGCTGGGAATATTTTAGTTGAGTTCTATATGTTCTGGTTTGCTTGTTTCAAGTTTTCTGGAATTCTTGGAGGGTATTTGATTTTCATTTGTTTTCCATGTTCGAATTTGAGTTTGAAATTAAAATACAAACAACTCAAGTGAACAGTGCCTATTTCCAAGGTTCTGGAAGATATTAGAGACTCAACCTAAAAATTTCACAATTTTTAGAAATTATTTGCTATTTTAAAATAGCCAGTCAAACCAAGAAAATCAAAAGTCAAACATCAAGAACATGCACTTAAAATAATTTTAAGGGAAAATTTGCTTCAAGTAAAACCATAGAAAAATTATATAATAAGATTCTCTGTATTTTCAGCCTTCCCTAAAAATTTCTTAATTTTAGGAGCTATTTTTCTCTGTCTACAAATTACCTAAGTGCCCTCAGCCATTTTTCAAAAATTAGAAAAACCTAATTCTACCTCTCCTACTATTCCTCCTACCAACCCGACCAAGACCTGCCAACCTCGGTGCCACCGACCGCTTCGCCTTAGCCACCTCCTCTCTCACTTACAGCCGCCCCCCACCGCCAGTCTTTCTCCACGTGAGGCTTCTTCTCTGCCGAGCAATCGCACATGCGCGCCACGCCGCCTGCCCTCCTCCGTCTCTTTCCGCCAGCACGCCAAGCTCGGCCCGGGATTCAGACCATCGCCCTGGTTTCCTCGCCCTCGCCCGCGGTTTCGTGTGCCCATGCCCTGCCCCTGTCGCCTCGCTATCCGCTCGGTGTCGCGCGTGGTCGTCAACGCACAGAGCCCATCGTCTTGCCGCGGGAGCTCCCTCGCACTCTCCATCTCCTTTCATATTTATGGCCACCCCGTAGCTCCCTCTACCTCCTTTCACCTCCTCTTACCCTCCATGCCCATTCCTCTCCTCTCCGAGCTCCATTTGAGCTCCAAGTCCCGCCGCTCCGCCTCCAAGCTCTTCGGCCGCTCCGGTGACCCCCGGTCCTTCCCGACCGCATCATGACGCGCCCAACCACATGTGGAGCATAAGCCCTCAGCCAATTTGAAGAATCCCCCACCGAGGAGCTGTGCACGAGTGTTCTTCCTCGGCTCCGGCTAAATCCCCCGCCACCACCGACGCGTCTCCTCCAGCGAGCCCGAGCTCGATTCCCTGCTCCATGAGCATACTCTAGTTCTCCTCTTCCTCCCCCTAGCACTCACTTGCTCTCTCATTCACTCCAGGTCGCTACCGCTGTTGGACCTCCTCGTGCCACCGTCGGTTGCCGCCGCCGGCCCAACTCCGGCCACCTCGTCTCCCTTCGACCACTCCATTGTGCTCTTGGAACCCCAGGTATGCCCATGCTCCCTTTTTTTTTGCTCCAACTCCACCCTACGCCGTCGCCCTCCTTTCACCCCCATGGCTGGTCACCACTGGCTGTCATGCCACACACACAAGACTCTCTCCAGCCCCGAGACCACCCCTAGCTTCCTTGACACCCTGGCAACTCATTTTGGCCATTGCCATAGCCTCCGCGCCACTCCCCTTGCTGGCAATGAGCCACACCCTTGCCGCCGACCACCTCCCCTGTAACTCCCTCCTTGTGTGTCTCTCTGAACCGTGGGGTCCACCTAAAGAGGTTTAGCAATTGCAGTTAAGGATTGGTGATGAACTAATTGTTTACCCAAATATATTAGGCAAATGAATGTTTGATTCAGTGAAAAGGATTGGCTAACAAAACAGTAAAGTAGTTTGGATAAACTAATAAACAGAGAAGGTGTTAGATGACAAGCTGTTTTGTCAGTAATTTGATAAGATAACCAACTCCAGTAATTTGAGTTTGTTTCAATTCACTTAGTCTTTTGGCAAGTCCCTAATAGCAGCAACCAAATCTGATAGAACCATTATGGTTGTGAAATCCTAAAACTAATAGAGAACAATCAACTCTGTTTGTTAAAGTTCTAGTCAGAGAAGAAAAGACGGTTAGGAGAAAAACTGAAATGTCAGTATAACCATCTTGCATAATTTTTGTCTAATGCTACAAGTTTGGTGACTGTCACTTAAGTCACTCATTTGAGTAGAAAATTAGAGGATTGAGATTAAAGGAAGATTAGACTTAACAGTAGGCAAATGATTAATTGATAGAAATGGATAATGTTTAGCAAAGTAAGAGGTTCTATTAAAATAACAATAGGTTTATAAACCTGTTGAATGACTAGTTGATCATTCAAATGAATTAGTTAACCAACACTTTTCCTCTTGATAATTCCTCAGGTTGAAGTGTATGAACAGAGAAGCAAAACTTTGAATGCCTTAGTGATCACAGTAGCAGAGAACTAATGAGCTTGAAAACAGAATTGTACATTTGTTTAGGATCACAATAGTCAGCCTTTAACATTTAATGCTAAGAGAGCAAGAATTAAATAGGAGTTAGAACCTTGGCAAATGCTTAAGTGAATGGGTTAGGGAATATGATTGTTAGCCTTTAGCATCTAATCTATAAGGTTAAAAATAAATCTTGAGTCAAAACTTAAATTAAGGGTTAGTAAACAACAGTAGCCCTTATGCTCTAGTCTCAATTTCAAAAGTTCATAACTAATTCAAATCAACTCCAATTAAAGTAATTCTTTCATCATTCTCTCCATTCTGTATTGCTTTCATAATTTTTGAAGACTTTTTGGAATTCTGGTGTTTATTCGATGCTTTTGATTTGTCAGCTCTTACCGTTAGATGCCGATGATTCGAAGTGAAATTGAGAAGTTCGTGAGAATGTCCAGAGTTCCAGCAAACAAAGGCAAGCAGTTTTTCCATTGATGCATGTTGATCCTATTACATTCAAAAACCATTATCTTGTTTTGCAACTGTATGTATGCATGCTTTATGTTGTCAAGTTACTTTTGTCGATTAGAAGTAGCTAATCCTATTGCATGAATTCCCTAAATTGCTTATTTCCTGCCACTAGCCTAAGTTAATAATTCCGCTGGTGAATTAGAGCCCAGTGGATGTTATATGGTCTATAATGTTTATGCGATGTCATGCTTAGCAATGTTTAGAATGGTAGAATGGGGATCATCGCTTCGGCGATGGTCGTTGTATCATCACTCTAAATATTTGAGTCAGGGTACTCATGTACATAATGTATTTGGGAAAACTAAAACTGAAAATAAAATATTTTAGACTTAGGCACATTGGTTGGATGGTGTGCTTTTGGGTGTGTTCTTGGTGCCCGAGTCAACAAAGACCGAATTACTTGTGCCATTGATCCAAGCACTTTTGCGTGCTAACCACATGAGGGCCATATGGGAACCCCTCTTGACTTAGTACTTTGGCGTGTGTTAGCTCCAAGTCGCAGGAGGTTGGGTGTGTTGTGTGTGTGTGTGTTGTGTATAAAAAGGAACATGTTGTGTGTGTTGGGTGTGCGGTGGTGGAGTTCCCAGAAAGTTCTCCACCTCGGGGAGCACTGGTAAGTTCTCTCTCTACCGGTGACTCCGTCACAACATATGGGGGTTTCCATTCCCATACGGAACCTCGTAGATAATACATTATATTGGAAACGTCTCGTAGGACTTAGCCTTGCCGACATACCTTCGGAAGTGTGCTTTATCTAGTGGCAAAAGAGGCGGTCTGGCGTGTGGGTGCATTGGTACTCCCCTGCAGGGTATAAACTATTCGAATAGCTTCGTCCTAGGTTATGGACATGCTTGGTTATTTCCCGCAAGAATTAGACTACAATATTTTCATTATAACTTGAATTCGGGTGGTACGAATGGGTAATTCGTGCTATGTTGTGGTGGTTGTTGGGAAGTTGTAACAGCCCAAAGTTCTGTTACCAATTTAAATTAATTAAAGTTATCAATTTATTGGATTTTCTGAAATTTGAAAGAGTTTCATTGCTTTATTTGAATTTCTGAAGTTTTAAAAGTCAAAAGTAAAATTTATTAAAGTTGTTAAAGTTTTATTTAAGTTAAAGTTGAAAATTAAAAATTAAATTAATTTACGAATTTTAAAAGCTTTTTCCTAAATCTTTTAAAAGCAAAATAATTTATTTGCAAAGTAAAAGCCAACTTTAAGTTGGGAATAATTTTATTAAGTCCAAAAATAAATAAGGGAATTTCTATGAATTTTTCCATATTTTTTGGATTTGTTTTGCTATTTTCTAAAACCTAATTGAATTATCTCAATTAAATAAATTGGTAAAGCAATTTAAAACCCTCGAACCCCTTTGGGCCTAAACCTCCTGCCCACTTCTCTATTTCCTCTCCTCCGCCCGCTTGGCTCAAGAGACCACTCGCCCAATTTCACCCTCCCCATCCGCCACCCACACCCTCTCTCCCCACCGCCACTCCCCATCCGACGGACACCACCGCCCCATCGTCACCGCCTCCAGACTGGTTGATGCAAATCCAACAGCGCTGACCTTTCTCCTCCCCGTCTTCTTCTCCAACGGCAACAGACGCCTCGCCATTTTTCGCCCTCGAGCTCCACAACCAGCCACGGTCTCCTCACTTGACACAGACGCTGCGCGCTGCGTCATCCCCACGACCTCAACCGCCACCACCCCGCCCACCTTTCCCTCTCCCCGCGCGCCGGTTCGCCCAGGTGCCCCAACCGCCGCCGCCACTACGCCACCCACGATCTCCTCCACCGGTTGCTCCCGTGCCCTATAAAGGGGAGCACGGTGAGCCCCTTGAGTCCCTCATCCCTTCCCCCCAACCCACTCTCTCTTCCCCGCTCTCTTTTCGCCGGAATCGAAGAACTTGCCGCCAACCACCGTGGGCTTCCGCTGTCCTTAGCGCCGTCTCCGGCGACTCGCATCGGCCTCGCCGCCACCACCTAAGATCACCGCGCGCATGTCAAGACGCGCCCGTCTTGTAGCACGCCACGGAGCACCTCCCGAGCCATGCCACCCACGACCCGTTTGCGCCGCGCTCAACACCTTGTCGCCGGCCACCGCCTCGCCCTGCGCCTCCTCGGTGAGCACCCACACCCCACACGCCTCTTGCTTTTGGCACCCTCATGGGACCTCGCCGCCGCTGTTCACGGCCAGCAGTGCACCGGCCGTCTTGAGGCCTTGTCTTAAGCGACGGCCATGCCACGTGGTCGCCACCTTGGCGCCAGTCGGCGCCACCTCGCCTCCTCGCTCACGTGTCGCCCATGTGGCACGCCGTGGTGGGTCCATCCTCCTCACCAAACACCGTGGACTTAGTCCACATGAGTCATGAGACCAACATGTGGGTCCCACATGCTCAATTGCTTTTATTCTTTTAATTTCCAAAATCAGCTGCTGATGTCACCCTTGCAATAATTCATTTTTTTCCTTTAGAAGAATAATTCAGAAATCCTTTTAATTTCAGATTTAGGTTTAAATTTGTAAAATTCATAACTTTTACATCTTAGCTCCAAAATAGATGATTCAAATTGCTAAAATCTTAGAAAATTATTGTCTAACTAAATAAAATATAATTATTCAATTTGGAGTTCAGTTAGTTCTGTTTTAGAATTTAGAAATTCATTTAAATTCCAAATTTAGGTTAAAATTTGTAAAATTCATATCATCTGAATTCCAACTCCAAATTTAGTGAATTAAATTTCTAAAATTTTATAAAATGATTATCTAGCTTAATAAATTAAAATTAGTTTATTTGGAATTAGTTTAAATTGTCATTTTGAAGTTGAAACTATTTAAATTGCAAATTTAGGATTTAAACTTGTAAAATTCATACCTTTTGTTTCCTAATTCCAAATTGAGTGTTTCAAATTTATAAAATTTTATAAAATTATTATCTAGCTAAATAAAATAGAATTATTTAGTTTTGAGTTAATTTGATTTGCCTTTTTGATTTGTTATTTGAATTTCGTTTGAATTTGGATCGTTTCGCGTATAGATTTCGACGACTTCGGAGAGTCAGTTTTCAACGTAGTTGGAGACCATATAAGAGGATTGATTTTGACTGTATGATCATCGTGGTTGTACACACAAGCAACCTGGAGAGAGTGTTTGTGAGTACTAGGTGACCTGTTAAGGAAAACAACATCACCAAGCAAGGCAAGTTACATTCTTGACCATATTGCACCTATTATTTTAAATTATTTAAATTCTGTTTTAAATTATTATTGCATGCTTATTTATATTCAGTAATTTAAATGCCTGTTTTAAATTCATAGATATTCCTAAATCCTTTGTATGGCCAAATTTGTTAATTGAATCAAATACCATGTCACCCTAGATAAAACCTAGTTGATACGATAGTATGAACTAGGATCATTTGAAAATGTTGCAAAGACATGCTTAGACCAAAAATATTGATTTGGGGAAATTCAGCCAAAAATCAAATATTGTTTAAATTGTATCCATGGCATTGGTGTGTTATGGAAGTTTATAAATGATCTTGAAAAATGAAATAAAATGATGGTTTGTACTTGGGCGAAATGGTTGTTTGGATGGTGCATGTCAATGCATGGGCTCAATCTGGGTAGGGTTGAGGCCCATGGGTTTTGTGGAAAGTCGCCCAAGTCAATTGAGGACCGGCCTTTGAGCGTTCCTTTGCTATGCCTATAATGGGCTATGCCTCACCGTGCAACCACATGTCCCGAGTATGGGTAGGGACTGGCTAATTAATTTGTAAAGTTCCATCGCGGTTGATCCTGTTTATAATGGGCGGTCTTTCATGGCCATTTCTTTTGACAAAGTCTTTCATGACTATTGTTCCCACCGGCGCAAGAGGGGCTAGGAACTCTGATTTCTATTCCAAAGGGGGTGAAACCTTAGCGGGGAAATCATGGAATGGCGCATTGTAAAAGCCTTGGCACGTGCTCTAGGCCTGCTTACCTAAGGTAGTGGCGGTGGTATCGGCGGATGCCAAGCAAACTAGAGAATTCGTGTCATGTGGGTAAAGTGTACAACCTCTGCAGAGTGTAAAACTATTCAATAGCCGTGTCATGGTCATGGACATGCTAGCAAAGCCACTCAAAGTTAGACTTGGAATTTGTTTTAAAGAGACTTTATCAACTGGTTTATCCAAATGGGAATTGGGCGGTTAGCCATGTGATAGGAGGATATCCTTCACCATTCATGCGTGAATGTTATCTGACTATAAAATTGATTTAGAAAATGAATTTTAGTTATTGTGTAAACCGCTTTGAAACTTAGTACAAGTATTTAAAAGAAATCTTGATTTATGCAAATTCAACCAATAAGCCATCCTTTGTTACATCCATGTATGCATGTCATTCTGTTACTTGACGGGTGTAACTTGCGAGCACGGTAGTTGTGCTCAAACTTGCTTTATTGCAAACAAATTTCAGAGGAGAAGAACTTTGCTACCGGTGTGGATCTCGACGACTAGGCCGCTTCCCCAGTCGATTGCCTGTGGCAGATTAACTGGACTCCACTACATCTTCTTCGTCTTCCGTTGTGTTTATTTTATTGTTGGCCTGTAAGCCTCCTTTGTAATCAACTCTGTTGTTATTTATTAATAAAGTTGTGATATGATTTTGTTACCATATTTGTTTACTGTGTGAACTAGCTACTGATCATGGGACTAGTTCAGAATTGCACAGAGGATTCGGGCGTATTAATCCCGGGTCTTACAGAAGTCACCTCTAGGAAGTTAAATATGTTTATAAATGTTGTCTTGCTGTTATTTAATCAAATAAAAAATAGATTTGTTAAATTGCTTTCAACTTATTACATTATTGCAAATGAAAGATTGCTTTATGCGTTAAATGTACCCTATAGCCTTCTCCTTTGATTCAGCTTGCATGTAACTACGTATAGGCTTGTTACTCGTAAGTCTTGTGGAGTACATTCGTGTACTCACTGTTTGCTTTTATTTATTAATCTGGACAGCATGTATTGAGATTGAATCGGGTAAGGAAAGATTGTGCAGGAACGTCGTTTTGCTATGGTTTCAACCCAGTCGGTTACCCTGCATGTTATGGCAAGCCATTGGGACTTTATTGATGGTTAATCTCTGATTTTATTTTAGTTTATTTACTGTTTTCCGCTGCGTACTTGATATTTATCTTGTTATTTGGCCGTCGGCCCCTTTTGTACAAAACTGAACCTTGTAAGATCAATATGTTGTAAATTATGAAATTTTGATATTGTATCAACTTTTGTATGGAGTTGATGCTTATTTTTGTGAGGTGTATGTGTACCGCAGTTCTGGGAGGTACATGTTACACCGAGAGTCGGGATATTTGGTTTGTGATGCTGGGACCAATTGGATGGTTAAGTATTATGAGCTAAATACCCCGGGCTCTCACAAAACAACTAGGGCACAACAAGTCACCTAAGAAGGCCATTTCACAAGGAGGAAAGTACTAAATAAGCTAAAAATTAACAAATACTGTTACTTTTGGCCGTTCGAGTGACCTTTTATACACGCGAGTCTTTGGAGTGGTATTTGTCTAGTGATAAAGCCCCTTTTTGCTTTTTCTTCTACCGTGAATGTCGTGCATTACTAGAAGCATGCCAAACTGTGAGATCATGTGGAGATCCCCATGATTTTTTTGGTTGGTGATGAGTAATTGACTCCTTGTATTGTGTTTGAAGGGTTTTTTATTTTGTTTAAAGTTTGAGTTTGAAAAGGTTTGAGAAACTTGGAGCCTTTTCTATCTTGTGTGTTCAGGATGATCCTTATATTTAGGATCATACCATGCTTCGAATCATCCTATTCTATAGGACAAGCAATAGGATCATTGAGACAGAGGGAGTGGTTTTGATGTTTGTACATTCTGAATCATCCTATAGCTATCAGACAAGTGTGCGGATTATTGGGACAAAAGATAGTGATTTTCTGGGTGTTGAAAATTTGTACATTGCGAATGATCCTATAGCTATCAGATCATTGATCCATAGAGCGGTCAACAGCGAGGCCACCGGGACTAAACTAGGAGAGCTTAGGTCTAGAATGATCGTGGATGCTAGATGAGGCTATGTGGCTCAAGCAAGGCATAAGTAGAGACAAGAACCATGGAGAGGCAAGGTGGTGCATGGGGTGCCCCCAAGTGACTTGAGCCGGTTCAAGTATGGAGGCGGCCCGGTGGCATCCGGAAGCGGGAGAGACTTGTCGGCTACGTGGCGAGTAATTGGACATCACGAGCTAAGTGTCAAAGCATGTGGAGATGCTTCGAAGAGGAGGAACGCCACGGGTCGGTAGATGGGTGTTTTGGTCATTTGCCCAATATTGATTAAGTGGTGAAACACAAAACCACAGTGGTGGTCTAAGTGGATTAAGTCAAGTATGGAGGGCAAGTGAAGCAGATTCGGGCAATTGGAGCTTCAAGATAAAGGTTGCTTTGAGAAGGGTGTGTGTATGTTAAGGGAATGACCCATATGTGTGTGAGCTTAGCGGGTGCCTGTTTTGGATTAGGGTTCACATTGAGTGAGTGATTCTGAGCCATTCAAGTGTGGTAGGTAGGATGAGTGGTGTGGATGGCTTAGCCACCACTATATAAGGAGATGGGGAGGTATGCCTCCATCTATCCAAGCCTTGAGAAAAATAGCCCTATGTATGTTCTGAAAGTGAGTGCTTTGCAGGTGCTTCCCTAGTGGCTTTGTCCTCCATATGGAGTAGTTGTAAACCTTCGTATTCAAGTCACAATAGATCCTCGAATTTCATCCAAGTACTCGTGCTCCTCTTTGTGATGTTGTTTTCTTGATTTGGCTGTGTTTTTCCCTCTTCTTCCTTTCTTCTTGATCTTGCTTTGTTCCAATGACATGTAAGATATGGCTTTAGCTTTTGGAGCTCAGATCCCATCCATCTAGGCACTCTTAGAGCAAGTTCTTGAAGTTGCTTGGTTATGGGTTGAAAAGGGTGAAATCTTGAGTTTCTTGCTTCAAGGGATTTTGATTCAGCTCTTGTTGTTTTTTTAGCTTCCTAGGACATGTGGGAATTGACCCAAGATCATCTTGACCATCCTTAACCCATGAGCAAGCTCTAGCCTCAAGATTTGGTTCTTGCCCGGTTTCTAGTTCTTGATCAGGGTTTGTTAGATCGGTTATGAATATTGCGTATGTATTCAAGAGGCCCAATGGGCAATATAAATAGGGTACAAAGGAGATACAAGACTAAACCCTAGTACAAGATAAATACCACAAATACCCTGAACACACACCCCCTCAAATGTAAGGTGTATGCAATAGCATTGCATGTAGAAATAGTTGACACTAAAATAGAAAAAAAAAATCCTAAATCCGAGCCTTGATAATATCGTCATAGTGTGCAGCTCTTGGAAAATATGTTGAGTATCAAAAGATCTCCCCCCATCTGGGGTCGTGTGACAGCCCATAAAGCACAAGGTGCAGGGGCTGAGAAAGTAGAGGCAAGCGGGAGCAAAGTCGACCGTGGCAACACGACGAAGAAGATGATAAAACCGACAGGAATAGAGAAAGCTGTCAAATCAAACCAAAGAGGAATATATAAAAGCATGGCGACCGCAGATAGAAGCCCAAGACGACGGCGGCGCAGTGCACAAAAAGCGCAACAGATGCATAGTGCGGAAGAAGTGTGGCAGCCTTAGAAGCTCGGGGCGGTGGCTATGAGAGAAGCAGCGGCATCATAACGACTTCTACAATTTGCAGTGGCTCGGAGAGAAGAGCGGTGGCTGCTGCCATGCAAAAGGAATTCCTATGCTTCTACGACTGACAATAATTTTATGGACTTGCCTGGCATAGACGAACTCAAAGATAAAGTGGTACGGACTTGGATGGACGCAAAAAAAGAAAAATGACTCAAAGGATAATTAGCAACAAATACTGGAAGCAGCAAAAGACCCATCCCCTCATCCAAACAGCAAGCACCAGTGAGCTCACCCAGCTTGAAGCAACTTGCACTACTGCAGAAAAGGTCATCACAGATGGTTCAAAAACGTCATCACAAACGGTTTCGTAAGCCATTTGAGTTTATAGGTCAGTAATAACATGAGTTCATCACAGACGGTTTTCGAACCGCTGCGTGATCTGAACTATCATAGGCGGTTATTAACTTCGTAACCGCTCAGGATGACGATTGACTATCAAAGACGGGTTGTAGATGAAACCGTCTATGATAGCTGATGTATCACAGATGATTTGTAGATAAAATGGTATGTGATAGTTTATGTATCACAGATGGTTTGTCATAAGGAACCTTTTGTGATAGTTCTATAAAATCTCCAAGCAATGGCTGCTTGTGCCTTTAAAACTGGCTTCATATATATAGTTCGTAGTCCCTTGTTAGCTAACTCGAGGCCTGAATTCAGCTAGCTAGCTCGCTCCTTGGGAGTCGCAAAGACAGAGCAGGGGAGGCCCGGGGCGCCAGACGCGGCTTTGGGGCGAGCTCAGGTGAAGGAGGTAGGCTCCACCGGATCTAGTGGTGATGAAGCCCGGTGCCGAAGCAAAGAAGCAGAGGGGCAGCCAGGAGTAGGGGAGCCGAGGTCGCAGCGCGGGGAGGATGTCGCCAATGATGATGATGGATTCGGGCTTGATCCACCAGATCCTGTCACCCACTGTCGGATCGAATGAAGTAGGGGCAGGCGACTGACCTTTGTTGCCGGATCTGGCCGGGGAAGAGTTGGCCGGCGCGCAGGAGTCCCTCATGTTCGCTAGCGTGATGCACGGCCACAATGACATGGACACAGCCATCGCCGCACCCATCTACAACTCGCCCTTCATCGTCTCCTCCTCCCGTGACTACTGGTGCTGGTAACTAGGAGGAGGCTGCCCCCGGGAGTAGAGATCGCTCCTCCCAGGGGCAGCAGCAACGGAGGACGAGTAGAGCCTAAGAGGCGGCGGCGCCTATAGTAAACCCTAACCCTAACATTTGCTCTGACACCCTGTTATGAATATTGTGTATGTATTCAAGAGGCCCAATGAACAATATATATAAGGTACAAAGGAGACACAAGACTAAACCCTAGTACAGGGAAAATACCACAAATACCCTTAACAAGATCTGCAAGTCTTTTTCCATCAAGATTCGATTTTGATTTGCTTTTTGGGTGCTATGATGGGCAAATAACATATGTACTTAGTCCATGTTGATCAAACACCCGAGCACCAAGTTTGGTTAAGTTTTATTTGAGTTGTGGTTCCTATGTTTTTCGGATCATCCTAAAGCTTCAGATCATCCTAATGTTTGGATCATCCCGATGCTTAGGATCATCTTGAAGGCAATTTTCAATGAGAGTTGGTTTGTTTTATTTGGTTTTTCAAGAGGTTTTAGCTGTGTGCTAGGCTCTAGTCTTTATAGCTTCTTATAGCTATTCGAGTGAAATAACCTTTTCGAATACTTAGGGTGCAAAGTTTTCGGCATCATTCGTCCGCCCATCTGATCGCTGGCCACAGTCCTTGACAAACATGCCAAACTGACTTGAATACTACATTATAAACAAAAAGGAGGTTTGTTACAATTCTTAGGCCCTATTTGGCTTTGGCTTTGGCTTTAGCTTCTCCAAAAACAAACTAAAGCCCAAACAAATAGATGTCTTTTCCACTAGGCATTTGGAAAAGCCTAAGCCACCCAACAACTAGAAGCCAAGAGTCCCGCCCAGGGGTGCTTTTAGTGGCTTCTGCGGGTTAGAGTTATGGATTTACCACCGAACTTATTATAAAATTACCCGAAAATCTTTATATATAAAAGAGAGCAAACTTTGAGCTCAGCTAGGTGGCCACATCATCATATTTTCCTTACCCGTCGGATTTTCCTCTCAGCTCGTCCTCACCGTTCGATCGAGCCTGACAATTTCTCGCAACGCTCCGCTCGCCACGCAGCCCGGCCCGTGCTCTTCTCTAGAGACCTTCCGGATCGTTCCAATGAATTCGCCATTCGTTTCCTCCGCCACTTCCCCCTCTCCCTCCTCGTCCCCGCTGCTTCGTCCCCATGCCCGCTGGCTCGGCTCCCTGCTCCCCCCTCCTTCTTCGCCACCCACCTTCCCCCCACTCCCGCCTCCTTCCTCTTCACCACGAGGAAGGATTGCTCTAGTGAAGTTCGCCGTTCGTTTCCTCCGCCGCTTCCCCCTCTCCCTCCCACCTTCACCTACGCTACCCCGGTCGGATCCTCCCCTTCGCCTGCACCGCCCCCACTACCCGCCGCCGCCTCCCACCGCCGTCCTCCTTGCGCGTGGCCCGCCGCGCCACCACAGCCCTTCCACCCATCGTCGTCGCCCTCGCGCGGCGTCACTCCCCTTCGACCGCGCCACCCCCGGTCGGCTCCTCCCCTTCGCGCAATGTGGATGGCCTCCTCGAGGGCCGCCTGCCGGCCTCCTCCACGCACGCCCATGCATGGCGCCGTGACAGGCTCCACCCCCTCCACCTCCGCCACCACCAGTTCCCCATCCACCGCAGCGGCCACCCAGACCACGACGACAACCCCCCGTCCACGCGCTGCTGCTTTAGGAGCTCCTCCTCGACCCATTCCTCCGCCGCGCGCTCTGCTCTTGGCACCGCCTCCGCCGCCACAACCTAGTCATCCTCCGCAACCTCCCCTCCCTCCTCTCCCTCCCCGGCCGCATCCCCTCATGCGCCGTCGTCGGCAACATCGGCATCCTCCTCTGCACGATTGAAGTACCTCAGCGCGTGCCTTGACGATCGAATCGATTTGTTTGCTCCTTTAGCTAATCAGTAGTCTTTTGCGTATTTCTGTTCTTGATGCAACGTTTCTTTGGTTCTTTTGCCTTGCAAGATTTCCCATTTGTTCCTTAATTTAATGTAGCATTTCTTGGATTCCTTGTTGTTTACCCAACGCGCGATTTCTCCTCTTCCATATTCCCAAATTTATATGTCTTATGCGTTTCTAACTACTATTCTCATTCAGTTTTGGACCTTTACCACTACTGCGGGCCTAGTACACTTTACTAGAATAGTTTAGCATAAAGCATATTGGCATTTTCAAAAGAAAGTTTCTTGGTGTTTGCGAAGTGGCGATTTTCCATCTTCGTTTGCGTTGGAATCTTCTATTAGTAATACGATAATGATAGTACTATGCACTTATAACATTTGTCCAATTTTTAATCCATTTGTGCCTAATTGGTGGGGAGTCCCAAATGAAAATATTTGAAATAAATTATTTCCTTTTGTTCAATTCCGGTGCAGAAGTTGAATTCAACTACCCCAACTACGCCTGTGAAGAAGGGATCTTTGGCAAGTGTTCGCAATGTGAGCTCCAATCGCGGCTCTGTGGTGAAATCAGCTTCCACCAACCCAGCTCTGGCCATATCTTGCCTTGGCAGTACCACACAAAAGGAGAATGCTCCTCCTCCCAAAGTGTCTACCATTGTGCCGATTACCGCACCTGCCATTGTACCCTGCAACAACTTTGTGTCTCACGGGCATCCAGGAGATTCCATTTCCATTGATGAGACAATGTCGACATGCGACTCTATGAAAAGGCCTGACTTCGAATACATTGATAATTGAGACTCCTTAGTGCTCGCTTCCTTACAGTGATGGGAAAATGAAAACATGCGAATCTCAGAGGATAGAGATGATGAAGGTTTGTTTTGCTTGCTGAAATGATAGGATGTGTGCTTTATAGTTTATTTTCTTTGAACATATCCGAATAGATCAGTAGAACAATGCACTATTTTTTTCATATCTTCTACATGACATGAGCATTGGACTGAATATGATATGCTTCAGCCCGGTACATGTTTCTTTGTTTTGCTTGCCTTTCTTAGCTTGTGGTTTAGAAGTCTTTTGGTGCCTTGGCTACATCATACACCTTATTTTCAATTATCAGCAATGCTGACCATTGATTATTTGTTACTTCGTTCGAAACATTCTGTAAAGAAAGTAAATAGTAAATGCCACAAGATGACAAGAATCAGTGTTTTTGAATTTCAGGTTTATATGTATGGTAGCATACTATCGTATACAGAAATTTGAATGTAGTTAGCTGCAGAAAGCATCGATTGAAAAGTAGATAACATTTAGACACTATGACATTATCTAATAGTTGTACGCTATCTAGGTGGTATTATCGGCGGTAGCTTGATCCCTTTTGATGCTTGCTAGATTTATTGGGTTCTGTTTAATATGTTGTTACTGGGTTTTTAGTAGATTATCTGAATCTCGATGAGCAGCGTGAGAAAAATTTTCGAGCACTTTTAGATGGGAGATGAGATTGTCAGCTGCATCTCAAGGCGATCCATTGATCTTAAAGAAAATTACAGGGTAGGTCCAGTGTTTCTTGTTTATTTCCGTGTACATTTTGCTCTGTGTTGGTACCTTTTGCTCGACATATATTGGTACACTACCAGACTAGCATTTCCTTATTGAAAAATATTCGTTACCACATGATGATTTGTCGATAGATGATTGGCAGTGGGTAGCTGTTGGAGCCGAGGGTGTCGTATGTTCTGATGAAGGCTGGTCGCCCAGTCTACTTTTGCTCTACATATATGCACTACCAGATATTGAAAAATATTCGTTACCACATGATGATTTGTTGATACATGACTGGCAGCAGGTGGCTGTCAGAGCCAAGGGTGTTGTATGTTCTGATGGAGGCTAAGCGTTCTAGGGCGACTTCCTTTCTTGACTAGAGGGGTAACTGGCAAATTCTATATGAGCAAATACCAGCAGGCTCATGGAAACTATCATATACAGCATTAAATATTCAAGGTCTTGAATGCTATGTCTCATTTCCTCCTATATCATGTAATGATTTTTTACATCTTTTGTAAGATATGTCTGCTGATTCCCCATTTTCCCTTGTCATCTACTTGTCATCTAGGTTGGACCACCTCTCTGCATACCCACCAAAGAATATATTGATATTAGAAAGATTGCGTCTATTGAAATTAATCACAGGCAGGTTGACGTTGCCACAGAAGGGCAAGAGGTGGCCATAAAGGTTGGTATTATCGGCGGTAGCTTGATCCCTTTTGATGCTTGCTAGATTTATTGGGTTCTGTTTAATATGTTGTTACTGGATTTTTAGCAGATTATCGGGAATCCTGATGAGCAGCATAAAATTTTCGGTAGGCACTCTTAGATGGGAGATGAGATTGTCAGCTGCATCTCAAGGTGATCCATTGATCTTAAAGAAAATTACAGGGTAGGTCCAATGTTTCTTGTTTATTTCCGTGTACATTTTGCTCTATGTTGGTACCTTTTGCTCTGCATATATTGGTACACTACCAGACTAGCATTTCCTTATTGAAAAATATTCGTTACCGCATGATGATTTGTCGATAGATGACTGGCAGTGGGTAGCTGTTGGAGCCGAGGGTGTCATATGTTCTGATGAAGGCTGGTCGCCCAGTCTACTTTTGCTCTGCATATATTGCTGCACTACCAGATATTGAAAAATATTCGTTACCATATGATGATTTGTTGATACATGACTGGCAGCAGGTGGCTATCGGAGCCAAGGGTGTTGTATGTTCTGATGAAGGCTGGTCGACCAGTCTACTTCTTGTTCTTTTAATTAGTTATAGCAAATTGCAAACACGCACATGCAGGTTATCCTGTTGCTTTCTCTTGTTTATAGTTGTTAGCAGAACTTCATAATTATCTCGCATTGTTTTATTTGGGAACATATCCAAATAGCTTTGAGATGTGGTTTGTTTTAGCACAGATCTGGTTTGTTTTATCATGTAAGGTCTTCAAAATTTGCCAAATAACCCCTCAACATTGTCCTTGGTTAAAAAAATAGGTAGCTCAAGGTAGGTCCAGACCCCGCATGTTAGTGTCATGCACTTGATTTGTTAGCCAGGAGTCCTTTTTGGGAAGCATAGAAGAAAGCTGATCTTTTTTGGGGGGGTCATTTGAAGAGGTTATCCTAAAATGGTTCAAAATCCGAACTTGGACCAAAATTGTACTTTTCCTTTCTCAGATAAAATGTCACAACTGTCTACTTTTAAATCTGCCAGGTGTCAACCTTGAGTTGTAAGAATCTAAGAAATCTATACTCTGTTTCAGGTCCGTGGCACTTGATTTGTTAGCCAGGAGTCCTTTTTGGGAAGCACAAAAGAAAGCTGATCTTTTTGTGGGGGGTCATTTGAAGAGGTTATCCTAAATGGTTCAAAGTCCGAACTTGGACCAAAATTGTACTTTTCCTTTCTCAGATAAAATGTCACAATTGTATACTTTTAAATCTGCCAGGTGGCAACCTTGAGTTGTAAGAATATAAGAAATCTATACTCTGTTTCAGGTCGGTGGAAGTTAAACAATCCATTCCTGAGGACTTCCGAAAATGTGCACAATTGAATAGTTTGGCATTGCCATCTGTTAGCTCCTACACATTCCTTAATACACATAGTGGGTAAACTTACCTGTTACTTAATATTGACGGTTCCAATTTGATACTGGTAGGAGAAGAACCTGGCTCGGTATTCTTAAAAACGCAACTGCTATTCTACGAGTTGACTAATTTGCATAGATAAAAGAAGGGGAATGTTTATATATATTAGAGGATATTGATATATATTATCATCTGATGTGTTCCTTTGTATCCTAAATCTATGATTAATACTTCAAGTTGATTTTATTTTTTGCTAGCGTAAAGCTTTTCTATGTCTTGTTGAAAGTTTGCATTCATTGGTTCACCCCTCAGGTGTATACTTACTCTGTTTTCTTTGGTGTACCAATGATGAATACCCTCAGATATGTAAATGAACAAGGCATCATGAAGTATATAAAGATAGCAACTTCATTAGCAACCAAGATAGTGAGAGATGTTGCGATGAGGTGGCAATGGTTAGGGGTAAGCAATCTCTAATCTGTGCATACTTTGTAAGTTCATTTCTACTGAAAATCTACGTTCCTTTTTTTTCTTCTGCTTACAAGGATGTCATCTGTTTGAGGTGTGTTCCTTGGGGAATGCTACATCAGTAAATAGTACATGCCCAACAAAGGGCCAGCTGCTTATTTAGTTCTGAACACTGAAAAGATACAAACTTTACATGAAATGTCCATACACAGTTGACAATTTCCTTGGGTACAACTGTACATGCATATTTGGTTCCCTTTTCTCCTTGAGTAGTTTTTGGATGGGACATGCTAAAGCTGGTATTGCATCTCAAGATTGATCTGAATATAGTAGTATGAGTGATAGATGCACTTATTCTCAATGTGTGCATATCCTATGACGAGTGACAGATGCACTATTCTATGTATATATGAATTAGCATTTAAGCATTTTAGACCATGATCATAGTGAGTCATGAGTTGCCAATCAGTGTATCCTTTTGGCCTGTTATTCTATTGTTCTGTGTTTGTATTGCAAAAAAGGAAAGGTATATCAATAGACAACATGTTCTTATTTCATAACAAAATATGTATACATCATCGGCCCTTTGTTCCACCTTTTCACTCAATATATTTATTATTTACAACAACTGAATTGCTATTACTTGCCTGAGCTTATTAATTGATCAATGATTCTGTACTATAGAAAACTAAAGTATGTTTCTTTTTGTTCCTGTATATTGTTTGTGATGAACCAAAATGTGTTTTATGTTCATGTAGTCATACATGGGATATATTTTTTCGCCCACAGCAACGCACGGGTTTCTTTCTAGTGATTCCCACAGATCGCGAATCCTTGCCCCCACTCGCCCGGGGCCGTGTTGCCTCCCCCGTCTCTGTCCACACTCCACGACCTCCAAGTGCAGCCACTGCCCCTAAACCCCTTTATTGTTTGTCGGGTTTATCGGGTACAAACTGAGGTTGGTTTTTGCCCAAATCCCTATTAGATCTGTACCATAGATCTCCAAATCAATGCTCAATTGGTTCGTGAATAAATGATAGTGCTTGCTGTCCATTTATCAATGAATTAGTTGTATGCATATGTCCTTGTTGTACCAGATCACCAGTATTGAATGATATTTGATATCTAGTTTATCCTCTGAATGATTGTCTCAAAAGCTGCATTCCAATACCCAACATAACGATACTGCTATGCCAGATGAAAATGCACGTGGGAATCAAAAGTAGTATGAAACGTAAATGGAAAGGAGACTTCTAAGGGATAGTTCATGATTTACCGCTCTACAGTGTGGCGCTTTAGGATTTGC
This sequence comes from Phyllostachys edulis, assembly GCA_036346405.1. Lineage (NCBI taxonomy): Eukaryota > Viridiplantae > Streptophyta > Magnoliopsida > Poales > Poaceae > Phyllostachys > Phyllostachys edulis. The sequence goes on from CM070552.1 coordinate 12,199,276, forward strand.
TATCACTCACCGAATACACGTAGCATGAGATAAACCACGCATGAGAAAAGTGTTCTTAAATAGTATATTGGAAATATCTAGCTGCCCAAGGGGAAGCTTGATGCGTCCCAAATGCATCGATTATTTCCCAAGTATTTAGTCCCATTCACGTCACAATTATACCATTTTCTGCATTAATTAATATTGATTTACTCTAATATTTCAAGAATGGTAATTATTAACAATATCGCAGGCTATAGGTGGGAATCCCGGAAAATAAGGCCACGGTTGCATACAGGATGTGATTTGGAGCAGCTTCCCTCTCCCTTTTTGGAGATGTAACATCCTTAAAATCCTAAAAACTATATATTTAATTTCTGAATCATCATTTATGCATTTTTCAAATATTTCTGCATTAAAGAAAAGACTTTTCTTCTTTTTCCCAGCCGTTGGAAATGAGTTTTTTTTTAAAAAAAATAAAACCTGAACTGAACCTACAAATAATTTATTTGAGTTCCTAATAACCTAAGGTATCTCTACGAAAATTTTCATAATTGTTGGAGCTAGTTTGCTAATTTTAAAAACTATGACTTGATTTCTAGAGTTAATTAAATCAGAAAATTTAAAAAAATGAAAATCCTTCTCAGGTTGTAACAGTAGCCTCGGTGTAACATCCTAATTTTCAAGGCTTTTTGAAAATTTTCAAAATAAAAATAACCATTTGATTTTGTTGAAGTTGCTAAAGTTTAACTTGGAATTTCAGAAAACAAAAACAATTTAATATGGATTAATCAAACTTCAACTAATTCAAAATTTGGTTTACTTTGACTTTATTGGAGTTCTCTGGTATTTAAAAATCTCATTTCTCTATTTGTTCCGAATTCCCGTCGGTCCGTTCCTTTTCCCCACGTGCCGACCGGCTCCACCTTTCGGTTTCGACCACTTCTCGGTATCGACCACCTTTTAGTTTCGACCACCTCTCGGTACCGACCAGCCTCTCGATTTCGACCAGACCCTTCGACCAAGTTTCGACCAGCCCTGCCCGTCAGCCTCCTCCTTCCCTGGTCACCATCTTCTTCGTCGCGCCCATGCAGCCAGCGCTCGCGCGCGTCACAGTCGTCGCAAAAGTCCTCATCCCCGGCGCGTTTTCCTCTCTCTCTTCCGTTCCCGACGCGTGCATTAAATGTCGTCACTTCCGTCACGCCCATTGCCCTCCTTTTTCTCTGCCTCACCTACCCCCGTCCCACCGGAGCGCAACGCCCATGCCGAGCTCCCGTCAGCGTCACCGCACGCCCTTGCCGCGAAGCTTCTCCCCTACTCCTCCCCGTGCCCTAAAAAGAGGAGCACCAAGGAGCCCTTGCCCTCCTCTTACTTTCCCCCACCCAACTCTCTCTCTCGCTCTTGTTACTATGGTTCGCCCAAAGCACCGAGCTCTAAGTTCGAGGCACCGTGCACCTCCTCTCGGTCCTCGCCGTGCTGTGCAGCCCCCTTCTCTTCTACCTACGTTAATTCATGCCCTAGAGCTCCTTGAAGCAATCCCCTCACTCAACTTCCATTTTGTTTCACAGGAGTCGCTGCATTTCCTCTTCTCCTTCAATCCCGTCCGACCCTCTTTTGACTAGGTAGTCATGCTCCTTTTGACTAGTCGAACCTCTTTCAACCAGGTATTCATGCTCCTTCCGACCAGCCGAATGTCTTCCGACTAGGTAGTCATGCTCCTTCCGACCAGTAGAACCTCTTTCGACCAGGGGGTCATGCTCATTCCAACCAGTCAAACCTCTTTCGACCAGATAGTCAGGCCCCTTCTGACCAGTCGAACCCCTTTCGACTGTGTAGTCGAAACCTCCTTCCGAGAGCCTGTTCTCCTTCGTTTGAGCTCCGATTCCAGTGTTTCAAATTTCTAAATTCAATACCTTTCTTTTGGTTTTAGTTTTGTATTTTTTTTATTTGGCCCTTTTCACACGTATAAATTCTAGTGTTTCTGAAGAATTCTTGGACCCAACTACCGAAGCAACTGAACCTTCAACGAAGGCAAGTCGTAGACCTTTGATCATGTTGTACCTATTTTATAAAACTATATTGATTTATATCAACCTACATTGCTAAGTTTATAACAAATGCTTTCGGGAATATTTAAATACCTAATTATCATTATGCCTCATTGAATAATTGCTATTGATATATACCCTTGAATGACATAAATTCTTGGATACCATAGTAAATCCTTGGATACCATAGGATGGTTAATTTTAGTTGGACACATTGTACTACCAACATGGGTCGTATTATGCTTAGTCATGCTTTAGTTATACGATGGGATTCACGATCACATATTCGTAAATGATTAATCTTGACTTAATGATATATGGAATTGTGGCACGGCCACTATTGTTAAAATTTGTTGTACTATGGCAGGGGTTGCTATCTGGTCGGGTTGAATCGAAAATGATTTCATACTCAGACGAATGATCGTGTAGTAAAGGGGAGAATTATGGGATGTGGTTGCTTCGCCTGAGTAGTCTCTAAGGACTTAACTTTGTGCTTCATTGACCTGAGCCTTACCGTACCACCACATGTCTAGACTGGGATAGACCTGGCCAACTAATTAGCAATGTTCTAATTTGGTTCTGTTTTGGTGGATGAATTGGTGCAAGAGGAGGTCCAGAATGGTGAAACCTTAGTGAGCAGAACTGGGTCAAAATAGAACTTTGTAAAGGCCTTGACGCGTGCTCTAGACTGCTTACCTAAGGTAGTGAGCAATGGTATCGACGTATGCCAAACAAACTAGAGAAGTCGTGTCATGTGGGTAAAGATGTACAACTTCTGTAGAGTGTAAACTATTTGATTAGTCGTATCCCCAGTTATGGACAATGCCTGATGATTTCACACGAGGGGTAGATTTCATAAAAATGTTGGAATGGTTTGGTTGGGAAGCGATCTGGCTGTTGGTTGGAATGGTTGGGAAGTGCACGTGGTGTTCACTAGTTGTTTCAAAGAATTTGATTACTTATGTATTTATCTTTTGAATTATGCTTTACCATCTACTTATGGTATTTAATGTCGATACTGCTTTCTACAAAATACCCATAAAGCTATCCATGTTCAAGCCTTGCATGAATACTATTTGCATACATTTCCCTACGACTTGCTGAGAACTTTAAAGTGCTTACAGCTTTGCGCCACTTGTTGATCAGTCGCCGAAGAATAAAAAGGCAGCACCGAGTTTTATGAGGAAGATTACTTCAAAGACTCCACTCGATTGGCTTTGGGCATGTCGGATGGCTACCACGAGACGTTTCGGTTTTCGCTGCAAGTTTATCTTTTGTTGTTAAGCCCTACGAGGCAATAAATTTCTATAAGACTTGACCATAAGGTCCTTTTGCTACTAAGTAATATTAATTTATCTGCTTCATGAGCTGTTTTGTTGTATAGATATGATTTCATCTATGTTGTAAATGTGTGGACTAGCTACTGATCATGGAACTAGTTTAGAATACACAGAGGGCTCGGGTCCAGCGGCCCGGGGTCCTGACAAAGGTGGTATCAGAGCCATATTGACTGTAAGACGTAACCTTAGTTAGCATGGTCGTTTTAGTCGAAAGTTTCAAATTTATTTTTAAATCAAACCAACCGATTAACATGAATAGATATTATTTTCTTGTCTTATTCTATTCTTTTCTCATCTTATTCTAATCTTTCCTCATATCATCCATAAGTTTTTGCATCTTATCTCTTCTGAAACTTTGTTTTTTGAATTTATATTGATCTTTCTCACCTCAGTAATCTCTACAGGATCGAGTTTCCGTGATCAAAGCGATGGATGCCCTGGAAGTTTCAAGAGATGCCGAGTGTTTCATGTCGACCGCCCCTATAAGATAGATTAGTAGTGTTGCATCTAAGTGTCCTTCCTACTTTTAGTATCGTTTAGTCCGTAATAGGATTTTTTTGAGTAAGTGTCGCCTTTTTATTGCTTCTTGATAGCTTTTCGGCTATTTGTTCATTGGGTTAATCCAACTTGCCCAGTTAGATTGCTCTGTCTTTCTCCTTTGCCCTCTCTCGTTTTCTATGCTTTTCCCTCTCACCTCTTGTGCTTTCTTCTTCTCGTCTATTAAATCCGGGAAGATTTGTTTTAGATGGTTCAGACCTGTAATTCCGCATGTCAAGAGGAACCCCTAACGCCACCACCCTTGGGTCAACCCCAATCAAAGCTGGAACAAATGATGGTCATACAGCTGCAACTACTTCAAACGCTTGCACATAATCAAGTCAATCAGCCTGCACCAGCTCCAACTCTAGCCTTTCCACCTCAGTCCAGTCTGGGAGAATTCATGAGGGCCAGGCCACTAACCTTTGCCGACTCAGTTGATCCCCTGGAAGCCGACGACTGGCTTAAGAATGTTGAGAAGAAACTGATCTTGGCTCAGTGCAATGACCAAGAAAAAGTACTCTATGCAACTCACCAACTCAATGGAAAGCGCAGGAACTTGGTGGGAAAACTACTGCGCAGCTCACCAGAATGTCCAGGCCATTACTTGGCAGGAGTTTTCTGCTGCTTTCCGGACGGCACACATTCCTATGGGAATAATGGAGATGAAGAAGAGAGAATTTCATAAGCTGCAGCAGGGCAACCTCAGCGTGCCAGAATATCTCAACAAATTCAACCAACTATCAAGGTATGCACCGGAGGATGTCGCAAATGAGGAAGCAAGATTTGGTGCTTCATGGAAGGACTTGACCCCAGCATTAAAGTGTAGTTGGTGTCAATTGACTACCCGAGTTTTCAGCAGATGGTCAATAAGGCCCTTGTGCAGGAGGATGCTCAACGTCAGCTGTATGAGTCTTATAAGAGGAAGATGATGCAACGTAATGCTCATTAAGGTCACCTGCGGAAAGCCAGGATGAATGTGCAGCACCCTGCTGTTTCGCTTCTCCTGTTGCATTCGAGACCCCTACACCAGCACCTCGCCCAGCTACTCCAGGATTCCGCAACTTCGATAACAACAATAATACCAACAATCAGCAACCCAGAAGCATCAATCATGCTGTGGGAATAACCTATTTTAACTATCAATAATTGGGACACTACGCCAACAACAACCCACAGAAGCAAGCTCCATTGTCTGTCAGATTCAATTTGGGAGCTACTCCGACCAAAACCCCCATGCCAAGAGCAGGACGTGGAGCACCTCAGGCTCCAGTTGTAGCAGCCAAGACCCCACAGCCTTTTGGGGGAGGCCATGTGAACCATATCACAGTGGAGGAAGCCCAGACAGCCCCGGATGTCATGCTGGGTAAGTTCCTAGTTAATTCAGCAGCTGCTACTATCTTGTTTGATTCTGGAGCTTCGCATTCGTTTGTTTCTCGAAGTTTTGTTGCAAGGCATTAGCTGAAAGTTTTGACTCTTAAAAATGCTTTATTGGTTCAATCCCCCGATTCGGAGTTGAGTACGAACCAAGGTTGTCCTAAAGTTAAAGTAACCATAGAAGGGGTAGAATTTTTAGCCAACCTCATAATCATTGATGCCAAGTCCTTAGATGTGATTTTGGGTATGGATTGGTTTACTTATCATCAAGCAGTCTTGGATTGTGGTGGCAGAAGCCTCTCTTTGGTCAGTCCAGTTGGAATCAAAGTAAAATTTGAAGTCTCCACGGAAAAGCATGATGGAACATTAGTTTGTAGCGTCAATGTTGTATCTTTAGAAGATATAACTGTGGTCAGAGAGTTTCCAGATGTCTTTCCTGATGATTTGCCTGGGATGCCACCAAACAGAGACCTAGAGTTCGTCATCAACCTAGTTCACTACTACAAAAATGCTAATACTGGACGCCTCATCACAGACGGTTGACCAAAACCATCCGTATTAAATACAATCACAAACGGTTTTGGTTTAGCGATCGTCTGTATTACTGGCTGCGCTAAAAACTGTCTGTGAAGAGGTCATATCACATACGGTTTTCAACACGAACCGTCTGTGACTTCCCATCCTCATCACAGACGGTTCATATTAAAAACCGAATGTGATAAGTATTTCTGATTTTTCTATGACTTCAAATTACTAACACTCTGATTTTACCATGGATTAAAATGCCTAACACTCTGATTTTACCATGGCTTCCAATCACTAACACTCTAATTTTATCATGGCTTTAAATCACTAACACTTCGATTTTACCATGGCTCGAAATGCCTAACACTCTGATTTTACCATGGCTTCCAATCACTAACACTTTGATTTTACCATGGCTTCCAATCACTTCCAAGTCACAGACGGTTCTTAATACAAACCGTCTATGATAAGATATATATCATAGATGGTTTGCATTAAGAACCGCCTGTGATATGTTGTCACAGACGGTTTTTGTATGAAACTGTCTATGATTCGTAGCGCGGGAGTTCGAAAAATTTTGAATGCGCGCGCGGGAGGCAAAATGTTTTGGCGCTGTCCTTATATATTATAGCCACCACAGCCTTGTTTTCCATCAGTCTCTCCCTCTCCCCTCCCCACAGACCACCCTCGATTCCCCGCCGCGGTTCAGCGAGGAGACACAGCTGACGATGACGACAAGGAGGGATGTGGAGGAGCTCCTTGTCTGCCGCATGAGGTCGACTGCCGGAAGGTATGTGTACATCCCCATAACATACACAATTTGTTGGATGTTTGTTGTAAAGAAAATTATCTTAATTTTGTGTTACCTAAGGTCGGAGTGCTGTTGGAGGTTTTCAGTCGTCTCTCCTTGCCGACAAGCATGAGTCGAACTCAACAACACGCAAGAATATCTTGTGATATGTTGGTGAGATACAGAGAGGAGCTCACAAGACCAATCCAAGAAGCCGATGAGTTCTTCAGGAGCTTGGAGGCATAGATGGTTTCTAGCTAGTTTAACTTTGTAATTTTATTCTTTTTTCCCATTCGGAGGGGACGTTGTGAAACCTTTTCGTTTCCCTTTCCTATAATGTGTTTACCATCAGAATTTTAATTGGATTTTAGTTGTCTTGCTAGAGGTTGCATATGGAAACTACTATCTAGTAATTGATTGGTTTGGCTCAAAATCCGATTTTTTTTTGTAATAGAAAAAACTATCACAGATTTGTTCTTGTTCGTAACCGCTCAGGAAAGATTTTCGCATGAGCGGTTCTAAACAAGAACCGTGCAGTGATAATACTTATCACAGACGGTTCTAAACAAGAACCGCTCGTGATAATAATTATCATAGATGGTTCTTGTTCGCAACCGCTCAGATAGCTTTTTTCACGCGGTTCAAAAACCGCTCATGATGACCTCATGTCATCATCGACCCATAAACTCAGACGGCTCACGAAACCGTCTGTGATGGCGTTTTTGAGCCGTCTGTGAAGACCTTTTCAGTAGTAGTGGTTCCTGGAACTTCACCCATTTTCAAGAGACCTTACCGCTTACCTATCAACGATTTAGTCGAGCTGAAGAAGCAGATCAGGGAGATGCAAAATAAAAGATTTGTCCGACCAAGTTCTTCACCTTGGGGAGCCCCAGTGATCTTTGTTGCAAAGAAGAATGGTACCCAACGGATGTGTGTAGATTATCGCTCACTCAATGAAGTCACCATCAAGAACAAGTACCCTCTGCCCAGGATCGATGATTTGTTTGACCAGTTGAAAGGAGTCGGAGTGTTCTCCAAGATAGATTTGAGGTCAGGATACCATCAGTTGAAGATTCACCAAGAGGATATTCCCAAGACAGCTTTCTCAACTCGATATGGATTGTACGAGTTCACGGTCATGTCTTTTGAATTGACCAATGCTCCTGCTTGTTTTATGAACTTGATGAATAAAATATTCATGGAGTATTTGGATAAATTCTCCATTGTCTTTATTGGCGATATTCTAGTTTACTCCAAGAGTGAGGAAGAACATAAAGATCACCTCCACTTGATCCTGAATAAGCTTAGAGATCATCAACTCTATGCCAAATTCAACAAGTGTGAGTTTTAGATGAAGGAAGTCACTTTGTTGGGGTACATCATGTCTGTAGAAGGAGTCGTCGTCAACCCTAGCGAAGTTAAGGATATGCTCAACTGGGAGTCGCCCAAAACAGTGCCTTAGATCAGAAGTTTTCTTGGAATGGCAAGATACTACCGCGGGTTTATAGAAGGATTCTCCAGAATAGCAAGACCCCTCACTCTGTTGCTGAAGAAGGAGAAGAAATATTTGTGGACGCCAGATTGTGAACAGAGTTTTCAAGAATTAAAGAAGCGTTTGACCACTGCACTAGTGTTGATTTTACCTGATGTCTGAAAGGATTTTGAGATTTTCTGTGATGCATCATGACAATGTCTCGATTGCGTTCTGATGTAAGAAAGGAAGGTAGTAGCATATGATTCCCGTCAGTTGAGACCTCATGAAGAAAATTACCCCACTCATGACCTAGAGTTGGCTGCCATAGTGCATCCTTTGATGATATGGTGTCATTTCCTCATTGGTAATCGCTGTGAAGTTTACACCGATCATAAGAGCTTGGAGTACATTTTCACTAAAGTTGATCTTAATATGAGGCAAAAAAGATTGTTGGAGTTGATCAACGATTACAACATGAGAATCTATTATCATCTAGGCAAGGCTAATGTAGTAGCGGATGCGTTAAGTAAAAAGGTCTACTGCAATACTCTGATGATCAAGGAGAGTCAGGTAGTACTAAATGAAGAATTTCATAAGCTCAAACTTGAGTTGGTTGAAGAAGGTTTCTTAGCCGCTTTGGAAGTTCAACCCACTCTGCAAAATCAGATCAAGAAAGCTCAAGTCGAAGATGCAGATATCAAAGAGATAAAGAGTAACATGAAGAAGGGTAAATCCCAAGGATTTTCAGAGGATGAGTAAGGAACCATTTGGTTTGATAAACATATTTGTGTACCGGACCAGAAGGAGCTTAAGTAGTTGATACTCAAGGAAGCACATGAAACCTTATATTTCATTCACCCCGGAAGCACTAAGATGTATCAAGATCTCAAGGAATTTTATTGGTGGCCTAGTATGAAACGAGAAATTGCTGAGTATGTATCACAATGTGACATTTGCCAGCGAGTTAAAGCTGAGCATCAGAGACCTGCTGGACTCTTGCAACCTTTGAACATACCTGAATGGAAATGGGAAGAAATTAACATGGACTTTATCATCGGTCTGCCGAGAACTAGAGCTGGCTATGATTCTATTTGGGTAATTATAGATCACCTGATAAAAGTTGCACACTTCATTTCAGTCAAGACTACTTACTTAGGAGACAGACTTGCAGAATTGTATATGGCAAAGATAGTGTGTCTGCATAGGGTACCAAAGAAGATCAAGTCAGACCGAGGATCCCAGTTCACCTTGAGATTCTGTCAGAAGCTGCATAGCGTTCTGGGCACTAACTTGAATTTCAGTATAACTTGTCACCCACAGATAGACGGGCAAACAGAAAGAGTAAATCAAATTCTAGAAGATATGTTGAGAGCATGCGCTCTAGCGAACAAGACCAGTTGGGATCAAAATTTTCCCTTTGCAGAATTTTCATACAACGACAATTATCAATCAAGTCTGCAAATATCCCCGTTTGAAGCTCTTTACAGAAGAAAGTGCAGAACAATCTTGTATTAGAGCAAAATAGGTGAAGTACAAGTACTTGGACCAGATATCTTGAAGGAAGCCGAAGATCAAGTTCGATCAATCATAGAAAAGTTGAGGACTGCTCAGTCCAGGTAGAAGAGTTATGCTAATAATCGTCGTCGAGATTTAGCTTTCGCACCTAGAGACCACGTGTACCTAAAGATCTCACCTCTCAAGGGAATGCGTCGCTTCAGAGTAAGCGAAAAGCTCGCACCAAGATACATCAAACATTTTCCAGTTCTAGTCAGAAGATGAGAAGTTGCCTATAAACTGGAGCTTCCACCTCAGCTGTCAGATGTGCATGACGTCTTTCATGTGTCTCAGTTGAAGAAGTGTCTGCGTATACCAGAAGAGCAGATACCACTAGAAGCAATCGATTTGCAGGAAGATCTCACCTTCAAGGAGTAGCCCATCAAGATTTTGGAAGTAGCAAAGCGCGTGACGAGAAGCAAAATCATCTGTTTTTGCAAGGTTCACTGGAGCAACCACACTGAAGAGTAAGCCAACTGGGAGCGTAAAGAGGAACAGAAAGCCGAGTTTCCCCACTTATTCTCTAGTCATCCCGAATCTCAGGGTCGAGATTCCCTTAAGGGGGGTAGGTTTGTAACATCCCAATTTTCAAGGCTTTTTGAAAATTTTTAAAATAAAAATAACCATTTGATTTTGTTGAAGTTTCTAAAATTTAACTTGGAATTTCAAAAGAAAAAAAAACAATTTAATAACAATTAATCAAACTTCAACTAATTCAAAATTTGGTTTACTTTGAGTTTATTGCAGTTCTCTAGTATTTAAAATACCATTTCTTTATTTGTTCCAAATTCCCATCGGCCCGCTCCCTTTCTCCGCACGCCGACCCACTCCACTTTTCAGTTTCGACCACCTCTCGGTATCGACCACCTTTCGGTTTCGACTACCTCTCAATATCGACCACCTTTCAGTTTCAACCACCTTTCAGTTTCAACCAGCCTCTTGGTTTTGACCACCCTCTCGGTTTTGACCAGACCCTCTGACCAAGTTTCGACCAACCCCGCCCGTCAGCCTCCTCCTCGCCTGGTCATCATCTTCTTCGTCGCGCCCATGCCGCCAGCACTTGCGTGCGTCACGGCCATCACAAAAGTCCTTGTCCCCAACTCATTTTCCTCCCTCTCTTCCCTTCCCGACGCGCGCATTAAATGTCGTCACTTCAGCCACGCACGTTGCCCTTCTTTTTCTCTACCTCACCTGCCTCGTCCCACTAAAGTGCGACGCCCATGCCGAGCTCTCGTTAGCATCGTCGCACGCCCTTGCCGCGAAGCTTCTCCCCTACTCCTCCCTATGCCCTACAAAGAGGAGCACCAGGGAGCCCTCACCCTCCTCTTACTTTCACCCACCCAACTCTCTCTCTCTCTCTCGCTCTTGTTGTTGTGGTTCGCCCGAAGCCCCGAGCTCTGAGTTTGAGCCGCGCACCTCCTCTTGGTCCACGGCGCACCAGTGCAGCCCCCTCCTCTTCTACTCGCGTCTATTCATGCCTCAGAGCTCCTTGAAGCAATCCCCTTACTCAACTTCCATTTTGTTTCACAGAAGCCACCGTATTTCCTCTTCTCCTTTAGTCCTGGCCGACCATCTTTCGACCAGGTAGTCATACTCCTTCTGATCAGTCGAACCTCTTTCGGCCAGGTAGCCATGCTCCTTTTGAACAAGGAGTCATGCTCCCTCCAACCAGTTGAACCCCTTCGACCAGGTAGTCATGCTCCTTCCGACCAGTCAAACCCCTTTCGACCAAGCAGTTAAACCCCTTTCGACCGTGTATCAAAACCTCCTTCCGAGAGCTCGTTATCCTTCGTTCGAGCTCCGATTCGAGTGTTTCAAATTTCTAAATTCATATAAATTTAGTACCTTTCTTTTGGTTCTAGTTTGGTAATTTTTTTGGATTTTTTTATTTATTGGGCTCTTTTCGCATGTATAGATTTCGATGTTTCTAAAGAATTCTTGGACCTAACGACCGAAGCAACTGAAACCTTCAACGAAGGCAAGTCGTAGACCTTTAATTATGTCATACTCACTTTATAAAACTATATTGATTTATATCAACCTGCATTGCTAAGTTTATAATAAATGCTTTCAGAAATAGTTAAATGCCTAATTGTCATTATGCCTCCTTGAATAATTGATATTGACATGTACTCTTGAATGACATAAATCCTTGGACACCATAGGATGGTTAATTTTCAGTTGGACATATTGTACTACTAACATGGGTCGTATTATGCTTAGCCATGCTTTAGTTATACGGTATGATTCACGATAACATATTTGTAAATGATTAATCTTGACTTATTGATATATGGAATTGTGGTGCGACCACTGTTGTTCAAATTTGTTGTGCCATAGTAGGGGTTGCCATCTGGTCGGGTTGAACCGAAAATGATTTCATACTCAGGCGAATGATCGTGCAGTAAAGGGGGGCAATTATGGGATGTGGTTGCCTCGCCTGAGTAGTCTCTAAGGACTTAACTTTATGCGCCATTGACCTGAGCCTTACCGTACCACCACATGTCTAGATTGGGATAGACCTGGCCAACTAATTAGTAATGTTCTGATTTGGTTCTGTTTTGGTGGATGAATTGGCGTAAGAGGAGGTCCAGAATGGCGAAACCTTAGCGAGCAGAACTGAGTCAAAATAGAACTTTGTAAAGGCTTTGACGTGTGCTCTAGACTGCTTACCTAAGGTAGTGAGTAGTGGTATCGACGGATGCCAAACAAACTAGAGAAGTCGTGTCATGTGGGTAAAGTTGTACAACCTCTACAGAGTGTAAAACTATTTGAATAGCTGTGTCACCGGTTATGAATAATGCTTTGTGATTTCACACGAGGGGTGGATTTTTATAAAAATATTGGAATGGTTTGGTTGGGAAGCGATCTGGTTGTTGGTTGGAATGGTTGGGAAGTGAACGGGGTGTTCACTAGTTGTTTCAAAGAACTTAATTACTTATGTATTAATCTTTTGAATTATGCTTTACTTGTGGTATTTAATGTCGATACTGCTTTATGCAAAATAGCCATAAAGCTATCATTGTTCAAGCCTTGCATGAATACTATTTGCATACATTTCCCTACGACTTGCTGAGTACTTTAGAATACTCACAGCTTTGTGCCACTTGTTGATTAGTCACCAAAGAAGAACAAGGCAGCACCGAGTTCTACAAGGAAGATTATTTCGAAGACTACGTGAACTAGGTCGCGTCCTCCACTCGATTGCCTGTGGGCATGTCGGATGGCTACCACGAGATGTTTCGGTTTCCACTGCAAGTTTATGTTTTGTTGTTAAGCCCTGCGTGCCAATAATTTTTTGTAAGACATGACCATAAGGTCCTTTTGCTACTATGTAATATTAATATGTCTGCTTCATTAGCTGATTTGTTGTATAGATATGATTTCATCTATATCGTAACTATGTGGCATAGGACTAGTTCAGAATACACAGAGGGCTCGGGTCCAGCGGACCGGGGTCTTGACACTCGGCTCAGCCCAGCTGCTGTTTCACCCAGCGCCAACCAGCACGCCATCATCCAGCCCGAACCGCCTCTTCCCTCTCCGTTTTCTACTTCCCTAATGTGAAGGCGTGTTCCCTTGAATAGGCCACCTTTCTCGCCACTCGCTCGCAGCCGCCGATGCGCGGGGCCTGCCTACAAGTGAGTTGCTCCACCGAAATCTTAACCGCCATATTCCCGAAGGTCCTACCATGCGCGTTGGTGCTAGCACACTAGCATACAACGTTCCACCTCTGGACATGTGGACACCGTAGAGGCGCTGATGCGGTTGCTGCTACGCTGATTGAGGATAATCCACGACCTATGCAAGGAACATGATAAGTTGTTGAAGGATACGATCGGTGCTAAGGATGTTGGACGATAGACTACAACCACTACATCGACACGTTCGACATTGGATCAGGCTGCTCTAACTCTTCTTCCACTGCATTGCGCGTGTAGTGGTAACGATCTATGATCTCTTGCTTACATGGCTTTCTGATTTACGTGGTAGAATTTTTGAATTTCCTGCCAATGTAGCCTATCTGTATCCCTTCATAGACCTTCTCTGGCATCTCCAACCACACCGACGTGCTACTAGTGAGATCTTGATGCTTATGTGCTACTCTTTGAAGCTTCTTGTCTTCGTTAGGGCCATTGTCATCGTGGTCGTGTCCAGCGCCGCCGCTTTTGCTCGCCATGGACACTGTTCCGATGACCTTACCTCTATGCATTCCGCGTGCTTTCTCCACCCTAGTGTCGTCGCCACCACCGCCGTGCGTGAGCTCGCCATCGAGCTCATCTGCCTCCCCTATTTCAGTGTTGCTGACCGGTGGGCCCCACCTGTTAGGTGCTTAGCCATGTCGTTAGGATTATATTAGTACTAATAACGTTACTTAAGTTAGTGAGTCACTTACACATGGGACCCGGTAGATTAATTAATCAACATTTTAATTTAACTCAGTTTTAAATCTAAGTGGTTGCCATTTGGACCCCACGCGCTAGTGAGCCCGTCCGTGAACTCGGTTTAGCGTGGACCTAGCCCCCATCTGTATGATGACGCAATAAAACCTGGTTTTTTATTTAGAAGGAAAAATATAAATTAAATTGAAAAATGGAAACCCTAGAGCACAGGGTTTTCTCTCTTGTTTTTCTCGATTTCCCCTCCTGACAAAACTTCTAATGGCTCGTTCTCCTCATACGAACTCCAATTAAAGTGATTTTGTCACAAAATTTTTATAAAATCATGAAATTTCATAATCTACAAAATTATTTGAATCTTCTATCTGTTTGAATTTATTTGGCTCATATTTTTGTTACTTGGCTTTTACCGAATAGATACCGACTTGTCGAAGTCCTAGAAATTGATCTAGAGTATGACCAAGTGTTCAACGAGCAAGGCAAGCAAACCCCATTGACCATGTTGATCCTAAGTTTTTGAATGCTACGTGTTTTCATTACAATACTTTATGCTTGCTTATTTGAGTAAATTACTATATTCGTGCCTAGGAAATTAGACATGTCCCATATTACAATAAATATTTCTTGACCTTGAATGTCACTATCATTGTCACTTTAGTAATATTTATCCACTGGTTTAGGCTGATTCTTAATGGGATTTAGTAGCAATTTGCAGAATATGCTTAGCCATGCTAATTATTAATATTATGCAAATGATGGAATAATTGTAGAATATTTATGGAAAATTCTTGGGCAACTTTATGACATGTTTTGGACATAGGAGATATCTATGATATTTTGGTTAGCAAATTAAAAATGAAAAGCTATGGTTTTGACTTGGGCGAGTTATAATTACATACTTGTGTCATGAGGGAGTCTCACGTGTGGTTACCGTTTGTTGAATACACTCGCCTGAGTCAGTTAAGGATCAAATTTAAGTGCCACTGACATGAGCATATTCCGTAAAACCACAAGTCCAGTGTGGGATGGACCTAGCGGAATAAGTTATCTTGGTCTAATCTTGATCATGTCATAGATTTGTAGATGTGCGGGCTTGGTAAATGAGCTCCATGCTCGTAGGGGCTCTTACATTGCAGTGTAAGGCTTACCTACATAACGCTAATTTCCTCATGAACGATGGTAAAGGACATCCATGTCATGAGGGTGCAAACTCATCGGGCAGGGCAAGGTTAGGGTTAGGTAATATAAAGGCCTTGTTATGATAACTCAAATCGGATACAATTGTATTGCGAGACATGGCTGACATGGTGAGATGACCGTATCTTGTGGGTACAATGTATAGCTTCTGCAGAGTGTATAATCTATTTGAATAGTTGTGCCCCTGATTATAGGCGAGCTTGGTGATACCCCACTTGGTTAGATTTTATGGTTTTCGAAAATGATTTGGGAATGGTATGGATGACGGGAATCCATGCAAGAAAGAGAGTTGAGTAAAGGAAAGCCATTTGTTCAAGTATATGCGATTTATGGTGTGATTTTGGTGGTAAGTGTCATTTTTGTTGGTGTAGGTGATGGAGACATACACTATGCAATTTAGGATATGTTTATTTACTATTACTTTCAGCTATTACAATTTCTGCATTACTTATTGCTTTGCATTATCTTTTGCAATCTACTATTTGTATTGTAAGTGCAAAATTTGCTTTGAGCAACAAAACAAGATAATAGCCTTCCTTTGACAAAGCCAAACATGTAGTTAATAGCATTTGATGTAAGTCTTGCGGAGTACATTTTGTACTCACCTTGCTTGTTGAACATTATTAGTGGGAGAAGATGAATACCCAAAGATCGGTTTCTTTCACGCTGCAAGTTTGGTGATGACGCCGTGTTCTAAGGTTTAACACTCTGACGATTGCTTGTGGATTGTGATATACCACGAGAGTCCATTCTCTTGTGTAAAATTACACCCCCCCTATGGGCTCATTTGACTAGTTGGCCCTTGTGTAAAATGTGGTCGTTATGACCTATGTTCAGTTGCTTATTAGTGCATAATTATTTGTTGTATCTATTTGTGTATGTATGTGATGTAACAATGTAGTATGTGTGTGCTAGCCATTGATCATGGGACTAGCATAGCAAACACATGAGATTCATAAATTAATTTTCTGGGTCCGCCAGAAGATGTAAAATCCCATTTTTTTGCCTTTTTAAAAGTTTCAATTTCAAAAATAGTAATTTTGAATTAATATCCACTTTTATGAATTTTCCTAAATGCAAAAATGATTTAATATGATTAAACTACTTAGAATCAACACTTGAAATATTATATTTAAATCCAACATATTCAAAATATGCATCTCTATATTTTCTTGGAGTTTTGGAGTTTATTTGCTATTTATTTGAGTTCGATTCATTTGATCTCCTTTCCTGAAAATCCAAAGTCCTTTCTTTCTCCCTTTGGCCCATCTTTCCCGCATGCTAGCCCACCCAGTTGGCCTGCTCCTTCTTTCTCTCCCTTCGGCCCAACTTGCCTTCGTGTTGCGTCGCACATGCATGCCCTCACGCGTCTCGTGTCGCCGTTGCTCTCCTATCAGTGTGCAATGTGCTTCGTCGCCACCGAGTCCGTCTCCTGTACATCACCGTCGCTGTGCCTACCATAGATTCTTCCCCGCAGCCGCCTTTGCCACCTATAATGCTTCGCCCCGAGCCTTAATTTGCACACACCGCCCTCGAAAACCTAGCCATCGCCTCAGATTGCCGCATTTTGCCGGATTCAAAGCTCCAAGTCACCGTCTTCGTCATCGCTTTTCGCCTCCGCTGGTGAGTACCGAGCTCTGCCATCACCACTACCGGTTTCCCCGAGTCCAGATCTACTCTGCACCCTCCTTGGTTTTTTGAGTCACCACCAAGCTCTACCTTCACTAAAGATATAGCACAATTGCTGCTCAAACCTCGTCGTCGGCCATCTCTGTTGTCCCTCGATTTCTGCGTGCCACCCATTGAGATCGCCTTCTCGTTTGCTTCAGTTTGTGTCACTCCAAGCCCCCTGAACCGCCGCCGTTCACCGTCGCAGTTGCCCGCTAGAGTTGTGCTGCCGCTCGTTGTTGCCCCTTGGTATATGTATGCCACCACCAGTGTCGAGTCAGCTGCCACGCCAGCGTCCACATCACCCACTGAGTTAGCACGAGCCGTAGATCGATTCGGTTGACTCGACCCACCATGAGCCGTGACGCCGACATCTGGACCCCACCTGTTAGTAGTACTTTTTTAATGAACCTTGTTCGCCATGGACCGCAAGCCTTCTCTGTGGACTCGGTCTATAGATCGTGGGCCCACATGTTAGTCTCTAGTTCTATTTTTCGAATTTCTTTTATTTCCAAAAGTTGAGAAATCCGTAGGACCTACCTGTCTGCCGTAGTTTTATCTGTCCTCTATTATTTTTCTGATTTTCCCTCTTGTCCAAACTTCTGGAAGTCCGTTCTCCTTTCTAAATTTATTTAAAATAGAGCTCTTTCTCCCTGCACTGTTTTATTTGATTTGGAGTTTATTTAAGCCTTTTTTCTGTATTTATTTGTGTTTTGTGTTTTCTCTCTTGGTAGACATTGATCCCCGAGGAGCGAACGAAGGATTTGAAGAGCAAGACCCAACAACAAAGGTGTGCAGTCAAGGCAAGTCGTAACCTTTGATCATATTGAAACTTATGTTTGCAAAAGTACTTTGTTTTTACTTATCATGTTGCATGCTTCTTTTATATCAATTGTATTTACCGAGAGTAGCTAAATACCTAATTGTTATTATGCCACCTTGATTACTTGTATGGCATGTATCCATTTGTCACCCTAGGTTGAGCCATAATTGTAGTACCAACATGGGTTTATCATAATTATGCTTAGCTATGCTTAGTTACACATTGAGTTCATTCTCATGTGATCGCTTAAGGCATCTCCAATAGTGTATTTATTGTCGTCTCTTAGCTATACCACGTCAATAGAATCCTACGTGGAGGAGAGAGGAGGATGAGAGAGAGCATATATCATCTTTTCCTGAAGAGACTGTCATGCACGTGAAACAAGACATGATACATTAATCTATTCTAGTTGACATGTAGGCCCGTTTCAAAGGAAACTTATAAAATATAAATGTTGGAGAGTGTGCTAGGGACTATCTATTAGAGATGTTGTCTCTAAATATAATGTAGCATATATTAGAGACAAGGTTATCTCTAATTATTGGAGATGTCCTTATAACAATTTGGCTTAATGAGATATTAAATCATGATGTGAAGCCACTATTGTATAAACTTGTGTGCCATGGCAGTGTATATCATTGGTCTTTGTTAAACAAAAATCGGTTTCCTTTTCCGGACGAGTAACTGTCATTTATGGTTCCAGGAGCCGATGCATGGAATTCACGAAAACAATTTGCGGTGGGAAAGGGGGATTTGTGTGAGGAAGTAGTGTTAACGCTAAGTTTTCGTTAAAACTGCTACAAGCTAACATTCCTACAGAAAAAGCGGTGCATACTGTAATTTACTTTGTTCGAAAAATAGCCCAAAAAACCCTCTGGCCCGGCCCGGCCCAACATCTCCCCAGCTCCAAAACTGGGCCGGGTTCACACGGGTACTCCATAGCCCCAACGACCAAGTCCAAAACTAATTAGCATCTACCTTCCTCTCTAATTAGAAAGCTAGCATCTAAATCCTTCCCTACTAAATTGCAGCTGAGCACCCACAGACGATCCGGAAACCAGTCGCTTACATTTATTAGGGGCAGTTTTAAATCATGCACTGCAAGGATTTGGGCATTTTGGGCATACAGATGGGTTCCTACTCATTCACCCATTCATTCATTGGCACCTCTCTCCACTCGGCCCGGCTCCCCATCCACACCTCCACCGTCGATCTCCCCGATCCGACGGCCAGGATCCGCCCGCGGCGATTATCTTTTCGTGGGTTCGCCATCGCGTCGCCAGCCCACTTTCCCCCACCCACCCACCCCAAAAAACGCTGCAACCCCATCTCTCCTCCCCCTGTTTTCCTCCCCTCCTCCTCTCCTCCTCGACAAGTACCAGCACCGCAGCAGCGGACGGGAGGAGGAAGCAGGCGGCTCCCCTTCCGCTCACGTCCCTCTGCCTTCGCCGCCGATCGCGCCCCGTCCCCCGGAGGAAGCCGATCGGGCCGGACGGTCCCGGGTCCGTACGTTTCTTGGTTCTTGCTTTTCTTTGTTGCTGTTTGGGTGCGGGTGGATGGATGGGTGGTGGGTAGGGTTGGGTTCACGGAGGAGTAGGTGTTGGGATTAGGGTTAGATGGGTCCATTTCGGGGGCCTGGTGGTGTGGGGGGTTGAGATCTGTGGGGATTTGGGGGGGGGGGGGTGGATCTGGAGGTGACCATTTCTGCGGAATTCTTGGGAGGATTGGTGGAAATTTCGTCGATTCGGGTTCTGTTTGAGCGGTAGGGGTAGGGTTAGGCAAGGATATGGCCGTAAAAAGTTAATCTTTGGGTGTAGTAGCTCAAGTTTAGTTTATTCCTGGGCTCTTTGTAGTAGACTATGTATCTACCTAGTTCGAAATGGAATCCTGTCTTGAGGGCTAGGAATGGATTGCATGACTATAACAGGGCATCCGTGCGAAATTTGGGAAGAGGAAGATGTGAATTTGGTTGGAGACGAATGTGTAGAACAGGAATGATTGCATGGAGTAAGGCAAGGTGGAAATCTGTCATGTTGTTTTTATTTTCCTTCATTCTTATGTGTGTGGTCGCAATGGGTGTAGACCTAATATGCTCGTGCAACCTATCATTTTTAGACAATATATATACTCATCCCGATAAAGGCTCAAACAACCAGAAATGTTCCAATTGATTAGAATGGTTGCTCTGAAATGTTAGTTTATGATATTCTGTCTTTATGTGAGCCCATTCCAGACTGAAAGTTAACTTATGTTCTTTTTTTGAGCTGAAGCTAGGGGAGCGGTTTCGAAGTATTAGCCAATTGGCTGCCACAGTCTGCAACAGTTTCATCTCAATAAATTATTGGTCTTAGTACATCAGGTGTGTATATCACCCACATGCCACATTGCTCCTGTTGATTGTGATGGTTGTTGATTTATATTGTTCCCTACAGTATCTATAGATTTGACATCTTAACTTATATAATTTCTATGTACTTCAATCCTCTGATAAATTCTATCGACAGTATCTTTTCAAATTTGCCACGCTAAAACTAATGTTCCTGCCATTATGACGAGTAACAAAGATTCATAACTTTATGCATTCTATATTGAAGTTTTTCTTTGTCTTCAATATAGAATAATAAACGATGAGTTCACTCCTAATTAGTTCAATGTTTTGAATTTTGATTTTTAATGACTTGTTCTTTAGCATTCTAAGAAAATGTAAGGCAGTGTTCATTGCAGTACATACTTAGTTGCACCTCTGCTTAAAAAGCTGTAAAAATAACTTTGGTGATGTGGGCTCCGCGTGCATGCTTATTTGTTCATATATATGTTTCAAGAAATCCCAACAAAGCAGCCATACAGTTTTAACTAAGTTTTCTTTAGTTTGTGTTTCTCTTATTTGTACCTTCGCTTTATGTTATGTACAATACTAATTGTTTTATATTTTTCCTTTGTCATATTTGCTAGGGTTATCTACTTCAAGTTGTAAAGTGGGTGATGGTTTATTGTGTTGAAATCATTTGAGTACCTCACCAAATTACCAAGGAAGACAGTAAGGCTTTGATGCAACATAATAGGATCATTATGCTGTCTTCCTCGGAAACATGCCACCTTGGTTCTAGTTCCAACAACCCGACCATGGATCAGCAGAATTTACTCCCCAGCGACCCCAACGTGGATGAACAGAATTTACTTCCCAACACCCTAGAGAGTGAGAACTACCCACATTATTTGCTCAATAGTCATGAGGTGGGGATGCCGAATGGAAGCATGATTGGTCAGCAAAATACAAGCTTGAGCTTATGGGATTCAGCTGGATCTAGCTCTATGGGTTGCCTAGTCGATCATGATAGCCTTTTACAGGCGAAAAGGGAGCATTTTGTTCCTGCTTTGTCTATAGGTGGTCCTTCGACTATAGAAAGGAGAAGACATCAAGGCAGTAGTTCACTGCCTTCACATAACTTGAACATAGACCTAAACCTTAATCAGCCTGATCAATTTGACACTGAGAATGTTGATATGGCTCAGAGTAATGGACAACCAGGAATGAACGCTTTTCCTCAGAACAGGGGTCTTTCCACCACTGAGCATGTTCTGCGTCAAGAAATTTCTTCGGATGCTTTAGGAAGTTCTTCGCATACTGCAAACCTTTTTGATGGTGCATCAGGCCAAGAAGTCAGTGTGTTTGGTGGGCATCGTTCATCTTGCAAGAGAAAGAATATTGATGGAAGTTTTGCAGAGTCTTCTGCCAATGGAAGTTCACGTAATCATCACCAAAATAATAATATACTTCTACCTTTGCCGTCCACTCATGAAAGTACTACTAGTTTAACTCTGCCTACCTCTACAAACTATGGTTCTTCATACCCTACCATAGAACAGCTGAACCAGGATACTAATACATCTGCAAACGCCAATTTGTCTGATCATTATTCATTATATGGTGAACCACATGAAAGTGAAAGATTTCAGAGAAATACACGGATGAGAATAAGCCCAAATGAGTATGATCAATCACTGCCCAATCTTTTACCTGAGGGAAGTTTCAGGTGTTCTACTTATCAGCCTACACAGCAACAGTCTTCTTTCATTCCAGTGCAACCTAGAGCAATAAGCTCTGCAGCAAGTTCTCATAATCGGCCTCATGTACCTGCTGTTACTCAATTTTCGCAAAGTTTGCACCGGCCTCCATCAAATGCTAATTTTGGTTCAAGAATAGGGAGTTCTTCCAGTTCTGCTGATGCAACAAACCAGAGATCTGCTTCACAAGATCCCAATAGGAGCTTAATGAGAAGCAATTTTCCTGAGCCCTTTTTGTTTGGTTCTTTGTTTACTGCTGATTCAACAAATTTGCTATCTGCACCCGGAAGCAGAAGCAACCAGCAAAATTCCAGCTCCAGTTCCACACTTCGAGCTGCTGTAAATGCAGGACCTCAACAGATCCCTGGGTTGAATGCATCTCAGCCAAGTTCAAGTGTAAGAGATATGGCCAGGAGGTCACTGCTTGCTGCTAGTGTCTCTCATTCCGGAAGTCCAAGCGTTGCATTGCAGCACCGTGGGCATTCATCCACATCACATGAGATTCGGAGCCATCAACCAGGATCGAGCTCTCGTGCCAATCAACAACACTACTTTAGGGCAGGTCCCCCCTCTATAGATAGGCAAAACTCAAATTACTTGGACCTTCAGTCTTTTATGCAGAGCATAGCTGCTTCAAGAGAAGGAAGCAGGACTGTGTCAGAGGTATGTTGTCCTCGAGTCATCCCATCTAACTCTTTGTTTTTAGTCAGCGCTAATATGATACATAATTATTTTCATATTTATCTTGAAGTGAATGTCGTGTTCTGCAAGGGCAGGGATATAATGCTTTCTATATTTGGTTCCCAGTTTTCAACTGATCTGGGGACTATTCTGACATGGAATTGTGCCAAATATTTTTTTCCATGTTGATTATGTTATTTTCATGTTCATTATTTATTGTCATTTTTGTGTTTTGTTCTATATTCATAAGATAGAAGTTATAATGGTAACCGTTTAAAGAGTTCCCCTAAATGTGTTGTCCACCACCTAGATCTTTTGATCTTGCAATTGCAAACATTTATCTGTGTAGCATCTATCTGTATGAGTTGTAACAAGCTAGCAGATTAATAGTTTGAAAAATGAATTGCATTTAGAAGGTTGGGTAGGGTACAATAAGGAAAAGAGAAACTTACGGACTGAATTAGTCAGAAAATGTATGTTGACAGTTGGATTAGAGAGAGGGAGGGAGGTTTGCTATGTTATATCTGGTTCTCTGCTTTGCCTTCCTCTCTAGCTTTCTCAAAGGGGCTATTATTCTTGGCTTTCTATATAAAACTAAACAATTCCTGAAAAAGTACTGCTTAAGTTCCATTTTCATGATAAATTAGTTTCTGCATGGTGAGCCGTGTTGTTTTCATGTTTTGCAAATTTCACTTTAACCACGAACTATTTTTATCTTGGCAAGTTATCCCCTATCCCTTGTATTGACACTAGAGCTGCTCAACATTTATGTTGTTAATTCTCCGATCTTAATTTAACACTATTTGCTCTACGACTTATAGTCATTATTTCTTGTCCTAGATTTGTTTTGCTATCACAAGCGGTGGATTTTGTTTACCTAGCTCTCTTATAAGATAGCAGCAGGTTGATTCAGCTGTAACTTTGTTACCTGTCAGCTGATGCACAGACTATTTCAAAATTTTCTGAATTCAGTATTTTCAAGAAATGCAGTTTTAAGAAATGCATTACTAATTTTTGGGCCTGTAATTTTTGTCACTAATCTGTCATTATTTTCTTATGCAGATACGCAATGTTTTTGATCAAATTCGTCACAGAAGTGCAAGACTGGAGGTGAGAGTTATTTCATTTCTACACATCGTTATATTTCCAATGGTTGTATATTTCTGGGTGTTGGTGTGAAATATGGAATTTAAAGTTTAAACCTTCCATTTGGGGAAGTTACTTTTTCGAAATTTAATTGCATATTTCTATCTCATGCAATAGTAATTTTAGTTTGGTTGGACATACTAATATGTAGATAAACAGTATCTTCTTTTCCTATTTGCTTGGCTGTAAATGAGTGATCTTTGCTAAGCCAACTAATTTTCTAAGCAGTCAATTTTTTAAGTTCTAACTAGTAGTACCATGCGAATTGTGTCATACAAATACTAATTCCCAATCAGATAGATCTTAATGGGCAACCTACTTTGCAACATGATCCAACTTATTTGTTATAGCTTAACAATGTTGACATTTCATTAAAAGTAGTTCATCTCTGGTGCCCGTTGATATGATATAAGTGCCCTTAAAGTACAGTCCAAAGCTCCTAACGTATCATACCCCTTTAGATAAACATAATGAAGTTACCTTTTTCTCTGAACCCAATATTTTGAGAAGAAATGTCGAGTGTAGACTTAACTCTTTATTTGTAACTGTGTTTTGTATTTTGAACTATAAGGAACACATCCTCACCTTCAGCCCTTCACTGCAAAATATCTCATTATATGCTATATGAAATCTAAAATTGTTTGTGCAAACTATGTTGCAATTCCATTAGTATAATGACTATGTTTAGTGATCTCCCAGGAAAATATTTAGAAAAAAGGTGGAAGACTAATATACTATCATTTAAGATTTAGATATTTATATAATGTTCACACGACCGAGTAAACTATGGATTGCCTACAGAAAGTAATGTATATACGTTATTGCAACTCTTTAATCTGTTGCTAGAATAGCTATATCGTTGTGATTGACTGTTAAATCGTGATATTGGTTTATGTACAGGATTTCCTTGTCGCTGATCGTCAACTTATTGTGAGGAGAGCAAATTTGATTGACAGACATCGTGACATGCGGCTTGATGTGGATAATATGTCCTATGAGGTAATGAGCTAATAGCAGCACTTTACCCCATGATTCAGATTACCAGTTCGTTATCCCTAAACCAGAAATGGCTGTTTTAACTACTGATTTTGTCTGAAATGTCCGTGTCAAGCTTATTTCAGTTGACCACATCATTTTTCTTCGCTAAACATGATATTCCATGACGTCTTCAAATATATTGAAGACAGTATAACTTGGATGAAACTGGCTTGACTTGGTACCTGGTCTGGAAGACTTTAAATTTAAATAGCAAATTTTAAATTTGAATCGATGAACAGTAATTCCGGGTGGGAACTGGGCAGGACAAACTAAATTCAAATTTTGTGTTTAAATTTGACAATTGCGGGGAGAAACTGGTTCCCACCGGTAACTGGCCAATAACCAGTACCAGCTGTTGTGCCTTTTTTTTTCTTTCTGTAATTGGTTTTTGAATCCTTGCTTGGAGCTTGTATCAGTGGTCCATTGGTAGTCAGTCCAGGACAAAAACTATGGTTTCCGTGGTACCATTTGCATGACATGATTGAATTTGTGTTGGATTACTGCAATTTGCTGTTTTTTTCCAGGAATTGTTGGCACTTGGTGAACGTATTGGGTATGTAAGCACTGGACTTAGTGAGGAAAACATTATGAGTGGCTTGAAACAATGGAAATATGTCCGCATACCTTTTGAAGAACCTCCAACAGGTGTTGAACCATGCTGTATTTGCCAGGTAATTCGAAAGCTTATATTTTCTATACTTGCTGCTACAGAATTTCTTTCTTTAAATTTATTTGGAGATTCTACAAGTTATATTCTTTGACATTGTCATTGTCTGATTGTGTTATCTGGACTGGCTGTCCTTGTAAAGGCATGATAGGCGTGTGGTTTAGTGAATGCCAGTCAGTCTGCTCTGTGTTATTCATAAAAAGAACTTCGCTGTGTTAAGCTGCACGAGCATTCAGTGGAAGTCGTGTATTCAGTTTCCACAGAAGCCTCATCCTGGCTATTAATAGTCAAGGGGATGATAGTTGTTTGCTGGTTGCAGGGAATGCAGGCCCCTCTTAATTTGAGTTCCAATCATTGCATTTTTGTCTATGGCTCCAATATCCTTTGTCAAAATACAGGCATTACAGATCCAATCCGACTATCCCTAAAACTTTTCTGCTAATAATGCAGAAAAGTCATTTCCTGGATCATGATTTACTTGTTGTCTGCTTCCTGTCCTGGTTGAGCTGTTCAGTTGTTTCTAATCCGGTTACTAATTCCTAACTAGGTCTATCACGTGCTTATGCCTTACTTGAGAGGCGTAGGTATTAGTAAGGAATGGGATTGAGGTGTAGGGTAAGGAACGGGATTTAACTATAACACTTGGCTATAGATTGACACTTTTAGAGGTGTGGGTAAGGAATGTTGATATATATTTTCTATCCTAAACTGCATAGCTCTTCGCATAATGAATTCCCATCACCAAGTGAGCAGTAGGACTCCCACTGGTGAAAAAGTAAGAAAGTTTTTTTAAAAATTAAAAAAAAGCCTGATCAAAGCCTAAGCATGCTAGAAGCTGTAGAGCAAAAAAGGATTATGGGTAGAAAGAGTACGAATGGAGTGCTAGTTTTGACTAAACACCTTCTGTAACTGCTCCGAATAGTGGTTAATTTTAGCACACATTCAACTGTGGTTTTTACTCGTTTATAACTTTAGATCCTCATGTCAAAACTATATTTCCAAGATTTTTTTAACAACCTGTTGCCTTACTGAGTATACCTTGGATCTTGCAGGAAGACTATGCCGATGGTGAGGACATGGGCAGACTGGAATGTGGGCATGACTTCCACACCACGTGCATCAAACAATGGCTAGTTATAAAAAATATGTGCCCTATCTGTAAAAAAACAGCACTGGGCACATAAAGAACGGCGGTTCGCTTCCGCTTCTGAGGAAAGCCGCTACACCTTCCTCTCAAGACCAGAAATACAGGTGGAATTTATACTATAGGTGGTACATGGTACGGTACCGGAAGCCATGGCTGTAGTAGACCTGGAGTTCGTTTTTCTTATGTTCAAACCTAGATTTGACATTTAAAATTTATTCAATGACATTCCATTTTACTTGGGCATTCCCTAATTTTTGCCTTTTATTCTTATTTCCCCTCTGGTGGTTGCTTGCTTTGCATTGAGTTAAAGGCTTGCAAGTTGTAACGAGATTCTTTCATGCATTCATCCAGTTCCTCAGATTTGTAAGCAACTGGGGAAAAACAGATGTGGTGTATGCCTTGCAGATGAAGGAACAATTGTCATCTATACAGAGTCAGTTGCAATGAAGCCATTAACTGAAGGCTACCAAAATATGGCAACTTGTGAAACGTTAGATGTCCATTTTTTGTCTGCTTGTGTGGCAGGTTCACCCTATACGCATCCTGAAAGTAAACAAGAGGAAGATAGACTAGTAAAAGTAAACTGGCATGTGCCAATGTAACAAGCATACGTCAGTCTTCACCTCAACTGCTTGTCGCACATGCCATGCCAAGGGCCTTTTTACAAGGGGGATTTTAACAAAATCCCAAGATTTCCAAAGAAATACTCATCCAAACACCCTGCATCCTATAACAAGAGACACATCGTGGTTGCTTGCTTTTAGGGGTGTCCCCACTAGGGGGGTTTTTGGGCTTCGACTTTCGGCTTTCGTCCGTAAAAACCGGAAGCCAAACCAAACGGTTGGTTTTTCGAAGTGGCTTTTGAGAAAGCCGCTTTCTACGTACACGTTAGAAAGCTAAAAGCCACCGCCCGCCAGCTTTTGCGGCTTTCCACCACCCCCTTTCCATATTTACCCCTGGAGTTCACAGTTATTTACCCGTAATTTGCCATTGCATAAACCCCCCCCCAACCCGGCCGAACCCTAACCCTAATCCCCTCTCCCCGCGCGCCCGAGCGCCTCCTCTTCTTCCTCCCGTGTAGTGCTCCCTCTCGGCCTCTGTAACATCCTAATTTTTGGAGTTCTTAAAAGTTTTCAAAATAAAAATAACCATTCGGTTTTGTTGGAATTCCCAAGCTTAATTTGAAGGTTTTGGAAATATAGAGATTTAACATAACTTAATCGAACTCTAACTAATGCGGAAGTTTGGTTTATTTGGAGTTGTTCGAGTTTTGGTCTTGCTTTCCTATCTCTCTCGGTTCGATTAGATCTCTCTGGACTTACCTTGACCTCTTCCCCGCCTGGACCTCCCTTGACCTCCTTCCCTGTTTAGACCTCTTGGTCTAGACCTCTCCAGTTTTCCCTTGACCTCGTGGTTTAGACCTCCTATTCTGTTTGAACCTACCTTGGTTTTGTCATGACCACCACCCCCGAGGTGCTCCCACTTCGGGTTTGTGTTTCAAATGTCCTTTTCAAATTCAAGTTCTCTCCTTTTAGGATCCCCTTGTGTTAAAATTCAAGTTCGGGTGGTTTTTCTCTCCTTTTAGGATCCCCCTTGTGTTCATCTTGACCGTCGAGACCTCTCTTGCGTTCGTCTTGACCGTCCAGACCTCCCCTCGTTTGGATCTGAGGGTTCAAACCTCCCCTCGTTTGAATCTGAGGTCCAGACCTCCTCTTGTTTGGATCCGAAAGACTTCCCTCGATCTTCCGACTTCCCGATCTAGACCTCCCGTCGTCAATCCTTTTCTCTCTCTTCGCTGGGCCTTCGATTCGAGCCGTCCGATTGTGCTTGGACGGCCCGATGATTTGTGCTATTCAAGCAGTCCAAACTCCACCTCTGGTTTGGGTCGCCCGATTAAGGTCGAACGGTCAGATCAAGTTGAGTTCAGGCGCGCGCTTCGGACTGTCTTGGACCTCCCCGTCCTTGTGGTCTTTTTGCAAAGACCACCCTCTTCGGTCCTTTTGCAAGGATCACCCTCCTCCTTTTTGTCGTTTTGCCGCGACCTCCCTTGAGGCCACGACCTCCTCCTTTTTGTCGTTTTGCCGCGACCTCCCTTGAAGCCGCGACCTCCTCCTTTTGTTGTTTTGCCACGACCTCCCCTTTGAGGCCGCGACCTCCTCTTTTTGTCGTTTTGCCGTGATCTCCTTTTGTCGGGATCTCCCTGTGGTCTTTTTGCAAAGACCACCTTCTTGAGGATGGGACCTCCCTCCGGGCCACGACCTTCCCTCGTGGTGGCGATCTCCTCTTTGGTGTTTTTGCAAAGACCACCCTTGCGGTCATGATATCCCCCTGGTCATGACCACCTCTCCAGTGGGACCGCCCTCTCAGGTCCTCTGCTCACTTTCTTCTTCCTCTCATCGTGTCTTAGTGCCGCGGGAGTCTTCGTGCATTTAATGCTGTAGTGTCACATTAAATGCTATCATTTTCCCCATACCATGTCTTATCCTCTTTGGTCACCTTTTTCACTCATTCCTTTCATTCCTTTACCTGCTCCCGTCGTGTGCATTGAATGCGCCATCCTCCTCTCTGGACCTCCTTGTGCTTATATAAGGCACCAGAGAGGCCTCTTGTCCCCTTTTGTTTTCCAGTTGTCTTAGATCTCTCTCGGCTCAAATCTCCCTCGGAAGAGCTCTTTCTCCCTTGATAGGAGCTCCCATTTAGAGAATCAAGTTCCTATCTTCGCCCTGACCCATGTCTTTCTTTTGACTTTGATTTGGTTCTTTCGTTGGAGTTTTGTGGATTCGTTTGATTTACCTTTGTTTCTTTTCGCGTGTAGGATCCGGTTGTTCTGAGGATCTCCTGGACTCGGCTTTCTCATCAGAAGAGGCTCGGATCTTCAGCGAAGGCAAGTCATAGACCTTTGATCATATTGGACCCATTTTGTACAAAGTATTTTGTTTTGTTATCAACTTGCATGGCTAGTTTTATAAAAATAGTTTTGGGAGTAGTTAAGCACCTCTTGCCAGTATGATTCCTTGGTATGTTTGAATACAACATGTTGACATGTACCTTTGGATATCCGTAGGATGGATTATCTTAGTTGGTTATGTCTTTGTATACCAATGTGGGTGTGCTCTATTGCTTAGCCATGCTCTAGTAGACGTTTGGTCTCGTAATCTCATGACTCAAAGAATCTTGAACTTGATTAATGAGCTATGGAATTGTGGCAATGCCATTGTTGTTAAAATTTGTGTGTCAGGACCAAGGTGGTCATTTGGCCGGGTGAACCGAAAAATATTTTATGCTCGGGCGAGTGGCTGGTGGCGAGTGTGGGTGCCTTGAGCATACTGAGATGTGGATAGTCTCGCCTGAGCAGCCAACTAAGGACTTAACCTTGTACGCCATCGATTTGGATCATTCCCATGCAACCACATGTCCATTATGGGATGGTCCTGACCAACTAATTAGTAAGGTCCTGATGCGGTTCTGTCGTGGTGGTCGAAATGGCGCAAGAGGGGACCCAACATGGCGAATCCTTAGCGAGCAGAACCAAGTCTGGACTGACATTTGTAAAGGCCTTGCCACGAGCTCTAGACTGCTTACCAAAGGAAGTGAGTAGGGGCATCGATGGGTGCCCAACCAACTAGAGGACTTCATGTCTTGTGGGTAAAGTGCACAACCTCTGCAGAGTGTAAAATCTATTCGAATAGTTGCGTCCTCGGTTATGGACATGTCCGGTTCTTTCACGCAAGGAGTAGATCTTTCTAAAAGTTGTGGTTGGATCCGTGTGGTTTGGCTCACGACCAGGGTGGTCGTGGGATGTTTGCAAAGACTTTGTTTACTTATGTATTATCTTTTCAACTTGTGCTTTGCAATCTATTTATTGTATTTCCAATAACAGTGCCACAGATGATGCTCGACAAAGCGAGGACTCATCCCCAGTTTGAAGGTTCAAGTCATCAGCAATGACTATGTAGACTTCCAGCAGATGGTGAATAAGACTTTGCTCATAGAAGAATCTCGCCGTGAGCTTGCGGATTCCTACAAGAGGAAGTTGACATAGCCCGGTGCTCATCAAGGTCACCCGCAGAGAACTAGGACCAGCGCCCAGCATCCTGTTCGTTTTGTTCCTCCGACCACTTCCAGGACCTCTCCAGTAGCGCCACATCCGACTACCTCCAAGGTCCGCAATTTCACCTCAAGAATAGCACCATCACCAACTCGCTAGAGCAAAGAACCTCGCCGCAGAATTACATGTTATAACTACCAACAATTGGGGCATTGGCTGGCCACTCAAGCAGGACCGGCCAGTCCGATTCAACCAAGGTGCCACTCGGCTAGAGTTCCATGATCGAGAGCAGGTTGTGGAGCTCCCCAGACCTCCCCTGCGCCCGCCAAGACCTCCCTACCCCCTAGGAGAGGATGTGTGAATCATGTCACCATTGAGGAAGCCCAAACAGCCTCGAATGTCGTGCTGGGTAAGTTCTTTGTACATTCAGCACTAGCCACTGTCTTGTTTGATTCTGGAGCTTCCCATTCGTTCGTTTCTTGGATTTTTGCTGCAATGCATCAGTTGAAAGTTTTGCCTCTTAAGACCTCCTTGTTGGTCCAATCCCCAGGTTCGGAGTTAAGTGCGAACTAGGGTTGTCCACAAGTTAAGGTGATCATAGAAGGGGTAGAGCTTCTAGCCGACCTGATCCTCATCAACACCCAGTCTTTAGATGTGATTTTGGGCATGGACTGGCTGGCTAGACATCAAGCAGTTTTGGATTGTGGTGGTAGAAGCATCACTTTGGTCAGTCCAGTGGGAGTTAAGGTGAAATTTGAAGCCACCTCTGAGAAGCCAGAGAGAGTTTTGGTTTGCAGTGTTCAAACCATGTCTTTAGAGGATGTCCCGGTGGTCTGTGAGTTTTCGGACGTCTTCCCAGACGAGCTACCCGGAATGCCGCCAAACAGAGATCTAGAGTTTGTCATCAACCTAGTCCCAGGGACCGCTCCAATAGCCAAGAGACCTTACCGTCTACCTGTTGACGACCTAGTGGAGTTGAAGAAGTAGATTGAGGAAATGCTTGAGAAGGGTTTTGTTAGACCGGGTTCCTTGCCTTGAGGAGCTCCCGTGATCTTTGTCCCCAAGAAGGATGGTACTCAGCGGATGTGTGTGGACTATAGAGCACTCAATGGGGTCACCATCAAGAACAAGTACCCTTTACCTAGGATAGATGACCTATTCGAATAGCTAAAAGGAGCCGGAGTGTTCTCCAAGATAGACTTGAGATCGGGATATCTCCAGTTGAAGATTCGCTAGGAGGACATACCCAAGATAGCCTTCTCAACCCGATATGGTCTGTTTGAGTTCACAGTCATGTATTTTGGTTTAACCAATGCCCCTGCCTACTTTATGAACTTGATGAATAAGATGTTCATGGAGTATCTGGACAAGTTTGTCATTGTCTTTATTGATGACATCCTAGTGTACTCTAAGAGCGAAGAAGAGCATCTCCGCTTAGCCTTGAGCAAGCTCAGAGATCATCAACTCTATGCAAAGTTCAACAAGTGTGAGTTCTAGATGAAGGAAGTCACCTTCCTGGGCCATATTGTGTCTGAAAAAGGAGTTGCTGTCAACCCCAGTAAGATCCTAGATGTGCTCAATTGGAAGCCACCCAAGTCAGTGCCTCAAATCAGGAGCTTTCTCGGCATAGCAGGTTACTACCGCCAGTTCATAGAAGAGTTCTCCAAAATAGCAAGACCTCTCACCCAGCTGTTGAAGAAGGAAAAGAAGTTTGCTTGGACGCCCGAGTGTGAGCAGAGCTTCTAAGAATTGAAGAAATGCTTGACCACTGCCCCAGTGCTGATCTTACCAGATGTCCGAAAGGACTTTGAGATATATTGTGATGCATCCCGACAAGGTCTTGGTTGTATTCTGATGCAAGAGGGGAAGGTGGTGGCTTATGTTTCTTGTCAGCTAAGACCTCATGAAGTCAACTACCCCACCCATGATTTAGAATTGGTTGCCGTAGTGCATGCCTTGAAGATATGGTGTTATTACCTTACCGGTCTAGGAGAATGAATGATAAAAGACCAGATTATTAGAATAGTAAACCGTACTATGAAGAGGGATCAAAAGTCTAGTAGCTTGAAAGCGAATGATGCCACAAATGCTCAATCTTACTTGGTTTAAATCTTGGATTTATTTGATTTAGTCTGGCCGTAATTTAAATGGGTTTTATCTTCTTGGCCGGACTGACCGACGTTGATAGGCCGGACTAACCGGCCTACCGGTTCAAAGCCGCAGCCAGCTTTTTCTAGTAAGCTCCCTTTCTAAGTTTTCTCAGCCTAAACTAACCGCTAGTATTAGCCCGGACTGACCGGACCTCCGGACCGAGTGGTCGGTCAGCATTTTCCAAAGAAGGAAGTTTTTCGCATTTGGCTTTAATTCTTGAGGCCGGACTAACCGTCGGCATAGGTCCGTACTGACCGGACCTTCGGGTCAAGGACCCGGTCAGCTTTTTCTAGAGCGGTGCCTTTTTGTGTTTTGCTACTAATTCACCAATGTCGGACTGTTTGGAGGTATAATGCCGGACTGATCCACACCCCTTATTTGTCCATGCGGTTAAGTTTTTCCAGTAGCATATTTTTCTCTAGATTGGAATTTTTATAGACCGGTCTGATCGGATTTGCTGTAATGGCTATTTTCTCTATGCATTTAATGCGTAGCAGAGTGGAACAGTCGACTGTTACTGCAGTTCGGACTAACCGGCCAAACACCTGCGATTTGGCCGGACCCACTAAAAATTTGGGGATTTTGTACTCCAATGGCTAGTACAATAGATGAAGGCTATAAATACCTCACTCACTGTAGCTAGAGGGTTTTGAGAGGTGCTTTTGAGAGGTGTTTTGCTATTAATTCGCCATGCCACACAGCCCCTTCGCCGCCCTTGCATGCGCGCCAGCATGATCGGTTGGTGAGCTTGCATGGGATGCATGCCGTGCGCCTCTACCCCGTGTCCGGCCTCACCCTCCGCTTTTCCCCTACCTCCCGTCACCCCCTCTCTTCTCTCACTCAAACAGGCTCCAAAAACCGAGAGCCATGTCTACCTCGCCGACCCGCTCGTCGCCGTTCCGACCACCGTAGTGAGTTTCGATCACCTATAGCCGCATCACACGGCGCCCCATCACCCCACCATCAAAACCCCTAGTTAATTTGAAGAATCGTCCACTGAGGAGCCGCGCACTCGTCTTCTTCAACTCCGGCCTCCATCGCCTCCACCGCCGTCGCACCTCCTCCGGCGATCCTCCCGCCAATTCCTTTCCCCAAGAGCATCACAAGGCATCACCCAACCCTACCCCATCACTCACCCGCTCTCTCTTCCTCTCTAGGTCGCCGCCACCGTTGGAGCACCTCGCGCCCCATGGTTGTTGCCGCCGGCCCAACTCTGGTCCCCTCGGCTCCCACCGACTGCGCCGGTAAGTTCCTGCCACCTCCTCATGCCCATGCGCACCCCATTCCTCCTCCTACTCCCCTCCAGCGCCAGCGCCCCTCTACACCTCCACGGCCGACCGCCGCGCTCCCTCGCCGCAGCCACCACCATGCAGCTCCAGCCGCGCCACCGCCACCCCTAGCCTCCGTGTACTCTGGGCAACCCATTTTGGGGGATGCCATCACTACCGCGCCGCCCCCTTGTCAGTGATGATGCCACGCCCAAGCCGCCGGCAACTTCCATGTTCTGTCTATGTGCTTCTCTTCTCTGTCTCACTGAAAAGTGGGTTCCACCAGTAGGATCAACCAAATGTTATCGCTATTAGAACTTGTGTCTGTTGAATCATTCAATGAGCTAACAATTTGAAAATGTGAATTGAAGAATCTCTAGTTGTAGCTTTTTTGTTCAGAAAGAAGATAAGCTGTTGTAGGTAATTGAACAGTTTCTGAAGATGATCAGATTCATCTTAGGACTAATGGCTTGGTCAAGGCAGTAGCTAGAAGTGTATGGATTCAATTAACCTTTGAACACTTAAGTTATTAGTAGTAGCACAATCTGAAAATCTAGTGTGGAGATGAAGTTTCAGAAAATAACAGCAGGAAGCTAACTCCTTTTGTTGAATGTAAATAGTAAAGGAAGATTTAATGCTCTATGCTGTGTTTAGCTTTTAGGTCACTCCATTAAATTAGCTAATCTGAAAGTTGCAATCTAAGTGAAATTGGCTAGTAGTCTTTCAGTTCTAGAGGTTTTCTTCTTGTAGGTTGTTTGAACAGTGGAGACAGTGTAGTGCTTTTTGCTGTATTTAGCTAGTGCTTTTTGTTGTATTTAGCTTTTAAGACACTCAAACCTAATTAGCCAATGAATAAGCAAGTGTATTTGTCAGCCCCATAATTTCAGATAGTTGTTCTATTGTAGGTGGTATGACTAATAATCTGAAAAGAATCAGTTTTGTTGATAGGCAAATGGCAATGTTAATTCAGTAGCTAGAGGTGTTAATAATTTCAGGTGGTCATTTGGTCATCACCTAGCAAGCAGCATCCAAACCTGAAAAGAACCTCTATAGATGTGAACTTCAGATAACAAACTTGTTAACTAATAGATGTGCACACAATCACCATCAAGTCTGCCAAAAGAGAAGAGCATATAAGAGGATTGATTTTGATTGTATGATCATCGTGGATGTATACATATAATGCTTGGAGAGAGTGTTTGTGAGTAATAGGTGTGTTGTTAAGGAAAACAACATCACCTAGGCTCTAGATATCGTCCATCGTTATGGTTACACTAGAAATTGAATTAATTTCAAAAGTCCATAAGAAATTTATATGAACTCCAATTAAACCACAATTTACACCTAAATGCATATAGAATCATAATCTCACTAATATGTAAATCTCATGCATTTTCAAGCATTTTGGATTTTTTGGCTTATCTTTATGATTTTGTTCAGATTTATGAACATTAATTTTGAGTATAAAATTTGTATATTAAAACATGATTTAGATCTAGACAAGTGATTGATAGTGAGGGTGCTTTGTGCACAAGAATTGGGTATTGTGGTAGTCTTGTCCGGATCATTAAGGACCGAACTTTGGGCTGTCATGCCAAGAACTACTCGTACTTCCACATGCTGGATTGGGGCCGGTTTGGTCAAGTAGGGGGAGGATTTTATTGGTTTGGAACACATGTGGTGTGAGGACATATGTGTTTGATCATATGTTCATATGGACCCGATTGCAATTTAATATGTGCGAGTGAACACAGTTTTAGATTTTAGTTCATTGGATCGGCATTCCCAACACAACTTGCGTGCCCCGATTAGCAGGCTCTATCAGAAGCTTGTACTAAGCGGGATTTGTCGCGCAAGGGTGTTTCAACTCAATAAGATATTCTTGCTAAAAAGTACCAAATCTCGATCTACCCGGCCGACATACCAAAGGAAGTGTGTCATTATCCGGAGGCTTACGGGCTGGTCGAGTCGTGTGGGTAAAGATGTACACTGTAGGGTTAAAACTATTTGAATAGCAGTGTCCCCGGTTATGGACAATACTTGGTTTTGATAGACATTATCGTTAGACTCTGAGATAAAATTGACATGTGAATACTTGGTATTGGCATGAATGGTTGTTCATGCATGTTAACTAGTCAAAGTGGACAACTACTTTGATATGTTTTGATTTATGATTAATTCCTAATTACTTGTTGTTTTAGTCCAAACTTGTTTATAAAATGGCATTTGCAAAAATTAGAAAGTGTAGGAATAAAATTTGTTGCTTTATGCAAAGCTAATGCCAATATAGCCTTTCCTTTGAACAACCTTTAACATGTATAATCTCTAATCCTTTGGATATGTTCTATTAAACACTTTATTTTATTAGTTTGTGTAAGTCTTGCGAGTACCTTCTGTACTTAGTGGAATTAACTACTTGTTGCAGGTAAAGAACGTCCTAGTTAATGTTCCAAGTTGAGGCGATAACCTTGGTACTTCGGCTTTAATCCCAGTCGGTTGTCCTTGGGTTGTGGCGCACCATTGGGAATGTTATTTTATTACTTGATCTTCTATTCTTGTTTACTTAATGTTTTTTGCTGCTAATTTTTACTATTATATTCTAATCGTGTATGCAAGTGATATAATGTTGTATGGATATGTGCATGTTAGCAGCTGATCCTGGGAGCTAACATGAGACGCATATTCGAGAACTTGAAATTGGGTTCGTTGTTTGTTAAAAATTATGCCTCTGGTATAATCTTTTAACCTGAAACGAATTCAATTTCAGGGATCCTCACAGTGAGCTCCTCCGCTTCCAGTTGTGACTCCACGATTCACTGCACAAAGGCACTCTTGTCGTAAGAGTGTCTTGTGCAGTGTTACCGTCGTGACATAACGGTGACGCTGCCGCCGTCTCTCCTTCATTGCCGGTGATATCCCCCCATCCGATCCCTCCCATATCTTCCTTGTTGATATCGCCCACCCATGCTAGTAAGTGATCAATCGCTTGTCGCCTCCCCTGCCTTGTTGCTTTTAGTGGCTCTTAGTGGTGATCATGGTTTTCTTGTGAATGAATAGATCAAGATAAGATTGCGGATTTTGAGATGAAGCTGATGGACATTGACAGCGAGCACCTCGGCATCCTTGACTCCGAGTACCTCGAACTCGAACAGATTTCTGTTTCACGCACTGTCCAGTAAAACAACCATAACTTTTGCATACGAATTACTCGGATTCCGACGTTCTTTGGCTCGTTTGAAAGCTAATGAAAAGTTCAATCCGAAAATCCATAAGTTGAGCTCGGATTCTCTTTGCAAGGCCCCAAAAAGTGAAAGCCCTAAAAAAGGTGGTTTAGGGCCTCAAAACGGCCTCCTCTCCGAAGTTTCAACACCCATTTTCGCTGTTCGTTCACCGTCCAGTTTAAGTTTTCTTTCATCTCAGATTGTGTAATCAACTATATGCAGATACTCGGGTCCAACTGTCTAGCAATTGATTTGTTTGGCTCAGAATTCATTTTTTTGCAATAGAAAAAACTATCACAGACGGTTTTTACTAAAAAACAGTAAAAACTGTCTATGATAATCTATTTTCACAGATGGTGATAATGTTATAGAACCGTCTGCGAAAATAGATTATCATATACGGTTATTGTTTAGAACCGTCTGTGATAGCTTTTTTCATAGATGGTTTAAAAACCGTCTGTGATGACCTCATGTCATTACTGACCCATAAAGTCAGACGGTTCAAAAAACCGTCTGTGATGATGATTTTGAACCGTCTGTGATGACCTTTTTTTTTGTAGTAGTGGGAGGGGATCTGCTGGTGCCGGGTGCCACCGCGACGAGCTGTTGCAGCCAGAACTGGAGGGCAGAGGCCGAGAAGCGCAGGAGGTGAGGACAAAAGCCATAGAGGAGGGGTCACCGGGTCGAGTTATCAGTATCTTCATTGTACTTAGATCTTCTTCTTTTTTGAACTTGGATTGCTTAAAAGTAAAAAAATAATATATGTATCAATTTAGCTTAGTCTTTTAATCCCACCCTTCATTTTCATCCTTGCTTCGCCATGGGCCATCCTACTTGCTTTGGGCAGTGGATGTGTGGAAGAATTGTT
This sequence comes from Phyllostachys edulis, assembly GCA_036346405.1. NCBI lineage: Eukaryota > Viridiplantae > Streptophyta > Magnoliopsida > Poales > Poaceae > Phyllostachys > Phyllostachys edulis. The sequence continues at coordinate 12,237,288 of CM070552.1, forward strand.
ATAATATGGTGTATTTCTATTTTATTTGTAAACAGTGCTCTGGAGCCATAGAAGACAAGCGACTAACACGGTGAACAACTGCAACTGCTGGCGCCGAGAGTCCCAGCTGATGGGCAGTCCCAAAAATTATGCAGGTACTCTAAATTATGCAATTACTCTGACAACTGTAATTGTTACCATGCAGATAGCCTGAATCTATCACATGACATCATGAATACAATTTATTCCCTCAGGCCAGCCGGCACGGTCTGCCTGTACAAATTAGCTGCCGCCTCCTCCGCATTGTTCTCGCCGGAGAGCTCCTCGAGCGACTTCCCCATGGACTCCGGCACAAGGAACGTGAATAAGAACCCGATGACATTGCACCCCGCGAGCAGGAACAGTGAGTTGCGCACGCCGATGCCCGGCGGGTATCCGGCATCCGTCCTCGTCGGGTCCGTGCTCTGCGCTGCGTACAGGAACCTGAACGAGCCGACGATGGCGCCGGACTTCCCCGCAGCGGACGAGATGCCGTGGCACGTGGACCGCAGCCTCGCCGGGAAGATCTCGGCGGGCAGGATGAAGGTGGTGGAGTTGGGCCCAAAGTTTGCGAAGAAGAAGGTGAAGGCGTACATGACGACGAAGCCGACTTGGTTCCCGAGCGTCGTCCAGTGGTGGTACGGGATGGCAAGGCCGAGCATGAACGCCGTCATGAAGAAGAAACCGCCGAGCTGGATGGCGAAGCGACCGATGATGTCGATGAATAAGACGGTGAACCAGTACCCCGGGAAAAAATACCGGGGTACAATAGCAGCGATTTTGCCGATTTTCGGTTTTTTCGGCAAGTTTCGGCCGAAATTTTTAAATCACAATTTAAATTTCAGAGAAATTCAGACGAAATTCGGAAAAAATTCAGAGAAATTTAAACTTCAGTACAAGCATAATCCTTTCAACAAAAACCTGAAAAACAAGAGCAGCCGCCGCGCCGCTCGGGAGGAGATCTTCTCTTCAATGCGCTTGGACTTGGAGCCGGAGCTCGAGGAGGAGATCTTCTCTTCGCTCGAGAGGAGATCTTCTCTTCGTCGCCGAGTTGGACTTGGAGGTTGGAGACTTGGAGGCTTGGAGCAGCAGCCGCCGCCGCCAAGACGCTCCCGACTGGAGCAGCCGCCGCCGTTCGACGCGTCGCGGTGTTTCTTTTCAACGAGCGCGGACACGGCCATGGCGAGCGTGGCGAGGACAAGCCCCGCGGCCATGCGCTGGAGGGAGGTCAGGCCCTGCGGGCGCCAGGCGGATGCGAGGGGAGAGATTGGGGAGGAGGAAGATGCTAGAGAATGGGGAATGGGGAGAGCCGCCGCCGCCGCCAAGAATGCTTCAGTCGGGAGGAGCACTGCGTGCGCTGCAGCCGCTGCTAACCTAGGCGACGAAGGGAGCAGCAAAATGGACCGGGCTGTTTGAAATGGACCGGCCTTATTCGGGCCCGATTTGTAGATTAAAGGGGGCGGTAGAACCGGTAAAACCGGTTTTCGGCCGGTTATCAGAACCCTGCCCCGGGATGGTGCCACAGAGCGCGACGAGCGTCTGCGCGCGGGAGATCTTGAACATCTCCCCGAGGGCGTTCATGGTGTCCGCCTTGGGCAGCCATTTGACGGCCGTGTAGATGTCCTTCTGGAAGAGGTTTTGTGAGTAGAAGGCGATGTCCAGCACGAACCAGCACACCGTCGTGCCCAACAGGTGGTGGCCATGGCGCCTCGCAAACTCCTTGGAGAAAAGCCCGTATTGATCGCGGCGAGCGAGCTCATCTGCTTTCTCCTGCTCCTCGACGAGTTCGACGTTGAGCACCCGTGCCATGTCGGACGTGGCCTGCTTGGCGTTCTTGGCGACCAGCGCGGTGTAGCGCGCCGTCTCGGGCATCTTCATTCGCCAGTAGTAGGTGAGCAGCGCCGGGATGGCGCCGAGCATGAGGACGATGCGCCACACGTAGTCAGCCTGAGGCACGGTGGAGCCGGCGGGGTCGTCCTTGTACGCCGGCGCGTCGAAGCGCGCCTTGAATGCGGCGGAGATGACGATGGCCACGATCCCGCCGGTGAGGTTGCCGAACCCTGCATGGCAAAGACGGCGGCGATGAACGCGCCGCGTGTCCGCTTGTTGGCGTACTCGGACATGATCGTCGCTGACAGCGGGTAGTCGCCGCCGATGCCAAAACCGAGCCAGAAGCGGAAGAAGCAGAGCGTGGCCATGGCGCCGCTGGGCGTCGTCCCGAACGACAGGCCGGAGGCGAGGCAGCAGATCACCATGAGCATGAGAGTCATGCCGTACACCTTCTTCCGGCCCATCTTGTCGCCGAGCCAGCCGAAGAAGAGTTGGCCGGCGAGCGCGCCACAGAAGGCGACGCCGTTGACTGCGGCGGAGACGTTGGACGGGAGGGAGCCTGGAGCCTTGGAGTTGGGGTCGAAGTAGTAGATGCGGCCGAGGAGCTTGGTGACGAGGGAGATGGAGAAGAGGTCGTAGGCGTCCGTGAAGAAGCCCATGCCGGCGATCACGACCGCCGTGAAGTGGTACCATTGCGTCTTCGCGGCGTCGAGGGAGTCCAGCACCTTGTGCTGCCCCGCCATTCTCACAAAGATTGGCTTGGTATAATAACCTTCACCTGCACGATGCTAATTAATTAGCATTACGCACGCATGATGCATGCAGTGTAAGAAGAAGCAGTAAGCAAGTATGAACCGTATCAAGTTCTTACAAGCAGAGGCAATCGGTAATGTGCAAGTGCCAAGAATTGAGTCGTTCCTAAAATATCACTGTTCAGAATAAATTAGCAAAAATAGCTCCTCAGCCCCTGCGAATGAATTGGTAAAGATAACACCCGTGCGGCCGAGCCACGCTCAAAAGACATGGTAGGGGCTACCGCGCTGCGAGCGCACGGCACGGCAGGTGGCGTGTCGTGTCCCCACGGAGTTGCAGGTGGCTAGGTAGGTGGTGTGGATAGGTGACGTGCCGCTCTCTGGGGTGGGTAGGCCTCCTATCACTCCATAGGGACGTAACAAAGGTGTTATTTTCGTTATTTCGTATTTTGAGCATTAAATGAGCCTAAAAAAAAAACTCCCAAGAGTTGGCCTTTTTAAGTGCAATCCTCTGTAAGTAATGTTAGTCCGATTCATTCCTGTTTATTGCGAGTGATATATGAGTGGTTCCTGGAGATTTGGACTAAGTGGCGTACACTAGAGAATAAATCCTGGACGCTTCTAGTTTATAGGCCTTGGCACATTTGCACAGCTTGTGGATAGTAGAGAATAGGTACCAGGTTCTGTTGAACTTTCTGTAATGGCCAAGGAAACTTTGTGTTTCCTTCCACGTGGCATCACGAAGAGTAGCAATAACTGAAGGTTTGACAGACGAGCCAGAAGTTGAACCTTTGAGGGTGAAGTATGTGATTACATATTTCTGTGGGGGTCAATTCCTTCAAATTTTGTATTGTGTTGTGAGTTTTCTATGGGGCTCGTGCGGTGGTAAGCTAAGAGAAATTGTAGATGGAACTAATGAAGTCATCAGCCACTCAGCCTTTCTTAACTAATAAAAAAAGGAGTTTACCTTCACACAGTGAAACGATCGTACCATCCCTCATACGAAAAAAATCCAACGACCCCGAACTACTCGCGAATCCTTTGCCCACCCCAACCACTCCTCTCCCCTTCCAACCGCCCACCACTTCCCCTCCCCGACCTCACCTCCCTGACCTCGCTTCCGCTCTACATCTCCGGTCAGGCATCACTGTCGCCATCGACACACGGAGGCTCCAATGGGGAAGGGAGATGAAGGTGGTGGCGGGTCTAGAGGAGAGGGGGGAGGGAGGCGACGGGGACGGGAGTGGAGAGGGAGGGGGAGGGGGACGGGAGACGGAGGCTCATTGCGCCAGCTTGCATCGGCAGAGGCTCGAGCCCGGCCTCTCTTCCGCTTTATATCTCTGGTCGGCTACCATTGTCGTTATTAACGCTCTCGCCAGAAATTGATATTTACTGCATAGTATAGGATTCTGTCTACTAGTACATCTCACCCTCTTTTAGGACTATGTTGCAATGCACAGATTCCCCACTAGTGTGACATAGAAAATAGAGAAAGGAGAAAAGGAATATTATGTGGCGCTTTTCTGATTTATTGTAAAATCCTTAAACCCTCGGACGAACTTGTAGACGTGCAACCTAGATGGTTTCACTATAGTAGGCTGCTCAACGACCAGAAACAAAATTTCTGAATGGAACTTATGAGTAACTTGTTGTAGCAACAATAAACGTTTCAAACTTGAAAAGGCTAGATAATTTGACATATCAATACAATATTAATGTACAAAGACTTCAGTAATACAAAATAACACCGAGGTTGAGCAATCATTTCATCGTTTCACTACAAGAGAAACACCCCATGTAGGTGTAGGGAGTAGGGATACCTTTCTAGAGACACTTTTCAATTTATCTCCAAAACAAGGAGTTCTACGGTCTATAGGGGCTTTAAAATTTTGAATCCACCTCTTTTCTTTGAAAGAAAGAAATCATAACTATAAAATGGACTGAAGAAAAAACAGTGCAGTCATGAACACTGAAACAAGCGGTACTAATTCAGTAAAAGATTATCATACCTGATAATAGTTTGTTCAAAGAAGAGGCTAACTCCTTAATTATGTGTGGTATAAATTGCAGTTAGCTACTGCGTGCAGATCAAGAGATGCTTAATGAAGAGATGTGAAGTTAGAAGTGCCTGCAGGTCTCGATCTCTATATATACTATGTGCAAGTATGGGCAGTATAGTCAAAATATTCCTCATCAACTACGTAACAATACCATACATGTGTCACCTTTTTTTATTGAGCTCTTCTACGGTATATTAAATTTAATATACACCGTCTATTCTTTTTGATCCAATGGTTCGGATTAGTTAGGATTTTGTTATACTACACCTGGTAATATGAGTAGTAGAATTTCAAGAGGGTAGAATTGTAATTGTCAATATGGGAACCACATAGAACAAAACTAATATTTTCAACCTTAGTTGAAAAAGCTCATAATACCCACACGAAAAATTATAAATACAAAGAAAAGCATAGTATACTCTTAACAAATCAATAATTAGATTTAATTTATACTATCACCATATACGTACTATCAGCAGAATGTTCCGCAAAATTTCTCTTTTTATTCAGGCTTCCCATCTGTGCTGGCTTGTCGACGCAAGTGATTCCACTGCCAATGCCATCCACGTTGCAATGTTGCGCACCTTATAGCGATTTGTGTTTGACTTCTCCTTCGTTTATTCTCTTCTGATTCCCCAGGAGGCAATCACACACGCACGTGTAGTGAAGGTAGGCATCACATTTGTCCTTGTGCAACTAGTGAGCAAAATTACAATAAGCTCCGATACATCCGAATGTAGGAGTTGTGCAAACTAGGCCCAAATGATTCCACAATGTAAGCGAACGGTGCAAACTAGGAGTTCACATTTGTCCTTGCGCAACTAGCGAGCAAAATTGTATTTCTCCTTTCTTCTTCCTCCTCCCGCATAATCAACTCCAAACTTCCTTGTCAACCAACAGCACGATGCCCTGACCCCTCTCCCTCTTCGGTGGCCAGACACCTGCTACCTCCATCACCCCACTGCTGCTACAACCAGGGTTTGGACTATCGGCCGAAAATCGATCAAAAATCGGGATTTGCTAGGTTTTTTTTGTCAAGTATAAAAGAAAATGTAACCACTTACAAGCACATGAGCGCATGTGCCCTCGTGGAAACACGTCCAGCCTTAGAGATGGGGACTTGGAGCTGCACCATTTTCTATACTTTTTGTTTCAACTTCACAAAAAAATTCAAATTTTGATTTGAAAATTTCGGCCAAAATTCGCCAAAAATTACAGATTTTTGGCCAAACCGGCCCTACCGGACCCTGATAAAAAAATTCAAACCGGTTACCCAAACCATGACCATAACCAACATTCAATTCGAAAACGTCAGATCTTTCAACCAAAATAAATCAACTTTCAGCTCAAGATTTGACCCCAATAATTGGACTTTCACTTGATATTTCAAAACATTCTACTCGAATTCACAGACTTTCTACTCATATTTCGAAAACTTTCACACAGGGACTTCGAGCTTTCACCTTGCAAAATGGATAGCTTTCGACCCCATCCCCCGACCATGATGGTTTAACGGTGGTGATGTGCCGCTAGAGCATAGCTCACGGCCGATGCGACAGTGCCCATCGTCAGCAGCTGCTCCTTTGCTGGTGCTAGGCGGCGCTCTGCAGCCATCGAGTTGTTCCCTCACCTGAGCTCACAGGCTCGTGCAGTTGGAGACTAGAGATGCCACTATATCGTAGAAGATGGACAGATAGAAAGGGAGAGGGGGGAAAGTAATTTCGTTTTAAAATTTATTTGGGAGGGTAATGAAATGAACGAAATTACCGAAATTTTGGTTATAATTTTGGCGAGTTTTCAAACAGACGCTTGAAATTTGACCGAAATTTGTTCTTATTCAAATGTTGCCAAATTTAGGACATAATATGTCTAAATTCAAATGTTTCCGATTTTTTTGAACGAATCGTATTTATTTCGAAAAGTAACTAAATTACCGAAATTTCGCCCAAATTTCGGCGAAATTGTGAACCGTGGAGAGGAGTGGGGGTGTTGGGTGGGCCTTTCCAGTTCTGGGTGTGTTTGGAAACATGCTCGACTTTGTTAGGTCGCGCGCGAGCGCTAGCTAGTGATTTCGTAAGCTGTATTCTTTGGGGCAACATGTAATTCCCAATCATTGGATCTGCTCCAATCCATCCTAATGTTGGAGTTGCTAAAGTAGGTTCGAAGTGGCCCATTTTGTAGTACCATCTAGTTGCGTCAGGGGCGGACCGTCCATTCTGGGGAGCTCCGGCCGGCGTCGAAGAGAGCCTGCGCTGCCGTACTAAAGGATGCCGCAGTCTTGGACTGACTCGGAAATCGTGGGCCGAGCCGCCGAGGCCCATTTTTGCGTGAGCCCACCAGGGCTCAGGCCACAACGTGAGAAAGCTAATTGCCCACTACGTGGCGGAGCTTGGGGCGGCCGACGGCAGCCTCAATCGGCTAATCGGGCGCGGCCACTACCTGGAGGAGCTTGGGGCTTGAGGCGGCTTGGCGGCGGCCGGCGGTTTGGAGCCCCCGGCGTGGGCAGCGCCGGGTCTGTACCGGCGGTGGTTGGAGCATGGGACCCGGAGAGTTGAGGCGTTGAGCAGATCAGCCGAGGGCAGAGGCAGGTCGCAGCGTAGACGCGCAGTCGCGCGGGGCTGCAGAGCAGAGGGCAAGATGTCTAAAGCCTAGCAAGCTCCCTCGAGTCTCAATTATAAGGCCGGTCTACACAAAATTTGACTGTTTTCTAAAAAACTGTCATATCCTAAAAGTTTATTTACAACTCTATTATATATAAATTATAGTAAATTATTTATGTAATTTTGATTCTTGGTCACTGTAATTATTTATGAAAGTCTTAATAACTCAGATTTCCATCACATGATTCAAAATCTCACATGTACTTTGAGAGATTGAGTAAAAACAAACATAAAAAAAATTATATACTAACAAAATGTAGCAATGTGGTGAACATAAAAAAATTATATACCAACAAAATGTAGCAATATAGTGAACCCATTATGTTCTTTACATGTATTTTGAGAGGTTAAGTAAAAACAAAGACAAAAAATAAAATAATATACCAACAAAACACGATAATATGGTGAACCCGTTATGTTCCAAATAAAAATTATAATAAATTTGGACCCAATTCATCAGATAGGAAAAAAATGCAAATCTCAAAGCATATCGGACGAATGAAAATTCAACTATTATGATTTTTTTCTTACAACACATCAATAACACGAATCTTCTAGCACATCTAATGAACAGAAAAGTGACAGTTTTAGCTTCAAAAAACTGTTAGAAGTTATATATCAATTCCCCAACTATAAATGTCTCAAATGCAATAATAGACGACGGATTGTGATTTTTTGCTTCCAGAGTTTGATGGTTGATTATTTGATTCGGTAGAAATGGGTTTGAAGAGATATTTTAGCACTGTGTTGAGCCAAAGTACAAGTGCTAGTGGAAAAGCCGCTGCTGTCGAAGAAGCAACTGCCGGAGCCACACAAGTACAGGCTGAAGTAGCAACGGCCGGCGTCGCGCAAGCCCAAGTTGAAGCAGCAACCGCCGACGCCGCAAAAGCACAAGCTGAAACAGGATCTGGTACCTAAAATCTAGTCTCGAGTTCGGTGGAGTTCGCCACCGAGTTGCGTGGAAATATTATTATCACCGGTACGATCAAAGCATGCTAGCAGTGTTACATGGTGTACACATACAAACTGGTTACTATCTGTTCTCACTCCGATTGAACAGCCGCTTTGAATCGCAAGCTTATCTGGTCCTATTTAAAGGCAGGATCATACGAGTTATGACTGCCACTGTTGAGCTAATGGGTGCGCTGTGCATGTATTTGCACTGGGCTTGAAAAGCTCATTCACGTGTGATTTGGTTTGGAAACAAATCAATCATGTTGGATTAGGATTGATTGAGTAGTTGACATATTGATTTGACTAGCATAAGTTTAGGGATTGGATTGAGTTGTTTTTTGCTGGCATGATTCTTCTGGATTGCGGCACCGGTCATTCATGTAATTTTTCTTTCCGTTTGTGTTCTTTCTTTTAGGGATTAAAGAGAAACCGAAAAGTCGCAACACACTACTACGTAACGCACCTTTGGTCGAATCGCCAAATGGGCAATAGTCTCGGAGAAAATTGCGTCCGGGACCAAAGATCTTTAGTCCCGGTTGGTAACACCAACCGACTAAAAGTCCCCGCCCAACGGCTCGTGGCGAGCTTTTGCGGGAGGACATTTAGTCGGTTGGTGTTACCAACCGACTAAATGTCAACTCATAGTCCTGGTTGGTACTACAATCCGGGACTAAATCTTTAGTCCCGATTGTAGTACCAACTCGACTAAGGTTAGCATTTAGTCCCGGTTGGTAACACCAACCGACTAAATGTCCTTCTATTTAAACTCTGTTTGGCGTTAAATCACAGGGAGCCGAACGCCGTCATGCCGGGACACGCCACCATTGCCACCACCACCACCGAGCCGTTCATTCACTCAACCGTATTCACCGGCGTGTTCGCGGTAAGCTCCTGATGCTAACCCTGCCGTCCATTATGAAAAATATGAAATGTGAAATTTGAATAATTTTTATATGTTATAAAATTGCCAATTAATTCATAAATGGAACTTTCATGATTTTTGTAGGCCACAATAAATTTCCAAAAATCATGAAATTTGTTTTTCCACTAAGTTACACTGTGAACAGTCCATATAAAAATTTTAAGACTATTTGGACAAAGTTGAATTTATACCTATTTTATGCTTATTTATTTAATTATTATTCCATGAATTTTGTAGGCTAAATTAATGATCCAAAAATTCTGAAAATTGTTTTGCCATCTAATTAGGCTATGAACTATCTGTACAAAAATTTTGGGATCAATCTGAAGACTTTTATTTTTCACCTTATTTAATAATTATTTAAATAAATGAAAAATGACTTTTACATGTGTTAGTTAGGTTAAGCTTTGAGGGTGTTTGATGAGATAAGTCTTATCTTATCAGATCCAACCTCTTGGGTAAAAATAATAAATATTAATTTTGTTTTAATAAATAAGTTTAATATTTAATTATTAAGTAATTAGTTAATCTCTTAATTAGCTTAATCACTTAGTTATTGTTTGCCTTTTGGATTGATTGTTGACCTAGGGTCATTCACCCTTAATGACTTTGGGCAATTTAGTTAATTATTAATTATCATTTAACTTGATGTCCCTTCTCCTTAAGCTTGCTGTTTAGCGTTAAATCACAGAGTCGAACGCCGTCGTCGCTTGCCGGGACACTCATATACCGCAAGGCGAAGCTCCTAGTGCTGTATTTGTCAAATAGTACTGATTCTTTGAAAATTCAAAATAAATTCATCTTAATTTCAAAAATTCTAAAAATTTTGGGTAGCCTCTCTATCATGTGTACTATCCGGGAAAATTTTGAAACTTGAAATTTAATTATGTGATATGTCATATAATGCAGAGCGATGACACGCCATTGGATGTACAATGCCGATCGCCGCTCCAAAGAGTTCATTGATGGCGTGCATTATTTCTTAAGAGTGGCCGAGGCAAACAAGCGGGATGGTTTCATGTCTTTGTCCATGTGCCCCGTAAGAATTTGAAGGAATATTCGCTCAAGGAGTCTTCACTCACACTTGTTGAAGTCGGGTTTCATGCCAAACTATATTTGTTGGACCAAGCACGGAGAAACCAGGTTATAATGCAAGAAGGTGAAGAAGAACAATTGGACCCTAACGACATTATTGCTCAATACGGTAACCGATGATACCGCAATGGGCGAAGTCAAGAAGAGGCAAGGCGAAGACACACTCGTTGAAGATGATGCTCTTGGTGATGTCATTCGTGATGCACAAAGAGATTGCGAAAGTGAAAAGGAGAAGGCTAAGTTTGACCGCATGCTAGAGGATCACAAGAAATTACTATACCGTCCCGTAGAAGATGGGCAAAAAAGTTGGGTACAACATTGGAGTTGCTACAATGGAAGGCATGAATGGTGTATCCGACAAGGCATTTGGGCAATTATCAAGATCCAAAAAGATGCTTCCGGCTTCAACGAATTGCCCGCCACTACGTCTGAAGCAAAACAGTTAAATCGCCCTTTGGGATTAGAAATCCGGAAGATACATGCATGTCCTAATGATCGCATCTGTATCGTGGCAAGGACTACGAGAATTTGGATGAATGCCCGTATGCAAAGCGTCGCGTATAAGATCGGCGAGATGACCTGGCGATGTTGAGGGCGAAGAACGTCCCAGGAAGAAAATCCCTGCCAAGGTTATGTGGTATGCTCCTATAATACCACGCCTGAAACGTCTGTTCATAAACAAGGACCATGCAAAGTTGTCGCGATGGCACAAAGAAGACCGTAAGGTAGACAACATGTTGAGACACCTGGCGATGGGTCCCATGGAGAGCAATAGACGAGAATTCCGGAGTTTGCAGATGACGCAAGAAACCTAAGGTTCGCTTTAAGTACGGATGGTATGAATCCTTTTGGGGACCAGAGCACTAGTCATAGCACTTGGCACTGTTACTCTATGTATCTACAACCTTCCTCCATGGTTATGCATGAAGCGGAAGTTCATTATGATGCGGTGCTCATCCAAGGCCCGAGGCAACCCGGCAACGACATCGATGTCTACCGAGGCCATTAGTTGAGGAACTCCTGCTTTTATGGAGCAAACCAGGTGTACGTGTGTGGGATGAGTACAAACAGGAACACTTCGACCTGCGAGCATTGTTGTTCGTAACAATCAATGATTGGCCTGCTCTAAGTAATCTTTCAGGACAGACAAACAAGGGATACAATGCATGCACACAATGTTTTGATGACATTGACATATATATTTGAAAAAAATGTCGAAGGTCGGTACCTTGGCCATCGTCGTTTTCTTCCTATGAATCACCAACTAAGAAAGAAAGGCAAGCATTTTAACGGTAAGGCGTAACACGAACCAAGCCTCGCAACCTAATCGGGAGGATGTACTTGATATGGTCAAGGATGTGCAAGTAGTCTTTGGAAAGGGACAAGGCAATAACACGTTTCGAAGATGCTAAGGGACACGCACCCATGTGGAAGAAGAAGTCCATATTTTGGGAGCTACCCTATTGGCAAGTCCTAGAGGTCCGCAACGCGATCGACGTGATGCACCTGACAAAGAATCTTTGTGTGAACCTGCTAGGATTCATGGATGTGTATGGAAAGTCTAAGGATTCACTCAAGAACGGCAGGACTTGCAGCGCATGAAAGAACGAGACAACCTGCATCCAGAGAAGACAGACGATGGACGCCATTACTTAAGACCTGCTAGCTTCACTCTTAGCAAAGAAGAGAAGGAAAGCATGTTTGAATGCCTAAACAGCATCAAGGTCCCATCTGGATTCTCCTCCAATATAAAGCGTATAATAAATGTGCCAGAGAAGAAATTCCTACACTTAAAGTCCCATGACTGCCACGTGCTTATGACGCAATTGCTTCCGGTTGCTTTAAGAGGAATTCTACCTCCACATGTACGTCAGCCACCGTGAAGCTATGTGCATTCCTCAATGCAATTTCTCGAAGGCAATCAATCCAATGGAACTAGCTACTCTCTGAGAATGATGTGGTTCAATGTCTTGTCGACTTTGAGTTGGTGTTCCTCCATCCTTCTTTAATATCATGACACACCTCCTAGTTCACCCGGTCAAGGAGATTAATATTCTCGGTCTGTGTTCCTACACAACATGTTCCCTTTGAGAGGTTCATGGAGTCTGAAGAAATATGTTCACCAGGCGTGCTTTCGGCGAGAAGGAAGCATCGCCAAGGGCTACGGACAGAGGAGGTCATTGAGTTCTGTGTTGACTTCATTCCCGACCTTGACCCGATTGGTGTTCTGAATCGCGACACGAGGGGAGACTTAGTGGAAAGGGAACACTAGGAAGAAAACATATATCGATGCGGGGACAATTATTTCAATAAAGCGCTACACAGTTCTTCAAAACTCCTCCGTGGTGGAGCCGTATGTCGAGGTACACAAGGAGTTCGTGACGATCCCGTTTCGAGGAAGAATGAAGCTTGGATTAGGCGTCATCACATGGAAACTTTCAGCGGTTGGTTGCGAAAAGAATGTCGGGGTGATGACAATATTGATGAGCAAGCTGTATTTGTTGGCTAGGCAACCATCGTGGCACATCCTCACGCATAAAGGGTGCGAGATAAATGGAAATACATTTTACACCGTAGCCCAAGATAAAAGGAGCACGAACCAAAAGCAGTGGTGTCGCGTAGATGCCACAGACCCAAATGGAAAGAGGCAAACATATTATGGCGCATAGAGGAGATTTGGGAACTAGACTACGCACCTAATTTTAAAGTCCCTTTGTTCCAAAGCCAATGGGTGAAGATGACCGGAGGCGGGGTAACGATCGACAAGGAGTATGGAATGACAACAAAGGACCTCAACAATATTGGGTACAAAGGCGAACCATTAGTCGCTTGTCTGCTGATGTGAATCGGTGTTCTATGTGAAAGACATGTCTACAAAACCCAAGAGAGGGAAAAACGACGACAAATCAACCAATGAGCCAAAACGCCACATAGTTCTTTTCAGGAAAAGAAACATCGTGGGAATTGAGGACAAGTCGGACAAGTCGGAAGATTATGAAAGGGATGACCGAATCCCGCCTTCAGCAGACCAAAGACCCAAGCATCTGCTAAATGCCGAGGACACTCCATGGTTACGGCATGATCATAACCAAGGGTCATCGTCAAGAAGAAGTTCACCATTGTGCCCGCTTGATATATAGTGATGTTTAATAAATAGTGTGTATTAGAGATTTTATGTAATAATTGTAACCGAGATGTTTCTATCATATTTTTCTTGTTTTTATCGTTTCAAATGAAATTCCTATTCGATAAAAGGACACATGTACCTCTGTGAAGCATGTCTTCTCCACCGTGTAAAAATGACTTGAAATTTTTTTAGCAAGTATTTATGCCTTCAAATGAAATTCGGCTTGTGGTTTGAGCCCTTCATTTTGTTTATAGTTGGCTCTTCACTTCCTAGCTTGTGGTCACTATAAAAGTCGTTTGAAATGTCAATAAGATAAAAGGAAATGCAACTATTATTTTTTAAAAATTTATGCCTAGTATTTAATTTACTATGCATTTAACAAGAATTAGCATATTTATACAAATAAACTTAATACAAAACCCAAACTGTGAAAACTGTGGCGGGAACTGAATAGTGGGGACCTTTAGTCCCGGTCCGTACTACCGCCCGGGACTAAAGGTCACACAGCCCGGGACTAAAGGTTCTCTGAAAAATATGTCCCCGCACAAAACCTTTAGTCCCGGGCCGTGGCACCACCCGGGACTAAAGGTCCAGCCTTTAGTCCCGGGCGTGGAACCACCCGGGACTAAAGGTCAGACCTTTAGTCCCGTCCAGACACCACCCGGGACTAAAGGTCTTTAGTCGGTTAGGATATCTGCCGGGACTAAAGGTCCCTCGATATTTAACAACATGGCTTCTTCCCTTCTTCCACCCCTTCCGTCTCCTCGCCTCTCCTCGCTGCTTAATTCGTCGGCTCCGGCTTAAGTCGCGCCCGGCCTCCTCCTTCCTCCCGTGGCGCCCCACTCCGCCACCACCTCCACTCGCTCCTCCTCCGCCGCTCCAGCTCGCCCGCTCCTCCTCCGCCGCTCAGCTCGCCCGGCTCCTCCCTCCTTCACTGATCCGCCGCCACTCACCGCCCGAGACTTCGCCACCATTGCCGAGTCAAGACTCCTCCACGCCGGTGAGCTCCTCATCTCTTGTCGCATTGCGGAGGCGAAAAGGATATCGTCTGATGGGTTCTCTGGCAGCCACCGAGCAACAATTTGTGTGGATACTACGTTTGCGAGTTCCTCATGGTGTATGCAAAAGAACCCATCTACTGATGCGAAAGTACGTAACAAGTATATATAATAAATCCATTTTATTTATTTGTTGCTATTAAATAAATCTTATGTATATTAATACTTCTTTTGTTTAATGCAAATTGAAGGAGATATGGTTGAAGGAGCAGTGTTGGATATGGACCGCCTCAAAGGAATTCAAGAGACAATCGTAGGATTTCTTAATGAGCATGTCCTCAAGCCCAAAGACCGAGTTCTACTTTAACCAGATGAACAATTGAAGCCAAACCGGGACGAACATTTGTATGACATTTAAGTGGAGGACAACATTTGTGTTGTAAATACCAAGGATGCATGAATAATGTTGTAAATTTTATGTGCATATATATATATATATTATACATATATATAGCTCCATAATATATATAGTTTCATACTTTATTTGTGTGTAATAATGTTCCAAACTAAATTATATGTGGGCGTATACATATATTAGCGAAGAATCGCATTTGAAAACCTAATGTAATTGTAAAACCAAAATCAATAATGAATTGAAATGGAAACAAAAAAGAAAAAAAACACCTTTAGTCGGTTGGTAATACCAGCAAGATTAAAACCAGCCAAATGTGACCAATGAGACCTTTTAGTCGGTTGGTATTACCAACCGGGACTAAATCGACCTTTAGTCCCGGCACAGGGACCGGGACTAAAGGTGAGACATTTAGTCCCGATTTCCTAGTCCGGCTCTATAACCGGGACTAGAGGTCCTTTAGGCCCGGGACCAAAGGTCTGTTCTGTAGTAGTGACAGTTTCATTGCGGCACAAAAAAAAAAATCCTCTTATGACCTTTTGATTGCCAATAGCTGAGTTTCCAAAAAAGAAGCTATTAGACCATATAGCTAGGTCTAGTAATTTTTAGTTGATGAATAATTGATAATGTTAGGTACTGATGTTATTTTAGATGTATGGCGTGTGTGTGGACTTATATCGGTCAAGTTAGGAAGAATTTGTGCCGGGAAAAGATGATGTTTTGGTTTTTGCATGTGTAGGGTAACTCGAAGGCGATCGTGGTCTACGGAGGTTACCGGGAGATGGCTTGGTGCGAAGTCATGGTCCAGAGGGTCGAGGATGTTGGAGGAGACGGTTGGGCTCGAGTTGAGGTGAGTGGAGATCAAAGATGGATGATGCGTGTTGGAGCTACAGAAGTGCAGTTCGGAGGCTACGACACGTGACAATTTTGGGATATCAAAAATTGGTTTTGTAATCTAGTGTAAAAGCTCATATATTGGGCCCTAGGATTTTAGTGGGCCATACGTGGGTGGTTAGGTGCCAACGCTAGAAGGTTTTAGGGTTAGTAGCTGTTGATGCATAAAAAGGGATTAGGAGTTCTGGCTACATACGTGAAGGTAGGTAAATGAGCTCTGGCGGCGGCAGGATATCAGGCTGGATGTAATTAGTGCTTGCGGTGGCAAAGGCATTATTGTTTTTGGTGGCCATGGCTTTTGCTTGTGGATGTGATCAAGGGCTGTACGCAAGATTTTTTTTGTGCTTCACTGGAGTTGTGGTTGCTGTGTTTGACTCGGCAGGAGGTTTTGGTGCAAGCATGGGGTTGTGCTTTGCTCGTGGTGGTTGTGCTTGCATGCGGCTGTGAAGATGATTTGGGTGTGGCGGCTGCACAGGGGCGACGTGCTGCTTTGTCGATCATGAAAAGACAGTGAGGGCTTCAGCAGCATTGAGCGATCTCCAGAAATTCTCCGGGGTTTCGTCCTACACGAGCCATTAATTCCTCGCCATCTACTGTAGCAACGTTGAAACACATTGTTTGTGCATGGGGAGGTGATCTAGCAGAAGAAAGAGGCGGCGCAGGTGGAGCACATCTCAATCGCACGCGTGCTGAGATCGCGTCGTAGCTTGGTGCACGGACTGAGGATTGCATCTACATCAAGTTCTATTCTTTCTAGCCTGTTTCGTGCAAAAAATCTTATACAATCATTCAACTCCTTCTGATTGTCATTAACGATCCTACAAGTGGTATCAAAGCGGGTTGTTATGGCGTCAGAGAGGTATGTGAATCGTCCTATGCTAGATGGTACTGATTTTTCTTTTTAGAAGTGTCATATGCAAGCTTATATTGAGACTCAAGGTAATGATATTTGGAATAAGGTTTCTAGACCTTATGAGGTTCATGTTATTGTTACTGATCTAAATAAAACAGATGTTGATTTAAATACTCAACCTCGTAATTTGCTGTTTCAAGGGATTTCTCGCAAAGAATTTGATCTTGTCGCTCATATTAATTCTGCTCACTTAATATAGAAAACTATTTGCGATTATCATGAAGGAACCACTAAAATTAAGAAAGTGCGTAAAGATCTTTATCAAAAAGATTATTCTGATTTTGATATGAAGCCTGGTGAAGCTATTGATGATCTTTTTTCTCGTTTTGAAAAAATATTGAGTAATTTGCGCGGTGTTAATGTTATTCCTATTGATGAAGATAATGCAACTAAAATTTTGAGATCTTTAGGTTTTGAGTGGTTGATGGTTGTCACAACTATCAATCTAGAAACTTTAACTATGGATGATCTTTTCTCTAAATTGAAAACCTATGAGATGGAAGCTTTAATATCTAAAATTAATAAACCTTCATCTTTAGCACTTGTGACTAACCCCTGCAGGCTGCTTTGTCAAGTTCTTTTCTTGTGTCTGCTTTGTCTTCTTTTTCAGAAGAACAGTTCGAACAGCTCCATGAAGAGGATTTGGTGTTGATCTCCTCACGAGGATACAAGGCACTCAACAACATGAGGATGAGGAAGTGAGGTGGCGTGTCAAGTTCGATCAAGTGGTATGAGTGTGGCGAGCGATGCTACATTAAGATGAAGTGTCCCAAGCTCAAAGAGAAAGTGATCAAGGAAGACAAGAATTACCGTCGTCGGCCATCCAAGAACAACAACACCAAGGGTGGCAATTTTCGTCGAAAGTTTGCTGAAAAGTTTCTTTCGGCTATCGAGCATCTTGATCTGAGTGATGTGGAAAATGATAGTTGCGACAACGACTACCACGATAATGATGATGCTAAAAGTAAGAAGAAGAACAATGACGACTTCACGGGCATGTGCTTCATGGCAAGAAACGATAACGACGACGACGATGACAGTGACCCCGATGAGGTAAGACCATCATATGATGAGCTTGAAGATGGTTTGATTAAACTTGCTATTGAATTTAAAAAGACAAAAAAAGAAACTGAAAGAAAATAATTGTCTTGTTGAAAGCTTAACTTCTGAAATTAATAGATTTAGAGCTTCTATTCCTGATAATGAATCATGCGAGTCTTGTCAAGTTTTACATTCCGAGTTGGAGATTGCTAGGTGTAACATCCTAATTTTCTAAGCTTTAAAAATCCTTTGAATAGTTAGTAGGGAGAAAATTCACCATGTGATTTTATTTGAATTTAATTCAAAAGCTTAATATTGAACCTTGTGCATCAAAACAATTTAATATGATTAAAGTCAACATCAACCATGGTCAAAACTATTTTATTTGGATTCTTTGTGCTTGGATATATTTTCTAGATTTTTCTAGAATTTTTCCAAGTTCATTTGCTATTTTCTTTTGCTAATTTGAATTTCTGGAATTTTATAAAATAGAAAACCTACTTAAAAATCCCAAACAGTCTTTGGGCCGATTTCCAACTCGGTTGGCCCATTCCTTCATTGTTCCATCCCATTCCCTCACGCAGCCTGTGAGCGCGCTTCGCCTTCGCTCTCTGCCATGTGGGGCCCGCCACTTTGTCGTCTCCACCGCGTCGTCGTCCTTGCGCAGTCCCGCCCGCATCCGCCATGGCTCGAGTTTGAGCTCCGTACGACAACTTAGGCTTTCCAACTGAAGTCCATCTAGAAGATGCGTGAAATCTTACCTTTTATCCCTCCGCACCTTTTTCCATAAAAATCCTATCCCGATTCCGTTTCAATCTCTGAGAATCGCTCGAGTTCATCTCGGACTTGTTTAGGTCTCTGCCGCCAGCACACCTCCCTAGCCTCGCCTGAGCCCTATAAAAGGCACCCTCGGGATCGCAACGCCGCCCGCACCAGAAACCCTCAAACACCCGACCCTCTGGAGCCCTAGCGTCGCCGTAATCCGTCATCTAGGGTTTTTGGCTGGAGCTTGAACTCTTCGAATTGCGCCACCACCAGTGTCGCCGCATCGTTTTCGAGTGCACCACCGGGTCCGCTGTCACCGGAGCCACCTTCAGCGACCACTCGCACCGTCGATACCTCGCCGGAGCCCTCGTCCGACAAAACCGAGCCCTCTCTGCCGCTTAATCCTCACCGCCGGTCGCCGTGGTGGTCCTCGAGCACCAACTTGTACTTCACCAGGTCCGCAATAGCCCTGTCTTCGCAATGCACACATCCACTGCCAGTCCCGTGCCGCCGCTCGCCGTTGTCGAGCCGGTCCAGAAGCCCTCGTCGGCGTTCAAGCTGACGTGGAAGCCACCTCACCACCATATTAGCATTTACGCACGTGTGTCAGCCCACGTAGGCACTGACCCAGCCACCACGTGCGCGCGTGTGCCAGCCCAACTCAAGCCAGATCCAGATCGGTTCGGTGAATTGAGTTCACTGTGGACCAGGTCACTAACATGTGGGGCCCACATGTCAGATCCAATTTCTTTTATTCTTTTTCGGCATAAATTCTTTCGCTGACATCATAAATCCGATTTTTTCTTTTAAAGAATAATTCAAATTATTCCAGAATTACGGTTTCTTGTAGATTCAAACTTCCAAAGCCCATATCTTTTGCATCCGAACTCCGATTGAGCTCTTTCAAATTTCTAAATTCCTCTAAATTCAAGATATATTTATTGGGGATTTTTATTCAATTTTTGGAGCTTGTTTTGCCTCTATTTTTATTTGTTTTGTTTTGTTTTGTTTGCTTCGTTTGCGAGTAGACGTCGATACTTCGGGAGGTTTTGAAGAACAAGGAGCACCTCAAGAGCAAGATCAGTACCTAGACCTATTTCAAGGCAAGTCATACCTTTGATCATGTTGAATCCTAGTTTTCTAAAATTACTTTGATTCAAATTATTGCATTTACTTTAAATATTTATTTAAATGCTTTTGGGTTTAGTTATTAATCCAATTTGTTACAACCACTTTGTCTATTTGTTATGTCATAATCTTTTGTCACCTTAGATTGGTTTATTTAGTTGGTAATATTGTAGCACCAACGTATGTTGGTTAGATACGATTATATTGCTTAGCCATGCTACGAGTCATCATGTCATGTAAGTTGCAAATATAAACCTGACTAAGTGACTATGGAACTAAGTGATAAAAAACTGCATGTACTATGTGCTATTACTCATTGATGGCATAAGTTGCACTTAACCAACAAGGTGGGAAAGGATTTAGACTGAGGCAAGTGGTGGATACTGTGTGCTACTTTTGGTGGATCTGTGTGCATGGGCTTAAAAATCTGTGTGCGTAGGGATTTGTAGTAAACTAGAAGTCTTGCCTTGGTCAATTAAGGACTTAACTTTGTGCGCCATTGAACTGAACCTCTCGTACAACCACATGCCTGATGGGATTCTTGACATTGATTACTCAGGTAGTAGGTTAGGCTGTGTTGCATGGGTGGAGGTGTGCTACCAAGTAGTCGCATCGCAGGGCGGTTTGCCGCTTCCCTGTCCAACGGTGTGTGTCAGACTGACTTCCTGTGTGAGGTTTTCTGACGGTTTGTAAGCACACTAGGGAGTGTCAATGTTAAGATGAAGTTTTTGAAACGTTTTGTTATGATTAGTGCTTGCAATACTAGTTGTGTCGTGTGGGTAAAGTGTACAACCTCTGCAGAGTGTTAAATTAATCTATTCGAATAGCAGCGTCATGATCATGGACATGCTCGGGAATTTCACACAAGGGGTAGATTTTCATAAAACCTTGGGAAGGGAGCTATGTAATCTAAGTCATATGGCTATGTGAATAATTTGCTTAGGCTATGTGTCTTTGTGAAATCAAACTGTTAAATTATTATTGTTATTTGCTTTACTTATTGCTTTCAATCTATTATTTGTATTCAAATTGTAAATGTTGCATTTTTGCAAAAGAACCACTGAAGCCATTCCTTTGGAATAAGCCTGCATCTATAATTGCATTTCTGTGGTATGACTTGCGAATACGGTTGTGTACTCATGCTTGTTGAAAAAATGCAACAGAAGAAGAGGAGTCATCGCCTGCTTTTGAGGAGGAGTTCATTGAAGGTGCTTGATAGTAGGGTCTTGATCCCAGTCAGTTGCCTGTGGTGAATTGATGGGATGCCGCTACCATTTTTGTTTCTATTTTCGCTGCTATTTAATTCTTTGTTAGCCCTGCGTGTCTTAATAAGTGTAAACTTGACCATAAGGTCAAAACCCTTATTTGTTAATCAAATTTCTCGTTTATGCTATTATTCTCCTTGCGTGGATCGATATTCATCTATGTTGGAACTGTGTGCACTAGCGTGATCCTGTACTAGCGCATTATACACAGAGGGTCTAGAATTGCATTTTTGGGTCCCGACAGAGGTGGTATCAGAGCCATACTGACTTTAGGTCTTGACCTTGGTTAGATCAGCCGTCTTAGAGAGTCCAAATTATTTTCTAAAGAAAAATTAACTTGCAAGAGTCAATTGGACTGCTTAACTCCTCTTATGTCTTTCTCGACTCAACTATTGCTAGAATCTTTTCCTCTCCCCACTATTTTAACTTGGTTCCCATCCTCTTGTCTGTCTTGACAGATGCTTCATACCTATAGTGAGCGCAAAGACGGACTTGCGCAGAGCTGTGGAAACTGTTGTAGGTACTTGGAGGCTTTGATCGTCCCATGTATCGTGGCAACCATTGGGTGGTCAACGGACGAGATCGTGAAGTGATATACTGTTTGACTATCTATGAGAGGAGGAACACTAAAGCCAGCCAGCTGTTGAACATCTCCGTCAGAAGGATCACCTTCGCGCAAGGAATTCAAGAGTCGTCACGCCTGGCCATCCTCAGAATCTGCAACATCTACGCACGAGAGCTGCAGAATACCGTCTTCCGTGACCATCCCAGATCTGCAGTAGTGGATCTATCTGCTTGTTTTCCGTCTACGAATGGGGAAGGCAACACCATAGTGGTGCATCTTGTTTAGTTCGCAGCTGCTCAGGAGGAGTCACTGGAGTTGGTCGCCACCGAGCTGGAGTGCACCTATGAGACCTTAGAAAGAGCCAAAGAGAGGATTGCCATTCTGGAAGAAGCCCTCTATGGTCTACACGAGCCTGAGGAGGAAGATCCTGAAGAGCTAGAAGAGCCAGAGGAGGATCTAGAAGAAGATCCTGAAGAAGGTCCAGAGGAGCCAGCAGAAGCTGCAGAACCGGAGGAGCCAGTGAGCCAGCACCAGGGCCTTTGCTCTGCTGCACTAGTCCTGGGGCATCGAGACCCGATTCGAGGATGCCAAAGACACTTTCGTGTCTATAGCGGTGGGAGCACCGTCGTGGTTGTGGAGGCTACCTTAGCGGCTGAGTTCACTAGAGTTTTAGTTCGTCAGGTGTAGCCAGTTTCTTTTTGCAGAGTCGTCCTTTAGGTGGTAGTTTGTGTACTTAGGTTTGTCGTTTTTCCTGTGTGCAAGTATGAGCTGCAAAGGCCCTTTGGCATTTGTTATAGCCATGCTAAGACCCTTAATAAAGTATTTCAGTCGGATTTCTTAAAGCCGTGTTTGTTGGGTTTAATCTACCCCCTCGATTAGTTCTTAACTCATCTTGTGCTTTCTACCTTACCTAACCCATGGAGCTTCATCAGATGGTTCAGACTCGTCATGTCGCTGCAAGTGGATTAGGAACTCAAGAGTCAAATCAGAATGAGTAGACCCCCGCAGGAGCAAATTTGCTGCAAGCACCCCCTCTCGACTTGCAGAACTTTGGAGCTGTCATGGCAACACAGATGCAGTTGATGTATGCCATGATGAATCAAATGTAGGCTATGAGTAATCAGAACAACAACAATAACAATCATCACACTGGAGCCCCAGTCGCGCATGGTCACCATGGACCATCCAAACTGGCTGAATTCATGAGAACTCGTCCACCAACTTTCTCTAGACATGTCTCGCCAATAGAAGCTGATGATTGGCTTCGTGTAATTGAGAGGAAGCTGCTGATCACTCAATGCAGCGACCACGAGAAAGTCCTGTATGCCACCCATCAGATGGAGGGCATAGCTGCTGAGTGGTGGGAGAATTTTTGTGCAGCGCATGAGGCGCCACAAAATATCACTTGGAAAGAATTTTCCGCGGCCTTTCGTCAGTACCATGTACCTAAAGGCATAATGGATTTAAAGAAGGATGAGTTCCACGCTCTCAAGCAAGGAGCTATGTTGGTAACTGACTACTTGAACAAGTTTTCTCAGCTAGCTCACTATGCTGTAGAGGACGTCACTACTGATAAGGCTCATCAGAGTCGCTTCTTGAAGGGATTGAACTCAAGACTCCAGGTTAGTCTACTTGCTCACACTTTCCCAAACTTCCAAGAATTGGTTAACAAGGCGTTGGTTATGAAGGACAAACGCAAAGAACTAGAGGACAATCGCAAACGTAGGATGGCTTAGCAAGGAAGTCACCAATCCCAGCAAAGAGCCAGAGTGGTACCGCAGCAGAATAATCGATTTCCGCCGTAGAATTCTTTCAGGACGCCTGCACCAACATCAACACCTTGTCCAAGTGCTCTGAACTTTCGCAACCCCGTGCCAACCAACCTCAATCCAGGGAACAACCAGCAGAGTGCTCAGAGAGTGTGTTATAATTGCCGTCAGCCAGGGCATTTCGCCAACCAGTGTCCGCAGAAGGGAACGATCACTCCAGTCTGTTTTAATCTTGGAGCTACACCAACCAAGACCCCAGCACCAAGCAACCAAAGAGTTTCTCAAGGTACTAGTCAACCAGGAGGAGCACCTCAGTCTGTGGTCAGAGGTCGTGTCAACCACGTCACTCTAAAAGGAGCTCAAGAAGCACCAGACGTCGTACTGGGTAAGTTTCTAGTAAACTCAGTACCTGCATCAGTTCTGTTTGATTCTGGAGCTTCACATTCATTTGTTTCTGGAGTTTTTGCAACTAGAAATAACTTGGAAGTTATGCATCTTAATCATACTTTGTTAGTCCAGTTGCTTGGAGCAGAGTTAAGTGCTAAAGTGAGTTGTTTAGGGGCTAAGTTACTCATAGCTGGAGTTGAGTTTCTAGCCAACCTAATCGTTCTAGACACCCAGGCCTTAGATGTCATCCTTGGCATGGATTGGTTAACCAAGCACAAAGTCGTGCTAGATTGTGGCCGAAGAGCCGTAACCATTGAGGATACTAAGGGAAATAAGGTAGAGTTCCTAGCCACCTCAGTGCGTGATGGACATCTGCTAGTCAATATCCTGAAGATAGTTGCTTTGGAAGATGTGCCTATCGTCAGAGAGTATCTAGATGTGTTCCCGGAAGAATTACCAGGAATACCACCAGACCGTGACATCGAGTTTGTCATCGATCTAGTGCCAGGAACAACACCAATTTCGAAGAGACCCTATTGGATGCCAGCCGATGAGTTAGTAGAGATGAAGAAGCAAATAGAAGAACTTTTGGACAAATGTTTTGTGAGGCCTAGTTCGTCGCCTTGGGAAGCACCAGTCTTGTTTGTCAGGAAGAAGGATGGAAGTATGAGAATGTGCATCGACTTTCGATCTCTCAACGAAGTCACCATAAAAAAAAGTACCCATTGCCCCGGATAAATGATTTGTTTGATCAGATGAAAGGAGCCGGAGTATTCTCAAAGATCGATCTGCGATCAGGTTACCACCAGTTGAAGATTTGTCCTAAGGATATACCTAAGACCACTTTCCCAACGCGGTACAGACATTACGAGTTCTTGGTCATATCCTTTGGTCTGACTAATGCCCCTGCCTATTTCATGAGAATAAAGTATTCATGGAATATTTCGATAAGTTTGTAGTTGTGTTCATCGATGACATCATGGTCTACTCCAAGTCAGAAGAAGTACATGCTGAACATTTGAGATTAATTCTAGAGAAACTCAGAGAGCATCGGTTGTATGCCAAGTTTAGCAAGTGTGATTTTTGGAAGAAAGAAGTGGATTTTCTTGGGAATGTGATGACAGCCGAGGGAGTAGCAGTTGACCCCGGTAAAGTTAAAGCAGTATTACATTGGGAACAGCCCAAGACTGTCACTCAGATTCGTAGTTTCTTGGGAATGGCAGGATATTATCGTCATTTCATTGAAGGATTCTCAACGATTGCTAAGCCTCTTACGCAGTTGTTGAAGAAAGAGAAGAAATTCACTTGGACCCCAGCTTGTGAAGGAAGCTTTCAAGAATTGACGAAGCGTTTGACTTCAGCCCTACTGCTGATTTTGCCAGATATCCGCAAAGACTTTGATATCTATTGTGACGCTTCACGTTAAGGATTAGGATGTGTCCTGATGCAAGAAGGAAGAGCTGTAGCTTATGCGTCTAGGCAATTAAGGCCTCATGAAGAGAATTATCCTACCCATGATCTAGAATTAGCTACCGTAATGCAAGCTTTAAAGATTTGGCGTCATTACCTTATCGGTAACCGCTATGAAGTTTATTCAGATCATAAAAGCCTGAAGTACAACTTCACTCAGTCAGATCTGAAAATGAGACAGAGAAGATGGTTAGAGTTGATAAAAGATTATAATCTTGGAATCAATTACTATCCTAGTAATGCTAATGTAGTTGCAAATGCTTTAAGCCATAAAAGCTATTGCAATGCTGTGGAAGTAAAAGATATTTGTTCAGAACTTCAAGAGGAATTTCAGAAGCTGAAACTAGAGGTTGTGTCTGAAGTATTTGTAGCTAGTCTAGAGGTGCAGTCTACTTTGGAAAAGTAGATTCGAGAAGCTCAACCAAAGGATCCCGTATTCTCAGACATCAAGCTTAAAATGGCGAAGGAAAATGTAAAGACTTCACCTTAGATGATCAAGGTATACTGTGGATCAATGGACGTATTTGCGTACGAGATGTTGATGAAGGAAGCCCATGATTCCAAGTATTTGATTCACCCTGGTAGTACTAAGATGTATCAGGATGTTAAGAATAAGTTTTGGTGGCCAAATATGAAGCGAGACGTCGCAGAGTTCGTTGCCTTGTGCGACGTGTGTCAGAAGGTCAAAGCAGAACATCAGAGACCAGCAGGCCTGCTGCAACCTTTGAAGATTCCAGAGTGGAAGTGGGAAGAAATCAGGATGGATTTCATTACCGGTTTGCCCAAGACTCAATCGGGTTACAATTCGATTTGGGTTATAGTGGATCGTTTGACTAAAGTTGCCCATTTCTTGCCAGTCAAAATCACTTACTCAGGAGATTGTCTTGCAGAGCTGTATATATCAAGGATTGTCAGTCTACATGGTGTGCCTAAGAAGATAGTGTCAGATCGAAGATCTCAGTTCACCTCGCGTTTTTGGAAGAGTCTACATGAAGCCTTAGGGACTCATCTAAATTTTAGTACTGCGTATCATCCTCAAACAGATGGGTAGACCGAAAGGGTTAATCAGATATTGGAGAATATGTTGAGAGCTTGTGCCTTAGCTAATGCAACCAGTTGGGATAAGAGTTTGCCGTATGCAGAATTCTCATACAACAACAGTTATCAAGCCAGTCTACAAATGTCACCGTTTGAAGCTTTATATGGTTGTGCCTGTAGAACCCTATTGAACTGGTCAGAAACAGCTGAACGTTTGGTTTTTGGGCCAGACATCGTTCAAGAGGCAGAAGAGCAAGTGTCTATGATCAGAGAGAGATTAAAGGTAGCTTAGTCGAGGCAGAAGAGTTATGTTGATAATCGCCATCGTGATCTCAGTTTTGAGCCAGAAGATTTTGTTTATCTTCGAGTTACGCCACTCAGGGGTGTAAAAAGATTTCATGCGAAAGGGAAGCTTGCCCCTCGGTATGTTGGTTCGTTCAAGATTTTGGATCGCCGTGGAGAAGTAGCTTACCAGTTGGAGCTGCCGTAGTCGTTAGCAGGAGTACATGATGTCTTTCATGAACTTGTTTTTCCTCCTCCTAGGCAATTCTGTGCTCTTGCTAAGAAAGCATCTGATGCCTTTTATAGGCTTAGCAACACCAGGGAGCAAATCCAGTCATATGTCTTTGATGGTAAGGTTGTTTTTATGTTTTGAACTGCAATTCATGTTTCCACTGCATCTATAGTTTTGCTCGATGTGCATCCTGCTTCGCTCTCATGTAGTCACCTGAATATTGTTAATTCTATGCTGTTTCTTCTTGTTCTCTCATTCAATGCTTATAAACTCTATTCCTCATGTTCAGTGATCAGGGCTAGTGTTCCAAAGATGAACTCGGATGGTGCATTTGAGCAGAAGAATGAAATCGCAAAAGCTGTGGAAGATGAACTTGAAAAGGTTTTTGTGCATCATTCTTTGGTCTTCTAGAGCATAATGGTATTTTTTTTGTACTAACCAAATTTACCCACTATGTAGGCAATGTCAATGTATGGGTATGAGATTGTATTGGGGAGACGCGGGGGCGATTTGCCTACCCTGATTTTTTGGCTGCGTTGTTTGGAGGATCTGATTAGCGCTTCTTTATTTGATAGGTTTCAGCCGGGGAAGGTGTGCAGGCGCTGGAGCAGGACGATCTATGTTGGGAACCTCCCCGGCGACATCTGGGAGAAGGAGGTGGAGGATCTCTTCTACAAGGTCGGGAATTTATTTGCTTGTATAATCCATAAAAAAACTAAAAATAAGAAAGCTGCATTAGGGCTATCTGTTACTTCGCGGTCTTTAGACTCAATTCCGTGGTGTGGTAGTTATCCTGCATATCTTAGATCTCTTGCTCCTAAATAATTTAAGTCTTGTATGAATTATGCTATTTAATGGGCTGTATTAAGGTGATAATATAATACAGTCGTTAAAAAAAAGGAAAAGGCTACTGATTTGAAGACCATGGTGCCTCTGGCATTCTCCTAGTTGGTTTTCTACTGCTTTCAACAATCTCAAGTCAAGATATATTATTTTTTCGGGTATGATTTTGTGTAGGGTCTAATATTATCGACCTTATTCTATTCATGTAGTACGGCCATGTTGTTGATATTGACTTGAAGATTCCTCCGAGGCCACCTAGTTATGCTTTTGTTGAGGTAATATACTCCCAAAAAACACCTCATCCAAAAGGCCCCTTTGTTTTGTCCTCGAATAAGGCCTTTCTATTGCTAAATACTTTGGGGCACAAACTGCTAATATAAGCTACTATGCTAACTTTGTAGTTTGAAGATCCTCGTGATGTTGAAGATGCACTTGCTGGACGGGATGGCTACAACTTTGACGAACACCGTCTAAGGGCAATCACATAAGATATTTGATAACTTCTTTACGTCCATTGTCTTTTGTTTTTCTATCTAATGGCCACTTTTATGTGCAGGTGGAACCTACTCATGGTGGGAGAGGTGGTTCCTCCTATGACCGTTCCAAAGAATTGTGGTGGTGGAGGCCGTAAATGGTGTGTCGAGACACTCGAATCTTGTGGTATAGTTTTTATCAACGTGGAACATTTATTTTTAGTGTTCGATTCTCTGCATGCGAGTTTAATCATTTGCAATATCGCATAGTTACGTTACGGATCGCCTTCTTCGCATCATGGCGAGGATTTAAAGGTTTGTCTGCAAGCACTCCTTTTCTTGATTTTTTGTTGTAACGTGGATTTATTTCCTTTGAGGAACAGTATCACTTATCTCAACAATTTACGCCAGACCATATCTGAAGAAATTTGGTGATCTTTGTTTAGCGAAGTGTATCGTGAAAGGCAAGTGGTAAGCTATATTTTGAGCCACAACCTCAACTTTTAGTTAGTTTCCATATCTGCAATATCCATTATATACCTCTTAAGAAGCACGTACATGTTGATATAGTTCTGGTGCTATTTTTATTTTGAAGCAAAAGGCCTTAATCCCAATTTTATGGCCAAAGTAGCAGCTCCAAGCCTCCAACCGTCAACTTACATCTATACCCACAAGAATACCACATGAAGTTTATAAATAGCTAAAGCCAATCCCAAGAATTTATTTCACTCTTTTGGTTGGTGCATCATTCTTATTTTCCTTTAGCAATATGGTACATGTGCAAAGCTACATGAAGCAATGAAGTCAATAATTCATCTGTATAGTTATTTAGTCACAAGATCTTGACCTATATTTTATTTTGTTACAGCCACCATGGGGATTGTGGACTACACAAATCATGATGATATGAAATATGCCGTAAGTCCATATTTCAATACATTTTCTTGTATATTTTGGATTTTGCTAGTCTATAAGTACGAAGCATTACATTCTACAGTGTTTTCTGATACTCTGTAATCCATATGTCGTTCTAC
Organism: Phyllostachys edulis; assembly: GCA_036346405.1. Taxonomy (NCBI): domain Eukaryota; kingdom Viridiplantae; phylum Streptophyta; class Magnoliopsida; order Poales; family Poaceae; genus Phyllostachys; species Phyllostachys edulis. Next base: position 12,266,215 of record CM070552.1, read on the forward strand.
AATACCTGATTTTGCCTTGAATGACAATCTATTACTATTATCTGACCACCATTTGCAGATAAAGAAACTGAATGAATCTGAATTCAAGAATGCCTTTTTCCAAGGTGTTATAAGGGTAAACATTCTTTGCTTGTTTACCTTGATCCTTGCAATCGCTTTATATGGTTAACCATGCACATGCACCTTTTTCTCTCTAGGTGAATTTGTTTCCAGAATGACAATGTGCAACATGGAAATGAAAATTCTGCCGCATACAAGGTTAGTTCACTTCTCTACTCTTTAGAACTCATGAACATAGTCGAGTATCAAAATAATATAATACACTGCTCCTTTTAGTTTTGTTACTTTAATATTATGATTTTGTTTCTTCCTAATGGTGCATTAATGGACTCCAATTTTTTATTGTAGGTTGATAAGATAAATGGATGATGCTATGGATGATATGTTGAATGAAGGTGGCGAATGGTGACATAGGCAGATGATTTTCATTACGTTTAGATTTCATTATGTTAGGAAATGATGTTCAAGCAAAATATTTATATCATGTCTTATGTGGATGGTTCTCTATGTAATGCAACAATTTCTTTTAAATATATGAGTGTTCTTTTTTACCATGCTACGACCAATAATAATTATTTTTTTACTTTGACTTCTACACACTTATAATCGTTACAGCAACTTAATTTCCGTTGCCAAAATAGCAAAAGTCATTTGTGTGTGGTAAGTACCAATGTTTCTATGCGTTGCGACAATATAATTATATCCATTGTCAAAATAGTAAAAGTTATCCATGCATCGTAAGTACCAACGCATACAAGTGTAGTTACAACCTGATTATATCTGTTGCGAAGTAGCAACGCCTATTCATATCTATTACCAACGCTTGTTTATCTGTTGTAATAGACCCTCGCAACGGCCCCAATGGCTACACATATTAAATGTGTTGGTATAGACCGTAGCAACGCATTTTTGGATTTTTACCAATGCATATATACATTGGCAAATGGGAGTTCATCTTGTAGTGCGTGAGGAAGAGTTGAAAGCCGAATTCCCTAGCCTTTTCTCCAGCTAGCCTGAATCTCGGGGTCAAGATTCCTTTAAGTGGGGGAGGTTTGAAACAACCCAATTTTCTGAGCTTTAAAAATCCTTTGAATAGTTAGTAGGGAGAAAATTCACCATTTGGTTTTATTTGAATTTAATTCAAAAGCTTAATATTGAACCTTGTGCATCAAAACAATTTAATATGATTAAAGTCAACATCAACTATGGTCAAAACTATTTTATTTGGATTCTATGTTCTTGGATATATTTTCTAGATTTTTCTAGAATTTTTCCAGGTTCATTTGCTATTTTCTTTTGCTAATTTGAATTTTTGGTATTTTATAAAATAGAAAACCTACTTAAAAAATCCCAAATAGTCTTTGGGCCGATTTCCAACTCGGTCGACCCATTCCCTCGCGTAGCCCGTGAGCGCGCACGCCTTCGCTCTTTGCCATGTGGGGCCCACCACTTCGTTGTCTCCACCGCATCGTTGTCCCCGCGGAGTCCCGCCCGCATCCGCCATGGCTCGAGTTTGAGCTCCGTACGACAACTCAGGCTTTCCAACTAAAGTCCATCTAGAAGATGCATGAAATCTTACCTTCTATCCCTCTGCACCTTTTTCCATAAAAATCCTATCCCGATTCCGTTTCAATCTCCGAGAATCGCTCGAGTTCATCTCGGACTTGTTTAGGTCTCCGCCGCCAGCACGCCTCCCTAGCCTCGCCCGAGCCCTATAAAAGGCACCCTCGGGATCGCAACACCGCCCGCACCAGAAACCCTCAAACAATCGACCCTCTAGAGCCCTAGCACCGCCGTAATCCGTCATCTAGGGTTTTCGGTTGGAGCTTGAACTCTTCGAATTGCGTTGCCACCAGTGTCGCCGCATCGTCTTCGAGTGCACCACGTAGGCCCTGACTCAGCCACCATGTGCGCGCGTGTGCCAGCCCAGCTCAAGCCAGATCCAGATCGGTTCGGTGAACCGAGTTCACCGTGGACCAGGTCACTAACATGTGGGGCCCACATGTCAGATCCAATTTCTTTTATTCTTTTTTGGCGGAAATTCCTTCGCTGACGTCATAAATCCGATTTTTCTTTTAAAGAATAATTCGGATTATTCCAGAATTAGGGTTTCTTGTAGATTCAAACTTCCAAAGCCCATATCGTTTGCATCCGGACTCCGATTGAGCTTATTCAAATTTCTAAATTCCTCTAAATTCAAGATCTATTTATTGGGGATTTTTATTTAATTTTTGGAGTTTGTTTTGCCTCTATTTTTATTTGTTTTGTTTGTTTTCTTCGTTTGCGAGTCGACATCAATACTTCGGGAGGTTTTGAAGAACAAGGAGCACCTCAAGAGCATGATCAGTACCTAGACCTATTTCAAGGCAAGTAATACCTTTGATCATGTTGAATCCCAGTTTTCTAAAATTACTTTGATTCAAATTTATGCATTTACTTTAAGTATTTATTTAAATACTTTTGGGTTTAGTTATTAATCCAATTTGTTACAACCACCTTGTCTATTTGTTATGTCATAATCTTTTGTCACCCTAGATTGGTTTATTTAGTTGGTAATATTGTAGCACCAACGTGGGTTGGTTAGATACGATTAGATTGCTTAGCCATGCTACAAGTCATCGTGTGATGTAAGTTGCAAATATAAACCTGACTAAGTGACTATGGAACTAAGTGATAAAAAACTATGTGTACTATGTGCTATTACTCGTTGATGGCATATATTGCACTTAACCAACAGGGTGGGAAAGGATTTAGACTGAGGCAAGTGGTGGATACTGTGTGCTACTTTTGGTGGATCTGTGTGCATGGGCTTAAAAATCTGTGTGCGTAGAAATTTGTAGTAAACTGGAAGTCTTGCCTTGGTCAATTAAGGACTTAACTTTGTGCGCTATTGAACTGAGCCTCTCGTACAACCACATGTCTGATGGGACGGGCCTAACTTAGTAAGTTATGGATTCTTGACATTGATTACTCAGGTAGTAGGCTAGGCCGTGTTGCATGGGTGGGGTGTGCTACCAAGTAGTCGCATCGTAGGGCGGTTCGCTGCTTCCCTGTCCAACGGTGTGTGTCGGACTGACTTCCTCTGTGGGGTTGTCTGACGGTTTGTAAGCATACTGGGAGTATCAATGTTAAGATGAAATTTCTAAAACATTTTGTTATGATTAGTGCTTGCAACTCTAGTTGTATCGTGTGGGTAAAGTGTACAACCTCTGCAGAGTGTTAAATTAATCTATTCGAATAGCCGCGTCCGCGGTCATGGACATGCTCGGGAATTTCACACAAGGGGTAGATTTTCATAAAACCTTGGGAAGGGAGCTATGTGATCTAAGTCATATGGCTATGTGAATAATTTGCTTAGGCTATGTGTCTTTGTGAAATCAAAATGTTAAATTATTATTGTTATTTTCTTTACTTATTGCTTTCAATCTATTATTTGTATTCAAACTACAAATATTGCATTTCTGCAAAAGAACCGCAGAAGCCATTCCTTTGGAATAAGCCTACATCTATAATTGCATTTCTGTGGTATGACTTGCGAGTACGGTTGTGTACTCATGCTTGTTGTAAAACATGCAACAGAAGAGGAGGAGTCATCGCCTGCTTTCGAGGAGGAGTTCATCGAAGGTGCTTGATAGTAGGGTCTTGATCCCAGTCAGTTGCCTGTGGTGAATTGATGGGATGCCGCTGCTATTTAATTCTCTGTTAGCCCTGCGTGGCTTAATAAGTGTAAACTCGACCATAAGGTCAAAACCCTTATTTGTTAATCAAATTACTCGTTTATGCTATTATTCGCCTTGTGTGGATCGATATTCATCTATGTTGGGCTGTGTACTAGCGTGATCCTAGACTAATGCATTATACACAGAGGGTCCAGAATTGTATTTTTGGGTCTCGACACTAGGTCAATGAATGCATCAAACTTGGTTCAACTTAGGAATGTAAATGCTAAATTTGATGATTTAATGTTGGCATATGATTCTTGTGATGAAAAGTTAAAACTTGCAAATGATAAAATTGTAAAGCTCAAGTTTAGTTCTCCTACAGGTTTAGAGTCAATTATTTCAAATGCTTAAACTAAAACTTGCTCTAATTGTGGATTGTTAGAAGCTAGACTTAATTCATCTTAGGAAACCATTCAACAGATGCTTTATTATGAGATATCTTCTTGCTCTAACTGTCCTAAACTGAACATAGAAACAGAAGCTTTGACTAGACAACTTAATGATTTTGCTGAAAAAGAAAGATTGGCTCAGTCTAGTGCTTCTAAGAATCTGTGAATGAATCTGTTAAATGCACAACTTGTCCCACTCTAGCTAAAGAAAATGAGTATCTTAAGGACACTTTAGAGGGATTTTCCTTTGGCAAGAAAAATTTGAGTATGATCCTAGACAAGTCAAAAGTGAGTGCTAAAAATCATGGTCTAGGATTTAATTTTGTTGAGCATGCCAAGAATAATCCTCCTAAGGTTGTTAAGCTTTTTAAACCTGGGAAATTTGAAGTAAAATCTGAACCAAAACAAATTGTTTTTAAATCAGCTGGTATTGCAAAAAGGACTCATCTACCAAAGTGGGTGTTGTAAAGGCAATAGATACGACTTCTCATCAAGACAAGTATCAATGCACTCATTGTGGTAGAGAGGGTCATTTGGTTCAATTTTACTTTTGAAAAGCGAAGAAAGAAAAGAAAGACATGTTAAGAAAGATTTCTCGTTCTGGAGTGGAGTTTGGTCAAGCTCCTTATCACCGCTTTGCTCCCACTAAACAATTTTCTGCAGGTTTGGGGGTTTTTGCGACAGGACCAGTCAGACTGGCGTCTTTCACGTGGTCAGACCAGCGAGTGGTCAGACCGGCACTTCAACGGCGGTCTGACCGGCAGTGCCTAGAAGCTAAAAGTTCTTTGTCTGTGCCTACTATTGCTCCTGTTCGTTGCATATCTCAGTACTAATTACCTAGATCTTTATTCTCTAACCCCAGTACTAAGATATCGACGATTGTTCATGCTTTGTAGGCTCGTTGCAAGCGGAAGAACATACGGTTCATTGATATTTGGTATCATTTTCTTAGAGACCATGTGGAAAAAGGAAATGTTGTTTTGCATTTTATTGATACAGATTCTCAAGTTGCTGATATTATCACAAAAACCGCTTGATTTGCACGGTTTGCTCTTTTGCAAAGTGAGTTGGGTGTGTTGCATCCTATGGGATTATTCTGAGGGGAAGCTTGTTGTTTAAAATTTCAGAAGCTTTGTTTATTATATGTGTCAAACAATTCATCAAGTCCATGCCATTGAAATCAAATGAGGTGTAGAGCTCTCGTTATCATGTTTACTCATGTGCTGTGTAGCTTTGATCATGACAAGTTATAATTACTTTGCCACATTTGAACTAAAGCATGACATGGCAGAATACTTTGACTAGATTGATTATAGTTATTACTTTGCGATGTTCATTGAAAATGATTAACTTGATTGTGAGTCTTATTTTAAATCTTGGCTATGAGGCTCGTATGTTTTTTATTGCAATCTTTTTATATTTACTCAATTTGGCATGTTATAAAAAAATATAAAAAATGAGAAAGATACAATTGAAAAGATGTATGCTTCAAGCATGCCATATATATATATATATATATATATATATATATATATATATATATATATATATATATATATATATATATATATATATATACAAAAGTGCTCAAATGAAAAGAAGTATGCTTCAAGCATGCCACATGCTTAAGACTTGAGTGTGGTGCAATAGGTTGTTACATGAGGCTGCTAGTTCGTCTAGATTTAAAGTTTGTTTCACTTTTAGGCTTTAACTTTTTATTGTGATATCTCAATGCGCTCCTTATTATCGGTTTGGTCATGGTTGAGATGCCTACCATTAATTTAAATTTCTTAATCATTCCAAAGACTTGTTTTGACATTGCTATATGGTATATGACTTTATATGATCCAGATAGCTCTACTAAAAAAAGATGGCTTGGTTACTTTATTAAATCAACGCGAAGTGATTTGGATAGTCTACAATGCTTCTTGATTTTTACTCTCCTTGTTCCTTTGTTTTAGAATTATTCTTTCTCTGAAGTTCTTGATAATTACATTGCCAAAGGGGGAGAAAATGGGAGAAATTGAAAAAATTAGAGAAATTTGCTTCCCTTGTGTTGAGGGGGAGTTTTGCTGCTATGGTTTGTCAAAATTCTTTGCTTTGCAGCTTTGAAGCCTTCTTTTCGCAAATGTCTTTTTTCTTTCAAAATTCAACTCACACGATTTTGAAGTATTGTTAATATATTCATCAAGGGAAAGATTGTTAGACCATGTTGCTAGGTCTAGTATTTTTTTAGTTGATGAATAATTGACAATGTTGGGTACTGATCTTATTTGAGATGTATGGCGTGTGTGGACTCATGTCGGTCAAGTTAGGAAGAATTTGTGCCTGGAAAACATGGTGTTTTGGTCTTTGCATGTGTAGGTTAACTCGGAGGCGATCGTGGTCTACGGCGGTGACCGGGAGATGGCTTGGTGCGAAGTCAGGGTCTAGAGGGTTGAGGATGCTGGAGGAGACGGTCAAGCTCGAGTTAGGGTGCGTGGAGATCAAAGATGGATGATGCGTGTTGGAGCTACGGAGGTGCGGTCTGGAGGTTATGACACATGATGATTTTGGGATGTCCAAAATTGGTTTTGTAATCTGGTGTAAAAGTCCACGTATTAGGCCCTAGGACTTTAGTGGGCTGTACGTGGGTGATTAGGTGCCAACGTTAGAAGGTTTTAGGGTTGGTGGCTATTGACATATAAAAAGGGATTAGAGTTCTGGCTGTGTACGTGAAGGTAGGTAGATGAGCTCCTAGCGGCGGCAGGATATTAGGCTGGATGTAATTAGTGCTTGCGGCGGCAAGGGCATTAGTGTTTTTGTTGGTCGTGGCTTTTGCTTGTGGATGTGATCAAGGGTTGTATGCAAGATTTTTTTGCGCTTCACGTGAGTGCTTGTGGTTGCTGTGTTTGACTCGGCAGGAGGTTTTGGTTCAAGCATGCGGCTGTGCTTTGCTCGTGGTGGTTGTGCTTGCATGCGGCTATGAAAGATGATTTGGGTGTGGCGGCTGCACAGGGGTGACGTGCTGCTCTGTCGATCATGAAAAGACAGTGAGGGCTTCGGCGGCATTGGGCGATCTCTAGAAATTCTTCGGTGTTTCGTCCTGCATGAGCCATCAATTCCTCGCCATCTACTGTAGCAATGTTGAAACACATTATTTGTGCATGCGGAGGTGATTTAGCAGAAGAAAGAGGCGGCGCACTGGAGCGCATCTTGATCGCACGTGTGCTGAGACCGCATCCTAGCTTACTGCACAGACTGAGGATTGCATCTAGATCAAGTTCTAGGCTTTTCAGCCTGTTTCATGCAAAAAAATTTATACAATCATTCACCCCCTCTAATTGTCATTAACGATCCTACCGAAGCATTTCCAAAAAAGAAGCGTTCACATGTGTGTGTTCACGTTGTGTTTTGCGTGATCGAGTTGTGTGTTCATCGACTTGGTGCTGACAATTGATATCAAAGCGGTGACGATATCTGGGAGCACAGGATCGCTCCCCCACCACACCACGAGTCTGCGCTGATGGCAGCGGCCACAACGACACCGGCAATGAAGGCTGGAATGTGGTGGTGCACCAGATCAAGGAGACGTCGGTGTCGGTGTGCTACCCTACCCCCACGAGCACGAACTACACTGAGTGGGCTCTCTTGATGAGGGTCAACATGCAGGCTCAAGGAGTCTGGGAGGCGATCAATTTGGGAAATACCGAGTACCGGATAGACAGGGCGACATTGGCGGCCATACTCCAGGGGGTGCCATCGGAGATGCTAGCGACACTAGCGGTGAAGGACAACGCCAAACAGGCCTGGGACATCGTCAAAACCATGTGCATGGGTGTGGAACGTGTCTCGGAGGCGAAGACACAGGCCTTCGATGGGATTCGCATGAAGAGCAACAAGCCGGTGGACGATTTTGCCACGCGGTTGACCGGGATTGTCAACAACATCCGCATGCTTGGTGAAACCTTGGAGGACGTCAAGGTAATCAGTAAGTTCCTCTGCGTCGTTCCTCCGAAGTTCATGCAGATGGCGATCTCAATCGAGCAACTGATCAACCTGTGGACTTTGTCCGTGGAAGAGCTGGTGGGCCAGCTCAAGTCTGCGGAGGAGAGGTTTGATGTGGACGAGGCGACCAATGACGGTGGCCACGAGGCTAGTGGCCATCTTCTCCTCACCGAGGAGGAGTGGCTGGCGCGCAAGAAGAAGTGGGAGTAGGGTGACTCCTCTTTGGACGGCGGTAGGAACAACAACAAGCAATGGCGTGGCCACGGCAAGCAAGGCGGGCAAGGTGCTCCCTGCGACGGCAAGGAGAGCATTGGGTCCGACAGCAGTCGTGACAAGTCCAGGCTCAAGTGTTTCAATTATGGGAACCTTGGGCACTTCTCTTAGGAATGCCGCAAGCCATGTGTGAGAGCATAAGGAGCAGGCACATCTCACTCAGGCTCAGGACGATGAGCCCACGCTGTTGATGGCCTAGGTGTGCACGCTAACGGAGGTCACGTGCGGCGCACCCATTGACGTTGCGCTGGACGAGGTGCAAGCGCAAGTGCACCTTGGCTGGGAGTTGAACGAGCATGACGACGCCTAGTACCTAGAGACGGGTGCATCCAATCACATGTCCAGGTGCAAGGCTGCTTTCGCTGAGCTAGACATCAGCGTAAAGGGAACCGTGAAGTTTGGCGACAACTCTATCGTCGACATATGTGGCCGTGAGACAAAGTTGTTCACATGCCACACCAAGGAGCATCGTGCGCTCGCCGGGGTGTACTACATCCCACGGCTGGTGAGCAATATCATCAGCATCAGACAGCTTGACGAGAACGGTTGTCAGACGTTGCTCGAGAATGGCACGCTGTGGCTTCATGATCAGCAGTGGCAACTGCTAGCTAAGGTAAAACGCTCTAGGAACTGCTTGTATGTGCTTGATCTGGTTTTAGCGCAGCTAGTGTGTCTGGCGGTGAGCTGCGGTGAAGAGGCGTGGCGCTGGCACGCACGCTACAACCATCTGAACTTTCAGTCCCTGCGAAGTCTCGCGCGCGATGAGATGGTCCACGGGTTACCACAGATCGATCAGGTGGATCGATTCTGTGACACCTGCCTGGTCAGGAAATAACGACGTACACCGTTCCCGCAGGAGGCACGCTATCGCACCCAGGATCAACTCGAGCTAGTGCACGGTGATTTGTGTGGACCAGTCATGCCGGCGACACCAGGAGGGAAGCAGTACTTTCTACTCCTGGTGGATGATTTCAGACGATACATGTGGTTGTTGCTCCTAACGTCGAAAGACGAGGCGCCGGCAGTCATCAAGCGCTTCTAGGCCCACACTAAACTTGAGGCCGCGCGAAAGCTGCGGGCGCTGCGCACTGATCATGGTGGTGAATTCACGTCCATGGAATTTAGTGAGTACTATGCGAACCTCGACGTCAAGCGACAGCTCACGCACCGTACTCACATCAGCAGAATGGTGTTGTGGAGCGCTGAACCAGACGGTGGTCGGCATGGCGCGCAGCCTGTTGAAGGCAAAAGGTGCTCCTGGAAGGTTTTGGAGCGAGGCTGTCACAATGGCAGTCTACCTCCTCAACCATGCACTGACGCGGAGTGTGCATGACAAGACACCCCACGAGGCGTGGTACGGGTGGCGTCCGAATGTGTACTATTTCTGCAAGTTTGGGTGTGTGACGCATGTGAAGGTGGTGAAGCCAAACCTGAAGAAACTCGACGACAGAAGCGTACCCATGGTCTTCTTTGGCTACGAATCGGGCTCCAAGGCATACCAAGTCTATGATCCTGTAGACAATCACGTTCACATGTCGCGCGATGTCGTGTTCGACGAAGAGACAAAGTGGAATTGGGATACACCAAGAACTGACGATGCACTGACCGTTTCCCGATGAAATCTTCTTCGTGGAACACAATTTTCTTCCTGTGACGGGTGATGGACTAGTTGATGCACCGAAACATGGGGGTGAGACGACAGGAACGCCGTTCACGCCAGTTGTGTGCCCAACCCAGGGTCGTTGACGCCGTCCTATACTCTAGCTACACTAGCCCCTGCCACACCTACCGGAGAGGAGATGGTGTCACCTCCCATTGATGCGTTGCAACCGTCTAATGAAGCACTACACCGGTACCGCACCATAGCGAACCTCTACGACACCATCGACGAGGTTGTAGTCGAGGACTGCAGGCTGTGTCTTCTGGCCATAGAAGAGCCTGCGAATTTTTCTGAAGCTGAGTAGCACAAGTGTTGGCGCCAAGCTATGTTGGAGGAGATGAGGTCCATTGAAGAGAACGGCACATGGAAGCTGTGCGACCTGCCTACTGGCCATCTTTTCATCGGCCTCAAATGGGTGTACAAGGTCAAGAAGGACTCACAAGGAGCCATGGTGAAGCACAAAGCGCGCTTCATCACCAAAGGGTACATGTAGTGACAAGGTATTGACTTTGAGGAAGTCTTCGCGCTTGTCGCCCGGGTGGAGTCCGTGCGTCTGCTGGTTGCACTTACAGTGCAAAAGGGCTGGCAGGTGCACCACATGGACATCAAATTGGCGTTCCTCAATGGAGAGCTCGAGGAGGAGGTGTACGTCATGCAGTCACCGGGCTTCGTCGACGACAACATCGAGCACCAGGTGCTCAAACTCCGGAAGGCCCTCTATGCTCTCCGTCAGGCACCATGTGCATGGAGCGCCAAACTTGACAGCAGCTTGCAGTCCCTCGAGTTTGAGCGAGCCTGTTTTAGCACACTGTGTACACACGAGGAGCCGGCTCATCTCATCTGCTCGTGAGTTTATATGTGGACGATCTCATCATCACCGGTTTACATCTACGAGAAATCGCCAAGAGGAGACGATGAAAGTATTCAAGATGAGTGATCTGGGATTGCTTAGCTACTACCTTGGAATCAAGGTGCACTAGGACAATGGCGGCATCACGTTGAACCAAGTTTTCTATGCGCTCAGGATCCTGGAGAAAAGCGGCATGATGGGCTACAATCCATGTGAGGTACCAATGGAGGCATGGCTCATGCTGAGCAAGACTAGTGGTGGTTCTCCTATGGATGCCACCCTCTATCGAAGCATCGTGGGGTGTCTTCGGTACTTGGTTTACACAAGGTCGGATATCTCCTATGCTGTGGGTAACATTAGCAGGTTCATGGAGGCACCTACCACTGAACACCTTAGAGCAGTGAAGCACGTGCTTCGGTACATTACCAGGACGCTCAACTATGGTTGCTTCTATGCACAGGGTGGCGGGGAGCTACAGCTGACAGGGTACAATGACTCCGACATGGCGGGAGATGTGGATGATCGCAAGAGTACTATGGGGGTGTTGTTCTTTCTTGGTCGAAGCTCGGTCAGTTGGCAGTCGCAGAAATAGAAGGTGGTGGCTTTATCCTCGTGTGAGGCTGAGTACATCGCAGCCACCACCGCGGCATGTGAATGTATATGACTCAGATGTTTGCTCAGCGACTTGATGAACAAGGAGCCCAACCGTCTAAGTCTCAAGGTGGATAACAAGTCGGCGATCTCTCTTTGCAAGAACCCTATCTTCCACGAAGGAAGTAAGCACATTGATACATGTTATCATTTTATTCGTGAATGTGTTGAAGAATGGAAGATCGAGGTCGAGTACATCAGCACGAATGATCAACTCACCGACATTCTTACAAAGCCACTGGGGCACATCAAGTTCCAAGAGTTGCAAGCCAAAATTGATTTGGTCCAGGTCAAGAAGAGCCACAAGATTAGGGGGTGATTTGTTGAGCTAATCATGTGTGTGTGCTGTGCATGTATTTGCACTGGGCTTGGAAAATTCATTCACGTTTGATTTGGCTTGAAAGTTTCACATGTGATTTGGCTTGGAAACAAATCAATCACGTTGGATTGGGATTGATTGAGTAGTTGATAGATTGATTTGACTAGCATAAGTTTAGGGATTGGATTGTGTTGTTTTTGGCTGGCGTGATTCTCCCGGGATTGTGGCACCAGTCATTCATGTTTTTTTTTCCTTTCCGTTTGTGTTTTTCCTTTAGGGATTAAAGAGAAACTGAAAAGCTGCAGTAGTTTCATTGCGGCACAAAAAAAAAAATCCTCTCGTGACCTTGTGAATGCCAATAGTTGAGGTTCCAAAAAAGAAGCGTTCACGCGTGCGTGTTCACGTTGTGTTCTGCGTGATCGAGTTATGTGTTCATCGACTTGGTGGTGACAGCCACACATAAACATTTACAAATATTGTACAGATTACCGACAATTCAAGTCAGATAATGGGGGCTAGACTCTCAACACAGAAGATAAACAAATCTATGAGCAGTAGGCCTGAAGTAAGCCGCAGCAAGACGTGGGCAAATACTTTCCCGCCACGCCACAGTCAGCAACTTCTACTCATCATCCTCCCAAAGAAAACAAAACGGGAAGACTCGGACTTGGAATCGTGATGTCTACTTCCCAAGGAAGCTAGCTACTGGCAACCAAGGAGAAGTAGCATCATGTACGTAAGCTAGCTTCTTCTTGCTTAATTGTCGTCACCCACATTCACAGCGTACAAACGATTCGTTTTGCAGAATAGGTGCGAACTTTGAAAGAAGAGTGCACACCGTTGTCAGGTCTAGTTCGTCGAGCCCACTTGTCAGTGATGTTTTTGGGCGAGTGTATGAAACTTAAATCGAATAATGGGTACAGATATACGGTTGAATATTACGTAGGGGCAAATCTTTAATTTGATTTATTTATTTATTTTAGTTATGCATATTTGCCCCATCTAATATTACCTACATCGCTTTAAGATTTGTAAATCTATTTTAAAAAAAAAAGTATACCAAGCATAGCCCATATTTTTTGTTTTGTTTTGAGTGAATGGAGAGTTGGTCTGACTCTACACAAGTTGGTGATTGTTAGCAAAAATAAAATAAAAATGAAAATCGTGCACATATATAGGTTTGCGCACAGGAAGGCGATATGCGTTTTTCTAGTCAATTACAAGGGAATGCAATTGCTATCTGGTGCAGTGCTGCCCGTTTGCTCTGGATTTTCTTTGCAGACTCCCATTCCTCTTCCCAATAGTTGCCAAACAGACTGTCAGGTTCTGCACAAAAGGGGTAATTCTCGTGGTTTGCATAAATCTCGCGGTGTGGTTTATAAAATTGGGAAAATAAGTTCAGTAACATCACGTTCAGCCGTATTTAGAGGAATGACACTCCGTTCGTCTCGGGCTGGAAAATAACATCGTGACCATTGCAAAATTAGACGAATGTCATTCTGGCTTTTTCCAGAATTTTTTAAATATAGAAATTTAGCTCAAAAAATTATAAATTTTTTTTTGTGGAGTCCCTCGACACAGTTTAATTGCTTGTGTATTTTTTTCAAAACTTTATACATTTTGATTTTATCTCTAAAATTTATTTAAGTATACTGTTTGTAGGAATTTTATAATATAGAAAATAAGGTCCAAATATTTTGAATTTTGTTTTTAGATTTCTTACATAGTGTACTTGATTGTGTAATTTTTCAGAATTTTTTAAAATTAATTAATACAATTTCATAATGTCCTTACATTATGAAATATTAGACTCATCAAAGAGTGGACATTATGAAATTGCATTACTTAATTTTGTAAAATTACAAACAAATTACACAATTAAGCCCACTATTTACGGAGCCTGAAAAACAAAATTCATAATGTTTGGACC